>OW240912.1:353716998-353966445 GCA_933207985.1 Pelobates cultripes
TTTTAAATCCAAAGTATTGTGACACAGGATCTAATTAGTGGCACTTGTCAGCGTATCCACTGTTGGCGTAACACACCCGCTTTAAGGACACTGACTGCTATTCAATCTATAACAGTGAAAAAAGATTATTTTTTTTTTAAATCCAAACTATTGTGACACCAGATCTAATTAGTGGCACTTGTCAGCGTATCCACTGTTAGCGTAACACACCGCTTTAAGGACACTGACTGCTATTCAATCTATAACAGTGAAAAAAGATTATTTTTTTTTTAAATCCAAGCTATTGTGACACCAGATCTTATTAGTGGCACTGGTCAGCGTATCCACTGTTAGCGTAACACACCGGCTTTAAGGACACTGACTGCTATTCAATCTATAACAGTGAAAAAAGTGGTTGGTTTTTTTTAAATTCAAGCTTTGTGTCACCAGATCTAAGTGGTGGCAATGGTCACCGTATCCACTGTTAGCGTAACACACCAGCTTTAAGGACACTGACTGCTATTCAATCTATAACAGTGAAAAAAGATTTTTTTTTTTTTAAATCCAAACTGTTGTGACACCAGATCTAATTAGTGGCACTTGTCAGCGTATCCACTGTTAGCGTAACACACCCGCTTTAAGGACACTGACTGCTATTCAATCTATAACGGTAAAAAAAGTTTTTTGTTTTTAAATCCAAACTATTGTGACACCAGGATCTAATTAGTGGCACTTGTCAGCGTATCCACTGTTAGCGTAACACACCCGCTTTAAGGACACTGACTGCTATTCAATCTATACGTAAAAAAAGTTTTTTGTTTTTAAATCCAAGCTATTGTGACACCAGATGTAATTGGTGGCACTGACTGGGGAAATGGGCACAGTATGCACTGTGAGCCTGACACAGAAGCTGGAAGCAGTGGCAGACAACTGACTGCTATTCAATCTATAACAGTGAAAAAAGTTTTTTTTTTTAAATCCAAGCTATTGTGACACCAGATGTATTTGGTGGCACTGACTGGGGAAATGGGCACAGTATGCACTGTGAGCCTGAAACAGAAGCTGGCAGCAGTGGCAGACAACTGACTGCTATTCAATCTATAACAGTGAAAAAAGTTTTTTGTTTTTAAATCCAGCTATTGTGACACCAGATGTAATTGGTGGCACTGACTGGGGAAATGGGCACTGTGAGCCTGACACAGAAGCTGGCAGCAGTGGCAGACAACTAAGTGCATTTACATTACATAGAAAAATTTAATAAAAAAAAGCATACCCTTATCCCTAACCTAGCTATGCTTTTCCCTATCTTATGAACAGCAGCTACACTTTCCCTCCTCTTACTAAGCATGCAGCTTGAGAATGAATCTAAAATGGATGCTGTCCAGTAGGTGGGAGGGTCTGCTAGGGAGGCTGTGCTGCTAATTGGCTGGAATGTGTCTGCTGACTGTGAGGTACAGGGTCAAAGTTTACTCAATGATGACGAATAGGGGGCGGGTCGAACCGCGCATATGTTCGCCCGCCGTGGCGAACGCGAACATGCTATGTTCGCCAGGAACCGTTCGCTGGCGAACCGTTCGGTACATCACTATCGGTCACTGTCATTTTGCTAATGCTTGTTAATTCCTTTACATTTCTTTCTTTTTCCACTTTTATATTTTGGCTGGTTAATATTTGGCATCTGCTTTACGAAAATCCACTAATCCAAACACAAAAATTCCCCTGTGAAAAATAATGGGCAATAGAATGCCAATAATATATTAGCATAACCAATGTACTTGGCACTTGTCTGACCTGTTATGTAATCAAACATAATTGCCCTAGTAGACAAGATGGTTGTAGCAGCAGCTTGACTAAAAATGGAAGGATCATCTTAACAAGAAGTTCTAGCAAAAATAGAAGATAACTAATCGATCCTGAGTGAGTGTTTAAGATCTGGGAAAAGTGGTGACACAAATTTTTTTTTGTATTTATTTATTTTTTATTATTTTTCTCATCCTTTCTCTCTCTTTTTCTCTTTCTTATATTGTTTCTTATTAAAATCTTTAATAAAACATTCTAGACACCACGTTTATTGATGAAGGTCTTGACATATCAACTTTCATAGATTGTAATTGAAATGATTCAAGTCATGCAGGACTCACTGATCTTTAAACTATATGTTGTATATATAAAAACACTAATTTTATGGTTTGAACAAATGTATTATGATTCCTGCGGGACTCTCATTTATCTTCCTGTTATGTTTCATCATCTGATGTACTCTTTATCAGTAATATTAATAAAGAATTTAAAAAGTAAAAAAAAAATGTATGTTAAAAAAAAAAAAAAATTGGTGAAGGTGTAGCGGACCTAGGGTAACCCGACTGGTTACCTCTGCTAATTCCCTTCCTTTAGCCGGTCAGGAACCATTAACAGTATGAAGAGACCCATTTCTCACCCAGTAACTGGACGACACACAGTCTTGGAGGTACAACACAATTTTATTGGCCACACACAGCTTCTATGCATCATCCCCTGCTAGGGGTGTATCACACAAAACATACAAGGTCACCTCCCAGGATCCTCCACCTCCCTGGGTACCTACCGCAGAAAGGGACTCTGTTCCCTTTGTCCCCAAAGCCCCCCATTAAACCCACAGGGTTTCCCACACCAACTGCCAGGCTCAAGACACCCAAGAACCTTCCTAAGAGCCTCTGTGCCTGAGATACTAGGCACTGGAATAGGGACCATCCCTTTGTCTCCCAGGCACAGAAAAGCCCGCCAGCGGGAAAAGAGCTGGTCTCTTTGTCCCTCAGGCTCCTTTAGCCGGTCAGGAACCATTAACAGTATGAAGAGACCCATTTCTCACCCAGTAACTGGACGACACACAGTCTTGGAGGTACAACACAATTTTATTGGCCACACACGGCTTCTATGCATCATCCCCTGCTAGGGGTGTATCACACAAAACATACAAGGTCACCTCCCAGGATCCTCCACCTCCCTGGGTACCTACCGCAGAAAGGGACTCTGTTCCCTTTGTCCCCAAAGCCCCCCATTAAACCCACAGGGTTTCCCACACCAACTGCCAGGCTCAAGACACCCAAGAACCTTCCTAAGAGCCTCTGTGCCTGAGATACTAGGCACTGGAATAGGGACCATCCCTTTGTCTCCCAGGCACAGAAAAGCCCGCCAGCGGGAAAAGAGCTGGTCTCTTTGTCCCTCAGGCTCATGAGAGCCCGTCAAACTCGCCAGTGCCCCAAAAGTGTCCACACCAATCTCAGGGACCCTCGCCTCAGCCCCTTGATCAACTAGTCTCCGTTCGCAAGGTCCTGGTGTGAAACCCAGATAAGGGAAGTGTCTCCTTTCGGGGTACGAATGCTCCCACTGGCCACCGTTGGTCTATGCGAACGGCAGCCACCCAGGGAAGCACTCATTAACTACTTCCCTTGTGGTTTCACACCTATGTTGCGAGTGCAAACGTTCTGATTAATTGGTGTGGACGTTCTAATGGGGCACCGGGGATGTCCTCGTTCAGTAAACGAACTAAGTGGGAAACAATCCACGAATGATCCTCTTGGTGGCGTTCGCTTATACGAACGGCGACCACCCAGGGATTAATTTATTAATTGTTTCCCTTGTCGTTTGCGGTTTGACACTTATGTTGCGAGATGTGAACATTCTATCCTAATATTCTAAATGAGGGATTGGGGTGGTCCCCATTCGTGAGGTGAATGGATTCACTTCGTGGAAGACCTCCCGAATGGGGAGTGGGCACAATAAACGAAAGAATGGGAAAAACACCCACAATGTAAAGACAGGCAATTCACCGACAGGCAGTGGGTCCGCCACAGAAGGCACAATTTTGTTTTTCTTTTTCATCTCATGATATTAGTTTATCTAGTTTCACATTGCAAGATTAACAATAAGTTATGCCCGGTTTTAAGAAAATAATGTTTTATAATATTTATGATGTTTTATGGCAGGCGAATGGCTTATGAAATGTAGGATGTTATTGCTTTGATAACTGTTGCAGGATACTGTTTGAAGGTCAGAAAACGTTATTGATTGTATCCCAGATTTAGACAAAATTTCCAAATGTCTCATCTAGTAGATCCCAATAAACGTTATTAGGCTGTTAGGAAAAAAATACGTTGTTAGTTTGGTAATATTGTTACATACAAATGTATGCTATAGTCTCCCTGTCGCTAGTTAGTTTTAGAACCCATGTGCACTGTGAACAAAAAAGATTTTACTCACCTTTTCTCCAGTGCTGAGTCTCACTCAGCCATATTGTCCGTTCCTCCTCAAATGATGTTATGCTGAAGGTGTACCTAAAGGATGATGATCCAATCTACTGTTTATTATAGCGGAACATTTAGGACCATAGATTTAATGTACTGATTCTCTATAACAAGCCACGATAGCACTTTGCATGGATAATGTCATGGCATAGCTGGGTATAAGAGCCAGGAAGTGACAATCTCAGCTCTTCTATCCAGAGGACTTAAAGGCGTTGCTTAAAGTCTCTCTTCCAAGCCTTCAAACTATTAAACTAACATTTATTACAATAGGAGGAGGTGGAGGGGTTGTAGTCAATATAACAACTTCAACTTCACAAAGTTCTTATAGTGAGCACTGTGTTCTTTTAGTTAGGGAAGGTGGCTGTGATGACACAAACTAGAGAATAAGAACATACATTAACTCCTGCCACTAGGGTGATAGATTACAATTTATGCATCTGCAAACAACATATGTAATATTTAGAGCTGTCAAATAAAAGGAACATGCTTTGCCTATCTCTTCATTATGAACATATCATTGTTATGGAGAAAAGGAGATAGATGGCATTTAATTATCTAAATTAGGAGCCATGCTTAGAAAAATTACTCAGAGTTATTAAAAAGATTACCGGTCACCGGCTGCCAGCATTTAAAGCGTAATGGAAAATGAAGCTTTCTTTCTAAATAACTGGAGGCTATATGTTGAAGTATTAGCTAACCTCTTACAAGATTGTTACAAAAGATATCTTATTCCACATTTAACTGTGATAGAAACTTAGACAGTCATTTGCGCTAAGAAAGTCATGAAGTAAAACAATATATACTTACTGAGATGTAGGTCTTGGTAGCCAAAGACTGAATATTATTTATTTATATAGAAAAATAAGCATAAACTATCACATAGTATAAAACAGATATAACAAATAAACCTTTTTTGGAATTATCCAATTGAACAATTGTAAATTAAGATCAATAAAGCCTACAGTGACTACTTTGACTTATATAATAGTCCATATGTTGCATAACTGCAACACCCATAAACCTCAGAAAACATTAGCTGACTCCATTGTGCATTGATTGTAGTTGTAGTCAATACATTGTATATGAAGCCAACAATAGTTTCACAGCAACACCTTGAGAGTCTTCAGACTTATCTTACTAGATGCCCCCAAAGCAGTTGCTTCCCCCCCAGGATGTTAGCATTGTGTCACAACTTTTATTAATTCAGATCACTGAGCCAATTGCCTGTGATGTTGTAGCACATACATCCTTAAGAACGTTGGACCGGACTAGTTTACAACATCTGTGGAAATGCCATGCTACACAGAACTTATAGTGGATTTTGAGAAGAAAGCTGAAAAGTGCAGTTAGAAAAGTGTCTATACAGAGGGTTAATAGACAGAGCACATGCTGCTGGTTAAGGACACTGGGAAAAGATGAGAGATTTTTAGAATTATAAACCCCCACTGATTCTGGCTTCCAGCCAGACCTTAAGAGATGGAAATTCACATCAGAATGTTTTAGGTTTTTTTTCCACTTGTTTTTGCAATGACCACTTAAAAGGTTCTTTCAATGATCCAAACACAGAATTTGCTTAATTGCCTAAGATGCGCTCAAGACACCCAAGAACCTAATGATGAGAACCAAAAGGTTGGAACCGTACATTTGTATCATTTTTGAACATGTTACTGTGTTTTGGTCTCCCCACAACTTACACAATTTACATATAGAGTCAATTCTGGAGCTAGCATGGCCCATGGTAAATGAAACCATGACAAGGTCCCAGAACTGAGTCACTAAGATGACTTTGATGGTATTTGGCTTTGGCAACATTTACCCATATTGAATTCTGTTCAGCGATGGAGTATTAACTTTAGGCAAGCATGGAGGAAGCTGTTATATACTCAAGAGGTCACATTCAATGGCTTCAGGTCTCTGAAGTTCCTCTGGAATGTAAGTAAACAAACACCTCCGTTTAAAATAAAAAAAAAGATCCATTGAGACTATGCATCAGTTCTAAATAAAGTACGCTAGAACCACTACTCCATACTAATTTTTTCTTGACCTCTCTGCTGCTTCTGACACTGTTGATCATGCTCTCCTTCTCCAAACTCTTCAATCGCTCAGTCTCTGTCCTCTCGTGGATTTCCTCTTATTTCTCCCAATGCTCATTCAGTGTCTCCTTTTCCAAGGATACCTCCTGTCCTCGTCCTGTCTTGGTTGGAGTCCCCCAAAGCTCTGTCCTTGATCTCCTTCTATTTTCTCTTTATACTACCTCTTTTGGCAAACTTATTGCCTCTTTTGGATTCCACTTTCACCTGTATGCTGATGATACCCAGATATATCTCTTCTCCCCAGACCTCTCCCCAGCTGTCCTGAAACGTGTCACTGCTTGCCTTTCTTCTATCTCTGACTGGATGTCCTCCCGCTTTCTGAAACTCAATCTCTCTAAAACTGAGCTCCTTGTCTTCCCTCCACCTAAAACTAATCCTCCTCTTTCGCTCTACCTTCAAGTTAGTGGTATCCACATAGGTCCATGCTTGCAAGCACGCTGTCTTGGCGTCATACCTGACTTTGGCCTCAACTTTGAGCCTCACATCCAGTATGTTGCCAAATCCTGTAGATTCCATCTTAAAAACATAGCCCGCATTCGCCCCTTTCTTACCAAAGATGCTACCAAGGAGCTTGTCCATGCTCTAGTAATTTCCCACATGGATTATTGTAACCCTCTCCTGAATGGTCTTCCCAAAAGCCATATTGCCCCTCTACAGTCTGTAATGAATGCCCCCGCCAGACTGATTCTGTATCCTATATGAGTCAATTCAAAGTGCTAACCCATACCTATAAAGCACTGAACAATTCTAGCCCCTCTTATATCTCTTCACAGATCCATAGGTATGCCCCTTCTCGGTCTCTCCGCTCTGCCCGTGACCTTCTCCTGCCCACTGCTCACACCCGTACGGCCAACTCACGCTTGCAGGACTTCTCGCAGGCAGCTCCTTTACTTTGGAATAGCCTGCCTACCGCCATCAGACTTTCCCCTAGTCTTCAATCGTTTAAGAATTGCCTTAAAGCCCATCTCTTTAGGAAGGCTTATGGCCTCCCAGAGTAACCTCTACCTCATATACCTGTCTCTTGCTCTCTCCTAAAGAGCAGCACTTTACTATCTCATCCAGCTCTGCTTCACTCCCACCTTATTTGATTGCTATTTCCTGTCCTAATGTGTTTTATACCCCACTTCCTATAGACTGTAAGCTCGTTTGAGCAGAGTCCACTTCAACTTATCGTTCCTGTAAGTTTTCTTGTAAATGTCCTATTTATAGTTACATCCCCCCTCTCATAATATTGTAAAGTGCTACGATATCTGTTGGTGCTATATAAACGGCAATAATAATAATAATAATAATAATAACCAGCTCTGCAATGGTAAATATCTCTCTCTAAACTACAAGATTTCCGTTTTCTATATAGATGCACAGAACTTTCACATGTTCTCTCCCAGCAAAAGGAAACAAGTCCTGTTTATCACAATATGTCTTTTTTTTGTGTTGAGCTATACATCAGAAAAGCAGGAAAAGCTTTTTGCAGCGTGGTAGCTTCTTACAACTATTTAATTCAATTATGTTCTGTTTTCAGAGCAGTTAAAAGGCTGGCAGTCAGTGGTTAGTGTAAAATATAACATCTGATCGTCACTTCATTTCTGCATTAAAGTAGCTTCTGCTAGTTCATTTATAGTATCATTTTTTTCTGTATTATGCTTTAAATGTGAGCTGTAAAAAGTATTAATTTAATCTACTAACAAAGAAGTAGGATAATTGGAACTTTATTTCCTACAGTTAGTTTTTGAAATGTACATTTTATGTAGAGCCCAAGACAGGGGTTCTTAATTGGATACTCTAAATACCATATCCACTGCAGCTTTTTGTGGGGCTATTATGCAAGTAGTCTTTGGATGCATTATATTACTCTGGATTAATAAAAAACAGAGCTCTTCTGGCACCTAAAGCACAACCTCTTACTCGCCACATGCATTATGCAGAATTTTTACTAACACAGTATCCATTTAAGCTGTTCAACGTTGAATGATAATGACAGGCACTGGGTCCCATTACTTTTTTTAAGTAACATTTTCCAGTGCAGTGAAGAACCTTTGGACAAGGTAACAGTCTTATTAAGTCTTATTAAGTTGTTTCCGCAGCATTAATTGTTGTATATATAAATCGTTGATCTAGTAAGTATTAAAAAATACTTGGTATTTAATTTAATAGGATGTGTGTGATCCAAAAACATAAGAAAGAAACAAGGAAAAGAACAGTGTAATACAGTTTCCCCCTGGACAAATTGGGAAGGGGGAGCGTGACTGCTGCCCATGGATTGTGGGCTGGAGTAAAGGTTGCAATAATGTTGCAGAAAATGGCAAAGTTTTAAGAGGAGCAGATGGGAGGGGACTTACCAGTCAGCAGGATCAATTGAAATACCCTGACTGAATTTCCTACCCTCACTCCCGGGAATTTGGGCGTGTTTGTGTGGTCTCTCTTTGTTTTCTCTATTGTCACCGCTGGTGGTTTTCCCTGGACAACGCAGTCGAAGGAAGAAGTATGACGCAGTGTCACCTTGGGGAGACTACAGTCGGCACAGGGCTGATGGCTTGTGACGGCTGTGTTGGGCTCTTGGAGAGTAAGATGGAGAACTGTCTGTTGGGCTCTCATCCAACAGCTGACAGAGTTTAAGAACATTATGTTATGGTTTAATAAAGCTGTGGCCATTGCCCTTATCCACTTAAAAAGTTATCCATCGTGTTATTGGGGGGCAACTGTGGTTGTATATGGGTCAGCAGTCATGCCCAATACTTTGTAATAGATGCACTCACAAACATTGGCATACGCAGATCTTTGTTACAAACAATGGTATAGAAAGATTATTTAATATTATTGTTAACTTGCAGTTGGGAAATAGCACATTCTGGTGAAGTTGTTCTAGGAACATTCTATAGAAAAATCAGACAAAATGAATACATGTGTATGAAAATATTTATAGCATCATGTAACTTGCAGTAACCATCCCTCCATGAATAAATGCTGGACTTTCTACAGTGAGAAAAGGTTGATAGAGAATGGGAGGAGAAAATGGGATAGTTAGCAATAGAGAAAATAATATTAAAAAAAGCTTAGAGGAACATAAAGCAGAGCAAATAAAACAAGGTTTAAAAAAAAAAAAAAAAATCTAATTAAAACAAAATTAAAAAAATTAGGAAATATGAAGTACTCAAAATTTAATGAAGTTAAAAACAAATAAAATCAGAAACAAGATTGGAAGAATTGAAAAAAAAAGAATGAGACTGGAAAGAGAGTATAAATGCTGAGGAAAAGAGAAAAAGTGTAAAGAGTCTGAAGGAGAAGGTATGAAAGAATGGGATTGGAAAGGATGAGGAATAAGACTGAAGGAAAAAGAGGTATAGAATCAATGGGTGAGGATCAGAGAAGGACTAAATAGGAGCAAGTTAGGAAAAGCCTCTATGTCCCCTCTGTTCCTTGCTTGTGCGCTCCCTCCCCACCTTCCATTCTGAATTATTTATTGTTTTTCTGAATCCTCACCCTCTGACCACCCTCCTTGTCCACCCACCTTGTCCACTCCATACGCTCTCTCTCCTGGATTACAACAACAAAAAGAAGCAAAAACACAAGAAGAAAATTATAATAATAGAACTACATGCATACTATGCACACTCATTTATTTGAATATATTGATTACATATGAATATATGTACATTGAAATGATTTTATATATGCCTGTAATATTATAATTGCGCAGGGTAATGGTTTTATATATGCCTGCGTGCATATATATAATAACACGAGAGGGCTTTTAAAACTTCTTGCAGTTGTCCCTTTTCTTACTCATGAAGATAGTTTTGTTGCATCTTCTCCACACCTTGCACATACCAAAGGAGATGTCTCTATATCTATCAGTCTCTAATGTTTAGACATGGGGAAATAAGCAAGCAAGGGTGGCATCTCAAAATATATGTGTACAGAACCCCAACTACCTATTTAAAATCCTCATTTTCAACATTAAATGAAAAAAAAAACCACCAATAAAGGAGAGAGTGAAAGTGAGAGCAAGAGAGAGATGGAATGAGGGAGGAAGAGAGAGAAGTGTAGAACCAAGTAATCTTATCACACAGATGGCAAATACAAAATCCTTTAACCAAATATAGCTATTCGTCAGATAGTCATTGTATTGAGAACAAAAGGCAAGGTAGAGAATAGATGAGCACAACAGATGACAGGTTAAGGCCACAAGATAAGAATATTTAGAAGAGGTAGAATTGCCAACAACCATAGAGTAGATTAAAAGCATGACTAAACACATTGGACGGCAAAAGGAAATCTACAGTTCAGAACTGGCAACAGTCACCACTGTTCCAAATCCACAAAGCGCCCAAGACATTGTATTTCTTTGTGATAGAACAAGTATCATAAAAAGACTTCAGATACAATAAGTACAGGGTCTTGTTAACATTCCATGTGCAATCAGCAATTCCATAAACACAATGATCGTACGTTTATCAAAAACAACCAACAATGCAGAGTTTTAGAAGAACAGAAAAAATGCCAATAATTTTTGTAAACATATACAGAACCAGACAAACGTTTGAATACTCCTTGAAATATATATTTTTTAAAATAATGTATAACTTTAAGGCTATAGAAGTGATAAGAAGCATTCAATGTTTTCATCAAAAGTGAGTTGCTATCAACATTTTGCTTTTGTTCAAAAAACTTTTAAAAAAATTAAGAAAAAGTCCAAAGATATCAAGAAAACATGATAATGTCAAAATGCTGCATACGAGTATACAGAAAAAGAAAATCACAAATTACACATGGTCAATGTTACTTACTATAAACTTATTATATATAGTTATTATTGTTATTACAATTACTATTTTATACTTAGTGGAATTGGGATAAGTGAGTGCATAGAGTAATTGATTATAATATGTAAATGATATGTTAAGTAAGTATGTTACCCAGGTGGGTAGAGTACTAGTCATGTTAAAAGGTTTAGGTTTGAAGGGACTCGGTTATCAATGGCATGGGTGTAAGGGATTCCAGAAATGCTCCTATTTATTGGTGGCAAGGTACAGCAGAAGTTAGTATGTATTTAATGAGCTATGTGCTAGAGCATTTGCACAAAAGTTGCAATGCAAGACGTGGTTCCCTTTGTTTATAACTTTGGGTAGAGGGATCAGTGGTATGGATGTGTGGTTCTTCGACATGTTAAAACCCTTGACATGTTTCTCAAGTGCGAGAGTTCAAGCCAGTCCATGTGAAAAGATTAATGTGTCTTTCAACATTTTTAAAAAGATGGTAGGAGAGGCCTGGTTGAAGTATGAAGAGATGTTTCCTGCTACGACTGAAATATACAAAACTCAACCAACACTCAGAAAAACTACCCACGATTTGGATGTGTTGGTTGAGTGAGATAGATTGATAAATATAATGGGCAGTTTTTGTAAGTGTTGGTTGGTAAGACAGATTGCTAAATATAGTGGACAGTTTTTGTGAGTGTTGATTAGTAAGGTAGAATGAAACATTATATATTCAGAGGTAATAACGTGATGTAGCTTGAGAAGTTATGCAGCAATTTATGGAAGGTAGAACAATCGATAAAAGCTGTGGAGCAAATCAGCTGAAGCAGTTCCCTCTACAGCATTTACTAATACAGATATTTTATAAAACAATATCTAGCTAGTCAATTAACCATTCTATCCAAAATTTCTTCAACAATGTAATAGGCAACATTTCAGGCCCACTACAATGTAATAGGCAATATTTCAGGCCCACTATGGTTTATAGAGGGCCATGAAGACCCACATAGGGTCTCACATGAGGCTTTCCATGGTTTTTCTGATCCCAATGACAATATACAGTTCCAGAAGACACGCATTAAGTTGTATTTTATTGTCAGAGGGAGAGTTCAGCTACTGATTCCTCTTCTATAATGTTAGTCTACTGATCATTGGTATTAAACACTTTTGTATGAAAAATCACATGGCAACAGCTACCATATATTTGTTGGCACAGAATCTGTTAATGTACGTAGCTTTGGGGGCATTAAGTCAATGGAAAAAGTGTCGTATTATTATTGAAGACGAGTATTAAAAAATAGCGAATGTCTTAGTGAGACACATTACATTTCCTTCAAAGGAGAGTTGAACATTTCCCAATATTCATCTACTTTAGAATACTGCCATGCTACACATTTATAAATATAAACATAACAATATTTTAATTAAAAGTTAAATTCAACAAAGAAATATAGCCTGAAGACTTTATAAAGATTCCATTAGGAATGCAAGCTATAAATAGCTTTAGGAATGTTGGTTACTGCAAAAAAAAAAGGAATGAGTCTGAATGCCTTAACCCATTATTTACTGCTTGCGAGTTCTACAATCTAATGCAGACAGATGAAGAAACATATTAGATTAATCAAGATATGAAGTTGATCCCGTAAAAATAAACGGGAGACTTATTGTAAAATGTTTACTTAAAAAAATGTAGATCATTTAGATCATTCACTGCCAAGTTTGATTTAAAAAAAAATTTCTAAATATTTGCTTAAAAAGGACAACAAAATTACACACATTTTCTTTTTATAAAAAGTCAATGATAGTAAGAGAAAAAAAAATCTCAGATCTTATTTAAACTTTTCTTAACAGATGAAAGCTTTATACAATTACTGCTCCCCCTGTGAAAGATGAAGTATGGTGCTTGTTTAAAACAGGTTATCTGGGTTTAAAATTGAGGTATCATCAGCCATGCACTTAAACTGTTTTAGATTAGTTTAAGTCAAATCCTAGTATGCTTGACCAGACAGATGTTTCCTTTATATTGTAACTAGCATCACCGAAAGATATATAAACGGTCAACCAATACTTTTCTCCAAAGATGTTTGTTCGCTTTGTAAACTCAGACCAGTCATTCCATTCATCTACTGCCTACCTGAAGACAGGGATCTGAAGGTACTTCCTTTGGACCTGGATATACTTTTCTTCGTTTTCTGCATTATCCTCCTTTTCTTGTAGAAATGTTTGTAAATCTGTTTCTGGCCTTTTATTCTTTTTCAGTAGGACCTTACGGGGCAGCATATCTCAAGGGATCTCTCTATCCCCATATGTCGGGCGGCTGCATGAGTGGGGCTAGAACTGAGGCAGCAATTACAAAAGCTAAAAACCACACGGATGTTTTTCTAACTTGAAAAATGGGCGGGGAATGGGATAAACGAAAGGCATGTGTATTAAGCAATAACTTCTGCGAAAGTTGTTTTTTTTTTCTCTAAAGTCAACAAACATAATAGAAAATGGCAGTTGGAAACCAAGTTATTTGGCTGTAGCAAACTGTAGCAAAATGTGTAACATATTACAGCGTCACAAAGGCAGATGGAATTCATTACTGCTAAATTTACTAATGTGTTAAATCTGTATTATTTATTATAAAGTGCAAGCTGTCTGCAGCACTTCAAAACAGAACAGGGTTAAAAGAAAGTTGACTTACAATGAAACTTTACATGAAAAATAACATAAATTGTGCCAAAGAATTTAGTCCATTCATATCTGTTTTGTTAAAAGCGATATGTTTCCCATGCTTACATTGATATTGTACCATTGTTTATATATGATTTTGTAGGATAAATGTTGTAAATTTGAAACAATTTTTTCTCGAAACAGAGAAAATCAGAGCAGAAGAAGAAGAGATGAAGGGATAAAGGAGAAAAGGAAATTAGATACATAAAATTTTTACAAATAACATTTAGACACTGAATAGGAGAAGAAAGAAGTCAATGGTTCACCTAGTAAATGGTGGGATATGTAGATGGCCCTATCACAGATAGTGTATTGTGTCGTACCTTTCCCTAATGAAGAAAGAATCTTGGTATTCCCAATGGGTAGGTTTCTGTGACTGAGCTGTGTTCAACATGTGTATGATTAGTGGGCTAGACCAGGGTTAGGCAAACTTTGGCACTGCAGATGTTGTGGACCATATCTCCCGGAATGCTATTACAACCATAAAAGTGGCAAAGCATCATGGAAGATGTAGTCTATAGCTGAAGGTTGCCTACCTGTGGGCTTGACTTTAACTAAAGCAGTGGTGTTGTGGAATAGAATTAGTGCAGGATGGAAAGCAGGAAGAAGATCAGAGTAATCGTCAAGGAACACATGGGTTGGTACTGCAGCCCATTGCATACAAGAGTTTCTGATGTGTCTAGACACCTTCAATTTGCATTATAAATGTATTTATGTTGGTTATGTTTTACCAGGAAGAATATATTGGAATTTTCCTTGCTTTTAAGTATGTCCTTGAGAGGACATAGAAATCCAGTGTTATACATATAACAGAATACATTAGAACCACAATAGAATTATAAATGAACAATGAATGCACTTGCTTTTTGATTGAAGGTAGATATATGCAAATGTTTTCAGAGGTTTGAATAAGGTGTGAGATTTTATATGTTTTGGTAGGTTTTCCCTATTGTTCCATCGTTATTGAAGAAAGCTGCTTGATGAACCTCTTTTATGGGTTGTTGGATGGAAAGTACGGAGATGAAAGTAGAAGAGCTGGTATAAGTACACTGTTCAAGGGAGGGAGAATAGTATGGCATATAGTGGGATTTCTATACCAACGGATAGATATTGGATCAGCGCTATATGGTCAATTAGAAGATAAAATAGGTATAAGGCTGCAACCTATAGATATGAGGTCCCCTCACACACCCTCACAAAAGGATAAAAGACAAAACAAAGGAAATAGGTTGTGCCACAATAAGGCAATACAATAATATAAGCGATGATGATGTACTCACATAAAATGAACAAGGCAACACTGTGATAAATATTCCTGATACCCAGAAGGTTACTACAAGGTCAAATTGACCTGCAAAGACTTGATTGTGATAAAAGTCTGAAACGGTACTGGGTCTTCAGATAATGGAGTTGTCTTGACTCTGGTTCAGATATGGGAATATAAAGAGAAAAAAGACTCCAATTGTGCAGACTTCAACTGACACAAATTGAGCCTGGCACTCACTAGGTGAATACCTGTCCTGCAGCAAAAAAGGAACAGTGCAGACAGTAGAAGAGCTAGAATAATATTGCGAGCCATTAGTATTATAAGACTTTTGTGAACAAATCTAAAACATAATGACCCTAAAATGAAATGTCTCTGCGGTTATTGTTTTCTACTTAACTGCCGATTCTCCAATAAGTACATCTCAGTGTACCGTGAACCCAGTCCTTACTAGGATTGCCTAATCACAGTCTTATCTGTGTGACAAATGTCATTCTTCCTATTAAATTTTTGAAAAGTTCAAAAAACAACAGGTGGTTAATGACCAAGCCTTGACTTTGCAATTGTAAAATTATGAGTTCCCATCAGAACAAAACTGATGATATTTAAAGTAAAGCAATCACCTGGCACTGGAGACCAATTCTTCCTTGAAGTTTTCGTTTTGCTAGACTAAGTACTATTGCGTCCACTGGTAAGAAATCTGAACAGTTACATGTATGAGATATAAACTACTCTATGTAGAACACAAATTATTTCATACATAAAAGTTTGTTTTATTAAATCAAGACTAAGTTAATATAAGACAGTGTCATAAAAATAAATACAGAGGTCCCCATGACTGTAGGTAACTAATATATAAAGAATGCAGACACGGTTAAAAAGTTTAGCTGTCAAATGTCCAAAAATTACAATGTGGAAGATTTAAGGTCTGCACAACTTCGAGATATTTACATAAAATTGTGAGAAAATAAAAGTAAAATATCCACTGAGTGTTACTTCTCGGGCAAAAATATCTTGTTAAGGGAAGATATGTAGGGAGCATGCCTAATTTTGCTGGGGTTTTGTTAACCACAACAAACATAGTGAGTACTGTCCTCCGTGCCCCAGTCAAACACATTTTCCACATTTTCCTGGTTCTAGCTTTGGCAAGCTTCTTAGAATTTGCTAACATTGCCTGGGTGAGATCTGATTGCAAAAATATGTCACATTTCCACTTTGTTTTGATGACCTTCTGAAGATTCTTAGCCAAGGCAGACATGTGTAATTAATTCAAGTATAGCAGTACAATTGGCTTTCACTTTAGCTTTGCTCAGTGCCATGATCTTGCTGTCTTATACTAGCCCTGGCAGTCTTAGGCCTACATGTTCACCTATATGTTTTGTCTCTCATTGTCCTCACTTACTACTTGCATTATCAACTCTAGAATTATGTGATCTATGGTTGTGATAAGAACAACTTTGTTTCAAATCTAACCTAAACACATTTTTCATTCAATCTCTAATACAATTAATGAAAAACCCCTTAAAGTAAAGTTGTCATTCTGTAAATTATATGCAATCGCAATAATTTTTATGTCCTTGGTGCTAAGCACTTCTTTCATTCTCTTCAAGACTAATCTGATGATCTCTGCTTCAGTAAACTTGTTGACGAGGCCTTCATTAATCTGCTAGCAAATACTGTTGTAACTCAAATCTTAATCAGAAATCAGACCACACTAATTCTTAAATAGTCTATAAATAAACCATGATGCAGCATCTCATACTTTTACTAGTCCATGTCTATACTCATCTTGGTGCCTGCAGTTTGTAAATGAGGTAACGGAAGAAAAGCAAGTAGGCCACCCCTTTGTTCCTCCTCTTCAGATGTTCACTTCACAGGAATTCACCATTAAGTCATAGAGCTGCTCATTAGTAACATGCAGACATCCTTACCCATCTCCTCATGACAAGTTACCACACATTTGTATAGTATGTCGTTGTTTTGCAGCAGTGGCCATCTGGAAAAGCCGTTTTTGGGTGTTGCATCATATGTCCCATAATATGGCCATTAAGGATGTCCGAACAGTTTTGGAATTATTCAAATTTTGTTCAAAATTCGGGCAATTTGGAAGCATTCAGTTCAGACAAACCGAAATTCAGAAATGACCGAATTGTAGCAAAACAAATCATATTTTTCCTCCCTGCACATCTCTAATGGCCAAGGCTGGAGAAATTATATCAATACCTTTTAGTTGACGAACTAGATGTGTGAAATTAGGTTCCAGCAAATTCTTTTTAATAATCTGAAAGCACTTGGTGGCACTAATCGTTACCTCAATCTCAAGCCATGGAAGCTGGAGCTTGACTAAAGTATAAGTGAGCCTATTCTGTCGTTTCTTTATTTCTTTTGTCTTGCAGAATCATAGACTCTTTATAACATTTATGCAATACCACCTACTGTCTAGGCTGTCACATAACGTTTTCAAACCTTACAAGTAACAAAGAAATAAAATTGGTGTCTTTCTTTAAAAATCTAGCCCTCTATGCTTACTTATCTGCAGTTACAGTCTGCTCTTCTTTTACTTCTTTTACTTTTTTTCAATCAATCTGTTTTTCTCTGTTAGTGAATTATTTTGATTAAGGCTGAAATTATTTAAACAGCGTGTTCTTGAAGACGAGTACACATAAAGACATGCACTCAAATGGAGTGCACATCCTTCAAGAGGCAAATTACTTAGAGAGTGAAACTGCTCAGGATACAGATTGTCTGTCTTTTTACACATTTAACTCCGTGAGTGCCAAGAGAGTGCACTATACATCTTAAAGACAAATTACATTTTGTTTTGTATGTAAATCAGTTTTTTTTTACAGCCTGCAGCTGGAATAACAGAGGAGACTGCTGTTTTCTTCAGAGAGGCGAGCAGAGATTAGCAAACCGGGGAGAAGACAATTTGAAGTCACTTAATGCAGATTTCACAACATGACTGCTAATGAAGTTTAGTTATCAGGAGAAGCAGCAGACTGGGGAGAATCTGCTGCCATTTCAAGTAGAATGACACAAATTCCACTTTACAAAGGCACATTTTATAAATCACTTAACCAAGTCTATCGAGTTTTAATATGTTTTCTAGATAACCTCTGTTAGCAGTGCGCATGACTTCTACCATTGGGGAAAAAATCATTTCTGGAGATATTGGGTGGTCTGCCACTAAACAAAGATAATTTTTATAGTCTTGATTGTTCAAGTTGATTGCCAGCTCATGGCGGCTTATTGATTAGTAGATAGAATCCTCTGCTAATGGTAAATCATACTGTAGAATAGAAATATGAAGTTCATTCATAAATAGTTATACAGGCTTCCACAGGTAAGAATAATAAATCAAAATGACTTAGTTAACAATCCACCTAGGGTTATGAGAGATGTAGTATTAAGGATGGGAGGTAAAGTTTTATAGGGACATTAACTGCATTTGCTCCTGTAACGTTATAGCAGGGTTTACACTGCTGTACCCTCTGCATCCTTTTTAATGCTGAATAGTTTTGACTGTTTAAATAATCATTTCAGGTATCCCAACTGTCCCAAGTCCAGTGAGTCAGACCCTATTTTAGAGTCCTTTCCAACCATCATAGGTTTGTTCCCTGAAGGCCTGCTTTTTGGAACACCAGGGAGTTTTCCCCAGAGCGCATTGTTAGACGTGCTCATATTATGCTATGGGACTGTAGAAACTAAGTATTATAGAAAATGATAAACTCAAAGCACATCTTTAATATTGCATAGAAAAAATATTTTATTAATGACAGCGTAAGATAAAATATACCTGCAAATATAAAGTGCATATATGTAGAAAAAGGAACAGCCACATAGATCCAGGTACTAAAGTGAGCACTTTGTGGCTGTTTGCATGGTTCTACTTGGTTATTTTGGCCTACATGTTAACATTTTCAGTAAACTGCAATTTAGTGTTTATTAAATAAAATCTCCACAGTCAGTCAACATTTTCCTCTTTACACACAAGTGACACACTATACACTCAATTCAGATCAATAAATATTCACACCTGAATGACTTGTTTAAAACACCTAACTCAAACCCCCAAATCACCCCAAAATAAACTTCACCACACCACTGTATTTGCATGGATTAAGATTGGTCACAGCATGTTTTCAGCAACAACACATAACCATGAATATAGTGCAGAACACAGTTAACAAATACATATAAAGATACTTAAATACAAAGTATATTTAAAAAAAAAAAAAAAGTTTACAATTAGAAGTAGATCTGCAATAGGCCCCATGCAAAGTTAAATTCTCTAAGTATTCTGCAAGGATGCGGAGAGAAGGAGCTGGTGTTCACATGTTCAACGACACAAGTCTCCATGTCACTTGCTTCTCTCCAAACTCCATGTCAATTGTCACTCTCCTCTTTCTATCCTACCCTTCCCATGACACTTGACATTATCCTTATCTTGTCATGATTATAGCTAAGATAGTTCTACCATAGGATGATGTCTCCCATAGTAGCTTGTGTGTTGCAAATAACTTGGGAGATAAAAGAGATCTTATTCTCAGGAAACTGATGGTGTTAAAGTAGTGGAATATATCCCTCATGACACATGTAAGGTTATTTAGTAAAATGAGAATTCCAAGTGGATTTCAAATTTCAAGTAAAATTAGCAAAACTGAAAGCATGACTGAATTAATTTCCCAGTTCGGCTATTCTGGCTTTAAATTTGATTTTTTTTTTTTAATTCTCACTTTAGTAAATAATTCCCTGTGTGTTTGGCTGTCTACGGACTGTGACACCAAATTTCCCCAGGTTTTGTTAGGGCACTGGTAAAATCTCACAGCAATTGGCGTCAAGTGCACTGGAAGAATTAAAACAGACAATGTGAAGAGAACGTTTTCTTTCAAACCTTCAGTATCAATGCTTGTCCACTAGGTGGGAGGATAAGGCATCATTCCCACTCATGTATCTTTATAAATCCATCAGCTATCCTTTTGTTATAGAGACACAGATAGAAGGATACCTTATCAGCGAAAAACTTCAAAATCTTCACATTTAAACTGCAGGAGGAATGTAGAAACATGAATTATTGTGCGGAGCCTTTCTAAAGAGCAAAATAGCTGGACTGGTCTATTGTGTACAAGCAAGATTTCTCAAGTCGCAGATTTAATCTGAGTTATCGCAGATACTTATCACCATTTACCAGTTCCCACAAAATGATTTAATCTCCAGGAAATAAAGGAAATAAGTCTATTTAACCACCAATATCAAATTAGTTTTTTTTGTTTGTATCTCTCATGTTAAAGTCACATGAATATATTAATAAATGACATTTACAAACTTGCTAGAAATGCAGAAAAGTACATTTGGGTATATTTACTAAACATTGAACTAGGATGATTGGAAAATCTAATTCTAAAGACCAGGTTTAATAACCAAGTAGGAAAGAGAGCTGAATTGTATACGTTTGCTAGTTTGGCATATAATTTGCAATTTGGATTTCAATCCACCATCATTCAATGTTTAGTGAATACATCTTGTGACCTAAAATAAACAATATGCATTAGTCACTGTTCAAATGTATTCTCGGTGCTTTCCGCACTACTGTAATTCATTTACATAGGAGTGAGCTGTACTAAACTGACAAATGACTTGTACAGATGATGTCAAAGTAGCGAAATTGGAGTATTTCCTAACTCTGCTTAGTCTGGGTCTTTCTTTTTGTGGCCATCTTGTTTTGGGCAATAAACTGAATAAACCCCCTAATGCAGGGGTGTCTAAAATGGTTTTCATCAGCTCCATCAAGGCTGGTAGAGCATTGCAGGAGTCAGTGTTCAACAACAGCTGGCACTGGGACTCTACTATTCGCAACTGCTGTTTTAAGGGATGACTATAGCATTATGAGTACAAACCTGTATTCCCGACTCTACAGTGCTCTAGTGCTCTCCTCTGCATTTAGTTTCAGCCCCCCTGCCCTTTAGTTTCTACATAAAAATGAAATAAATGGTATTACTCACCTTTTTATCCAGGGCTGAGATCCAGTCCTTGTATTTGACACTCAATCTGCCTCCCACAGTGTCACACAGCAATAGCTGCCTTAAACCTTAAAGCAATGACCAACTAAAACTGACTTTAGTAAATACGAGAATTGCCAATCAGGTCAGAATTCAGTCAATTCCACTGAACAACATTTGGTGTTTAGTAAATAGATCTGTAAATGTTCTGTGATTCTGGAATTTACTGAAGAACAGACAAAATGAGAAAAAAAACAAAACAGTTATACTAACATTTGGGCAAAATAACAATGTGGCAGATGGGATTCCTGCATGTACTTGGCAATAAAAAGATCCTTAATATATGTATGTTTATATCACGTTTGTTTTCATGTTACTTCACTTATAGAAAGGGGTTTAGCGTTGATCCACCAGCTGTTGCTGTACTACATTTCCCAGAATTCTCTGCCAGCTTTCAATCATGTTTTTATGTTTCAATTTTCCTCAAACCTTCACAATTTTATTTCTTATTTTAATACAAACCACTAATTAAAGGAACACTATAGGCACCCAGACTACTTCATCTCAGTGATATCGTCTGGGTGCCACGTGCATCCTGTTTTAACCTTCCAACTTAAAACATTGCTGTTCTGCAGTAAAATCAATGTGTTGTTTTCTTTGCATGGTTAACTTGCCTTTAGTGGAAGTAACTATAACAGCCACTAGAGAAGCTTCAGTAAAATAGCAGAGTTTAACTCTGCTGTATCAGTCCTAGGGTCTAGAAAGACTATTAGATTGACACAGACGTGACTAGTCTCCCAATGATGACCTATGGGAAAGCATTGGATTTGCTAAGATCATCAACATTGATGGTATCAGTCAAAGAGTTGGAGCTTTCATTGAGGAGGCCAGTGTGGCAAAGGATAAAAGCCAAGTAAGAGACCTTTTTTAAACCTGGCAGCACTGGCCAAATCACCTAAACTGTGACTAGGGCACTATAGTGTTATGAATACGAATATTTGTTTTAATTAAAGCTATAGCTTGTGTTTTTATATTTTAAATGTACGGTACACATAATTTTGCATAACGTGGAAGCTGATTACATTCATATATTGTGCTATTATTGATATACAACAAGGGTGTTTAAATATTTTCTTAGGTATTATTCTCCAACAGCTGGCGAGCTATCTTTTTGTCACCCATTGATACATACTATCAGAGTTTACATCTAAGTCAGGCGTTAACGTAATTTATTTTGAGATATTAGGATGGGTGGTTAGGAGGCTTCAGAACTGCCTGCATCTTTAATTACTCGAGAAGAACAGTTAACACTAGGCAGTTTCTGTGCTTTGCAACACAGCATTGGGATTAGGAGTTTTTCCAGAAACTAACAGGTTAAAGCTATTTAACTTTCAATTCTGTGCCAATTATGGCCTTGAGAGAAGGGATTAACTGTTAATTTAGAGGTTGGTGAAAGTGATTGTCTGCCACTGAGAAGGATTTGCTGGTTTAAAACTGCCTTTAGCCTGCTGTTAGGCTTAAATAAAACAGATATTTTTTTCCTTATTTCACTTTCTATTTTCTTGAGCCTAGGGGTAAACATTTTGTTTCCTGAGTGAGCTGCCTCGATGAAAGATAACATATCATTTTGCTGGATTGCCTCTGTCTTTATAACAGTATTTTACAAAAGCTCAATTTTTCATTTGTATTGCACAAAAAAATAAACAAAGGCTGATCAAATAATGCATCATTGCTCCTATTTTGTTTAAATCGTAGTTATTGCAATTTTCCCCAAAATCTAATCTAGTGCTAGTTGCTCAAAATATGGTCCAGAATGGGTTTGTACCATATCTATTCATATTACAATACAAATTCTATCTCATCTGAAACTGTATTTTACTACCTCGCTCAAAAATAATCTACTATCTTTATGTATTGTACTTGTCGATTGCCTATAAATGTATCCATTATGCATGGGAAGCAGGCAAAATCGGACAGGCATCTACACATTGAGATCCACCGACATTTGGACTGCCTGGTCCCACTGATGTTTCAGTTTCTGGTTCCCTTTGATGGTTGGACTTTTAAAACATAATTGGGACAGTTCACAAAATTTGTTGTAAATTTCTTTTTATTGAAATGTTTGTTTTTATTTGTAATTTTCGTTTTTTGATTGTCATCAAAAGTGCTTCAACATTAGCAAAATAAGTTGGTAAAATTTAAACAGAACACTAATTTGGCTAGACTCGCAGGTCACAATAAATGCAGGAAGGGAGTTCACAAAATGTATACAATAAATAATATAATAAATAATAGAATTGGTGAAGTGGTGAAATGGTATCAGTATTCAATCAGGCAGTTGGAATACAGTAAAAGAAACAGCACATTGGGAATCTTTCAATCTAATTTTACCAATTTTCCATGTATAAAACAGTCCTGAAAAAAACTATAATAGTGGCATGCACTAATAAATGTGACATTTGTTCAGTACTTTTTTATTAACTACTGTGTTCAATTCAACTTTTAATAACAATGTCGGATATGTATGGTTGCTTGTTTTAGTTCCTTGGATTTAATCAGAATTTCAGCAGCTGAAGAGTTAACCTTGATACATCTCCTGCTCTAGTCCAAATATGGGTTTAGGTGGCCAGACATATAATTCATTAGTTGAAGTAATTATAGATTTGGCTGCAACATTAGGTTAGTCTTTAGAATAAATTTGCTACTGAGCCACCTACACCTTTGGTCTGGAAAAAGAACACAATTTAAGAAGTAGACAAGTTATTTATTTTCTTCTTATAATTTATAATGTTGTTAGTTCTTCTTAATATTAGTCTATTTTGGAACAAAGAGTGTAAAGGGGCAATAAAAAAAAAGTTATATCAAATTTACATTTCTGCTTTATCAATGTTAATTTCATCCAGCCATCTAGGTGGAACAGTCCCTGGATGCCATGAATACCCCTGGATAAACCAGAGGACACAGCCACGGCATTCGAGATAACAATCACTTCAGCAAGCGGTTACAAGACTGTCTCTTTAGAGAACTCTAAAACAAATCAGTGGGTTTTTGGGAACTTGGCTTAAATGGCTTTTACTGCTGTGTACTTTTTCCAGTTATGCTCCAAAACTAGTATTGCTCTGCTTCCTTGAAGAGTGGTACCCCTCACTGATGGATCGGTTCTTCACTATTGGTGTCTGGACCATCAAATTACTATGATGAAAGTGATTTTATAACCTCCAAAACAAATGGCATAAAGAGCTACCATATATTCCTTTTGCCAACCTAGGATGTCGGTATATTTCTTTAGATCTGCAAAATAATATGAATCCCTATATTCCCTCCAATAGCACCGTTGCATTTTATGTATCAGATTAGTGCATTGCTTACTTGTTAAAAGTTAAAATCATTGACAACTGAAAAATAATGTATTGGGAGGAAGGAATAAAAATGAATACTTACTAGTACTTACTAGTAGAAGAAAAGGATTGAAGGAAGGGAGCATTTGGGGAGCAACGGTTGTGGAACGGTTGGTTAAAAAAATCTTTATAAGCCTGCATACTTTGTAGCATTAATTGTTTTCTTTATTAAGCAATGTACGGCTTTTATTTCTGATATACAAGGGAATGAACTTAGCTCTCTTTGAAGAAAGAACAGGAGGGGAAAAAAATCAAGCACAGCTGATTAGAAAGAAACAAAATCATTAAACAAGCAAGATTCTTTGAGATGGGATGAGCAAGAAGATCAGATGGGATCATCGATTTGGAAGCGGATTAGCACAATTGAAATTGATGATTTTTTTTTTTTAAGGGTAGAATTGATTAAAGCCTTATTTGCTGTGCAGACAAAGGAAAGAGTTGAACCACCTCCCACCCTTGGTTTACATTTTCATTTGTTCAGAGTAATAGAAAATACTGCATTAACCTCTGCCCAGCCATAGTAAAGAATATTGGAAGAGGGAGTGGGCTGTTTATAATCACTACTAGCAGAGAGAAAAATATGAATGAAGAGATTTACGCTACTCTCTGAATCAGAGCGTGCTTGCATAATACAATAAATTATTCCTTAAAAGGCAATTGTGTAGGGCTGACAGAAGAGCTGCAAGTTCTAGGCCTTGGCTGCCTAAATGGTCAATCACAATCTACCGCCTTATGAAAGAGAAGGGACCTGTAGATTGTGAATTTGTGTTTGTAATAGACTGGCGGCCATGATATATGCTGGATGTCATCATGCCATCCTGACCCTGAAACATCCGGCATATATGCAACTGCGGCCTTTCTGATCCTTACAACATTTTAATATAACCCAACACCAGAACTTCCAAGTTATAAGAAATGGGCTGACAAAAAAGACTGCTCTCTGGCATGACCCCACTCAGCCACAATACAAGGAAAAGCCCATATCAGAGAATGTGGTTATGGCTTGATTGGGACATGTGGATGGGATAAGAGGTATGTGCAGAGTTTTAAAAGCAAAAAGACTTCAGGCACTTTAACTACTTCAAATCATTGAAGTATCTAGAGAAAATCTTTAAGATACTGCTAAAGATATGTGGGGTAGAAGCGTATGTGCTGTAGAACATGTTGGCACTATTTGAATGCTAGTAATCAGGTTCACCATCAGGGGGTTGTAACCAATATATGTGTATTAGGCATGTTTAGTTCTAACTAGTAAGTAAGAGCTTTTTGGTCTACTCTCTTCTTGTTTTCTATGTGACAGAATTCCAGGCAGGAACTTTTTTTTTTTTTTATGGGGGTTGATCATCACACAGAGCTTCATGGATGCCAACAGGCAGACCGCACCCTCTGGACCAGCGCAGTAGTGCATACTGCTAAGTACCTGGGTGGAGTTTTCAAAACGTCCTTCTTTTTTGTCCATTGTCCATTGACCTCCAGTCCTCCAGACCCAGCACCCACTCTTCAGCTCTGAGCATTGAGCGGTCTCTGCTGAGGCACTTTGCACATGTACTGGCCAGCGGTGGCTGCTCTTGTCCTTCAATCTCTCTCTCTCTCTCTCTCTCTCTCTCTCTCTCTCTCTCTCTCTATATATATATATATATATATATATGCACTGTTTTGCATTTTTACATATTGCAGCCCGTTCCATAGGCTCAGTGGTGGACCTTGAGGGCAGACTCAGGGTAGGCTTTAGGGGCCCAGGCCTTGTATAAGGGTCCCCAAAACTTCTTATGACAGCCCTGCTAATACTATGTCTGCACCTTTTCAAGCAAATTATAGAGCATAAAATGTATTTATAAATGTGATAACCAGATCTAAAGATAACATTTAATTAACATGTATCTGTGTGATTCTATAATGCTAAGCGTGACATTTTCATAATGTAAATTATGCATCCGGGTCTAGCATTGATGCTTCATGTCCAGCACCCTTTGTGTCCAGCAATTCTGGCATGGGATGTTACCCTCGTGTGATTCTATTATCCACATGACCAGTGACATATATATCCTCACATAACAGTGTATTAGATGGGGGTAAAAGAAATGGTGTGGTGTGCTACAATTACATGTGTGAGTATACCAAGAGATAATATACATACATTGGTTATCGGTCTCCCGAAATATACTGGTAGTACTCCAGTTAGGAAATGATATTCCAGCTTTTAATCACTTAAAAACATAAACATAAAACAAAACAGTGTAAAACTGTTGGATATAATGATACAAGATAAGGTGATTGTTGCACTCACAAGTGGTCTTCCTTTGGCTACAATATTCAAGTCCTTTGTGTCAAAATGGGCCTGGGATAAATTTATAATTTCTCCCTGCGTGGTTTCACAGATCTTTGTTGTTCTCAATAATTGGGATCTGGTATCTCTCCCTCCTTCTCCACCTAAGGTTGATCCATTCCCCTTTTCCTTTTGAGAGGGGACTGTAGTGCCAGAAAGCGGTTGGAGTGATGGAGAGACCCCTTGGTCTGATTTGGTCTGGGGGGTGTGGGGTGATGATTGATGTTCCTCTGGTATAAAAAAATCCCTATTGAGTTGATGGGGGATATCCATTCCTCTCTTACGAATAGGGGAAGGGGATCGATAATTACAAATAGGGGAAGGGGATCGATAATTATCAGTCCCTCTCCCTTATTCGTAAGAGAGGGATGGATATTCCCCACCAACTCAATAGGGAATTTTTAGACCAGAGGACTACTTAGATGCCGCTGTACATGCGAGCAGCCATTTTTTTCGTGCATGTGCGGCTATTTAGATGCCGCTGTATATGCGAGCAGCCATCTTTTTGGTGTCCATGAATGGCGCCGGTGAAGATACCGGCGAACGATATTTATGTTGATTAAAATGTTAATTGTTAATTTTAATGCGCATTTTATTATTGTGTTCTTCCCCCACGTGATGGCCAGTCCGGGAAAGGATTATAATGGTTAGTCAATGGATTATATATCCAGAAGTAATAACCTAATGGCTACCAAATTGGTCTCCATATAGTTTCTCGGCGGCCATGTTTTTGGTGGGAATTTGTTTTTACAAACACCTGACATGGTACATCCCACTTGGGCAACCCAGGTGCACACAAATTGGTGGGGTTTATAAGTCTGTATGGTGTGGACTACATCTAAGCTCTTCCTTTAAAAGGTCCTGAGGACGAAACTGGTCGGACGCATACGGAGCCTCTATAACTCTCTCTTTGCTCTATTTGGGACATCCTTATCCAGAACTCAATCCTTTATCACCCCATGGGATCCGCAACCTTGGTGCATTCAGGAGCTGACTCAGAACATCTTGGAGTCCCTTTGTGGCAGGTCCTGTTGACCTGTTGATTTGCCTTTCTGGCCACTGTTAGTGGCTGACCACTTGTGTGTGCAATAATCACCTTATCTTTTATCAATATATTCAACAGTTTTACACTGTTTTGTTTTATGTTTATGTTTTTAAATGATTAAAAGCTGGAATATCATTTCCTAACTGAAGTACTACCAGTATATTTCGGGAGACTGATTATTATTATTATTGCCATTATTATTGCCATTTATATAGCGCCAACA
The DNA here is from genome assembly GCA_933207985.1 of Pelobates cultripes. Classification (NCBI taxonomy): domain Eukaryota; kingdom Metazoa; phylum Chordata; class Amphibia; order Anura; family Pelobatidae; genus Pelobates; species Pelobates cultripes. The sequence goes on from OW240912.1 coordinate 353,745,081, forward strand.
GATTCTGTAGCGCTTATAACCAGTGTATGTATCTTATCTCATTGGTGATCATCACACATGTAATTGTAGCACACCACACCACACCATTTCTTTTGCCTTTTGTGTCTATCATGTTTTTTTGGGAGTTAACTGTGGTGTTGGTGACAACTAGGAGATTCACTATTCTTCTTGTGCGTTTGTATATTAGACAGGGGTCAATGCTCTTATACACCTGGAGTCACCTTAGTTACTCCAATGGCCATTGGAAGGAATGCCCGCCTGCCAACGCCAAGGCAGACCCCCCTATATACACACACTCACGTTAATACACTCACTATATTTTTTTCACACTTCAGTTTTAATTTTTTTTACAATATAGCTATTTATTCAGTCCTAAATCTCCCAAGGAGTACGAGCACTGCTTCATATATTTGTGTAACATTCAGCATATGCTGGTGGTAAACATGTGACCTCGTATTCATCCGTTAACCACTTGGATTCAGGCAAATGCCTACAGCGACCCATATATTTCACTGCTGTAAAAAGCCCTGCTATGGAGTAACCTTGCAAGAGAAGAGGCACTGGAGGGTGAGAGGGTTATATAGTAATTGAGCAGACGTCGGCGCCCCTTCCCGATACAGCTCCAATGGGCAATGTTTTTCTGACCTTTATGCCAGATCTGATTAAATAACTGCATGCCAAATCATTACATATTATCCTCCAGGCTTGTTAGGTTTTGCATTAGACTCACAAGCATGATTCACAGCCTTAAAACCACAGCAGGCAATGGGGATCAGTCACAAGGATGCTGATAGTAAAGTATATACTGTAGGTTTTCTGCTTTGTTCTATCAAAAAGGCAGGTTTAAACTTCTCAGTGTCTAGTTAATTATAACCCAGCAACAAAAAGATTTAGGTTAGAAGAAAAGAACCATGGCTTTAAGATGTTAAGATGTATTGCAGCAATTTCTGGGAGCTGCAGTGCAACACCCCTGGTTTAAATAGCCATGGCTTAAAAAAATTAAAAAGTAAATAAAGAAAGATTTGAATACTTTAATTGCTTATGAGATGACCATTTAAATTGTGAATTTTAGACTAACAGGGTTATTTGCTAAAGGGAGAATTCAAAATAAATTTAAAGGATCACTATAGGATCAGGAACACAAACATGTATTCCTGACCATATAGTGTTATAAGCATCATCTAGCCCCCCTGGGCCCCTCATGCCTCCATAAATATAGCAAAATCTTACTGTATTCTAGCCACAAGCTGTAACTCTGCGTGCTGTTTGCCTAAAAAAAAACAAGCAGTCTGCTGACATCGTCAGAAGTGGTAGCCTGATCCAATCACAGTGCTTCCCCATAGGATTGGCTGAGACTGACAAAGAGGCAGATCAGGGGCAGAGCCAGCATGATTACAACACAGCCCTGGCCAATCAGCATCTCCTCATAGAGATGAATTGAATCAATGAATCTCTATGAGGAAAGTTCAGTGTCTGCATGCAGAGGGAGGAGATACTGAATGTTTGAATGCATTTTAGGCAGCCATGACTCAGGAAGGATCTCTAACAGCTATCTGAGGAGTGGCCAGTGAAGTTATCACTAGGCTGTAATGTAAACACTGCATTTTCTCTGAAAATATAGTGATTACAGCAAAAAGCCTGAAGGTAATGATTCTACACACCAGAAGCTATAGTTGTTCTGGTGACTATAGTGTCCATTTAAGGAATTTCAAATGTAAGGTCAAAATAGTCAATCTGGAAAAAATTCTCAAAGTCAGTTATGCTTTCAGTTTGGCTACTCTGGCCTTAAATTTGAAAATTCACATTGAATTTCCTTTAAATTTTCACTTTAATGAACAACCCTGTAAATCAAATTGCTTATTCTATTTATTGAATAACCCTGTAAAGCAATTTAAAATAAGCTAAATAAAGGCTAATAAAAATTAAAGGAAATGGGAAAAGATAATCTAAATAAATAATAGGAAATAAAAATAATACAGTTATATGGGAGAGAATCTGGAATTTTACTGGTAATCCATTTTGGAATGTATTATTTTAATTAGGATACAGTATCACAGCTTGCTCCCAGAAGTAGTAATATCAACACACAAGTGGCATCTGATTCTGTGTAATCATGAGTTTGCCAGATCTTTGCCACTTAATAAGGAAAACTATCTGTTCATGAGGGTCTTTGTAAAATTTCTGAATCTTGTATTACAGAGATATATCTTTCAGTTTTAGGTGACTAGAAATTCATACAATTTTCTCTTTCAGAAATATAGGTATTTTTGGTTGTCAATAGGTAAAAAAAAAAATCTGCTATGTTAAGGTTTATAACAAAATAAGATTGGTGAGCGGAAATAGGTATTTTACAAGGTATTATCATAGTGAGAGACACACTCACTGTTTTATAAAGAAGGATAATAATTATAAAGTACTTTAGTAACCATGACTGGATGAAGAATTCACTATGAATCCAATATAATTATTAACCACAGATGCAGCATGAAGGCATGCCAAAATGAATCCATTGTGTTTACATCAAATGAAAGAATTTCAGATTTGATATCTTACCAAGTGTAATTGCACTTGTGTAAGGGCAAGCTGTTTGGTTTTAACCCATTTGGGGCCAAATGACTACACATTTATTCATATTAAAAAAATAAACAAATTCATTCATGGACATATAAATACAAAGTTTACTTGTTTGACTTTTATTCACTTTGTATATTTCACACCTGCTCCCATTTCACCCATAAAGCAGGAAATAATTCCTGTTATCTATGTTACATTATCATCCCAAACCTAGAGGAATTGTTTCACTGTTCCTCTCAGATCCCTAAATCTGTCTAGACATAGTTCCAGAGAACAATGGACCTATAAAGGTTTTAGGATAGTAGAGGGATAATTGCAAGATCAATCCAAGTCAACCTTCATTTCTACCTACCGCCCAAATGTCCTGGAAGTGATGGAACAGTCCCAATTCGGGACACCTCTTCCACCATACTGCCCATATCAGTAAGACATCAAGGGCACTCCGGCATGCCCCCTGATGAAGCCATGTATCATATCACCTTAATTAAGATGCACTAAATTTGGGAGGTATCATTCTATAAATAGGTAGATACACTTGAGACATATCAACAGACTTCTCTGCTATTGTCACAAAGGACCTCAGAAGAAGAGTATGTAGCTTATTTCATAGAAGCAAAATCAAGTTAAATTGAGTATCAACTGAAATTTTCAGATATTGATAGGGTTATCAAAACCATCCAGCTCCAAACATGCACCTCGGGGAGGACATGCCCCCAACCGTGGTATACTAAAGCAATACACTGCCTGAAAAGATGCTCCTGTTGTGCTGAACGCTCCTGGAGGAAGTCTCCCACCCAGGCAGAGTATCTCCATTATAGATTCATATTGTGTTCATACTTCATAGCCCTTGCCCTCGCCAAACAGCCATACTTTTCCTCTCTCATTAGTTCATGGTCTCGCAATCCCAAGCGTCTCTTTGACACCTTTGGCTCTCTTCTTCACCCTGCTATGGCCACTCTCCAAACTAACTTTACAGCCGGTAGCTTTGCATGCTACTTTACCAACAAGATTGAACAGCTAAGGAAAGAATTCTCCCCATCTTGCCGTTCTCTTTCTCAACCACACGTACATCATGCCTTCCCTACCCTTCAGACTTTCTCCCCGGCTACTGAACAAGAGGTGGCTGCGCTTCTCCTTTCCTCTCGCCCCACCACTTGCCCCCTTGACCCTGTCCAATCTCACCCTATCAGATTTCTCTCCCCCTGTCTTATGCCTTCCTTAACACACATCTTCAACTGGCGTTGTCCCTGCTGACCTTAAACATGCCACTGTAGTACCTATCCTGAAAAACAACTCTTGACCCGTCCTCCACCTCTAACTATCGTCCCATATCCCAGCTCCCTTTTTCCTCAAAGCTTCTGGAAAGACTTGTCTTTACCCATATATCTCACTTCCTCAATTCCAACTCTCTCCTTGGCCCTCTCCAATCTGGCTTCTGCCCTCTCCTCTCTACTGAGACTGCTCTTATCAAAGTTACTAACGACCTAATTGCAGCTAAATCCAAAGGCCACTACTTCATACTAATTCTTCTTTACCTCTCTGCTGCCTTTGACACCATTGATCATGCTCTCCTTCTACAACGTCTTCAATCACTCGGTCTCTGTGACTCTGTCCTCTTGTTGTTTTCCTCTTATCTCTCCCAACGCTTACTCAGTTTCTCCTTTTCTAATGATACCTCCTCCCCTTGTCCTGTCCTCGGCCCCCTTCTATTTTCTCTTTATACTGCCTCTCTTGGCAAACTCATTACCTCATTTGGATTCCACTACCACCTGTATGCTGATGACACCCAGATATATCTCTTGATGTTTAAAAATCCTAGAAAGCATTTGGATTTGGCATCCCTAGATTTAGGCTATTTTCTTTTGCTGCCTATGTCTAAACTGAAATGTACTACCACTGCGGCAATGCAAGCATACCTACTTCTGCCTCAGTCACTTGAAAGCCTTTACTGACTATCACTTATCTTTAATTTCAATCAGAATAGGAGATATAAGTGAAATCTTTCAGATTAAGTCGAGTCACAAAACTTTTCTGTCATGGAGGAAAGTTTAAGGCAAGTTGGGTTGAGTTCAGAACTTTAAGAAATTTAAGCCAAAAAATAGCAATGTGGGGGAAAAGCCACATGCATTGGAACTCGGCTATTTTAGTCTAAGTTTCCCAAGTGTTTTTTTAAACCTGCAATAACATCCCATTTAGTAAAAAGACCCCTCAAAGACTAACACAAGCCAAATTCTAATGCATGACCTGTTAGGCAGCATCCTATATCCTAAATATACCAAGGGTTTCTTAAAAACAACACTTGGTTTTATAAAGAGACATTATGACTCTATAAAAGCTTCAGGTCATTACAATATTAAAAAATCAGACAGTTAACATGCTGGAAAGTTAGTAAAAAGACAGATTTCATGACATACATTTTCTGGTCATTTTTTATTAGTATTTTTACTTTTCAATTAGAATTGAATAATACAATATATTGTAAAAGAGGCTTTTTTTTTTACACAATAAGGCGTTAAAGTCCATGTAAAAGAAAATGAAACTGACGTGAATTATAAAATAGCGGAATCAAAGCAGTGAGCAATACGCTTTAGGGCAGCAATTGGTCTCTGCTCTGCGGCTCCTTCTGTCCCAGTAAGCAGCACCATATTTATCCCTCGTGTTCATTAGTAAGCTCCACATAGCTGTAATAAATGCTGTGTCCTTATGTGAAGAGCCAGATATCAGATCTGTCCATTAAGCACCAGGAGCAGAGTGTAAGGATATGAAATAGTTAACTCTTTTTGTTTTATATGCTTTAAAATAATGTTTGAAATAATTATGCTGACCTTGGCAGATGTATTCTGTAACATGCTTTGAGAGACCTCCCTTCTACAGGATGTATGACCTTGCTCAACCTCAGGATGTTCCTGTCCCGTCTTTATTCAAATAGAAACATAGAATGTGACGGCAGATAAGAACCATTCGGCCCATCTAGTCTGCCCAATTTTCTAAATACTTTCATTAGTCCCTAGCCCTATCTTATAGTTAGGATAGCCTTATGCCTATCCCACGCATGCTTAAACTCATTTACTGTGTTAACCTCTACCACTTCAGCTGGAAGGCTATTCCATGCATCCACTACCCTCTCAGTAAAGTAATACTTCCTGATATTATTTTTAAACCTTTGTCCCTCTAATTTAAGACTATGTCCTCTTGTTGTGGTAGTTTTTCTTCTTTTAAATATAGTCTCCTCCTTTACTGTGTTGATTCCCTTTATGTATTTAAATGTTTCTATCATATCCCCCCTGTCTCGTCTTTCCTCCAAGCTATACATGTTAAGATCCTTTAACCTTTCCTGGTAAGTTTTATCCCGCAATCCATGAACCAGTTTAGTAGCCCTTCTCTGAACCCTCTCTAAGGTATCAATATCCTTCTGAAGATACGGTCTCCAGTACTGTGTACAATACTCCAAGTGAGGTCTCACCAGTGTTCTGTACAATGGCATGAGCACTTCCCTCTTTCTACTGCTAATACCTCTCCCTATACAACCAAGCATTCTGCTAGCATTTCCTGCTGCTCTATTACATTGTCTGCCTACCTTTAAGTCATCAGAAATAATCACCCCTAAATCCCTTTCCTCATAAATGCTTATATTTTAATGTCAGACAAGTATGTGTTATTAACTACAAGGAAACGATAAATCTCGCTGCTTACGTGACAATCTGTGTATAAATGCTAGCCCTGAAAATATACTCACTGAGAACTTGTTGAGCACTCTTTCGTGTCTGTGTCTTAATTTCTTAAACAAGAACTCCCGTCAATTGATGTGGTGACCGGAGAATCGAGAATCGAGGGGAGTTGGGTCCGGAACAGCATTAACCCTTGGTGACAGAAATGGGATCAGCAAAGCCATTGGGTAAGTAGCCTTTTTGTGTCTTATTGACGCTGATTGTCTATGACCCCCTTTGGTTCAGTAAGTCTGTATCCAGTAGATAGGAAACTTCTCGTTCCTCTGGTCACCCTGTGTCTGCTTTGTGTTTATTTTGCTTGTTAAGTAGAGACACACTATTGGTAAGTAGGTAGTGTCTCTACCCTGAGCCAGAAATATGGGAAATAATCAGTCTATCTCTTACCCTTTACCCCACCCAGGGGAGTCATGTCTAAATTATGTTACTAGAATAGGAGCACAAGGAGGATTTCTTACAATCCCCTTTGTGTCAAATTTAGCAGGATGGACAGAGACTATGAAGTCATCTGATCCTTTTCCCAGGTGTGGGGCTAATGATGATTTCCATATGAATATGATTCGAGGATTGGGTTTGGGAGATAGGAAGTCATGGTATGGTCCTGATCCAGATTGGGATAAGGAATATATGAAAGCAGGAGGTGAAAATTGGTTGCAGATAGCCCTCATTGGTTTCCTTGCAGTGTAACAGGAAAGGTTTTAAAGGGAGCTACGAAAGATCTGGCTAAGAGAAAGGGAACTGTTGACAGTAATACCATCCACTTTCCCTTAGAAGCCCTTCCTGAGAATCCATATCCACCACCAATTGTGCCCCCTACCCAGTCAGCCCCCGGCCATGCCCAACCACAACCCCCACCTCCCTATAAAGCAATGTATCCTGCTGTACCTAATGCCCCCTCAGAGGATGATATAGAAGATATTTGTATTGCTGCAGCTGTTAATTCACAATCACAGCAATTACAGGAATCATCATCTACACCAGATTCTGATACAGAATATCCACCGCCACCTCCCGGTAAAATTAAATTAACAGTACAAACGGGTTAAGCTTAGAGTTAAACTTAAAAGTGGCAAGGTGTTAAAATCATATGTATATAGGTGATGATGATGTAGAGATGCCAGAATTAGAAGGTGCTGATCTTACTGCCCCATTCATGACTGTTGGTAATCAGTTAATAATGAAACCCATTAATCCCGGAGTTCTCAAGGACATTATTCAAGGTACCCCAAACCCCCGTACTAATCCCTCTGCATGCCTAATGTATCTGAAAAGAATATGCTTAGGACAGAACATGACACAGATAGACATACAGTTAATTATAAATGGAATATTAGGGTATGACTCAGATTCTGGTTGGGATTGGTCTAGGGTACCCTCTATCAGTGAGACAGACATCGGTACTGGAGTTGGAGAGGCTGGTAGTGATGGTGTTTATGAACTTAGTACTTCAGCAGGGTGTGCTAAAATGTGGGACAAGGTGGAAGCTGAAATGTTGAGATTATGGAAGAATAAGCAGTCTATATCCACTGCTTTGGCATGTAAGCAAGGTGCAAAGGAAGAGATTGGTATTTTTGTAAAGAGATTTTACAAGTGTTGGAAGGATGAGGCAGGTTTAAAGTCAGGTGATGATATGGATCTCCTTAAAATACAGTCATGCCTTGGTAATATGTTGCCACAGTATTCTTTGCTTGTGAAACAGTTGATTTCAGACTGGGCCAATTTGGGTGGCTCAGATTTTCTTACCAAGGTTATAGAGAAGGAAAATGCAGGTTGTTTTGACTTAAGAAAAGATTCAGGAAGTAAGGTTGCTTATTATGCTCAGGGATTGCAACACAGTCCACCTACACAGGCCCGAGAGAGAGGATGGTATGGAGCACATAGAGCCCATGGAAGGGGTGGTTAAAGAGGGGCAAGGGGATGGAGACAGGGAAATCAGAGTTATAGGGGCAGGGGTAACCAAGGAGGAATAGACAGGAACACTTGTTTCAACTGTGGCCAGCATGGCCACTGGAGAAATGTGTGTCCACACCCCAGGAAACCCCAGCTGCCCCAACAACCCCACAATTCTCAAAATACACCCCGTAGGCAAGAAAAACACCAGGCCCACTCCCAACACCACTGGCCAGCACTTCCCCCTCCCCCCTCGCTCCAGCAAACCCAAACTGAACTAGGGCCATTAACACACCCATCACATCCCATGGCCCCAATAGGGCTGCCTTGAAGGTGACACGCCAACTTTTCCACTTTTGTCCTCTACTAATGATGATCAGCCTTTTTGCATTCTGGTCATAGAAGGTAGATCCTTGCCATTTTTGGTAGATACTGGAGCTACGTGTTCCAGTCTCTGTGACACCTATTATCAGGGGACAAGGGAAATGTCTACACCTTCATTGGGTATTAATGGAGTGTCAACACCCACTTTTGTCACACCACCACTGTCTGTTTTCTGTCCTCTTAATGGTTCTTCTACTGTGCACCCTTTTCGTTTAATACCTAAATGTCCTGTTAGTTTGCTGGGAAGGGATCTTCTTGGTATTCTGTGAGCTACCGTTACTTGCACGCCCTCTGGTGGTATTGATGTATGTATGTATGATGACTGTCTTCAGGGCTTAAATGTGACAGGGTGAGCAAAGGGGTACCTGGGGTAGGGTGAGAGTGACATGGCAAGAGGGGTGAGTGTGACTGATTTAGGGAGGGTAAGTTGGCAGGGTTGCAGGATGAGTGTGACAAAGTTTAGGATAGTGTGGGAGTAGGGAGTGTAACAAAGTGAGGGGAGGTAAGTGTGACAGAGCTAGGGGTGTTAATGTGACAGGGTGAGTGTGGCATGGTTAGAGGTGAGTGTCACAGGTTTAGGGTGAATGTTGAATTGTGGTGAGTAATTGTAATAGGGTGGGAGGAGGTGTGTTTACAATTGTGAACAAAGAGGGGATTAATGGAATACATTTTTTACCTTTTGATATAACCATGTTTAGGCTTTGTTTTATGCTTTACTAACATTTCAAGGTCGTTGTTCGTACTTTCTGTTTTTCCCAGCAAACAATTTTTTTAACCATGCAGCAAATAACTGAGAAATCACAAGCTTCTAATAAAGATTAAAATAATGCCAGTTAGAGAATGATAGGCTGAATTTATGGCCCCAAAATGTAGAGCTTTGAAAATGTGTTAACTTTTGATTGGCACAACTTCTAATTCATGTGATTGACGTTCATTTGGGGCTCCCCCAGCAATCCAATGGATAAGGGTTTAGATTAAAGCAGAGTTCTATAAATTGAAGTCCATAGTATTCTGGTTTATTGTATACCTTAAAAGGTGAGTGTGACAGGATTAAGGAGGGTCAATGTGACAGAGCAAGAGGGTGAGGGATGGGTGTGGCAGGATTAGAGGCGTTACTGTGATAGAGCAAGTGTAGCATGTTTGATTGGGGTGAGTGTGACATGTTTGGGGTGAGAGCTGCATGGTTGGAGGAGGGAGTGTTATAGCATGAGGGGAGGTGAGTGTGACACGGTTGAGGGGTTTACTGTGACAGGATGAATGTGGCAGGGTTGGGCGGGAAAGTGTGACAGTTGTGGGAGTGAGTATGGCATTGTTGGAGGAGGGAGTGTGACAGGGCGAAGGGAAATTAGTGTGACAGGATTGGGGGATTATGTGACAGAATTAGAGGGGTAAATATGATAGGGTGAGTGTAAAGGAGGTGAGTGTGACAGTACAAGAAAAGATGAGTGTTAAAGCATTGGGGGTTAATATGACAGGGTGGCATGGCAGAGTTAAGGGGGTGGTTGTGACAGACTGATGAAAGATGAGTGTTAGAGGGTTGGAGGGTGAGTGTGACAGTGTGAGAGAAGATGAGTGTGACAGGATTGGTGGGGTTAATGTTATAGGGTGAGTTAGTCAGAGCGAGTGGAGGTGAGTGTGGTATGGTTGCAGTAGGTGAATGTGAAAGGATTAGGAGGGGTTAATGTGTGTTTTGCAGGAGGGGGCAAATCAGTTCCTTTGTGGTTCAGTGATATTCTGGGCGGTCCAGTGAGCTAGCTATACAGACCGCAGCCCCACCGTTATACAGACCGCAGCCCCGCACAGTTGCAGTCTATGCTGTAGTCTTGGGAGCTTTGGCTCTTGAAGTGTTAGAGCGTTCCAGTGCCAGGCCCTTGATCACGGATCAAGGGTTCGACGGATCAATCTGCTCTGAGGCGAGTTAGGCAGTCACAAGGCCCCACTGAGTGTGAGGCCTTAGGTGGACACCTAACTCACCTAATTAAGAGCCACATGTGTTGTGGAGCGTGTAGAACCCTTTTACAAAATTTAGCCTATAATAGCAGATTTTGTCATGCTGGTAAAGATATTTTTTGAGTATATACAGCCATTATAACAGATGACCTAGATTAGACATCTTGGAATCAGCCATTTGATGGTGGATATAAAATCACAATTCTCTGTTATCAGAATAGTTTTCTAATGAATCCCCTTTTTTATTTATATTTGTTGTATTTTAATTTCCAGTCTAGTGTTTCTAATCCATGATGTTTCCTTGTTTTATGCTGCAACAGCAGGTGTTTTAACACTTGACACCTCATTAGATGCATAAGAAACACAAGGATATTTTCACAACAAGCTTTATCTAACATCAGGAAAGTTCCACAATAACAAATTAGATTGCCCTAATACAGCCAGCAGGGATATAATAATGCACCCTGTGGATATGATAATGTCCTCTGCTCATTACCTGCTGATGTCTGGGGCAGAGAACAGCCTCGCTACATATTGGATCTTGAAGACCTAACAAATAAAGTTCACATTTCACTTTCCAGCTAAAGGCTTTCTGTTGACATTTTTCATAAAACATATTTAATAATAATAAATACATTCATTGCAGTATCCTTCATTCATACACAGGACAGTTTAATATTTCACCTGTCATGCAGACAGGTCCCCAAAAGCGGTCAAAGGGTTAACATTATACAATGATTTTTATAAATAGCTACAAACATTACATTCATTTATATCAATATTTTTCCACCCGCCAGAATTGTAATTTAGGTTATTTTTTATTTCATGAGGATTCACAGAAAAAATGTAAATCAAATTTGAACACAATAGCTATCATACATGCAACGTATGTATAAAATAGAAAAATGTTTAACTTATATCAATAACTCCTTCACTACTGAGGACTTTTTGATTGCATAAATATTATCATGACATTTATTTGAAGCACGGGACGCATAGCTAGTATATAAACATATCATCAACAGCAATTTTGTGCATATATTGTTTTGCAGACAAACGTAAAAATTACAAATATGTAAATGTGCACAATTTTTATTTCTCCGTCACTTATTCGTTCATTTATGCAAATATTTGAGACAGCATACAATGTCCTTTCTCTTGCAATATTTCACAAACTGAAATATTAGTATAAAAGCAAAAATGCTAATTGTCTCCCATACAGTCGATTGAACAAAAATATATAAATACAAATGGTTAAATACAATGCCTATAGCTATATGTAAGGCTCCTGAAATAATTACTAGCAATGGAGCTTCCTAAAAATTGCAACAGAATATAAAAATAATGTATTCTAAATGCATTCTGAATCCCGAGTTCAGTGAATTAAAGGGTTCAGCCCAAATCTGAGAACCTGGTGGGTTGCCCCACCTATTTTAAAGCCAAGCATGTAGTAGGAGACATCATGAATTGTATAACCCACATGCACCCATACCAGCCCATCCACCCTCTCCCACCTGCTTCATTACCTACGAATTTTGGAAAATATTCACTGCATGCACAGGAAGTGCTCTTTTTACTTAGTGCAATTAGAATTACATCCCAATACATGCTCACGACGCTTTCCTCTTTGATACAAGCACTTTTTTAATTTCACACTTTTATATTTTCCGTTGTTAGATGTATTAGGAATGTACTGCAAACTAGTATCGTCGTAGGAAAGTATAGAATTATTTATTTTTTGCCATAGAGGTAACATTTAATTTCTCGCTTCCCAAGAATTTCTCCAAGAATCTTTTTTTTGGCATGGGATGTCCGGCGGTGCCTATGTGCCCATGAAAGCAATGGCATCATCAGGCCCCCTGACACACTGGTGCCCTGGTGTGGTCGCACCAGTTAAACTACCCATAATTCTGTGCCTGTAGTAAGCCTACTATGCAATGATGTTTTAGAACAAAACATAGCAAATACATGGTGCCTAATATTCATGCTCAATATATTATAGTCACAAAAGACCTAAGTAGAATACAAATAGTACTATGGCAACTTTCATGTTTGATATTTTTTGCTCCACTATCATAGAGACTAAAAAGGTAAAACAATGTTTTAGTACAACGGTTCCACAGGTGCCTCTGGCTCCTTGTTTAAGAGATCTTCCTACTGCAGTACAAGGAACAAACGGCCCGAACTTGAGTAAGAATATAAGATTAACAATGTTCTACTTTTTAATTTATTTTGCTAGTGGGATACAAAAATCTTTAGCTGGGTGCCAGAGTCTCATTTGTATTGTTTAGTCATGCTGAAGACTATCTGCAGGGTTCCTCTTGGTGGACCTGTCTGAGTTCTGAGAGTTTAAAGGGGGTGTTTGTATAAAACACCAGTCAAATACCCTTTGAGGAAGCCTCCTGAAAAACATCAGATGGTGTCATCACAACCTAGTATCTAAAGTGCTTGATATAATGGGAAATCGAGACAAAGAAATATCAGTTATATAATGTGTTAGCAGACACATTATCCTTGAGTTATGATGTGCACCAGGAATATACACAGCCTATATTTTTACTAGTTATGGAACGGTTAGATAAATGAGTTACATTATTACCTTCTGTATTTGTCAAACTAGAAATGCCCTGGCAAATGGTCGATTTAGAAGATTAGTAATTTTCCAATGCTTTTTTATTGCATAAGAAATACCTAAACATCTGACAGCTTATGACCAATTTCAGAGTAATAGGACACCGGTTTCTTGATTGCCCATACACAGTGTTAGCTATCATATTCCACCTAACCGGTAAGACGAAATTGTGCTAACAATTGGTTTTAGGGGTGGCTGTCATCAAAGGGGCGTCAGGGAGATTTTTCCGGCTGAATGACTTGAACACAAAGAGAAACCATCACATCTCAGTTCAGGAAAATAAAGAAAATTATATTAATCATTGCAAATGCTGGAATATTCCTTCACAGTATGCAGTATCTACAATCTTAATAGAGTGTGTGTGTATATATATATATATATATATATATTCATTCATTTATTTTTTACATATCAAAATAGATTACTCACAGATATGTTTTTCCTCCACTGTCTTTGAAGCAGGCAAATGTCAATTATATCATGATCAACGTTTCAGTACCCATTCAGTACTTTTATCAAGATTTTTGTGCAATTTTCTTTTGTTAATACTTATGTGTCGGGATTTAAAGCACCCAGACAGGTGCTGATATTACTGCGGAGAGTGCTGAACCCTGCTGGAGTATATATAGCTCCATACTCCGGTCTCCACAGTCTCCACGGTCTGCCCTGGTGCAGATTGAGGACTGAAATGTTGACTTTTGGTTTTGTTTCTCGTCTGCTTTAATAAAAGCAGAGATCTTGCTTTGAAGTCAAGTCTCTCAAGTGTTTTTTCTTCATTATGAATATAATGTTAATGAAGTTCCCTGAATCCCTTGAATTCTTTGTGAATAGCCATCCTGGGAAAATCGTGAAAAACAACATACAGAAGCATACACACACCACACTCAATGCTGAATTTCTCTAGTGTTCCGAGAAAAAGACAGAGATAACAACATTGACAACAGGACAGGGATCCACGAAAATGACTGTCCTAACAAATTTGAGAATATTGGCAGGTGTAGCTTGCCCCCTCCCTCCTCCGCCCTCCAAAAAATATAATTTTCACTTACGCTATTTATCAGCATTAGTTTAATAAGCCACCTAATGTAAATGGACTGATACTGTTTTCATTTCAATGTTTCATTCAAAAGACTGATGCTAAAGAAAGATCAAAAACTGTAATTACTACACCAGCCAAACTCTCTTTATACTGTTTGTTGTGATCGGGAAATGATTCCACTGGGAATGGAACACAGAAGGAACCAAAACGTCTGTTGCCTTTTGGAAATATGAAGACTCCCACCAAATGGAACTGGATGGCAACCAAAATTGTTCAGCTCTCTGCCCAGATCACTGCAATTACAACAGTTACATTGTAATTAATCACTATTTTCATTACCGTCTATAATGCATTACAAAGGCTAAGAACAGACTAATATCCAACATTTTAAGCCTGCGATATCTATTATCAACCATAAATCTCTGGACAATGTTCCAGAATTATTTATTAATTTAAATACACTTGCGCAGAAGTAAGTTATTACAAACGCAAAGTAAGTAATAAGAAATATTTATGAAGATTTCAATACCAAATTGCATTATTTAACATCTATTAATCAGCTACCGATTCACTTAAAACCTGTAAGCGTAAGCCAAAGTGCTTTAAGTTTCTTCTGGAGGAAATCATCTAAAAATTAATTATTATTACTTCTGCCATTGGGCAATAGCATTAGGATAGGTTTATCCACAGCTAGCATTGTTTTATAAGTTATGACATATATTACATGTAAGCTTACTCAGACATGTTTTTCATGATACAATTCATTATTTCAATGAATTGTAAATGATGACATAATTCCAAAATTAAAGGGACAGCTTATATGTTCTCAAACCTGGACTACAAATAAAAGTAGAGCAGTCCGGTCATATTCTTACAGGGTGATTAGGACTGGGGATATGGGCACTGTCTGTAGTTCTCCTAATAGATATATGTTGAAATGGAAAAGGGCATCTCCTCTGAGTATATGATTACATAGTTATATAGCTGAAAAGAGACATGGGTCCATCAAGTTCAGACTTTCTTAAATCTGTTTTTGCTGTTGATCCAAAAAAACCCAGTCTGAAGCACTTTCAATTTTGCAACAAACTAGGAAAAAAATCCTTCCTGACCACAGAATGGTGGTCAGATCTCTCCTTGCATCAATAAGCTATTACCCCACTAATGAAAAATGATAACCCTGAATATTATGTTCTTGAAATTATTTATCCAATTGCTATATAAGCATCTGTATAGGCTCTGATAAAACAACCTCTTCAAGAAGAGAATTCTACATCCTTATTTGAATGAAGGAGTTTGAATGCTCTTAAGAGGGGGGAAGGAGCATCGTTGCTGGGAAGGAAAGGATAGAGCTCTCAAATGGTGAGGAAAAGGAGAGAATGATGATCTACTCAGGAAGAAAACAAACATAAGGGGTGTGGGAGGGGGGAAGAAATCACTATTGTTTAGATAAGGCAAAAAGAAGGTTCTCTACTGGAGAGAAAATTATTTCCATGGTCTCTGTTAAAGAGTAGAGGCTGAGAACACAAACCTTTAAATATCAAGTCTTTAATTTAAGTCTTCCACTCGCCATATAAATATGTCACCAGCTGGCACTGAGCTTGCTAGTCCAAACCATTATTGCATTATAGTTTCAGGTTTATTCTAAAACTCAGCACCACACATCGCCTTGATTAATGAATTTCATTCTGTGTTTGCTTTGAAGTTAAGTAAAAAATAAATCCTTCAAACTTATATGAACCGTTGCTTAGATTGCAATTAATCACGAAGCTCAGATTTACATTGGACCCAAGAGGTTTTATCACATGCCAGTTAAAGACAATGTTTGTGAACTGATATAACATTGAGGTTACAGGGGCTTGCATTCTGTTTTTGGGTTACAAAGAGACATTATTCTTTACTTATATTAGGTTTTCATGAAATTAATGTGCTACCCTCAAAATTGTTAAAAGTCCCATGTAAAAAAAAAAACTTTCAAAACTCGACACATATTGGAAACAAATCATATACATGTAACTAGATTTTGATTAAGACACTTAATCATTGCATTTTTGAAAGAAAAACATGGCACATTCAATTCCCCCTCTCTTTGGTAACGTCTATAAACAAAAAATGCTCCTTCTAGAAGCATTGCCTATGATGCTACTTAAATAAATGTCCAGAATTGAGCTGTGATCGCTATTAATGTGTTGTGTGTACCAGGCTTGGAACTGTCTGTATTATAGAAAAGTTTTAATAATGTGGTATTACCCATTTTCGGACTACCTGCAAGCCCGTAAAACAAAATCTAGGTGTATCAATTACAAACATGAAATAAGATGATAAATATAGATTAGATGTTCAAAAAAACAAGCCCCTTGGCAAGAAACAATATGTAATCTCCAGCTCTGTTCGTCCATCATTTTGCTATACCCTTGAGGTCAGGTATGATTCTTTGTTATGAATGCCTGCAGCCAAACTACAGGCAACACTTGACAACTGAAATGAATTACTTTCTTGCAAATATTACTGCATCTCTTCCACCCAAACCCTTAGTGATTGATGCTGTTTCAATCATCCTAGTAAAATACAAAACAAAATAGTGATGTTCTCTCCTTGAGATCCGGGAATTCTCTTCTCCTGCTCGTAAATTGGCAGTTGTGACAGTTAAAATCTTTGTAGAAGGTCTTTTCCTTTGTAATTGAGCCGAGTTCCATAACAGAAGGCTATAAACCTATCAAATGGATAGCTCACATTGGTCGGAAATATATTCTAACACTCGGCAATCTAAAATTCAACAGGAAATGGATCCGAAATATACAAACTGCGCAGCAGGAATAAATGCACTGAACAAGTAATATAATAAGCCTTGTGATAACCGTCTTTTATCTCTATCTATCCTCATTGTGTACTTGTGACAATACTGCTGCAATGAACTTCGTACCGCAGAATACTGTCTCCAAGCTCCGTATTCTCTGATGGAAGCAAGTGGAATAGGAATTTAATAACAATGCATCAGTTTCATTGCACTTGAACTGTGTCTCACCAAACGTGGCACTTGATTAGCATATGCAATTGTTCTCAAATGAAAGATGGAAAACCTTTATACTTGCTAATAGGAACATCAAGCTAATTTAAGAGAGCACACAGCTCAAAATCCAATGTAATGTGAAAGCATTAGCTGTGTGAATGCGTAGGAATTAGGAGACCATATGTTATAGAAAGCTGATAAATTAACAATTTACAATCATATGGCATTGTCAAAAGAACAAAAGCACTGAAACTCACATACTAAAGTGAAAAGAGAATTTAAAGTAAATTTTAAATTTGAGACCAGAGTAGTTAGGTTGAAAGCATACCTGGCTTAGAGAATTTTTCCAGTTTGGCTATTTTGACTTTAAATATGCAATTCACCTTCAATTGTCACTTTCGTGAATAACACAATAGATTACAGCAGTATATGAGAGCATTAAATGGACCATCAACACGTTTAATTATGAAATGTCTAGATTAGCGTTACCCAATTAGTGTTCCGCAGCATTTAGGGCATTTAGGGCCACCCGATGGGTATCGCTAAACATGGGTCCGGTCAGATGCCCCAGGTGTCTAAGACTGTGACTGGACCCCTGTTGTATGGGATGCTGAGAGGAAGTGACGGCTGGAAGGAGAGGCAGTGCAGCGGGGAGTGAGTAGCTGCTGACCTGGCACACCATCCTCAGCCAGCAGCACTGAAGGAAGAAAAAAGGTAAATTAAACATATAAACATATGTGTATGTGTGTGTACCACACTGTGTCAGTGTGTGTATCTGCCAATGTGTGTGAATCTGTGTGTGTATGTGCCAGTTTGTATATCTGTGTGTCAAGCAGTGGCCCCCCCTACATCATGCTGTTTCCCCCCTTGGTGCCCCCCAAATTGCTGGCCATGTGCTTCTATTCTATTCCCTCGGACTGTAACAGTGTGTGACAGCCCGAGGGAATGAAGTGCTGGGTGCTGTCTGTGGCCGGAAGGACTCAGCAGTCTGTGTCTGTATGGACTCAGCAATCTGTGTGTGTGTATGAACTCAGCAGTCTATGTGTGTGTGTGTGTATGGACTCAGCAGTCTGTGTCTGTCTGTGTGTGTATGGGCTCAGCAGTGTGTGTATGGACTCAGCAGTCTATGTGAGTGTGTATGGACTCAGCAGTCTGTGTGTGTGTGTGTGTGTGTATGTATGGACTAAGCAGTCTGTGTGTGTGTGTGTGTGTATTGTCTCAGCAGTCTGTGTGTGTGTATGGACTCAGCAGTCTGTGTGTGTGTATGGACATAGCAGTCTGTGTGTGTATGGACTCAGCAGTCTGTGTCTGTGTGTGTATGGACTCAGCAGTCTGTGTCTGTGTGTGTATGGACTCAGCAGTCTGTGTGTGTGTGTGTGTGTGGACTCAGCAGTCTGTGTGTGTGGACTCAGCAGTCTGTGTGTGTGGGCTCAGCAGTATGTGTCTGTGTGTGGACTCAGCAGTCTGTGTCTGTGTGTGTGGACTCAGCAGTCTGTGTGTGTGGACTCAGCAGTCTGTGTCTGTGTGTGTGGACTCAGCAGTCTGTGTGTGTGTGTGTGTGTGTGTATGGACTCAGAAGTCTGTGTGTGTGTGTGTGTGTGTATGGACTCAGCAATCTGTGTGTGTCTGTGTGTATGGACTCAGCGGTCTGTGTTTGTATGGACTCAGCAGTCTGTGTCTGTATGGACTCAGCAGTCTGTGTGTATGGACTCAGCAGTCTGCGTGTGTGTATGGACTCAGCAGTCTGTGTGTATGGACTCAGCAGTATGTGTGTGTGTCTGTATGGATTCAGCAGTCTGTGTGTGTCTGTGTGCGTATGGAATCAGCAGTTTGTGTGTGTGTGTGTGTGTTTGTGTGTGGACTCAGCAGTCTGTGTGTGTGTCTATGTGTGTGTATGGACTCAGCAGTCTGTGTGTGTATGGACTCAGCAGTCTATCAATAATTAAAATTCCTGTGAGTTATTGTGTAGGAAGGGCCCCAGTGCATTGCTTTGCCCGGGGGCCCTTAACGCTGTTAAAATGGTACTGCATGTGTGTGTCAGTGAGCTTCTATTTAGTGAGCATGTGTGTGTCACTGAGCTTGTCTTTAGTGAGCTTGTGTGTATCCCTGAACGTCTTTGTAATGAGCCTTCTGTTTATACAAGTGAGTTTGTCTGTAGTAAGCTTGTGTGTGAGTGTGCACTTTACCGCTGAATCATCTGTGTGAGCTGCCGCACACTTTAGCCCTGTTACAGGCGTCTGGGAGCTGCTGTTGACAGGTACTAGTAGCCTAGAGATTGGGACATGGGGTATATGCTCAGCTAGCTGTATAATACAGATCTGTGTGTATATAATATCCCGGGATAGTCAGTGCTTCCTGTATAGTGTTGCTCTCTGTATAATACAGGCCTGTGCCTGTATAATATCCCGGGGCAGTCAGTGCTCCCTGTATAGTGCTGCTCTCTGTCTTGGGATATTATACACAAACAGACCTGTATTATACAGAGAGCAGCACTATACAGGGAGCACTGACTGTCCCAATTTATTATACACACAACCTTGTATTATATAGAGAGCACTGACTATCCAGGGATATTATACCCAGACAGTAATTGATAGCTGTGCTGTAAAATGTCCTTGGAATTTTTTTTCAAATGTTGGCAACTGTGGCACTGTATCAAGGGTAATGTGTTTGTTTTTTAATAATCCCTGGTGGAAAATAATGAATCCTCCACCAGGGATTATTGAAAAAACAAAACACATTGTGTCGGGGGGGGCTTAACATGCAGCAAGGGTGGGGTCAAACTACGGCGAGGGCGGGGTTAAATGTGCCCCCCTACTTTTGTCCCTGGCCCTCCATGTGCCCCCCCTAAAAATGAATCCAAGAGACGCCACTGGTGTCAAGGTGTGTGTATGTATCACTGTGTGTGTATATATGTGTCAGTGTATTTGTCAGTGTCTTTGTGTGTGTATATGCCAGTGTGTGTATGTGCCAGTCAGTGTGTGTGTTTGTATTATTGTATCTGTCAGTATGTCTATCTGTGTGTCAGTGTGTGTATCTGTGTGTAAGATACACATTGGCACACAGATGCACGTACTGGCACATACAAACACTAATACACACACCTTGGCACACACCAGCACATACAAACACATGTACACACACTTTGACACACAGATACACCCACCTTGACACACAGATGCACACGCACACACACACACACACACACAGAGATGCACACTGTGTGTCAAGGTGTGTGTATATGTGTGCAAGTGTGTGAATATGTGTGCCAGTTTGTGTGTATCTGTGTTTTAGATACATACACACTAACACACAGATACACACACTGGCACATACAAACACAGATACACACACCTTGGCACACATACACACACACCTTGACACACACACAGATACACACTGTGTGTGTTAAGGTGTGTTAAGGTGTGTGTCTCCTTGTGCCACTATGTGCCAGTGTGTGAGTATCTGTGTGTCAGATATATACACACACAGATACATACAAACACAAATACACACCGGCACATATACACACACTTTGACACACAGATACACACACACTCACACAGATACACACTGTGTGTCAAGGTATGTGTATATGTGTGTCAAGGTGAATCTGTGTGTCAAGGTGTGTGTATCTGTGTGCCACTATGTGTCAGTGTGTGTGTCAGATATATACACACTGACACACAGATACACACACACTGGCACATACAAACACAGATACACACACAAACACACACCGGCACATAAAATTCCATGATGTTGATACACTATGTCAAAGGATTCCACAGGAAAAATTAATTGTGAACCCCTAGTTATATGCAGGTCTCCGGATAAAGCGTTGTAAAAATTCCTTTACTGTGCAGGTTTTAAAACATATCATTGGAACGCTAGTCTAGGTAACTATTCACCCTTTGTGTGAAGCAGTATAGTATACAGGTATTATATTGTAACAAAAATAATATAAAAAAGAGAAAAGTAAAGCAAAACTTGAAATTTTATTCTAAACAAGGAGTCACATGGAGTGGAATAATGAAAAGTAATATGGCTGCTAGTGATAGGAGTTGCATAAACAACATTTCAGTTACTATTAGTCACTGCTCTCACTGTGGGCCAATCAAATAAACAACTGTGATTGGTCTACTGCATTGTAGGTGAAGGAAAACTGGCACAAAAAGAAACCATCCCCATATTTTAATTGTAGCTGTAAAATGTATTACTTTAACCCCTTAAGGACCAAACTTCTGGAATAAAAGGGAATCATGACATGGCACACATGTCATGGGTCCTTAAGGGGTTAAGAGAATCCCTATAATTACAAGTGTCCCAATGATTATGGAATTGTTCATTCTTCCATTCTGCAGTTTGGCGATTTAGTGTTTGGATAAATGGCCGAACAAGACAGTTTTCTTCCGAATTGCAAATAGTCCGAAAACAAATGCACAAGTCGAAAATGCACAGAATTCCACAATTTCTCAGTATATATACACAGAAAATGAAAATCCTTATAGATGTCCTTGTACTACAGCACGGGAAAGACGCCACTTAACAACTGAAACTCCATTCATTCTGCAGCTTATGTAGTTTGATCTACTTGTAGAATCACATTTTCCTTTCTTCTACCTAACAGTGTTTATACCTTGTCAAATGATTATCACGCCTACTCTTTCTAGGCTTCATCATCCAGCTTACATTGGACTCCAGCCAGACCCAGATCCATTTCTGTTCCTCTTGTCCATTTTATATAGTTTGCCAGGGCTGTAATCCAATTTCCCATCTCCTTGGCCTGTATTCAAATTAAACGTCTTATACTATGCACAAGCTGGTATACTGGCGTTTCCCTCCTACACTGTCAAGTTGGAAATCTGCTAAACAAGGAGGCATATTTTCTTCATTTTGCTTTTAGATCAATTAACGAGTGAGCAAAATATAATTGAGGGGTTAACGTTTCCATCATTATGCTTTAATATCATGTAATCAGTAGATTTATAAAAGCAATTGCCTAATCCTTATTATAGTGCATTCAAAGCACCTGCAATGCATTGTGGGTAACATTGCCATTGCTATTTTACTTTTGAGTTCTGCTCGCTCATTACCATAAACATGCACCTTATTATCACAAGCAGACAGGAAAAAAGCAGTGTTAGCATTCTGACATCATATCAGAGAGAGCATTCCAAATACGCCCATATAAGGCAAAAGGTTCCTACATACATAAAACCACAAACAGCCTGTATAATGTGATCATTTAGAAGAGCTGTTTATTTAACATTACAACACTTCCTCTTGCATGCTAATAAAAATGCTTTTCACATTTTCCATCTCGTATGCTGCCTCTGGCCTTCTGACCATTTTATTTGTTTAAATATTACTTCTTTATTCCACTTTGAGGCAATTTTATGTAGGTTTTACATATCACCTATCAAATATATTTGAGTGCTAGTGATTATTAATGTTATTCTGTTGTGTGTATAAAGTGCGTATTATTTTAAAGATTTCCTGATGTAGTACTTAATGAACTTGTATATATGTATGCATAAAATGTCTGAAAGAAAAGTTCACCGTCAGGCGGGATATACATCTAAATCTAGATTCAAAATATATTCTGCCTTTTAAACAAATGGCCAATTCTTGTAATATATATATATATACACATTCACACATACACACACACACACACCATGTATACTAATTTAAATACATCTAGCTTGAATAATAAATTCAATGTGACTAGTAATTAAAAAAAGAGAAAATAAAAGGCATTTTAATCGGAGTAAATCATAAGTGTCAACGGAATAATATAAAACTAGCAACCGAGCGTGGCATAATCAGTAACACCAGAATCAGATTAGCTAAATTAGAAAATGGGAAACTGCTTGCCAATACAATCGTCTAAAATGTCTAAATGTCAAGAACATAAAGAATATAACTCTATTCAAAACTCTATTTCAAAAGTTTGTTTAGTAAGTGAAAGAAAAAGGCCAGTGTTTTAAACTGTTTATGTTTGCTATATGCCAAGTGTTTCCACATTAACATAATCAAAACCTCTGAGCAAGTTGTTGAGATAGTAGGAAGTATAACAGCAGCAAGATACGTTGACGATTGTTAATAAAAGTACAGGTATTTCATTAACATGCCAGACCTGTGTGTTATCGTCCAGACTCATTTTGACTCATGATATGTGTCCTTCCCCTATTTGAAGAATACCTTGTCAGATTATCCCAAAGGGGAACACTAAAAAGGTTAATGGGCAACAGTTTTAGTAGAAACATATAAGTATCACTGCAAAATGTGTAAGGTTAATTCTGTGCATCATCCTTCATTTGTGTGCCTTGGTAGACCCATGTTTGTGCCAATAAAATTGGCTATCAAACAGATAGGATCCCCAGTAAATGTTATACATGTAGTGGCCATTTCAAAATTAATCAAATAAATGAAACATGATAAAACTCTTAAACTGATTAAAGTAAATTTTAAAATTTACTATGCACCACTTAAAAAGTCTGTTTTGAGCACTGCATTTCCAAGAAATGAGTGTTTCCACAATTCTCCCAGAATGCTCTGCTGGATAGAAGGAACCATTGGCAATAGAGTACTGTTTTAAACAAATATTTTAAACCAAATCATGGTGTTCTCTAGGTTCCGGAGACATTTATAACTCATTCAACCTTTAGGTTTGTTATGATGTCAGCAGAACCACTCAACGGAATTGTCATTCCATAATTCACAGTTTACTGATATGAAACACCCCATAGTATAGTAATAGCTGTATTCTATAAACTCTTTAGAAATATAACATTATGTGTTATTGTAAAAATATGAGAGGAATGCTGTTCTTTAAAGAGTAAAATTGGAAACGTACACCATCAATTCATAATGCAGGTGTTCTAAAGGGAGCTCAGGGAAGACTGGACTCTCTGGTGTAGAACATGGGCAAGGAAATCTGTTCCTATTACAATCTATGAAACCATTTTTAGTAAAAAGGTTTAAAAAAAAAACAACAAAGATATATATATAAAAAAAAAAAAAAGAGTGACTACTGGCTTTATTTTCTTAGCATTCAAATTTTAAAGCCATTTCTTTATACAATTATTTTTCTTTATTTACCATTAGTTAACCAATTAAAATGAATGTATCATCTTCCCACATAACACTGTGCAGAAATCAATATTAGGAATGTTCATAATGTTGTCTATTGTCTACAATTTGGAAAGGGGGCTTCTAGGAGTTCCTAATGTTCCATTATTATGAGTGTGATGTGTTTGCCTTTGTTGTGTGTATATGTATTGTATTCTCGCTCAACCAGTTTGCTTACAGTGCCTTTACCTAAAAAGAAAGTGCACAAGAAATACAAGAGTATGGTTGTGACTATTTGGAAAATGGGGTTAATTTCATAATATTCTTTAATATTTTATGTATATAACTTGTGCCATATCCTCTGAGAATTCTACTTATTTCCAGATACCTCCTGCTAACACTAAGCTCGATCCCAACCTCCAGGTGGCATCAATAATACATGGATGTAGATTAAATATGCATTGAGAGGTTAATTAGAGGCAATATATTATGAATTTGAGTCAGAGCCCACAATTAGGCTAGGTGTTTTCTAGATCCCTACTAAGAAGAGCTTTCTTTATATAATTAGATGACCTTACTACGGTGCATTGTCTCATTTCCTGGAGACGTATATTTGTATTATTATTGCTTTTAAAATATGCATAAATAACTGATTTGAAAAATAAGTGAATAAATAAAATATAACTATTATGCAATTTTGTGTAATTTAAGTAAAAATTTATCTTCCCACTAGTAAATTCATGAAATTTGAATAACAGACAGACATTTTAAATATCTAATTATTCTACCAGGTAGACTTAATTTAGTTGTGGCAAGTTTATTTTTACATCCTGGGCTATACACGTAAATTCACATAATATATTACAGTATACAGCAGTGAAACATTTTGTTGGTAACTTTGAAACATCTTCAAATCAGATTGTCTTTGTGCATTTTCATTCACTATTTATCACAGTCATTTTTCATGGTGGTTAAAGCGCACATTTAAAAAAAATCAGACCATACAATATGTATTGTTAATTTTTAGTTTTACAATTCATTGTTATTTACAGATATTAGCGCATTACTTCCCGTCATGCTTTAATTTACGAAAACACGGGCTAATATTTTTTTGTTGTTTATACCAGATTGGACATTTAAAGTCGAAAATCCTGTTCTAGGAACTATAGATTTGGCAATAGAATAAATGGCGTGGTAAGTAAAATGGTTCTTTTCAGCATTCCGTTTGTGGCACAATAGAATCAATAGAGAAGATGCCCTAAGGCATTAGTGTTTGGACAAAGAAAATCCTGTTATACTGAAAACATCGTTTGCTTGAAGGATTTGTGTAAAAAGTGGACATGGCATGCATTAGATGTTCTGAGATTAATCTTCTTAAATGATAATTAATTAACAAAACACAACTAACATTACAGAGTTGATCTTCGCGTTTTGGAACAAAGAGAAATATTCTATGAAGTAAAGTTTATAAATATATTAAAGTATTTCAGTAGGTTGCTCACTTTTGTTCGCTAAACCAGAAAAAGGGGGAAATTCGTGTGGATGCTTATTCACTAAACAGTGAATTGTAGTGAATTGAAATAAAATTGCTCCATTTAAGCCAAAATAGTGGATTTGGAAAACACAGCAACACAGCTACAGTCACAATATGGCTATTTTGGCCTCAAAAGAGAACTGTCACTTCTCTATAAGCATTGGACATTTTCTATAACATGTTAATCTTTTTATTTTTCACGAAATGCACCATTTTCCTTTACATTTACACTAAAGATTTAGCAAATTACATCATAATCCAGTTCAGACAAAGCAAGGCCAGGGTAAAAATGCAAATAAAGGGGTGAAATAGAAACATTGTTTCATTTCTCTCCTTCTCTTTCTCTAAACTGACTGCCAGGTGCAAAGGACAGAGCTTATAAAAATGCCAAGCTAAAATGGCGGTGCCAAGTTGGAGGAGAAAGAGGTGTAGAATTCTAGATTTTATTTTATTTTTCACACCACACAATGCTTATTTGTTAAATATATGGATAATGAAATATAATATAAAAAAATCTGGAAAATTAAGTTGTCCCTTAAATTTGTTATACGTTATCAACTCACATTACTCATGGTTTAGTAAAGAAACCACAGTAGTTAAAAAAAATTAATTAAGTTTTAAGCAAAGTGGCTCTGTTTTCTTTTCTTTCTTCGATCTATGCCATTTGAAGCCAGTGAGTGGTGAGTGGTAAGCATGAAGCTCTGTATCAACAAGTGTTTTAGTTCTTATAAAACACTTGAAACATCTGAACATTTGCCCATTGATTTTGTGGCCACAAGAATCAATGAACAGAAAAAATTAATAAAAAATAGGTTTATAAAGCCATTCAATGTTAGAGACCGGCTTCACCGCGGGTGGCGATTTTAACTAGCAGAACAGAGCCATGTTCTGAAACATTTATATTGAGAGCTCTTCTTAGATTTAATTTCTTATGGAAATTTAAATGCAGTCAGTCCTCACAGTCACATTGGACTAGTTTTCAGGAAGCAGTGGAGTAGGGAGAAACAAATCATATAAATGGTATTACACTGTTTGATTCAGAAATGATCATACATGCAAAATCCAATCAACCATATTAACAGTATGAAGGCTATAAAAAGTGCAGTATAAAGTGGTCTTCTGAGTACTGGTATATGCAGTATATTGAAACATAGAAACATAGAATGTGACGGCAGATAAGAACCATTCGGCCCATCTAGTCTGATAGCTAAAGTGACCACCCCAGCCAGTAGAGGCACTTTAGGGTCCTTAGCAGACTTTAGTGGTCCACTGAATGATGCTGGACATCCTCACGCTTTGCATGAGGACATCCAGTGTCAACTAAACCCCCTCAAGAAAGCATTGATTCAATGCTTCCTACGGGGTAGTCCTAATTTTTTCACAGTTCTAATAATTAGTCCTTATAGTGCTTGAAACCTAGTCTTGAATATTGAATTTTTCAATCAGCTCTGTTTATAAGATTTTTGGTGGCGAATTTCCACTCCTTTGTCAGTAGGTTCCGTATTGAGCCAGTCAAACATTTACTTACAGGAGTTATGTTCTGAGCTAGGCAAATATTTGTACTGAGTTTGGGAGGGAACTGTGCTGTGTGAGTGCTCACTGGCAGCTCATCTACTGCGACTGGGATGAAAGGCATAAGCCTGCTAAAGCGGTCCGTGTGCTTGAAAGGCTCAGTGCGGAAGCCAGATTGCTCTATATGTTCTCTGTGTTAACGTGGTTGGAATCCAAGTACCAGAAAAAAAGGTTGAATATAAAAGGTGAGTTAGAATGAACAGGTTTGTACACCAAAAAATACTACACTATGCATTAGTAGTTATGGTACTTCAAGTGTCCCTATAAGGAAATATCAGCCACTAGTTGAAATATTGCTTTGAAGAATCTGAGCCATTCATTTGCCTATTGCAAAGAAATAATTATTGAAGTGTAGTAAAACAATCATTTATATCACATTTTTGCACGCAGAAGAACCAAGCCTTAGAGTTCAACAGAGAGTTATTTTTATAGTACGACTTCACTTTAAACTGTGACTGTGATGGAGAGACAATTATGCACTCATACTTTACAATTTTATAAGAAGTAACTCAGGAGGGTACTTGTGTATTGAACTAATTGAGCAGTTTGTCCCTTGCATTTCAAAATGGAAAAACATGATTAACGATTTCATATTGAAGTGTAGCAAGGGGCTTGTTACTGGGGATTAGATGGAATTGATGAATGATGAGCAATTTAACACTTTGGACGTATTGGCATGTCATTCAAGAGTCAAACTAAAAAGTCAAACTAAACACATGTATTTTTATATGATTTTTGTAAAATTGTATTAAGGTGAGTTCTGTTTTATTGTGGGTGCATTTGAAACACAATAGATAGTGTCTATATAACAACTCAACAACTATATAACAGCTTAAGTATTGTTTAGGACATGTGCATGTGTGTAACGTATGCATAATCACTTCTCATTGCCCATTCCTTCTTTACTGTTGTCTTCTGTCATTACTAGAACTATAACATGTGTTCCTTTTTTATCTAACAATAATATGCTATTAACAAACCACTTTACCAATCTGGACCCTTATTCAGATAACCAAAGACCCATCTGACCTAGCATAGGCATAGAGGGCAATTACCTGCATCAACCACTGATTGGTCAACGTATGACCATGTGAAAGTATCTAACGCACACAGTCACATTGGTATGTTGTCTAAGGCTTTGACATTAAATGGGCATGATAGTTTTTTTCTTTCTGTATCAGAGAGGAATTGTCCCTGATGACTCTTGAAAGAGACTATTACTGTCAAAACATTTCCCAATAAAAAATATTTAGAAATGTAAAAAAAACCCTGAGTATTTAAAGTATTTAATATTGAGTTAAGTTTTGTGGTGTTCTAGTTGGTCAACCAAGCAAGGAAAAATAGATTTCTCTCTCTCTTCTGTGTTTTTCTATTGATTTGATTAAGCAAGCCAACAAACTGTAAAATCTCACATGTTGCATTATTATTCCACAAACCAGTGTGATCAAGCAGTTATAATCACTTTGGTTGCTATAAATTATCTCAGTGGCCCAAGTAATTATGTTCTATATTCTCTCTCAAGACTAAACTTTTGTACAGCATTTAACATCACTCAGCAATGTTCTTGAATGTGTTCAACTCTTTGAGGATTGACAGAATTATCTGCTAATCTATGGATCAGATTATGCAACAAGAGAAAGTATTTCTTGCTACGTTATTCAATGGACATGAACTATCAAGAAATGTTATTACATAGGCCAGAGAGCATTGTTTTTTTTTTTCTTACATTATTTACCATGTTATTTTGTGAGTCTGAATTATCAAGCAATTGAACTGTACTTGCATGGCGAGCAAGTGTGTTGAGCAAAACATTAATAGTAACCTCTACACGAAATGTATGTACTAAAGGAAAAAAACAAGTAAAGAGCTAAGGTCAGTGATATAGGATGACTCAAAATACGAGGAACATCAGGACAAATCAACCCAACTTAGTCTCAAATCAAGTGTCATATCAACTCAAATCAGTCTAAAAACCCAACTGCAGTCTTCAACATGAAGTAAGAAAAGCTATGTTTGTTTACTTAAAAAAAAACTATATATAAAAAAAAATGAAAATAATTGTATTATCAGATTACAGCCTTGATTTAATAAGCTTTCCAAATAATTCCATACTGTTAGAAATTTTTTTTCCAAATGATTTATATACATGATTTAGTATTAATGTCTTTTGGGATTTCTTTTTTAGATAAATAATTTGGGAAGCATTTCTAACAGTATTGAATTAACTTTAAAACATTTTAAGCTGTGGAATAAATATATGATCTTCATAAAAGGTCTGAATAATTTAATAGGATAGCCAGGGCTCCAAGGGTTAACACATTCGCTATTACGAGCTCGTTGGTACGGGGGAAAAAAAGATTTTACTTTTCTGGGGTTTGTTTTTCTCATCTTTTGGATCAACAGTAAAAACAGAGATACATGTAATGCTAAACACGATGGACCTTTTTTAAGCCATATTGTACGTTATCAACAGCTATATAAAAGCTGGTTTAAGCATAAAGTTCCCTATCTTACTCAAAGGACTACAATTGCTTGAACATAGAAAATGATATATTTCTTCAAATATAGAGCACTCAGGACTTGCGACTTTGTCAAAAAAACTTCACATCTTTATTTTTTTTTTTTTTTTTTAAAACACATGAACAATGCGGTCAACGTTTCATGACAGGCATATAGTCGTACCCTTAGGCATTAAGAACATACATACCCAATAATGCGTGGACACCAATATGTTGGTTAAAATTCTGACCTTAGTTTTTAATATAATATAATATCAATTTTAATATGAAGTCATTGTAACACTAGCCACAATGGACTTTTTTTAAGCCATATTGTACGTTATCAACAGCTATATAACAGTTGGCTTAAGCACAATGTTCCCTATCTTACTCAAAGGGCTACAATTGCTTGAAAATAGAAAATTATATATTTCTTCACATATAGAGCACTTAGGACTTGCGACTTTGTCAAAAAAACTTCACATCTTGATTTTTTCAAAAAAGACACTTGAGCAATTGAGCAACGTTTCAGTCTGACCACCATATATCGCATACACGTACAGAAATGTTACCAAAAGCCAAATGACATAATGAAGTAGATATTTGTAATCTAGCAGGATGTGCCCTGCATTAGCTGCTAATGTATAATATGATTATGTTGCCAGCTGTTCTGCTATGTTTGCAGGATATGTGGATATTAAATGGTGCTTCTGGGTGCCCTGGATAAAGTTAATGATACTAGTTTGATCCAATTAGATCTGACACGAATAATTCACAACAAAAAAATAACAGTGAATTTATTAACCCCTACCTTCACAAATTATGTTTATAAAAACCAAAAAGAATAATGATAATATGGGATGCATACAAAACACCTGTATTTGACTTCTTACTGGGGATCTGCCAGGTAGGGGTGTCTGGCACCATGGGACAACTGGATTCCAGAAATCAAACTGTTAGAAAATGGGGGCACCTGGGCAATTCTTGCACTATAACCAATACAGTGTGCTGCAGTTGTTATGGTGCTTGGAGTGTTCTTTTACCAAAGGTCTTTGCAACCCATGCAACAAGAGGGAGCAAGGCTTTAAGGGGTCTCAATGTATTTACCACACAATTGTGAAGTATGCAAGATTGGTGCTTACACTAGTTCTAAATCTACCTCAGCCCTCAGTATTCATGCACTGTGAGAAGTTACCGGGTGTAGTGCCGGATACAGGGCCAGAGCTTTCTTAAGGCAGCAAAGGTGGCTGACTTATGATGCCCTAGTGGTAGAAGGGAGGCATAATCAGCACTAGGAAGCTCTAAGGGGTGGATGGATTACTTAAACAAATGGGTCATGGACTAAATGCTTGAAACTCTTGGAGGCCTGTCAATGTTTAATAACTCATGAACCAGCTGGGGAGTTCAGAAAACTCACAAACTGGCCCCTTAGCATTCAAGACTAATACTGCACATTATAGTATAGTGTGGCTGAGCTCGTAATAGATATAAAGCCCTATTTCTCTGAGGTTAGGCTAACCTTCTGATTGGCAGCTGTGTGGAGAGCACAGGAACATGGCTTCAATCCCAGCTCTGTCTCTCACACAGCTCACCCATGCAGTACTGCTTTAATGCCGAGGCTGGGTAGGAGGCCTATTATATATGAAGACCTCGCCCATGCTGCATAAGAAGGAGGCAATATGTATTTCTATGTAAGAAAATTAGAGTCAACTTACAGTGGAGGGAGGAAGAGAAGATAATTAGGGGGTTTGGACAGGAAGCTCAAAGGGAGGAAAAGAAGAATGAGTCAAAATAAAGGGGAGAATGGAGGGAGATGAAATAAGGAGGGAGGTCAAAATAAACCTTTTTCCTTGATAACACCTGCCCCTATAAAATACCGCCTACTTAAAAACACTACACCCTGTAGATGAAGATTTTTTTTCACACTGACAATTCCAATTGAATAGCATCTATTTATTGGTTTGCAAATGACAATATGGAGAATGTGATAATAATTTAAAGAAACCATTTGGTATATCTTATATCAACATTTTTGAATCTAATATAAATTAAGGTACAGATCTTGTGTTGATAAAAATAAAAATTAGTTTTATTCTTCAATAAACCTTCCCAATTATTACAAATGAATTAATAGTTTAATAAATTAATAATTTTATATAAAAAAATTATTAATGTTTTTAAGTTTAAGCTCTATAGGTTCCTTCCCATAAATATTTGCACGAGAAGCCTTTCCTCTGGAGAGTCATATCTCCTTCACAGCAATATTGACATAGAAATACATTTCAATTAACAAGAATGCCTCATGAACGACAGAAAATAATAATTAATTTTTCATAATTGAGCATTCATATGTAAATGAGCTTAGTGTGGCAGCCATGAAAGAATCATCAAAGCTTAGATGTTGACTTTGGATCAAGGTCATTCCTGCTCTAGAGAAGAAAAGGGAGACCACAGTAGTTTTTGATAGGGGGGAGGCTGATTGCCCAAGATCAAAAATGATCAACAAACAGTAAAATTCAGCTTCAGAATTGAATCTTTTGAGTTCCAGATCAGTTAGGAATGCACTGTTCAAACTTTAAGTCCCACTGGTAATAGGTTAGATATGCGCCTCACGACTCTGGACACTGCTGGTAGAATCCCCATCGGGATTAGTAGACTTATTTAAATAATATAAATTCATACAGTAAATAGATTGTATATTATTAGATTACTGCTTATAACACTCATTTTTACAGGTATGTCATTGGTATGGCAGTCACTTAGACAAGAGGCAAATGCACCAAAATACATGTTACTAGTTCCATCTTTACTCTTTAATCTATTTTTTCTAATAAATCAGTGTGCTGTTGTGTATTATTTTTATTATAGTTGCTGTACTGGCAGTATTGACAACATCCATAAACTGGTGCAAAAGAGAATCACGGGTTGTAAAGTATAAAAAAAATAATTGTGTAGCCAGAGTTATTTTATTATTTTTATTTTATTTTAATTTCATTTATGGTATAATTATATTTTTTGAATTAACATTTTGGGCAATACATGGAACTAATTTACTGATAAGTCCAAATTTGCAGCCTTTCAGAATGGTAGTGATACCGTGCTTTGTATCTTGTACTGGCTAATGGCTATCATGAGAATGCAGAGTTTTAATATGATACAGTTATACGAATCCTGCATTGCAGCAATCCTCTAAGATTCTAGGAGAATGACGTATTCTATGTCTATAACGACTATGAAAATGACATTAATTCAATGAGAATGGTTTGCAGATTGCATGGCAAATACACACACACACACACACACTGAATGTAAATGTAAAAATCATTCCACCCGCCTGCATAAGGCATGCATATCAAGCTTATCCAGTGCAAAGTGCAAGTCTCATGTTCTGATCATGGGTTTATATTTATGATTAATGTGTTATCCATGTCTTATGTAATTAATTTATTATTGCTGTCAGTGACCTGAAGAATATCATTGCTTTTGTTATACCAGCTTGACATCTTGCATCTTGCTGTCTGCTAGACCTTTTATTGTTTCATGTCAAAATATTGACTCCAGGTAAAAAGGTTGACTCCTCTCTAGAGGTCAAAGGCTTGACTAGACTAAATTATGATACATACCTGAAGGCGTGTAAATACTTTGGGTTGGGGCATAAACCAATTCTTTTTCTCTAATTAAAAAATATGTATGTTTAACTGTTTGGGGGGCGGGAACTATAGACTTAACTAAAATACATATACATGTATACACGTGATTTAGTGAAGTAAAGTGAAGTAATTACTTGAAATTTATATATGTACATATATAAAAGGCTGGTTTTGTCTTCTCTGCCCACTCCATCTTCCAGACAGGTATTGTCCCCTCTGCCCACTCCTTTGTCCAAACAGGTATTGTCCCATCTGCCCACTCCTTCATCCAGACAGGTATTGTCCCCTCTGCTCACTCCCTCTTCCAAACAGGTATTATCCCCTCTGCCCACTCCTTCATCCAGACAGGTATTGTCCCCTCTGCTCACTCCCTCTTCCAAAAAGGTATTATCCCCTCTGCCCAGTCCTTCTTCCAGACAGGTATTATCCCCTCTGCCTGCTCTCAGCATCATCCCTAAAATGATGCTTTTGGCTACACGAGAAAGTTTTAACATGTCGACAGAAGTAAGCAGGCCTTTAACTTTGACTGGAATAATTTATAGAGCTAGGACAAGACCATTATTTTAAATCCAAATTTAACAAATGTATTATTTGAAACTGGTATTGGAATTTCAATTAATGATGAGACATTTAAAACAACACATATAACATAATGTATGGGGAAACGTAGTAAAAAAAAACAACACAACAAAATATTGCTCTCACACAAAAATGCAGACAATAAAAACCTAGAGCAGACAATAAAAACCTAGAGCATTCTATCTACATTGCAGACAATAAAAACCTAGAGCAGACAATAAAAACCTAGAGCATTCTATCTACATTGACTATGGTATGCAAATATATGCAAATTTTATAACATGACAGGAGGCTTCGTATTTGCTTAAGACTTTCTTTACTTAAAGGGACACTGTAGTCACTATAACCACTTTGTCTCTTTGAATTGGTTATAGTGCCTGGAGTGGCCTGGCACTGTCCCTCCATTCAGTGTTGCACCATGTTTGTGCAATATGCCACAAAATAAGAGTTCCTGGCCACCCACAGTGCGGCCCCTTCTGTATGTGTAGCTAAGGCAGAGATTACACACTTCCTTGTTGTCATACCCATTCATACCGTCAGTTGGAGCTCTGACAGGTTAAAAGCAGTCAGCTGACACACTCAGCCAATCACAGCTGCCCATTGCCTCTCAGGGTAATACTTCCTTATTAGCCAAAGCAGCACAGAGAGGATAGACTGCTGTGGACTCTTGTTTAGCATTAAAACATTACAAAATTAAAAACTGTTTAATGCTGAAAGAAATTATGATACCAGGGGACTCCAGACACTATAACCAGTTTAATGAGATGAAGCAGATACAGTGCCTACGGTGTCCCTTTAAGCTTCACAGCAGCACTTTTTTACTTAGTAACAGGGTAACCAATCAGAAAAAAGATAACAAGGTATAAAAGTCCCTCCCTGTGATGTCACTTCCTCTTTCTTTGCTGCTTCACACCAGTACAGGTCAGAGTGCCACTGCCTCCTACTTTCTGTGTGTTTCTGTGGTTTATTCTTTTATTTACTCTTTGTTTTTACCTATCTGTTTCTCTCATATTTTAGCTATAATATTTTGTTTCCTATACCTAAGGTGTTTGTTCCTACCTTATCTAATCTTCCTAAAAAGTTTTCTCTTAACTTATTCTCTTATTTACTGCTTCTTTTCTCTATTAACTCATTTTTTAAACTGTCATTTGCACTTCCGTTTTTTTTCTGTGCATTTTATTGAATTTCCTACTTTTCATTCAGTCCGGATTGTGGTCGGCATATTCTGCCCCGTTTTTCCCGGGCCTCCAACGGCCCTGAGTGCGCACTATGACCATCTTGGATCTCGCGCATCTCCGCGAGAGCCAAACGTCCGTTTCTCCCTTGTGCGCATGTGCGAGATCGCGGCGGCCATTTTCTTGGAGCCGCGATCGGCGCCACTTCTAGCCGCACGGCGGCCATTTTAACTGCTCATCGCGGCATGATTGAAATATTGTTAACCAAATATATGTATATATAAGTTCATCATCTTATGGTCTTATTCATTTCCCCCAGGATAATATTCCCTCACAGAGCAGATTTTACTTCTTCTCTCCTTAGGGATGCTCAACTCTGTAATTTCAGTTTCATGAGAGTTATGGCTTATACTAACTCCCCCTGGTGGTGAATTAAAAATACTACATTGACCAAATAATATTTTGAATTCGTGTTAAACTACTTCATTACTATTATGTTGGGAGAAACCCCCAATATCATTCAGCCAAATATTTATCACATTAATACTGTGAGTTTTTTTGAGGGTAAATCCCTAAATATAACTTATGATTGCTGTTAAATTATATAGCCCATGACTGGCCCGCTTTGTCTGTGCCACCATACCTCTACACGGGTTTGAATAATTACTCCCTGAGGTTATTGATTCTGGGTGACCCCAAATTACAGCTTGCACTGTTGAAATTCAAAATCTTGTGATATACAAGATGGCCTTAAAATTCTAATGCTGGCCTATTCTGCCCCATAGGTACCAACACTGTTGCTATGGAGGCTTCAAACCAAGACCAAAACCTGCAAGCAATTATAAATGCGGCTGTTGCCCCTTCACTAGAAAAGACCCTGGCTCGGGTGCTGCCCATTGAGCCTGAAGATTTAAAAATATCTGAGCCCCCGCACTCTGATGAAGATGCGGATGATTCCGATTCCACAAAAAGGAACCCTTCCAAACCCAATAAACGATATTGGAAAGGGGATGGGCCAGAACCACTCAAACGCAAAGGGAAAGAACCGGCGAAACGCCCAAAACAGGCGGACGCCAAAGAGAAACACTCCGTACAACCTATTCTGTCGGAGGAGGAAGAGGACTCTTTCGACTCACATCCATTGGCCATTCTAGATGAATGGCAAGCTGGCCACTCTTCAGAAGACAAAGAGGACTGGCCTGAGACATCTTTCAGAGAAGCACCTTTCCCTCAAGATATTACGGGAGACCCCACAACGGAGGATTCAGTACCCGAAAACTTGGTGAACCCCTATTTGACCCGCGACAGATCAGATACCCTCGGTCTTCAGAATGGTCACTCCCAAATCATCTCTCCCAGTATATCCATTTCTGGATCAGGAGACCCCTATACCGGGAGGTCCGCAAGCGCCTAAGAGCTGAATGCCCTAGGCCTACTCTGCCGGACAAGGTCGCTATGACCCCAGAGTTTGATACGCTGCTCTACACATATCTATCCAGATCTGGCCGTGACCCAAAAAGGGCATCGAACGCAGCCTACACCTCACCCAGGACAAGATGTTAGATATCCTGGGGCCCCTGGCAAGAATTCTACTACT
Organism: Pelobates cultripes; assembly: GCA_933207985.1. Taxonomy (NCBI): domain Eukaryota; kingdom Metazoa; phylum Chordata; class Amphibia; order Anura; family Pelobatidae; genus Pelobates; species Pelobates cultripes. The sequence goes on from OW240912.1 coordinate 353,781,964, forward strand.
GGCTGATGAAGCCCTCACTAACGAGGGCCCTTTAGACCCATCTGTGATCAGAGAATGGGCACTACGCTCCATTTGCCTGCTGGGCAATGCAAATACATCCCTCTGTACAGAGCGTAGAAAAGCAGTGCTGCTGCGTATGGATGCCAAACTAGCCGACCTGGGAACCAAAGAATTGGGCCCCAAGGCCAAGGGTCTATTATTTGGAGAACCCTATATTAAAGAGTTACACAAGCATGTAAACTTATACGCCACCCTGAACAAGGCACAATCATCCATGAGAAGAGTATTCCACCAACAACCCTCACGGGTTTTTGGCAGCGCTGGCCGTCCAAGGGGTCGTGCAGTCAGCCGCTTCTGGGCCACAGGCCAACGCCAGCGACCCCCCACTTCATCGTTCTTCCCCAACTATCAATCAAGGGGCTTCTACACCCAAAGGGCAGATAGGGGAAGAGGAAGTAGAGCCCGTGGACGCAACAGATACCCAACAGGTGAGATTTCCTACCTTTCACCTTTCTACGGTTTATCATGCGGGCAGGTTGTTACATTGTGTGGATATGTGGAAGACGCTGTCTTCAGATACCTGAGTTCTAAACACAGTTCAGGGTTATTTCATAGAGTTTTATTCTCTCCCTACTCAAACAGGTCCTCCCCATTACCCGATAATGTCAAAATCTCAAAGGCTCCTTCTCGATTCAGAACTACGTTCCTTACTAACAAAAGGAGCGATTCAACCCGCTCCACACGACGAAAGCTTTCTAAGTTCCATCTTCTTGGTCAAAAAGAAATCGGGGGAATTCTGCCCGGTAATCAACCTTCGCCAATTGAATACCTTCGTGATATACAGGCCTTTCAAAATGGAAGGGATACATCTCCTCAGAGACATTCTCCGACCAGGCGATTGGTTCACCCGACTCGACCTCACCAGTACATCCATCCACTCGACGTTTTCTCCGCTTTCTTTGGCACTACCGGATCTTCCAATTCACCAAACTGCTCAAGCCAGTCACCGCACATCTTCGAGCAAGGGGTTAATCTACCTCGACGACCTCTCACTACTCTGCGACGAAGCATCCAGACTGCAATCACAGACGAACTACACATCCTCATTGATCGAATCCTTGGGATTTGTCATCAACAAGGAAAAATCCTCACTGACTCCATCCCAAATCATACAATTTTGCGGCTTCGAGATCGACACATCCACCTGTGTTCTCCGCCTGCCTCAATCCAAGTTAACTGCGATCAGGAAGGAACTACGCAAGACGCTTCGACAAGTGGATCTACCTCTCCGAGGTTTAGCTCGGATTGTAGGTTTGCTTTCTGCTTCCATTCAGGAAATCTACCCAGGTCCCCTCCATTATTGGGCCATGCAACGCTTGAAGGCTCAATTCCTCCAGACCCATCCATCATACGACCAGAGGGTCCCGATCACTACTGAGGTGAGGGAGGAACTCTACTGGTGGCTTTGCCAAATGTCTGCCTGGAACGGCAAAGCAATTTTCGGCCCCACTCCGGACTTTGTGGTGGAATCAAATGCGAGCCTCCAAGGCTGGGGCGCAACTTGTCATACAACTTCCACCGGGGGACCATGGACCGATGCAGAACACTTTCTCCACATCAACTGTCTGGAGTTAATCTCAGGCTAGTTTGCAATCCGCAGTCTGGCCAATCACCTCTCAGACTGTTGTATTCTCCTTTGAATGGACAATATCTCAACCGTCCAATACATCAACAAATTGGGCGGGGCCAGATCTCGCATGCTATCCGAAGTGACAAAGGACATCTACAATTTTTGCTTCCAGTGCAACATAACACTTCGGGCAGAATATCTCCCGGGGAGACGAACACTATCGTGGATTGGTTCTCCCGACATTGGAGAGACGGCAGAGACTGGTGCCTACACAGATCAGTTTTCTTCCACGTCTCCAAACTCAGGGGCCCGTTTATTCTGGACCTTTTCACCTCCCGGACGAATTTTCAAGTCCCACGTTTCTTCAGCTGGCTACCAGACCCAGAATGTTGGGCAGTAGATGCCTTCCTTCAGAAGTGGCCGACGATGGGAGCCTATGCCTTCCCTCCGTTTGCGATGATCCCAAGAGTCCTTCTTCAGATTCGCAGACAACAGGTCACACTGGTACTACTCACCCCGCTCTGGCAGGGCCAAGCATGGTTCCCCGATCTCCTGGACCTCTCCTGCCAACAACCCTCCTTCTACCTCCATGGCCCAACCTTCTAGAGGACCCGCAAGGAAACCCTCATCCGATGATAATACAAGGCCACCTCCAATTAGTGGCTTGGACTCTTTTAGGGGATCCTGGAATTTCGGAGAATTATCGCAGAGATCTAAGGAACTCCTCTGGGATTCTTGGGCTCCTGGAACCAGAAGATGCTACCTTTCCTCCTGGAGTGCTTGGTGCAATTGGTGCCTGGAATGGAATACTGATCCCCTTACAGCCCCTAGACAGTTCATATTGAATTTCCTCTCGCATCTGTTCGACCTAGGCCGTACATACCGGTCCATCAACGTTAGTGTCCTTCCGACGAGTGTCGGATGTTCGAGCATTTGACCATGACGCTATCAACTTTTCCCCAGAAGGTGTCACAAAATCAAACTCCTCTTCGGTATTTTACCCTTATTTACCTAACCATCCAAAATTGTGTGTGGTATCACTTCTCTCTCGTTATTTACTACTCACCTCCTCTCTCCGTTCAACCTCCTCCAGCCAACTATTGGTCTCATACGTCCGACCACACAATCCGGTGTCAACCACAACCCTTGCCCGATGGATTAGGTGGTTGCTCACCCTGGCCGGGATTGAAGCCTCCTTCGGAGCCCACTCCATCAGGGGAGTGGCAGCATCGGGAGCATTCAACGCTGGAGCCTCACTTCGGGACATTCTTCACTCAGCAGACTGGTCCCGGGAACAGACGTTCCGCAACTTCTATTTTCGTGCTGTGCACGCTTCCTTAGCCCTTCTCAGGGAACGTTAAAACAGCAAATACGAAGCTTCCTGTCATGTTATAAAATTGTAGATTATGCTAGCTTTAGTGTACCTATAATCTTAATTTTCTTAATGACAGGAGGCGAGTATTTCCCACCCTTCACTTTTGTTTCCCCTCCCCTGCTCCCTCCCCTAAGGTCGCCTCTGTAGGTAAGTTCATCTAAGACAAGAGTAAATACACTATGTCTTTCTGACATGGGGGGCTAAGGGATACACTCTATGGGAGGATAGATTACACTTTGTTGGAGGCGGGCTATAAGATATGATTTCTAACTACTGGATGTCATATTTTAGAAGTCCAATTCATGGATTAATCCTTGGTTTCGACTCTGCTCTCTTGTTTCAGCGTAAAGCCCCCCTCAAGAGGACAAGTCTAGTTGCTGTTCCATCTCAAGCATCATCTCAGCTCTCCAAGAAGACATGTTTACGTTCCTGTTCCCTCTCAAGCATCAACTTTCTCATCTGGCATTCTGAATTTCTCATCTGGTTCATTTTCAGCTCCTGTTCCTATTTGTTCGCAGCCAGAAAGAGGAAGTGACATCACAGGGAGGGACTTTTATACCTTGTTATCTTTTTTCTGATTGGTTACCCTGTTACTAAGTAAAAAAGTGCTGCTGTGAAGCTTAAGTAAAGAAAGTCTTAAGCAAATACTCGCCTCCTGTCATTAATAAAATTAAGATTATAGGTACACTAAAGCTAGCATAATCTACAATTGTTTAGCTTGAGTATTTTGAACATCTAACATCAAATGTGTTGCACATAACTGCAACCTTCAACCAACGGATGGCACTGAACCAAATAAAGTCCATATAGCAGTGAGCAAACAGTATTCAGGCTTCCCTGGTCTGGGCTGGCAGAATCTCGCTGAGCCCATACAGGGCCCATAGTTTCTGGGAAAGAAGCTAGCTTTCATGCAAGCCTTCTAATTTATACTGACATTGCAGGTTAATGACAGACTAGATGCAGGGATAGGCAACCTTCGGCACTCCAGATCGTGTGAACTACATTTTCCATAATCCTCTAACAGTCATAATACTAGCTGTTGCGGACCACAGGTAACCTGGACGGTTACCTCCGCTAATTCCTTCCCTCAGCCATTTTGGAACCCTTAAAACAAGCAGGCATCCCTTTCCCCCAGTAACCGGACGACACACCGTTCTAGGAGCACAACTCAACTGAACTTTATTTGAACACACACGGCTTTTCTGCCCAGTCCCCTACGTGGGGTTTACAATACAAGACAACAGGGGTTTCAATACCAGGATCCTTTACATAAAAATCTACAATATTCTGAGACACTCCAAAAATTAATTTTCAAAAGGGGCCAATTTGAATGTGGAAGGGGGCAGATGGTTTACAACATGGATTGATCCTTTGATTAATTAAAGGCTCTGCAAGGTATGAAATTCTACACTTGAGATGCCTGGTTGTCTAGGTCCAAAGTGAACTAACTGGCTTCAACCATATGGCCTGCACCTCTCAATTGATGGGTTAATTTTTTTGAAATGTTAATGATCCTTAGCCTTCCAAAATTACATTGTATGATAGCATTCCATATCAAGGTGCTCTGCATTATATAGTAACACACTGTTCTGTATTACATAGAAACATGGAATGTGACAGCAGATAAGAACCATTCGGCCCATGTAGTCTGCCCACTTTTTTAAATACTTTCATTAGTCCTTGGCCTTATCTTAAATCTAGGATAGCCTTATGCCTATTTCATGCATGCTTAAACTTCTTCACTGTGTTAAGCTCTACCACTTTAACTGGAAGGCTATTCCATGCATCCACTACACTCTCAGTAAAGTAATACTTCCTGATATTATTTTTAAACCTTTGCCCCTCTGATTTAAGACTACGTACTCTTGTTGTGGTAGTTTTTCAAATACTTTTAAATATAGTCTCCTCCTTTATTGTGTTGATTCCCTTTGTGTATTTAAATGTTTGTATCATATTCCCCCGTCTCGTCTTTCCTCCAAGCTATACATTTTAAGATCCTTTAACATTTCCTTGTAAGTTTTATCCTGCAATCCATGAACCAGTTTAGTAGCCCTTCTCTGAACTCTCTCTAAAGTATCAATATCCTTCTGGCGATACGGTCTCCAGTACTGCGTACAATACTCCAAGTGTTCTGTACAATGGCATGAGCACTTCCCTCTTTCTCCTGCTAATACCTCTCCTTATACAACCAAGCATTCTGCTACCATTTCCTGCTGCTCTATTACATTGTCTGCTTACCTTTGAGTCATCAGAAACAATCACTCCTAAATCCCTTTCCTCAGTTGAGGTTAGGACTCTCTCGAATATTCTGTGCTCTGCCCTTGGGTTTTTATGTCCAAGATGCATTATCTTGCACTTATCCACGTTAAATGTAAGTTGCCACAACTCTGACCATTTTTCTAGTTGACCTAAATCCTTTTCCAATTGGCTTATCCCTCCTGGAACATCAACCCTGGTACATATCTTAGTATCATCAGCAAAAATACATACCTTACCATCAAGACCTTCTGCTGTATCACTAATAAAAATATTAAAGAGAAGTACAGATCCCTGAGGTATCCCACTAGTGACAAGACCATGCTTTGAATATACTCCATTGACTACAACCCTCTGTTGCCTGTCACTCATCCACTGCCTTACCCATTCAACAATAATGGAATCCAAACTTAAAGATTGCAGTTTATTGATAAGCCTTCTGTGCGCAACAGTTTTAAAAGCCTTGCTGAAATATAGGTAAGCAATGTCTACTGCACCACCCTGATCTATCATTTTAGTTACCCAATCAAAAAAATCAATAAGGTTAGTTTGGCATGATCTCCCTGAAGTAAACCCATGTTGTCTCTGATCTTGAAATCCATGTGATTTTAGATGTTCAATAATCCTATCCTAACACATGCTTTCCATTACTTTCCCCACTACTGAAGTACTTACTGTCCTATAGTTGACCGACTCCTCCCTACTACCTTTCTTGTGAATGGGCACAACATTCACTAATTTCCAATCTTCTGGGACTACTCCTGTTAACAATGATTGGATAAAAAGTATATAGCAAGCGTCCATTCTGCTACACCCAGCATGATGACCTGAAAACAATAAGCAGGCAAGCAAGTGGGTCAAACAGTGGGTACCTGTGGGCATGGTACTCTGTGACGGCGTTCTGTTACAATAGCAAAGCATTATGGGTATTGTCCAAAACATTTGGAGTGCTGAAAGTTGCCTACCCCGGACTATGGAAACTGTCCATAGTAGCAAAGGGAATATTCAGCAGAAGAGGAGGGGAGATTGTGTTACAACAAAATCTATCTCTTCCCAGAGCATGCATTGTTACCATTTTATTTATGCATGCGTCATTCACTAGTCTTGAACACCCACCTAGTTCTGGAAATCCGTACTGACCTGTGACTGACATATTACTGTCTTGTTCTTTCAACATGTGCTTTGTTCTACTCTCAAATTCATCTTCTAGTTAAAGAGGTCAGTTGTCCTTTGGGCTTTAGATCTGTGCAGATCGCATGGTGTTCACAAACAAGATCTTTAGATAAATTCTTTCTATATATTTGATCATCAATATATTTGATCAAAAATATATTTGATCATCAATATGCCTTATAGAAATGAAAGTATTTTGAGAATACAGGACTGAGTTATTTTGGTGCCACACTCCAGCAATGAATTTGGATACACAAAGTCATACTGTAAAATAAACACAAAACACTTGACTTTACTATGGAGGTCAATGTACATTCAGAATTTAAAAGCAATGCTTTTTACTTGATTAAAACACTTCTAAGCGTATTTATGCAAGTGTCGACAAATGTGTTCATGTACAAGTTTTTACAAGGATATAGAAAAGTCACACATGACTTATTCTTAAAACTGTGGTGAGATATATATATATATATATATATATATATATATATATATATATACATACATATATGAATGTATATAGAACCTGCACCATCACTACCTATTTTGATTGCTATTCCCTGTCCTATTGTGTTTTACACCCCACCTCCTATAGACTGTAAGCTCGTTTGAGCATGGTCCTCTTCAGCCTATCGTTCCTGTAAATTTTCTTGTAAATGTCCTATTTATAGCTAAATCCCGCCTCTTATAATATTGTAAAGCGCTACGTAATCTGTCGGCGCTATATAAACGGCAATAATAATAATCACAAATCCAACAGGCTCATATATGCCACATAATTAGTGGTCCTCCAGCTACTTCAATACAAGATCAGGCTCAAAAAAAGTAATGACCACCATGGAGACTACGACTGGAAGCCAAGATAAAGACAACACGGAAAGAAGTAAGGAAGCTAGATCAACTTAACAGAGATGGAAAGATCAAAGATTGAGCCTGGCTGCTGCGGAAGTACGAGGATATGCCCATACCAGAGGCGCTGGAAACAGCTAAGCAAAGACTGACAGCACTGTAACCAGACAGAGCAGATACACCAGAGAAGCAGAGGCTAAGAGAATCCAGACCCTCTTTACCAAAGAACCATCCAAGGTGTATGCAGAGCTACAGAATAACCAACACATCTCTTAGCAAGACCCACCCAGAAATGAGACTCAACAGTACTGGAAGAATATCTGGGAGAAGGAAGCATCTCATAACACCAAGGCCCAGAGGCTACTAGACCTGAAATCACACCACTGCATGCTGCCAGAACAGGAACCAGTCACCATCACAGCCAAAAGATATCAAACTTAGAGCAGCACACATGAAGAATTGGTCATCCCCAGAACCTGACATGATTTACAACTACTGGATAAAGAAGTTAACAGCGCTGCATGAACGTCTTCAAGCACAAATGAACCAGCTACTAGCAACAGGCTCCCACCCTGACTGGCTAACACAAGGCAGAACAATACTGTTCATGAAGGACCCTTACAAGGGACCAACACCATCCAACTACTGACCAATAACCTGCCTCTCGACAACATGGAAACTCCGGTCAGGCATCATAGCTTCCAAGATCCAAGGGCATACGAGTCAATACATGAGCAATACTCAGAAGGGGATTGGAAACAACACCAGAGGATAAAAACACCAACTACTGGAAGACCAAGCAGTCACAAGGGATTCTAAGACCAGAGAGACCAATCTGTGCACGGCCTGGATTGACTACATGAAAGCCTATGACACAATGCCACACACATGGATCCTGGAATGCTTGGCTCTCTACAAGGTCAGCAAGACAATAAGAGACTTCATCAAGAACTTGATGGGCAAGTGGAAAACAACTCTAGAAGCCAATTCCAGGACGATAACTCAAGTGAATATCAAATGTGGCCTATAAGAGATGCACTATCCCCAATGTTGTTCTGCATATGCCTCAACCCCCTTTGCCAGATAATCAAGAAGAGTGGATACGCATACAGGTTCAAGAGTGGAGCTACCATCAGCCACCTACTCTACAACATCAAGCTATATGCCAAGAATGAGCGGGACATAGACTCACTGATCCACCTAACTAGGATATACAGCAAGGACATCAGAATGTAGTTCGGACTAGAAAAGTGCAGGTGGATGATAGCAAAAAGAGATGATCAGGACAGAAGGAGTCGAAGTTCCAGCAGGCCAAATAGAAGATGTAGAGAGCAGCTACAAGTATCTGAGAGTACTACAAATGCATGGCAACCATGAGGGAGAGGCAAGGAGGATAGCAACATCCAAGTACCTCCAAAGAGTCAGACAGGTCCTGAAGTCCCAGCTCAATGGCAAGAACAAGATCCAAGCCATGATCACATATACCCTACCGGCCATCAGGTACCCAGCTGGAATAATAACCTGGCCAAGAGAAGAACTGGTCACCATGGATGTCAAGACCAGGAAACTGCTCACTATGAATGGAGTATTGCACCCGAAATCCAGCACCCAAACACTGTACACCAGCCGGAAAGAAGGAGGTCGGGGCCTGATGAGTGTCAAGGCCACAGTCCTGGATGAAACATAGAGCATCCACAAGTACATCAAGAAGATGGCTCCCAAAGATGAACTGCATTGGGAATGCCTGAGACGTCAACAGATAGAGGATGCAGAAAAAGAGGAGGTTTCTTGAGACAAACCTCTCCATGGGGTGTACCACCGTCAAATAGTGGATGTGGCTCAAATGACAAAATCTTACCAGTGGTTGGAAAAGGCAGGACTGAAAGACAGCACTGAGGCACTAATCCTAACAGCACAGGAACAACCACTCAGCACCAGATCAATAGAAGCTGGAGTCTACAACACCAGGCAAGGCCCAAGGTGCAGACTGTGCAAAGAGGCCTCTTAGACAGTCCAGCACCTAGTAGCCGGGTGCAAGATGTTAGCAGGAACAGCATACACAGAGAGACACAGCCAAGTTGCAGGGATTGTGTACCGAAACATCTGCACAGAATATGGATTTGACCTGCCAAAGTGCAGATGGGAGATACCACAAAGGGTAGTTGAGAATGGCAGGGCTAAGATCCTGTGGGACTTCATTATCCAGACAAACAAGCAAGTGCTGGCCAACCAACCTGACATCGGGGTGGTAGACAAGGAACGGAAGACTGCAGTCGTGGTGGATGTGGTAATACCCAGTGACTATTACATCAGGAAGAAGGAACATGAGAAGGTGGAGAAATACCAAGGACTATAAGAAGAACTAGAAAGGATGTGGAAAGTGAAGGCAGTAGTAGTCCCAGTTGTGATAGGAGCACTCGAGGCTGTGGGAGTGGCTTCAACAGATTCCATGTGGGACATCTGAGATCGCTGTCCAGAAGAGTGCAGTTCTAGGAACAGCTTAGATACTGCGCAGAACTCTCAAACTTCCAGGCCTCTGGTAGAGGACCCGAGAATGAGGAATAAGCATACCACCCAGGAGGGGTGAAAAAAATCTATTTTTAATTTTTTTAATTTTTATATATGAAAAAAACAGAGATAAACAGATATAACTGCTTAGTTGACTGCACTAGCAATTTCCCAATAATGGGTGCTTTAGAGTCGTCACATGACTTTTAACGTGAATGCTATTCGTTAATCTCTACCCAGAGGAACAAGTACTAGATTATCAAATACAGTATTTTTTTTCCAGACATAACAAACGCTTACTAACATGGATCAGTTATTCTAAATGAATTTTGTTTACCCAAATAAAGCTTACATTTTTAAGGCTATTCGACCAAACATAAGGAGAGGGAGAGAAATATATTAGGAAATGGTTAGTTACAATGATTTTAATGAATATTCGCTCTTTAAGTAAGAATAAGGAAACTACAAGTGTACCATATATTTAGTGTTAGAAAAGGCATTTTAGATGCACTAGATGCCCCAGAGTTTAATATGTGGGATACCTTTATTTTTGTGCAAAGTGTTTAACAATCTAATTTGTTATCCGTGTAGCTATGGAATATGATGGTATTTTTCTAGGGCACATGTTTTTTTAATGTGTAAAATCACCTCTGGCTGCTAGAATTTAGATGTATGCTACCTTGAGGCAGTGTGCATATTCATATTGTTACTCAAATCAGAGTGACTGGAATTTTTTTCATATTTTGAATATCAAGGAAATGCCAAGTTTAGTATGGAATTAAATTCTGTAACTTTGGCCAATAATATGGAAAAATATGACCAGTAGGTGCTTAATTTTTCTCAAATTCTCCACAGGCCAGTGCCTTATGGTAAGGCAGGCCATGTATAGAAGAAGTCAGTGGGTGTTACAGTAAAACCTAAGCCCATTTAGAAATCTTCCTAGAAAAAAAATGGCATGGCCTCCCGTAGGATCACTGTCCAGTGAGAAGCTAGGTCTAGATTGTGGCACCATGACCAGTTGGGTTCCTGGGCTCAGACCAAATCAGAAGGTCTACCAGGTCCGGGACATTGTCTCTTGAGCATATGAGAGGTCGTAGCCCAGAGGGCTTTCCGAGTGTTCAGGGAGACCAATGATGTGTCTATTAGTGTGTAGATAGTTCTGATTATGTAATTTTGACTGGGTGTGTGAGATTAGGGAAAAGAGTGTGGGCAGATAAAATCAATAGTGTTTCTTGTAGGGGTGTGAGATAGGAATATGTAACTGTATGGAATTGGTGGTGTGTGATTCTTATACAGCAAGAAGTGGAACAGGTAGTAGAGATGTAGAACAATCAGCAGCATACAAAAACTGCTAAAATAATGAAATTAGCTCTGATCTATAGTGCCCATTATTAACTGCAACTGGTTATTGGTGACACAGGGGACTTGTAGTTTTATGTAATAAAATATTGCAACAGGTTTTTAATACATAGATGGGTTGATGGATAAATGGATGGACGACTGGATGAATTGATGGATGGATGAATGGATGGGTAAATGGATGGACGGCTGGATGAATGGATGGATAAATAGATGGACGGCTGGATAGATAGTTGAGGTCAGAAGGCACACAATAAGAATTCAGTATAATGTAGCAATGTATACATACATGCCTTAAAAATCCATATTAATGTGTAAATTCACACATTCCTAGCTATCTCGTCACACAGGACTATTAAGAAATGTCTCTGGATATTACCTATTGTACCCATGCTAATTTGCTAATTTTCCCTTAAGTGTTGTTAGCACCACATTGAAATTTACAATATTTAGATCCCACAGAACGCCTGTTTCAAGCAGCTTCTATACAAATCTTCCACTTGATTTTTTAAGTGTCAAGCCCAGGGGACTCGTTCATTCCTTGAAGTGATGGCATCCGTAAAACCTTTTGCCTTCTCACAAGCGTGGGTTGCATTGCAATGAAACATCTGTCAGAAGTGGCATTCGTTCTTTTTTTATCTTGACTTCACTTCCAAGAGTCGTCAAAGGTCGCTTTTGTTTCAGTGATTCCTTTGGCACTTTTTTATTATTGCACTTCCATCTGTGCATGCATTTTTATGTGTTAAGCAATTTTTCTAAAGCATCTTGCTGGTAAAACTGTTATCATCTGCAATGTCATAAGCTAGTTGTAATATCCATATCTGGGGTACTTTACCCTTTATGTCGGTGGGCCTATAGACCCTGAACCCCTTGTATTGTTCAGCGAAAGGTTGCGTTACCTGACATGTAATCTCTTTCTCAGAATGCCTTACAGATATATTTTAACCTACCTGATATCAATTAGTGTCCCTTCTATTGCTGAGTGCATTATATTGGGCTCTTTCTATATACTGCCTAATTGACTCATGTACACAAAAATTTTTGGATGCCTTCTTTCTCTATTTCATCTAAACATACATTGTAATGACCATCAGTGTCCTTGGTAATTGACCATATTAAATCTCACAATTAAACTTGTTTAACTGGTGCAGTTTTTAGGAAAAGGATTGTGTTAATCAGCTAAAATGTCAACTAAGTAGGTTGAATTTCAGGTTTAGATATTATTTTATGATTCTTAAGACTTTGTTCTGACCCACCCTCCAAGCCCACACCCTTCTTCATTTTAGTACTTGTGTTCTTTAGTGCATTATAAGTGCAGGTTGTGCGAAAGACTGTAAGTTGTGGGCACTTGTATCAGTGCAGATTAGAAGGGTCTTCAGCACCAAAGTAGAAATATGATGTAGATTGTGTTCATAATATTCACAAAGATTAAGTACAGAATCCATCACAGTTATGATGTTTTAATTGCAATACATTTGTTAACCCTTTTGGCTCATCTAGAGGCTATGAGTCCAACAGCTCATTACTGCTCTTCCAGATAAAAACTTCTGTCTAAGAAAGTAGCACAAAGCCAAGAGAAACATATGCATGCATTTTCTGAGAAACCCCTAAACCTTTCAGTCTTGTGCTGTCTTTCCTTTTGCCTGAGATATGTCCTTGCTAGCTTTTACGGGATATGTCCTGGCCTGAGAAATGATGAACATTTCCAGATATGCAAACCAGGAAATGCTTAGAGCATTCAACCAGGTGAGTGGATCTCCAGTTGTAGGAAGTGTCTCCTATCAATGCTTCCACCTCTAAACAATTTAGAATTCCCCTGGTAACAATATAAGACAAGCAGGCAGGCTGCAATCCCTGAGACAGAATGATAAAAGAAGAAAAGTACCTAAGTTCCAGAAACCTTCAAAGAACAACTTGAACCAGTCATCCCCACAACCACCATCCCCCACATTCTCCTCATCAAAGAAATAAAACGTGACAAAGGCTGGAAGGAAAAGGCCATGTTTATTTAACATCACGGCATCCAGGCAATAAACACAATCAAAACGGCCATAATGAGAAGAAGTAACTACACTCCTCAGCCCACAAGAGGATGTTGCTCAAGTCTGTTCCTTAATCCAAGAATCCATTGCAACCGTCCAAGCAGAGGCATATGGACAGCACACTGACATTTCCAGTCCTTCTGCAGAAATGCAGAGGAACAGATTGGAGACATGACAGAAAACGTTATTTTTCTAATGGATAAAACACTATTTTGGACCATAGAACAAAGTAGTGGAGGTTTATGGGGTAAATTGAATCTTGCATTGTAAAACAAACATTGACACACATGTTATTGTGGGGAAGGGATATTTTACTGTGGTGTTTAATTTGAAACAAACAGTTATAATAAATCAATTATGTAATGTTTTATAGGATGTATAAATGCATATTAAAGATATATTTGATATAAACCATAATGTATTGAGACCTGAAGGCATAGTACATAGACTAAAAAATTTGGGAACATCTCACTACAAAAAAGAATATCCAAGGCATTCAAAAGAAAGGCAATTCTGACTGAAGATATATTGTTATAACAATTTACAAAAAATAAGTGTTAGAAATAAATTACACATGAGAATAGGCACTCTTTTCGCAATTAACACAAAACAAGGAACATTTTAAAAAGCAGGTTCTGACTGAGGACATTTGTGAATTACTGTATTTTCCTACAATGTGCAAAATGTCAGAGGAATAGCATCCAAGTTGTGGTTAACACGGAAAAACCCTACATACAAATCAGTAAGGCCCTAAGATTGTGACAGCGACAGAACTGCTATTTTCAAATTAATAATACATACAACGTGCTGTGTGTTGTACATTTGCTTTACTGGTGAGGAAAAAAGGTTTGCATCAAACTCTAGTAGCAGCATTTAATACATGCATATTACTATATCTTATATTAATGCTAATAGGGATCTGCTAAATTGATTACGTATTTATTTTAGACTCAATGCAAGGTCACACTCCCAAAGAGTCTTTCCTATTTTAGGCTTAAACCCATCCGTTCCTCTTTTCAATGCTAAGTATTTTGAGTTACAAATGTTTGATGATAACAGAGCTTCCCAGAAATAAAACTCAAAGTAACATGTCTGTAAACTACAATAAAGATACTAATTAATGTTTATGCAAATAACCACTTCACTACCAAGCACGTTGGTTGGCAAAAAGTATTAGCATAACATATAATGGAAACGTGGTGAGTGGATCACACGGGTCACATGTGATAAAGCAGCAAATTTGAATGTAGATTGCAATTTAGAAAAACACAATATTTTAATATTTGCAGATTAACCTTATTTTCTTTTTTTCTTGTATTTATTCATTATTTGTAGAGATAATTGGGGGGGGGGCTTTAGGCAATACACAGTATTAGTAATCTTAGAATATTTCACACGCCGTCTTAAATATTAATATAAAAAATACTAATTTTCACACAGTAGGTGTGAGAAAATATATAAATATTGATGAAATTCCCTGCTTTGTTTTTTTTTAACTTTGTTTTTTTAAGATATATTACATTTAGTAGTAGCTATGGTATTGTGCTATAGCGTTTCTGGGTCATGGCAATGTAAATAGTGGTGGCTGTGCAAATGCAATGCTGAAAACTCCTTAGTCTGTTGACCACTATGGTTCTTTATAACATTTTATTATGGCAGGTCAGCTTTAGAATATATAAATATAATCAACTTTTGTTTTGAGATTTGAGTAATGCATGCTTCTAAAATTATACTGACAAATAAAACAATGACCTAGTATGAAGGCTGACTTTGAACATTATGTTTATCCTGTTCTATAACTGACAGGTCAGATACTGTAGATTCTTATCTCATAGAGCTTTAGTACGTTTATCTAGAAGATGCAGTACATTTTTAAAGGTATGATATAAGTGACTAGATTAAGTTTTAATCACTAGATAATGAATTGTAGAGAATTAACAAGGAATTGCAAATTTTAGGCCATAACCCTAAGCAAATAGTTAAATTGGGGATTTTTTTTTTTTTTTAAGGTCTAATATGGCATATGATTTGCACAGCCACTTGGCTCATTTTGTCTCCGCAGTTTGTTGTTTATCGAATCAGCACTTTTTTGTTTGGTTTCTATAAGTTTTTTTAGACTTCTCTCACTATGTATTTACCAAATGGTGTATTCGGTAAATATGAAAAACTAAAAACTGAATTTCGTATTTTAGGCAAAACTATCTTCACTGAAAATCTCAAATTCAACAGTTTTTTCAACTGGGCTATTTTGACCAAAATGATTGATTTTGTTTTTCAGTTCACCCCAACTCCCTCTTTCGTGAATAACTCCCAGAATAAATGAATGCAAATGCTCTAACCATTATTGTTTCTCTTGAATCAGTGTTTATAATTCACTCCAACTAGATTGTGCACTCTTCAATGCAATCATTCTCTCGTTAACTGATTTCAATTTCATTACAAGACATTGTGATTTTATGAAGACAATAGTTGTAACTTCATCAAGACAAAATATAGTTTTTAGGACTTTTTTTTTGATTGGATGCTTTTAAAAGCCATACTATTTTTCTATTATCCTTCAAAAAGTCAATATTGAGAGAATACAATGTCCCAACTATGCAATTACTCAGACTTTGTCATATTTTTGGTTTTATCATAATTTTTTGGTTTTATTAGAATTGAAATATTCGATAGTCCATCCATTCATCCATCCACCTACCACTCTTCCTGTCTATTCCATGTTGGCATTAGGCCTTTAAGGACAATATTTTTGAAGATGGTATAGATTGTTTTTGGTCCTTATCGGGTGAAAAGCCTTTAGTTTTTTACAAAACACTGTAACATAGCGATCTAAAGGTTCATCAGTCAAAGAAAGAGGTCAGTCTAAATCTTCTTGCTTTTCAACCAAGAGCCTTAAAGCACAAGGTAATGTGTAATTTTAAATTTCCATCCATGCCATCAAGATGATATTTCTAGAACTGCTAGAAGACGATTATCCAAAGAAACAATGTCAACATGTTTTGTCGGACTGATATTTCAGGCATCATGCTTCAAGGGTAAACGCCAGTCTCGGATGTCTCATCAACCCTGATAAACATTACATTTACACATGGACAAGCTGAGTGCAGACACGCAGAATCAATAGTACACAGTAAACTGCAAATTAGGCTTTTAAAAACCCTTTCCTATGTTTTACTTATCACCTTTGGTCATGTTAATAAATATACATCTATGGTACATAAATCAATACCAAGTGTTATTTTTCACATAATGGTGTCCAATGCTACATACACTGTCAGAATCTCTAAATAATTGCAGCAGAACAAAGAAGATGACTGTGAAATTATTTAAATGGATGGTACAATAACATGTTTGTGTTATTTTTTTATTTATTTTTTTGCTTTCTTGGAATTAGCTTAAATAGATCGTTCTCAACAATACTTGTGCTTTGCATAATTCAGCATCCTTGTTTTATTTTTATCACAGAAGCATCATTGCAAGGGTTAGCATATGCTTAGTATACAGTGGAACATTTTTAACACAGGGTTGCTGCTGTCAAGGCATCTATAATGGGCAAAGACAGACATTTAAATTTTAGGAATATGAGTTGGGGGTGAGACTAGTGTCGGGTCTTTTCTGAGAAATTTTAGATGACTTGCTAATAACAATTTATGCAATTAAAATGGAATTTAAAACAAGAACAGTGTATCTTATTTACACTGTTTATATTATTTACTTATTTAGGCTGATTTCTAAATATATTTATTGTATTTTAAAAACACATTACTGGGAGTATTGTTACAGTAAAGCTCCAACAATACAGAGCTCCTAAAAAAATGGACATTAAATTAGAATAGAGGAACACAGGGATTTGGGTTCCAAATACGGACTGTTCCTCCTAAATAGGGACACTTGAGAGGTATGCTTATTTCCTAATCCATTCAAAAGTGTACTAGTGAGTGTGAACATATCCCATAAAGTTCTTTGTCACTCACTGAGCCACTGAAATCCCCTCCAGTCTAGAACCTAATGTACAAAAAGAGGAACCGATACAGGCTCCATCTGTGGGTGAATCGTAGACTTTCCCCTGCACAGAATAGCCATGCTACTGCACTTATAAAAGTCTATTCTTACAGTATCTCAGATCCCTTTGCTATAAACCTAAATTAACCTGCTTGTTCCTAATAAAATGTGCATGTGCTAACATTCATTTGGTATTGAAAATCGATTTGAATTAAGATTTGGTCCATAAGGGGATCTTATCAGTTTAATATATTCCTCCCTACATTCTATTCTATGAGAAACATTTGATTGAACTGGAACCAGGATAAAGATGACGTGGCATGACGAAGAAGGAGTGGAAACGATTGGGGTGGACTTGGCCCGGCACTGCGTTCCAGATAACTTCTATACTATTTTTACAGGTTATTCGAGCAAAAAAAATGGGGTAAGATCCTGAAGATATATATTGAATATGACTTTAAGAAGAAAGATAAGGGGACTTAAGAAACTAGTTGGAGTAAACCTTTAAATTTATTCCACTGTTTAGTGAATTAATCCCATAAGTATCTTCTCAGCTTTTTGCCACCATAAAAAGAAACATATCAGTTATGCCTTTGTAACATTGATCATGGCAACCAATTAAATTAGAAATTCCAGTATAATAGGCAATCAAATTTGTCTGCCAACCCTAACGTTAGAACTGTGCAGAGAGAGTTAAAATCTATGCCAGTTCCCGTTGTTTATTTCTATGTATGGCGCCCTCAACTGTAAAATGATTCCACCTTTGTTAAACTGTTTATGCTGCCATTACACTAACAAAGTGAAATAACTTTTCCATATAAGCTTGCTTTTGCTTTTTTTTGTGTGTTTTAAAGCTTAAGAGGAATAAAATATCTAAATACTGTTCAACAAAAAGCTCCAGTTGTGTATCATCAATGGCAACTAGATATATTACTATTTCCTTTAACATTCCGAGTTCAATGTGATGCTAAGCATGAGAACGGAGAATTTAAAGGAAAGCCTCATGGAAGCAACAGATGTAAAGTAAACACAGAAGGGAAAAAAGTGCTATTGCTGCTATTTTGATTTTTATTTAATAAAAAAGAGCTATTGCTGCTATTTTGATTTTTATTTAATAAAAAAGTAAGTGCTATTGCTGCTATTTTGATTTTGATTTAATAAAAAAGTGGTGATATTGCTGCTATTTTGATTTTTATTTAATAAAAAAGTATTTTAAGCTACTATCTGGTTCCTGAAATTTTATCCAGAAGGACTTGAAGCATCCTTTTTCCTGGGGGACCATCACCACTGCGGCCATCTGTCATTTTGGGACTACTTACCTGCTATTATAGTAGAGAGCCGACTTATATGGCTCTCTAAATTGTGAGTTTTTCCAGTTATACATATATTTGAATATTTCCTCATATATGTTGCCCTATGAAGGTTCTGTTATATTTATTACAGATTGCTGAATAACTATCCATTGTGTGCGCCAACCTCTCTCTTGTTTTCCATATTTAATGTAAGTGTTTAAGGTGATATAACACTTGTGTGGTTTGAGACACAATGGGATATACGTCACCCTCTTATAGCGCCACTTATACACCTCTTTGTTGTTGTTACAGAAGGATGTTTCGTGCAATGTGGGAAGAGGCAATGGCCAAAACACATTTTATTTCACATATAAGCAAACATATACAGGACATAAGGCTAAAGAGGAAACAAGGGTAAAACGAGAAGATTATTGAAAAGGTTGGGTGAGAGTGATAGCAGA
This sequence comes from Pelobates cultripes, assembly GCA_933207985.1. Classification (NCBI taxonomy): domain Eukaryota; kingdom Metazoa; phylum Chordata; class Amphibia; order Anura; family Pelobatidae; genus Pelobates; species Pelobates cultripes. Next base: position 353,800,911 of record OW240912.1, read on the forward strand.
TGGTGATGGAACTCTGGTTGTACAAACAGTGTTCTATGAGGTCATCGAGGTCAGCAAAGGTCAGCTATTATACGATAATGATATTAAAATCAGCCATTAAACTATATAATAAACAGCTCACTCCATCCAAAAGATCTGACAGTTATGTGCCATTAACTAAAGGGTAATAAATCATTAACACTTAGTAACCAGTACTAATAATCAAAATCCAAAATATTAAAATATAAATAAATCATATTTTATTCAAGGAAATGGACGACAGGGGAAGGAATGATGGGAAATAAAAGATTTAAAAAAAACAAATAATTATTACAATGATAGTAATATTCCCTACAAAGAGCAGGGATTAATGTTAGGATCCATTAATATAAATATACATATATTACATTAATTTAAATTTAAATGAATTTACTTGTTTGATTGCAAAAATGCAATTAAACGAGTATGGACCGATTGAGAAAATGAAAAAAAAAAAGAACAGATAATGTTCTATACATATATAATTCTAAAATAACATAATAATTGAAAGAATATGTATACACATTTTGAAAATATAAATGATACAAATGTATATGTATATAACGGTGAGCATTCATACATACAGTGCGTTCAAAAAGTATTCAACGCCTTTCACTTTTTCACATTTGTTTATCTTGCGGCCTTTTGCTAGAACTTTTCACAACAGTCCTCACTCAGTACTCTACAGGGAGTGCAGAATTATTAGGCAAGTTGTATTTTTGAGGATTAATTTTATTATTGAACAACAACCATGTTCTCAATGAACCCAAAAAACTCATTAATATCAAAGCTGAATATTTTTGGAAGTAGTTTTTAGTTTGTTTTTAGTTTTAGCTATGTTAGGGGGATATCTGTGTGTGCAGGTGACTATTACTGTGCATAATTATTAGGCAACTTAACAAAAAACAAATATATACCCATTTCAATTATTTATTATTACCAGTGAAACCAATATAACATCTCAACATTCACAAATATACATTTCTGACATTCAAAAACAAAACAAAAACAAATCAGTGACCAATATAGCCACCTTTCTTTGCAAGGACACTCAAAAGCCTGCCATCCATGGATTCTGTCAGTGTTTTGATCTGTTCACCATCAACATTGCGTGCAGCAGCAACCACAGCCTCCCAGACACTGTTCAGAGAGGTGTACTGTTTTCCCTCCTTGTAAATCTCACATTTGATGATGGACCACAGGTTCTCAATGGGGTTCAGATCAGGTGAACAAGGAGGCCATGTCATTAGATTTTCTTCTTTTATACCCTTTCTTGCCAGCCACGCTGTGGAGTACTTGGACGCGTGTGATGGAGCATTGTCCTGCATGAAAATCATGTTTTCTTGAAGGATGCAGACTTCTTCCTGTACCACTGCTTGAAGAAGGTGTCTTCCAGGAACTGGCAGTAGGACTGGGAGTTGAGCTTGACTCCATCCTCAACCCGAAAAGGCCCCACAAGCTCATCTTTGATGATACCAGCCCAAACCAGTACTCCACCTCCACCTTGCTGGCGTCTGAGTCGGACTGGAGCTCTCTGCCCTTTACCAATCCAGCCACGGGCCCATCCATCTGGCCCATCAAGACTCACTCTCATTTCATCAGTCCATAAAACCTTAGAAAAATCAGTCTTGAGATATTTCTTGGCCCAGTCTTGGCGTTTCAGCTTGTGTGTCTTGTTCAGTGGTGGTCGTCTTTCAGCCTTTCTTACCTTGGCCATGTCTCTGAGTATTGCACACCTTGTGCTTTTGGGCACTCAGTGATGTTGCAGCTCTGAAATATGGCCAAACTGGTGGCAAGTGGCATCGTGGCAGCTGCACGCTTGACTTTTCTCAGTTCATGGGCAGTTATTTTGCGCCTTGGTTTTTCCACACGCTTCTTGCGACCCTGTTGACTATTTTGAATGAAACGCTTGATTGTTCGATGATCACGCTTCAGAAGCTTTGCAATTTTAAGAGTGCTGCATCCCTCTGCAAGATATCTCACTATTTTTGACTTTTCTGAGCCTGTCAAGTCCTTCTTTTGACCCATTTTGCCAAAGGAAAGGAAGTTGCCTAATAATTATGCACACCTGATATAGGGTGTTGATGTCATTAGACCACACCCCTTCTCATTACAGAGATGCACATCACCTAATATGCTTAATTGGTAGTAGGCTTTCGAGCCTATACAGCTTGGAGTAAGACAACATGCATAAAGAGGATGATGTGGTCAAAATACTCATTTGCCTAATAATTCTGCACTCCCTGTATAGTGGCAAGGCAAAAACAAAACAAACAGATTTTTGACACCATTTCAAAATATTAAACAGAAAAATTAAAGTATCATAATGACATAAATTCAGTACTCAATTGAAGCACCTTTGGCATTGATTACAGACTCAACTGTTTGTGGGTATGATAAGCTTTGAAAATCTGTAAGGTTGGATGGGAACCATCAGTGGACAGCCAATTTCAGGTTTCTCCAGAGATATTCAATTGGGTTTGTCAGCACTCTGTCTGTGTCACTCACGGACATTTAAAGATTTGTCCCTAAGCCAATTGTGTTATCTTGGCTGTGTGCTTGGTGTCATTGTCCTCTGTATTTTTCTGAATTCAAGGTTTCTTCAATCCGGCCAAGTCCCTGTCTCTGAAATCACACCCAAAGCATGATGCTTCCACCGTGCTTCAAATTGGGATGGTATTGAGCAGGTTATGAGTAGTGCCTGGTATCTTCACACACGGCACTTGGAATTAATGCAAAGCAGTTCCAGCTTTCTTTCATAACACCAAAAAATCATGTTGCTCACAGTCTTTTTTTAAAAATTCCAAGCAGCTTTTTATGTGTCTTTCAGTGAGGGGAAGCTTCTATCAAGCCAGTCTGTCATAAAGGCCAGATCAGGGGAGTGTTGCAGTGATGGTTGCCCTTCTGCAAGGTTCTCTAATCTACACACATAATCTCTGGAGATCCTCCAGAGTGATCATCATTTTCTTGGTCAACTTCCTTTCCAATCCTGGTTGTTCCAAACTTGCATTTAAGAACTATGGAGGCCACTGTGCTCTTGGTAATCTTCAATTTAGTCAAACATGTTCTTCCCCAGATCTCTGCCTCTTTTAACTTGTGGTTTGGTTTTTGTTTTGATATGCATTTACAGCAGTATGACTATATATAGACAGGTGTGTGTCTTTCCAAATCCATGTTCAACCAATTGAATTTGCCATAGGTGGACTCCAAAATGATCGAGAGAAACTAGAGGCATTCACCCAACTTAAATTCAGAAACTAAAATAATGGCTGAATTTAGTCAGAAAATGAATAAACAAATGGATGAAATTTGGTTCAGATGAAACAAAACTTTTCTTTGTCCAAATATATTCGGATTGGAACAAAACTTCCGGTGGGGCCCAAGTCTACTACAAAGATGTTTTATTAATGCAAGGGTGCATACTGTATTGTACCTCTTCTCTCTTTTTGTTAATAGGCATTTTTAAGGAAATAAGTTTAAATGATAATGGAATTTCTTTTTTTTTCTCTCTTTTTTTAATGGTATCTTTTTGTTAAAATACTAATTATAAGTCATGACAATCCAAGATACTAAAATGCAAATGCTGCTTTGTTAACATCTCTAAATACATTGTAATACGGGCTTTTACATTTTCTAAGCAGGTATATGGCATGACTTGCTTCTGTAATTTGCTTTAATAAAAAGAATAGGGAAAATTGCAGAATGTTAAAAAACATGGGCATAAGATGATAAATAATTTACAACACTTTTGCTTAATACTGTCCAGTGGTTTTCCTGTTAGCTTCTTTGTAAAATCTATGTATATGAAATAGTATAAATAATATATAAACATTCCTTTAGGTTCCTAACGTTTTTTTCTTTTTTTTTAGGTTATATAAAGGTTCCATTGGAATACGACGGTTGCGAGACTAAACAATATTTTTTCGGTTGCCATACTGTCTCCTCAATGCTATGAGTGCATTGCTAGATGAATACAGATGTATTTGGACAAATTGTTGGCACAGGTGGATAGGCAACAGATTCAGCGATTCCGCGTAGCTAACATTACATGGTAAAGAAAAATAAGATTGCCACTAAAATAATAAAATATAAAAATGTACCGAGACCAAATAGAAACTATCTCTCCATAGGGATGTGCATGGGCAAAAAATGATTTTCGGTTCAGAAATTCGGGTAAGTAAAAAAATGTGTCTGCTTCGGCAATTCGGACCAATGGCATTCGGTTCGGCACTTCAGAAGTACCGAACGTCGTCACTTTGGAACTTCAGCGTTTCGCCACTTTGGACATTCGTAAGCATCCGAATGTCCGAATGGCATGAAATTTGTACGAATGACCATTCAGAACGAAAAGAATTGTTACGTGGTCACGTGAATGCAAGCCAACACCCTGATAGCTTAATTTATATGCTATCCCACATAAATGACTCTGTATGCCTCCATTGGCCAAGTGTCAGTGACAAAATCACCATTAATTGGCTGTCCTCTAACATCAATCACAAAAATTTGCTCATTTCATTGGACAGGAAATAGTGAAACCGGATTGGGCAAGCAAGCATTAAATTGGACAAAAGGAATTAGCTTATTGGTCAAGATTCCTGTCATCATTCACATAATTTTCCTTCCCTCTCTCGTGTTTTGCCACTTTTCAGAAATCATAATTATTCCCACATTAACCATTTAATCCCATGATCCTATATTAATTTTCATACATGTTTCATATATTCCCACGTCCCCATTCCATTTCCTTCTATATGTTCCTTATTCCATTCCACTTTTCGTATTTCACCATAACATCCCAAGTCATTCTATATCGTCCTGAACGCATCACATATTTCCCTGCGCTATTTCATAATGCACTCCCAAATATGTCCCTCAGTGTCTTCATCACACTAGCCCTCAAACCTATCACACCAAACCACCATCACGTTGCCATCAGAGCCCCAAGCCACCTACTTCATGCCCCCCTCTCCCCAGATAAAATAATTTTGCAAACATATTGATGTTTGTTGATCTATTCTATATTCGTGCAATAAAGGTATGACATGTACGGTGACATTTTAGTGTTCACTAAGTTCCATTCACATTTCAGCTATGACACATCCCACCAAAGATAATGTTTTTGCTACTTTGTGTTTTTAGAAAGTTAGATCTTTTTTTTTCTGGCTATTAGAAATCATGCTGTATAACCGATGGGGGCAGCTCTTATGTAATTATTATTTGCATTCTAAATTACCTCACATGTGGTATAGGTGACAGATTTGTTTTAAGTCCGCCGCTAAAAAAACAAAAGCTAAAGGAACCGAGCACAGGTTTACAGTGTCTTTTACATGTATTTAACCGAGACAGTTTTGACATTTTATGATGTTCTGCCCTGGAATTGAAGTGAATTTAATATGAATTCTGTATCACTGAACTACATGAGAATTTCCACCATGTTTACTTGGGAAGATTTTGCAAAATAATTAGCAAAATAAAAAAAATTGCAGATCTATTCACGTCTTTATTTTTTCTGTGTTTCTGTAATTTTCTCTTCTCAGATATTAATGTTGCTTTAGCCAGCTGTCTGTAGAAGTGACATGGACAAATAATGCCTGTGTACAATTAAAGTGCCACGTGACCCCAAATTAAATACATCTGTTTTTGAGAACAGACCATCGTGCACAGATCCAGAAAACTGGAATTTGTTATTTTGAATTCTGTATCACTAAGATAACCTTACCGAAGGATGTGTTTTTTTATATATATATATATTTCTGGTCCATAGCTCTTTTATCAAAGTACATTTTTACAAGCAAAAGTTTAGCACATTAGATATGTTCTTCTAACTCTTATTTATCTAATAGAGCTGCGGTTAAATAAAATACAGAAAACAGTTTTGCTATTATCCTCTTAGAAAACAGGAGGATTCGTTTAGGTTGCATTGCAACATAAATTGGTCAAAAAATAGCATTTTTGTGACTCGGTATGTCGACTGGTGAAATTCTGAGTTCTGGAAGGCAATGCGCTGCAGGGCACTTTGACAATGAATTCAGTAGAAACATTTTTCATCCTGCCTTGCTTTCTTTCGCAGCTTATGACATGGTGCACAGGAGGCATGTCTTAGAATCCTGCAGAGAGATTCTGCTATGAAGCTTACTGTTTGATTTGAGCACACTGACTATAAGTACTGCATGCTGATATCAGACATTTTAGCTTGGAGTGAGAATCTTACAAGGTCATTCCAAAGAGATGCATGAATTAAATCAGTTTAAATCAAATGATTTATAAAGCCCTATTGGGTCCCAGTATGACGGCATGTCTCATGTATATAGTTTTATGATATATGTATATATATATACATATATATATATATATATATATAAACAAAACCAAGAGGGCTGCACTCACCTGAACATGCATACATTACAGGGTGCTGCTGGGGCCAAAATATATAGAAAAATACAGAATCCAGCGCACTCGCTTATTCACTAAACAATGCTTTCAAAATCTTAGAGATTGTAATAGTTTTATTTAAAAAACACCTCACCTAGGCAAAAAAAATGGGGGTTTAGTTACATTATATGATCATATATTGCATAAGCCTGCCAAGAATGGGGTACATTGACGTTGTGGCAGGCTTATGCAATATATGATCATATAATGTAACTAAACCCCCATTATTTTTTGCCTAGGTGAGGTGTTTTTTAAATAAAACTATTACAATCTCTAAGATTTTGAAAGCATTGTTTAGTGAATAAGCGAGTGCGCTGGATTCTGTATTTTTCTATATATATATATATATATATATAAAAGACAGAACAATCCAAACTTTTGCACTCCTACCTCCAGCCAAATGATACCGGGTGCCAAGCCACACTTATACAGGAAAAAGAAAATTGCCGGCACTCCTGGATTTGTAAGCAGTTATTTTATTCTCACAGATAGTCAACGTTTCAGTTCCTAGCTTGGAACTTTACTCAGGACACAAAGAAATAAACATAGGAATGAATGGCTAGTCGGCAAAGCATCGGCGGTTGCCCTGACAACCCTGACAAAGTTTATTCCAACATTGTTAAAAATAAAAAGATCAATGTTTCAGTCCCTCTCAGGATCATGATCCTGAGGAAAGTCCCTGAAAGGGACTGAAACGTTGATCTTTTTATTTTTAATGATGGTGGAATAAACTTTGGACTTTTAACAATTTACAATCTTTTTATTTAATTTTTTTCTGCAGATAAGGAATATTCAATTGTGTTGGAAAATCAAGCATGCAAATGCCATCACAATTAATTCTCCAAGACTTTCATTGGCATGAACGTGTGCAGCAAGTGACCAGAGACAGGAAGGCAATATTTTTTATTTTTATCTTGATAGCCTTTCTGCAAGCCTTGCAGTCTTGATCATTGATGACATATTTACACCATATCAGTTCATCTGCAGTACTTTTTACCAGCTGTAAATTGTAATTTTTTTCTACTTTTTTGAGTCTTACCATCAGTATAATATTTTGCCTTAGAGTAATGTTAAAACATAACAGGCAAATATTCTATTAGTTGGAATATTTGGTTATACAGAAAAGTATACACTTACAAATAGAGGGGACAATTACCAATATGGGATCCCCTGTCTGTTAATGTCTATAACAAAATCCCCTCCTAGTCATTAATAAATGGTATGTATGAAATCCCTATTTAATCCGAAGAGGGATGGAGTCCTAAGGCAATAAATCCAGAAAGTTTTCGTCCAGATTACCCTTCTGTTAGTTCAATTTAACCAGCTTAATTCTGGAGAATCCTAAACCTTTGATGTTGCCATTTTGGTGTTTCACATGTCTTAATTTGGGGTCTCAAATCAGTCTAGTAGCCCTCGCCGAGTTCACATGTTCTAACATCCGACAATTAAAAGGATGAAACGTTTTGCCGAGATATTTCAGTCCACGTTCACATGTGAGCAGATAGGCCACCTAACGTGGAATAGTTCTATTTTGTTACTGTTAGAAATGCATTTAGAGTCTTTTTACGCGTAACAACATGCCTTGCATCTCCCACAGCAATGAGTACCCATCAGTTTTGTTGATAGCCAGTTGTTAGGACATTTTCTCAACAAGTGGCTCTGTGGCTCTGATCCAACAAGTCCCTTAATTTCTAGCCCCTTCTTGTGGTAATTGATACATGTGGAGATAGTACATCTTTTAGCTGGTTATCCTGAGTCAATGAGGCCAGAATCTACTCAGAATATTCTTCACATGGTCTAACCCTGCATCAAATGTAGCAATGTATATAAGTTGTTTCTGGTGTTGGGCTATTTCCAAGATAGAACTGGTACTATCCTCACTGACTAACACACACAGTCTTTGCTTAGACTGATTAGTGGTGAATTCTATTAACTTTTCTATACAGAACGTTAATCTACAAGGAACCATTTGTGATTACATGTTCTTTGAAGACCTACAGGAATGAAATTGTCCGTAATAAAGCACCCAAATCCCTCAAGTACTCCTGTGTGCATTCTCTGTAAAAGCCATCATAATTTAAAGGCACTGAACACACTGAAGAAGGATTTCACATATAAAGAAATCTCCAAGCTGGACTACTACATACAATCTAAATTGACTGCCGAGCAGCAAATCTTATAATGATGGATCAAAACAGCCTTACGCGTTCTTCAAAGAATTCCTAAGTTACCTGAAAAATGACCCCACGACACAATTAAAAATGCCTATTATCTAGTGTAAAACTACAAGAAAATCTAATGTCTCTAATTACCACGCTTTAACACTAATTGATTCTGACACAACTTTACACGTGAGTTATTTTAAAGGTTGTTCCAGTCATATCTGCAGGATACAAGATAAGAGGTAAAGCAGGGAAGAGTATATTTGTTAGTAGTAAACAGAGCCGGTATTGAATATCTAGAGATTGTTCATTGTTTTACTGCTTGGATGGCAAGATTCCAGATACAACAGATAGAAGAGTAAGACTGTAGACATATCAATATATCATTACCTTGTAGAGCGAGCAGCCATCGCTACACATCTACCACTTGTGCAAAGCTTTACCATCAGAAGTCTCAAGAACACACCATCACTGTTTGCACCATTATGCTTCAAGTTAGGAGAGAAGTTCTCAAAATCTCCCATTTCATGTTTGGAAATATCAAAAGATTATGTGGAGTGTATCCAGGGGAGGGCTGCCAATGGGGCAGGGGGGCAGGAGGGCAGTTGTCCCCCAGGCCACTAGGATACTAAATGTATTATGTAGCTATATTCTTTTCTTATTATCGTATTCCAGTTATTGTCGTATTAGTATAAAATATCTAATATAAAATTTAGAGAGGGAGTGGAGCATGATCTCATAATGTTCTGTTTTGTCTTTAAATTGGGCAATTTGTTTGAATTTGCCGCCCTAGTCCAAATGTAGCCAACATTCCCCTACCTATATTAAACATTTTTGGATTGGGGAACATTTTCATATTGTTACATCTCTAGCAAAGTTACAATTTGAATAAAAAACAGTGCAAATAAAAAACAGTAATGTATATAGACCAAAAATGTGTTTTGGAGGCTCATTTACTTGGTAAATATAGAAACCTAGCATTCCAATCCAGTGTTAGTCTGTTTCTCTTGCGTAGCTGAAGGCCTTAAAGTATCTGTCCACAACAGAGTGATTGATAACTAAGTAAGATACGCTCCTCATTGAAGGCTGTCAAGCTGACAGAGCCATGCCTTGGGAGCACCACACAATAATATACATTGTATTCTCAAATAGAAATATATAAACAGGGTGGGCCAAAATTCAGAGAAGGGTTTTAGGAGTCAATAACTTTGTTATTATTGAACCAATTTCAATGATATTGAACTAATCTAATGAATGCTTAACATTTGGAGATTTGTTTGACTAAGCACGGAAGACGACATCTCTTAAATGACCTCCATTTGCCGCCTCGCAAAGTCGGTGTAAGATGGTGCATTTGGTAGGGTGCAATTGGCACTAATGAATTATCAGTGCATTTTCTGTACCCCAGAAACTACAGTTTTGCTTACTGACAAAGCCCTTTTAATGAAAATGAGCTTTGTTGCATTCGTTCCTGAATCTTAGTCACTGGGGGTCCATTTCTTACATTGATTTGGTAGCAGTAAGCTCTTTGTGTCCAAATAACGTACCTGCCATTTCAAAAATAGAATTCCACTATTTTTACTTGTTCCTTTGTGAGATTACCATGATGAATCTCGTGAGTTATAATATGCAACTTCAACAAAAAAAACTCAACTACTAACAAATAAGTCCTGTCAAAACCCACTCTGAATTATGGCCCAACCAATATACATACATAGTCTTCCTTCTCTTTATAGCTTAGAAGCCTTATAAAAATTTAAGCTTTCCCAGAAAGTGAATACTGACCTGAATAGAAAAGAGGGGAAGCCGAGAATAGCCCAAAGGACCAGCAATTACAGTCTGAACTGTCGTCAAGAGAACTTCTATTGTGAATTCTGACAGCAGTATAGATTTAAATGTATGCAAGAAAGCATAAAAAGTAAAACATATTAATTCTATTTTATAATAGAAGAGTTAAGGGGTCACGTGAACTTGACAATGTAATTGTAGATTATGCTAGCTGTAGTGTACCTACAATCTTAATTTTATTAATGACAGGAGAAAAAAAGTAAGGTATAATAAAACTCCCTTTCCCACAAATTACTTCCTCTTTCAAGCTGCGACTAAACATGATAACAAGCAGAAAACAATTAAATACAACAGCAGTTCTTGGAAACATTGAAGCCAACCGACATCATTCAGCCAAAAGGGAATTTTGAGCATGGAACCATAAACAAAACTTTAAACTGAAACAAAATAAACAGAATTGAAAGAAATGATTAGTTAATGAAATGTAGGCAGAAAAACATGCAGCCACCCAGTGCAAAATCAGGCAATACCGTAACACACAGCGACCCCAACCCTAACATGTAGGTGACAGTGCGATAAACAAGCGTCAGGAAGCATAAACAACCTCAAGAGTTGCATACCTACCTGGAATACCCAAATGTCTTCTGACAAAAATTCAAAACAAGGGTAGGTATGAAGAAAATTGGGGGGAAATATTTGCCTCCTGTCATTAATAAAAATAAGATAATAGGTACACTAAAGCTGGTATAATCTACAATTTTATAACATGACAAGAGGCTTCATATTTGCTGTTTTAATGCTCAGCCAATAAAGCAAACAATGCATGTTCTGCTGGTCTGAAATAAAACTGTCGTAAGGTGTCCTCTTGAGACCAGTCTGTTGAACGTAGAATGTCGTGAAGGGAAGCGCCAGCTACCAGGGCGCCAGATTCCGCTAACGACAACAACCATCTGATCCATCGTGCTATGGTAGTGGAAGAGACCGGCTTATGGGGTCGTATATATGAGATTTTAGAGTAAAAAAGTAAAAAAGTAAACAGAACAGCCATGAGAGGTGCTTAATTTTACCCTTTCTTACTTTTTCATCTTCTAGGCAGCGATTATGCAACTGAATTCTATACAGAAGGGATAAGGGAAGGGTTCTAACAAGATACATATTTTTTTTTTTTTAAATTGCCATATGTTGTTTTCAGGCATTTCTCTGGTTCTATATCAAAACTCCATGAAAGGAGACATCCCATTCACATGTAATACATTAAAAGTGATTTATTTAGCAATTTGCATGAACTGTCTGATCTTGAGAAAAGCTGTTTTAACAGCTGAAACACTTAAATGTATTAGGTCTGCTTGTCCATCTCCTAACATATTGTTCTACTTAGTATGGCCTCTCCTGGCCAATAATCACCCTTTTACCTAACATGAATTTGGCATTTGCAATTTCTGCCAATATCCAAACTCTACCTATATCCTAACACAGCCTATATGTAGTGATTAGATGATCGTTTCGACTTTCCGGGAAGCTGATGTACATTCAGACTGTCAGCACAGACAGCTCTATAAATTAATAAGTTATTAACTTATTAATGCAAGACTCCCAGCAGGCATCTCCTGATCTCACTGCCGATGTGCGGCACTGCATGGACATCTCGCCCATATCAGTATCTATGATCAAAGGACGGGGATGTTTCTACACAGGGAGAAAGATAACTTTCTATCCTTGATGCAGAGTGGCGACAGTATGCAGTGCTATTGGCGTTCTGTACTGTTCAGGATGTATGTGCTGTAGAAAAACAGGGATCCCCTTCTAATAAGAGAATCCAAATGAAATAGTTTGCATTGCCCTCTCTCAAGAGAGAACAGCATAATGAGTTATAGAAAAAAAAATCTGCATGTTAATAATGAGAAAATAAATAAAGTCATGACAAAATAAATTAGGCCATGTGCATCACCGAGTGCTCCTCTGAAAATTAGATAAAATGTATAACTAGCGATTCCAGCTCTGCAACTGTTAGTATACACACCCTACTCTGATTTTCGTGATAGTATGACACACAAATACAAATGTATATATTTTTTTAAATATATATTTTACACAGTTTTGTTTATTGTATTATTTTCTAAATTATGAGTTATACATTAGTTTAAGGTATCATAAGAAAGTAATCATTTCTGTCCGCTAAAAAACAACAATTAATACACTGATTAGCCACAACATTACAGCCACCATGTCTAATATCGTATAGGTCCATGCTGCCAAAATAGCTTTGAATGTGTCCTGTGACATTTGGCACCAAGTCCTGCAAGTTGAGATGGGGCCTCTACGTATCAGATTTCTTGTTTCAGCACATCCCACAGATGCTCAATAAGATTAACATCTGTGGAATTTAAAGGCGAAGGCATCTTGAACTTTTTGTTCCTCAAACCATTCCCGAAATTTTTTGGCAATGTGGCAGGATGCAGTATCCTGCTGAGGAGGCCACTGCAATCAGGGAACACAACTGACATGAAGGAATTTACGTGGTCTGCAACAATATTTAGATAGGTGGTAAGTGTCAAAGTAACTTCCACCAGGACCCCAGAATGACAGGACCAAAGGTTTCCCAGAAGAACATTGCCTCTGTTGGCCTGCCTTCTTCCCATAGTGCATCTTGCTGCCATCTCTTGCCCAGTTAAATAATGCACCCACACGTGGCCATCCACCTGTTAGAAAAGAAAAAGTGATTAATCAGATCAGGCAACCTTCTTCCATGACTTCATGATCCACTTCTGACACCCATGTCCCCATTGAAGGCACTTTCATCAGTGGACAGGGGTCATCTATGGATACCCAACTCCATACACAGCAGATTGCAATGCACTGTGTTTTCTGAAGCCTTTCTATCATGGTCATCATTAATTTTGTTTAGCAATTTGAGCTAAAGTAGCTCTTCTGTGTGATTTGACCAGACGGCTAGCCTTCGCTCCTTAAGTCCATCATTGAGTCTTGGGTGCCCATGACCCTGATGTCGGTTCACCGGTTGTCCTTCTTTGCACAACTTTTGGTAGGTACTGACCACTGCATATCCGAAAGACTTGCCTTTTTGGAGATGCTTTGGCCCAGTCATCTAGCCATCACTATTTGGCCCTTGTCAAAGTTTCTCAGATCTTTTCGCTTGCCCATTTTTCCTGCTTCCAACACATGAAACTCAAGAAGTGACTGTTCACTTGCTGCCTAATATATCCCACCTTGACAGGTGCAATTGTAATGATATAATCAATTTTATTCACTTCACCTGCCAGTGGTTTTAATGTTGTGGCTGATCAGTGTATCTGTTGGTGCAATAAATAAAAAATCCATAAGTCTTGAACACAAAATGTAGAATGACTGAATATGAGGAGTGAAAGAGAGAGGAGAGAAAAAAATGACAACAAGGTAGTAGTCCTGTGCATTATTATTTTTCAGCTGGCACAAATCGAACTCTTTTCCATCTATAGCCGAACAAAACAATCCATATTTGATTTACTAGAGGATCCTTAGTTACTGAATAAGATTTCACAGGTAAATACTGGATGATCAATTTGTTTGGGCTCAGTTGAAAAGGAAAAGGATGTATCCGGCTAAAAAGCATTGGTGCACACGTCTTCAAGGCAGTAGGCTGTGAAGTAGGGCTGATGGTTGCACTATTGACCTGAGACTAACAAACAGAAGGGTTACTAGTTATAACAAAAAAGGGAATTTGCAATTTCAGTGATCATGCTAATATATTCAGAGCACATAATAATTCAAATCTTACTTCTTTCCATTCCACAGTTGTTCATGCTTGACCCATGAAGCTTCCTGTGCCTCTAGACATTACTAATACTAATTACATCAGGAGAGGGCATAGAATGACTTTGTGAATTCATTGCAATGTATGCAGTGTATTTAAAAATGGTTCCATTAAAGTGACCACTGCCATCTTCTGACACCTGGGTAATTTGTGAAAACATCTTCTCCTTGTTCCATTTATTGGCATACGTCAGATGAGATTGTAACTTCTAGATTCCAGACTTTAATTGGTGCTATTATTGAGATTATGAATAGTTTTCTGCATCGAAGACCCCCACTGTTTTGTATACATGATTTGGCATGCAGTTCAATTAAAAGAATGTTTCATTATGATTTCATCATTTGTCCGGATGACCCATGTTATTATTCATTGTATTAGCCATTGTGGCGCAGCAGTCAAAATGCTTTCAAAAGAACATCAGAAAAGGTCTTTGGACAGAACAGGACACTACCGGAAAGGACGAGGAGGTACATGACAAGAAATGGAGTGCTATATTTAATATTAATATATAAATAGGAAAACATATACAGCATGGGAGCAGAGGGGTCAGACATTTGGTGGAGCTTCTCTTCACTAACTTTTCAGTCCCATTATTTATCCTCAAAATTACTCTCATAATTTCCAAGATTTAGTTAAATCTTATATTATATGCTTATATGCTTTGCCATTATATATAGAATATATTTAATTATATTTTTAGGTTAGGGTTAGCATAAGCATCTAGTTAGTATAGGGGCAAAAGGCTAGTGTCATTGCCAGACTGAATATTTAGTATAGTGTAGCAGCTAATGCTTAGTGATAGAGTTAGTGTAGGGTTTAGTGATAAATGAACTGCAGTGTGTCTGGTAATTTGTAGAATAGTGTAGTGCAGCGTTTCCCAATTGGTGTGGAGAACAAAATAGGGGTTCCATCGTGATTTGCCCATCGGGTGGCCCATGCACTTAGGACCACCCGATGGGCATTGCTACATAAGGACCCTGTCAGCACCGTGGCCAATTAATAGTGCCACTGTAGTATGGGATGCTGGGAGGAAGTGACTGACGGTCCCTCCCTCCCAGCTTCATATAGAAAATGCCGCGTTGGAGGGAGAGAGGCAGCAGTCAGGAGTGAGCAGCTTCCCCCACACACCAGCCTCAGGCCGCAAGTCACCCTCCTGCAGACAACAGGTATGCTAACAGGAGGGTGACTGCATATATATAAAATTACATGTGTGTGTATGTGTCACTGTGTATCTGTGTGTAAATGTCACTGTGTGTATCTGTGTCACTGTGTATCTGAGTGTATGCACCAGTGTGTGTATCTGTCAGTGTGTGTCACTGTGTGTATCTGAATGTCATTGTGTGTATTATTATTATATTTATATAGCGCCAACAAATTCCGTAGCGCTTTACATTTATTATAGACTGCAATAATGCAAGTTGGGAGCACGTAAGACCACTGAGTAGCAGATTTCAGTAGTCAAGGCAAGAGAGGACAGTGGCATGTACCAGCACCTTAGCCGCGTCTGGTGTTAAGTAGGGGTGGATGTTTTTGATATGGAAGCATCAGGAATTGGCAATCGACTGGACATGTATCTTTCAGTGTGTGTATGTGTGTGTGTGTGTGTGTGTGCGCATCTCTGTGTTAAGGTGTGTGCCAGTGTATGTGCCTGTGTTTGTGTCAGTGTGTGTATCTGAGTGTGTGTATCAGTACCAGGATATGTGTATTTGCTAGTGTGCCTATCTGTGGGTCAGTGTGTTTCTGAGTGTCAGTGTGTGCATCTTTCAGTGTATCTGTGTCGGTGTGCATGTATCTATGTGTTAAGGTGTGTGTATCTGAGTGTGTGTATGTGCCAGTGTGTGTATCTGTGTTTCAATGTGTGTATCTGAGTGTGTCTGTGTGTGCCATTGTGTGTATCTTTGTTTCAATGTGTGTATCTGAGTGTGTCTGTGTGTCACTGTATGTATCCGAGTGTCACTGTGTGTCAATGTGCATGTATCTGTGTGTTAAGGTGTGCATGTGTCACTGTCTGTATCTGAGTGTGTGTATGCACCAGTGTGTGTATATGTGTGTATCTGCGCCAGTGTGTATATGTGTGTCAAGATGTGTTCATGTGTCAGTTTGTATCTTTGTGTCTGTGTGTTTATGAATGTGTGTATATGAAGTGCATTTGTATGTATCTGTGTTGATGTGTATGTATATCTGTGTAAGTATGTATGTGGCATACATCCCAGCAATCAAACGCCAATACAACATGCAAACCCACCCCTGCAAACACAAACATTACATACAAAAACACCCCTGAATTCAAACCCTAAAATTATATACAAACACTCAAAAACACCCTTCACTCAAACACCAATACTACACACATGTACTTAAAAGCCACTACATCCAAACAAACCCCTAAATGCAAATGCAAACTTTACATATAAAACACACCCCTATATTAAAATGCTAAGCTGATATACAAACACCAACACTACACACAAAGGCACACCTGCTCCTAAATACTACAATCTGTTTACTATCTGTAGAAATTAGTGTGCATCTATAGTAAAAAAAATATATATAATAATTTGCTAAAAATAAAAATTTATGGGGAACCCCTGGTAGTGTGTTAGGATACTATATGGAATTAGAGTAGATTTTTATTATAGGGCAACATTAAACACTAAACTTTTGCAGACCAGGTCAAGTATGTCCCAGCTATGTCTGAGATTCAGGCCCCCTGAGACTGCATGGAGGTGACCTATACATTATTCACATTTCAATCCAGAGAAAAGTTGCACAGATGACATCATTATCATCTGTGCAGTAGAGGATTAAAAAAAATAGTATCTGCCCTTCTTATATTATATTGCAATATTGTAGATATAATAATATTGCAATATGTAATATGACATGATCTGATTCCAAAAGAAAAAAAATAATCACATGCTTTGTTTTCAAAAATTCCATCTGGTCCCAATTTTCTATATTTATTTGTAGTGTCTTAAAGAAAGGAAGCATTAAAACCTGCAGTGCAATTTTTCTTGGACAATTAGGCGCATGAGTTCCACTGAAAACTCAATTATGTAAAATTCTTTTTAAACATCATTACTATGACAAAGCTGCTCTTATCTCAAGGACAATGAGAACGGTGATGATTTAAAAGTTAAGATTTTTTTTTTTTCACGTCTCTGATTTAACAGACTCTCTGCTTGGCATTGCAGCATTGGCAGAGTGGTAGCTAGATGCTCAAAGCTTTTCATAAAAAACAATGATTTCTGTAAAAATACAAATATACTGCAGACATATTTAGCAAAAGGTACAAAGCAAACAGGCACAGTGTAGCCCTTCCATGGACTGTTACCATGACAACCTTTTGTTGCATGAATAAATATAACTGAAATTAGTCATTTAAGATGGAAATATAATAAATAACCTTTTCCGTAGGATATTACTATCTCTGGAAACAACCTGCAACTATAGAATTTTACTATGTTTGGTTAGGGATTTACTGCAAACCATGAGTTGAATTCTAAGACGTATTCATGGTCTTCCAGTCATATATAGCACATATAAATTTCTCTCTCTCTATCTCTCTCTCTCTATATATATATATATATATGTGTGTGTGTAAAGGTGGAACCTAGCATTGTGGGAGGGGTTAATGCTGATAAAAGATCTCCCCCATCATCTACATACTCCACATCTGTATCGCACAGTTTGTGTTCGTGTCGTCACTTCCGGGTAAGAAGAGTGAGAGCCTGATCGCTGCACAGAGATCCTGCTGCTCCTGGACGCCTAGCTGCTCCACGAGGCGGTTGTCCCATGGAAACAGTGAGTGTACAGCAGTACACCGTCTGTATCGTTAACTAGGGAACCCACCGACTATCGGGCACCGAGGTAGCATTGTAAATCCCACACGTACACGAGACCCCCCACGGACACCCAGGGTTCACGGAGGGTAGTGAGATCCTCTTAGGGAATTGCCGACACCGGCTTTCGCTCAGCAGAATTTTCGTTTGATTATCCCTCACCAGAACGCAGGCTATTTTTACAAGCATAATTTCCTATTTGCGTGCCGCGTTCTGCACTTTTCATCCAGTCATAACAGGCTTCCTCTTAAATGCAAGCCTGGGCATTAGATTCTATTCCCCTCATTTAGATGGGTTCAGACTTTTTCATTGCACTGGGTAATCAGGTTACTGAGCCGCATATCACCACCTGGTGGCCATTTTACAATATTGACAGATAGCAATTACTGTGCCTTTTTATGTTATATATATTTCTGTATGTTAAATTGTTCCATGAAGGAGGTGAGTTCCTTCATTCCCATCCTCATACTCTGAGGTATTTGGCCCTCGGTCCAACGCATAGACAGCCAACTCGCATATTATATAGTGAGGGCCTCACTTGGCACTCCCAACTCTATTTTCACTTAATTGTCACTGAGAGGCCAACATCCCGCCAAAATGCTCAGTGGTAATAGTCACTTGGCACTAATTAGCAGCCATTACCCCAGGTGATAAGGTCCTAATCTCCAATTCACATTATTTTTAGTATGTCATAAGTTCTGGGGGGGGGAGATGATCTTTCACTCCCTAGCACCCCAGCTAGGTCTGGTTCGCCATCGGGGAGACGTGACTCAGCCAGTCCATCATTTATTAGATCTTGGAGAATACCAAGTATTCAAGCTGAACTCAGAAGAAGAAGTATTCCCTTTCCAGCTACGGCCAGGAAAGTTGTTTAGACTAATGCAGACACACACCGACAACTCAAGCGCAGGGGAAGGGTCTAGCGGAAACATCAACCCGCCGGACTTACAAACCATGATGAATTCTCTCCTATCATCCATGGGCCAAATTACAGATAGGATCTATAGATTACAGTCAGGCCACTTGGCAACAAACCCAACTTTGTCAGATGCTAGATCTATAGCGGCTGCTACAGCTATTTTACAGGATAATATAGCAGTCCCCATAACCCAAATTGATACATTAATTATAACACCAGACCATTTGGTGCCACCTCAGATTCGCAAAGATATCCTGGAAGGTAAGGACGTGAACTTGGTTCCGCTTCTTATTGCTTCCCAGGATATCGTGGAGAATAGATGTATGCTTATGGGGACTTATCTGTGGTCCTCAAGGCTAGAGATCCCAGACTCAGTAAAAAACGTACCATTCCTGAATTCGTACTGGCGTTTGAGATCTATAGGGATGTGGTGTGTAGTAATGTGCCACATAGGAGAGAAGAATTCAACACTTATATGCATAGGCTAGTGGACCTGGGGCAAAAATACGGCAGAGACGCCTTTTATGATTATCATAGGTCATTCTTGACCAAAGCAGCAGCAACTCTTGCCCAGTTTAATACGGTCATTAACTGGAGTAAACTGGATACAGAGTTGTTCTGTAGGTATTTTGCTGGCCTGAGGACACCAGCCTGTGCTTTGTGTTCTTCAACCTCCCATGTGACTAATCTTTGTCCCATTGACGCCTTAGTCTCGGGCCAACAACCCCCTGGTTTACCAGCCAGGTCTGAGAAAGTCATTAAAGATAAGCTTGGCAGACCAATTGTGTTCCTTGGGAAATCCCAAATATGTAACAATTTTAATGTGGGTGCTTGTGGGTTCAGTGCCTGTAGGTTATTACATATTTGTAATGTTGCAATATTTCTGAGCACATTCTAAGACAATGTGCCCCAATAAACTACATCCCAAACAGTATTTCACATCTGTTAATATTATTAAGTTGTCTCAACTGTTAACGTCACACCCATCTCCACAATTACTGGGCTTCTTGATTTCAGGGTTTTTGTACGGTTTTCACACTGGCATTTTGGCCTTACCTACTGGTATTATGGAATGTAAAAACTTGCAGTCGACCATCAATGACCCAGGTTCAGTAGACACACTTTTACTATACAAATTGAATCAAGGGTTTATCTTAGTCCTCTTTCCCACACCTCCCTTTGCTATTTGGCAGATAAATCCAATAGGTGTTGTCACGGGAGACATTCTAGAAAAAAGAGGCTGATTATCGATTTTCCGCACTTCACTCCTCCACCATCCCCAGTTTAAATTCTTTAATTCCATCCTAGGAATTCTCTCTACAATATGCCACGGTAGACAATGCGGTCCAACCTATCATATCAGCCAGTGTTTGGGCATGTTTATGTAAGACCGACATTGTAAATGCCTTTAAATTACTCCCAATTCATCCTTCTCTATGGCATCTTCATGGTGTTAAGTGGAGAAACCAGTATTATTTTTTCAATAGGCTGACAATTGGTTCAAAGAGTAGCCCAAAAATGTTTGATACTTTTGCCGAAGCCTTATGCTGCTTACTTCTTAATTCATGTAGATGTCCATCAGTACTTCACTATTTAGACGATTTTCTCATCATAGACTGTAATGATAATCCGCCACATAGTCTACAGGATACCATACAGCTGTTTGAGAGTTTGGGTGTCCCAGTTTCACCTTCCAAAACAGAAGATCCCGACACCAAAGTCAGTTTTCTTGGCATTCAACTCGACTCAGTTGCTATGGAATCCAGCTTACCAAGGGATAATACTGAACATATACTAGCGGGTATTGATGATTACTTACGACTGTAGCCGTAAGGA
The DNA here is from genome assembly GCA_933207985.1 of Pelobates cultripes. NCBI lineage: Eukaryota > Metazoa > Chordata > Amphibia > Anura > Pelobatidae > Pelobates > Pelobates cultripes. The sequence continues at coordinate 353,821,716 of OW240912.1, forward strand.
ATTACAATCATTGCTCGGATCATTAAATTTTGCGATGAGAATCATCCCTCAGGGCAGGTCACTCATTTCACGGCTTCTTTGTTTATTACCGTGTCTTCCCTCCGAAGACAGTAGGGTTTCCTTAGATTACCAGGCCACAGCAGATTTACGGATGTGGCAGAAATTCCTAAGTCAGTGGAATGGGAAATCTATGTTCATCCCTTTTCTGACAATTCCCCAATGCTCTTGTTAGATGCAGCGACTTCCACTGGCTTTGCAGCTATTTGTGGTGACCCATGTATGTGGGGCTGTTGGCCTCCCAAAACCAAGCTTTGGAAGCCTTTAATCTGACTTCAGCATTGTTTGAAATTTATCCTATTGTGGCCACAGCAGCAGCCTGGGGACACTCTTGGTCTGGACAAACGGTACAGTGCTTTTCTGACAATCAAGCGGCATGCCATATCATTAATAAGGGTCATTCCTCTTCTCTCGTTATCATATGGGTTCGTTAGATGCTTAACTTGGTTAGCTGCAACTCATCAATTCTTTATCTGGTGTACACATGTTCCCGGTATTCACAACACGGCAGCTGACCATTTGTCTCGCTTCCGTTTTCAGGAATTCCTCCAACTCTACCCCAGTGCTTCTCCAATGGCAACTCCGGCCCCTCAATTTCAACACCTCATCATGGATAAGGTCAACTCTTGGCGCATGGCAGAGTACTGTCACAATGCGCCTTGTCCGACAACACTAGAAGTTCATACAAAAGAGCTGTCAACATTTTCATTAGGTTTACTAAAGAATTTCATCTGGTAGACACTTTCTCTATGGACTCGTTAGTAGCTTTTGCTTCCTTTTGCCACCTGAAATTAAAACTATCTTATAACACAATTAAACTGTATCTATTTCACTAACAAAAACATTCTTATGCTCATATCAAATTAAAACAGTATTAAGGGGGATTCTGTGATGCAGCACAACACAAACACCTCAGATACTACCAATCAATGGGAACTTATTCAGGTCTCTATTAGATATCTTTGACACTTCACCATTCAAACCAGAGATTAATCAAACTATAAAAGCCACCATATACTTGGCTTTTTACAGGTTCCTTAGACCTGGGGAGTTCACAGCCATCAACACTTCTGTACACTTCTGGTCATGCCTTAAAATATCACAACTCATTAAACACAAAAACCACTATGTGCTCTCTCTGCAACACACCAAGACCAGTCAAACTGTAGAAGTCCCTTATTACCCCACGTTTAATAAATGGTGTCCAGTGAAATCATTAGATATATATCTTGGCCACATTCAATTACCTCCCAGTCAACCTTTACTTATCTTACATGGGACCATTCTCACTACAAGCCAGTTCATGCTTTATATCAGAATCCTACTAATGAGACTAGGTTTTAATCCCATACATTATTCCAGAGACTCCTTCCGGATAGGTGTGGCTTCGGCAGCCTCCAATAGGAACATTCCGGCCCATATTATTAAATCATTGGGGCGCTGGAAGTCAACAGCCTACTGCCGATACATCCGTCAACCAGAGAAAGAAATAAGACAAGCATTCCAACACCTAGCATTTTGAGGTTATATGTTGTGAGAATGTTGGTGAAAGTTGAATGAATAAATTATTTTTGGCACACTTTCTCTTTCCCCACTTTATTTACAGGCCTACCGATATGTCAGTTTCAGCACACCACAACTGAATGTTGTATATCTCTACAGATATGGTAATGTATCAATTACAGAGATACGGCTTCTGGTTGTCCTGTGCACAAATATATATATATATATATATATATATACACACCATAGTATACGGCTGATCCAATCTGCACTATATATATACAACAAATTTCCATTCATCCCTAGCCATTGGCGAGTGATGATTTAGCCCTGGCAAGTAGGAATTCGCCCTTTGGGATTCAGTGGAGAGTGAATTTTAAGGGCTGGCTAGTAGCATAGGGCTGTAAATTTGAATAGCCCTCTTTGCTGAGAACTGATTGACAGGTGATGGGGGGGGGGGTTGCTTTTATTTACTGCTAGCACAATGTACAAAGTTATTATTTTTAATTACATTTTTTTTTGTTTACATTCTAATATTTCTCTTGCTGTATCATTACAGAAGAAGCTGTGGAATTGCACACAAAACTATCAGGTAAGATTCAATGTAAGGCCAAATTTCAAATTTAAGGTCAAATTAGCCGAACTGGAGACATTCTCTAGCCCAGCCACACTGGATAACGAATGCTAATTTTGGCAGATAGCCTTTTCAGTCTTTGATTTTAATAATACAACTTAGTGAGAGGACCTGTTTTAAACTCATATGTAATATCATTTGAATAAGACAGTTGGGGGAGTATAATATTACTTTTTGAGTTTCATTCATTATATATATTTAATCTAGTTCTCCATCACTTTCGATAGAGACTATTAAAAAAGAAAATGTATTAATATGTATCAGAAATATATATAAGATTTTTTTTCCAGTTTTCTTGATTTATCCAATTTCACTTTGAAATAGCCTGAAATACTATCTGACTTTTACAATACACTATAGCTGACTGCTTTGTGCAACATTTAAGACAGTTGAAAGAGCAACTCCCCACCGTGCCCTTTAGGCACAGTGGGACCCCCTTCTCCTAGAAGCAATTTGATTCTGTAGACTTTTATTTGATCACCATCAGCCAGTTTGGGCTAACATCGTGTGTGCAGAAGGAAGCAGATAGCTGGGGAATATCAGTACTCATAAAACAAAATACGGCAAAGAGAGAGAGAGAGAAAAAAAATACACTTCTTTCCTAACCTGTTCAAGCATGCTAACCAAAGACAATTATGCATATCTGTTGGTGTCCTCTGTCCTAGATCACTTTTAATTCAAAAGTAAAAAAACAAAATGCAGAAATGATTATGAAGGTTTGTTTGCCTCCTGCTATGACAGCAAAGACATTCAGCCCTTCACTGCCCAATCTTAAATTACATGGGCTATAAACCCGAATTAATCAGGCCTAACAAAAATATTAAGGGGCGGATTTGACATGATTTAAAGGGTTACTCCAACCAGAAAAAAATCATTTTGATAAAATATTGGTTTTGGTTAGAGTAGCTTTTCTGAGGAGTCCTGTTCCTTCCACCCCAATTTATTTATTTTAAAAAAATAAAATAATAAACAATATTAATCATCTTCATTCCATCGCCAAGTTCAGCTTGCAGCCCAATTCTTCATGCCTGACCTCACTCCCCCTCGCCAGATGAGGAAAGGAGGGCAGGGAGTTCGGACTGAGCAGAGGAAAGGGGGGCACAGAGAGGAGGCAGTGCTGCCATTATCAGTCTGACGCCATCATGCTTTTGCACAAAACTTGACATTAGCCAGCTCGGAACTTTCTGAGCCGGCAAAATAATGCTGATGGAGGTGGAGTTCTGTATGTGCAGGGACGAACTCCTTAGTCTCGAGGGATGTAACTTTAGCAAAATGCTGTAAGTACAGACTCTAAGCACCTTGACCACTTGAAATCAACGAAAATATTATGATTGGGCTTTAATGATTGGAGTAATCCTTTAATATTTATTTTTATTTGCAGGCTTTTGGTATATAAAAAGGCATAGATATAGTACTGTCAGTTGCATAGCTGGTTATAGTAAAGTCATTAATAAATTATAAACTCACCAGTAAACTGTGTATGATCTCTGCTGTGTGCTTTGCATGCTTTGAGTATTCCATAATGTTTAATGTTTTAATGTGATATATTGTTTTTTGGTCTTGGGGAGCACAGATGTGTACAAACCCATGTCAGTCACCATATTTATAGCACATGATACCATCCATTACAGGCTAAAGTTATATCAGCAGATTTAACCAGTACAAATTGCTTTTTTTAATCTATGTTTTTCCAATCAAGTCCTACGATCTTAATATTACCCAAATTAAAAGAACACTGAACGCATCATAGAGTGCCAAAAGTGTCCTTGACCCATCCCAATGTAAGTAGTCAAACCATTTCAGTACTTTGACAACTTACCTGGGTCTTGATGGGCACCATTTACTACATCTCCTAATAGACTACTATTAGGATTTTCTTCAGATAGCATAGTTTTCACCTTGTATTAATGTGATATCCACTAAAACAAATTTATCATTTACTAAAAAATATATTTTAGATAGCATTTATTTATAAATAACTGAAGACAAAATATATTTCTATGTGACAAGCAAGACATTTTAAATGTTAAAATATCAGTGTGACTCATGACAACTTATACTCTGAAACTGTATAATGACTGCAATGCTATGATTGGCTCAGCTGTTACAACATATTATAAATACATGGACATTGTGATGGTCAAAGTTATTAAAGAGCCCATCTGGTGGTTAGATATCAGCATTCTCAAAAGGAAAGACATTTTCTTTACAGTTATAAGATAATACATGTATTAAGAATGTTCTAACATGGAGACCTAGCAAAGAATTGTTTAATAACAGTACCAACAAGTGACATTTTTTTTCAAGTAGGTCAAACCAGCAAAAAAACTAAAATTATAGTTCTGCTTCCTATAATATTTTACATATAATGACAAAACAGCTGCCAGATTACCCTCTTCTGTCTAATTAGAGATTTTGCTTTTAAACTGAAGCATCAAAGAGAAAGGACTCACAAAAATCAAAAGGTTTTCACTGAGGTTGACAGCTGAGCTTACAGTTTAAAGGGGCACTATAGTCACCAGGACAACTACATTCTACATTATTTGTCTGGTGGGTATAATCAGTATATGCAGGCTTTTTTTTCAGTAAATACAGGCAGTGTTTACATTACAGCCTAGGGACACCTCCTGTGGCCACTCCTTAGATGGCTGCTAGCGGTACTTCCTGAGGTAGTGCACTGCCGTTCAGTGTCTCCACCCTCTGCATGGAGACACTGAACCTTCCTCACAGAGATGCATTGATTCAATTCATCTCTATGAGAAGATACTGATTGGCCAGGGCAGCGTTTGGCTCTGCCGCCTCTCCCCCTGATCTGCCTCCTTGGCTGAGAACATCAGAAATGACAATTTCGGCCAATTCAATGCTTTCTGTCTGATGATGTCAGCCAAGGAGGCACAGGAGGGGGAGGTCTAGCACCAGCAGACTGGAATTTTTAAAAAATGTTTTACTATATTTCGGGGCAAGGGAGGGGCAGGGGGACTAGATTGTGTTTTCAAAACTATAGGCTCAGGAATACATGTTTATGTTCCTGACCCTCTAGTGTTACTTTAATGACTATTACAGAGGTATGTATATTGGGATTTGGGATAGTGTGCAGTTATCGATTTTTGGTTTGGGTGATCGTTTGAGATTTCAAAGTGAATTTAAAGAAAATTTTTAATTTAGGGTAAAATATCTCAATGAGAAATAGTATGCAAATTAGCTGCATTTCCAATTCTAATGTTTAAACTTAAAATTTTAAATTCACTTTAAATTACTGATCATTCACCCTTTGGTGACTTGTCCTTCCAGAAACCACTATCTCTCCATTTAAATCAGTTACAGTGCACAGATCAGTGTGTACTAGTGCTAACATTTAAACAGAGCTAGAAAGTCATAGCGTTTGAGCCAACTACAGAGCTCTCTACATGATCAAGCCAAAATCCCCAAGTTTTCTAAACTTGTCTCTAAACTAGGTCTGAATTGCATTTCAGTCAGACTTCATTCACTATTTAAAAAATAAACCCCTGTAATGTTTATTTACATGCATTTGTTTTCAAACAATAAAATATGTCTTATGATCCAGTTTATAATTATTGTTATTACTAGAAAATGATGTAACACAAATGCATTTATTTGGAAATTTCAATATAATTAAGCGGAAAAGAAGAAAGTTTATTGTGGAGCTTGTTAGTGCCTACATAATACTAGACTGGTAGTTTTATTCACCAAACTTGGATTTGTGGAGAAGTGTAAAGAGAAAGCAAATTTTACCCCATAATAACCTAGCTGGGAAATAGCTGGAGTTGGAGAATTGTTCCAAAACCAAAAATTGCTATTTGGTTTTCAAATCACAACAATTCACAATTCAAGTGTATACGTCAGCTTACAGAACAGAATATTCTGGCAAGGCAGCTCAAAACCAGAGTATCGAAGTACAATTAGCTAGAAATGTTCAAATATAAGTAGGTGTGTATCGTGCCAGCCAATGAGATGAAAGGTGCTGCTTTTGAAATGTATCATAATATATTAAGGTGGGTTATGGGTAACAGGATGGGGGCAGACACACATCTGATACGAGTTACACGCTTTAATGAAAGGGGCGTCTGTTCGTGTCATCCTGTGTATGTACTTCAGGCTGATATTTAGCTGCATTGGCCAATGCTCTCGTATGAGCTCAGAGTTTATGCTGACATCACTGTGCACAACATGAGCAGACACCAAGGAACAAACTCAGGACAGCAGCACCAAAGCCATACAATTGGACCTTTTGGGAGGCATATTACACTAACTCAAAAGTATGCAGAAGCTAAAAACTGGAAAACGGTAAATAATGATGTGGACGAGAGATTATATGAACTGCATGGTTTGTTATGACTGAAAATGTTCTAATATTTAAAGTCTGGACTCCAAGTTAATCATTCTGGAAAGGACTGTGTAGTAAGCACAATGAATATGTTTTACATTATGTTATTGTTACAGAATTCCAATGTGGCAAGAATCAAAATGGCAGTCAGCTTTGAAATCATATCATGTTACATCAGCAAAAAGTCCTTTCAGTGCTACTTATGTTAATACATTATATAGGTTTGTCATATCAGCATATTTCTTTAGAATCCCATAATAGCATTGCTTGGAGTCTGCATGCAAATACATGCAATCAGGGATGGTCGGACAGGTCAATATAGCTGTTTAATTCAATGGAACCCATTTGGAAATTAAATGTCAGTGTAGACAAACCAGCTGAGAAAAGCCTCATTGAAAATATCATGGCAGCCGAAGGTCACCCACCACTGGAGAACCCCAGCTTGCTTTTAGATAATACAGAGTGATATCTTTATCAAAGGAAAAATGTTTAACGAGAGGAAAAAAAACTGTATTCAGAAATGAGGTTGAGAATACATCTAGTGAATGAAATCTAAAAAAGTGAAATCAACTCAAATAAAGTGAAATAATAGTGCAAAAGCCCATTCAATATGCTGATCTGTGTTATGATTTATTATGGCTAAAGGATAATTAACTAAAGGATAATGCAGCACATTACTATTTTTGAAGTCATCGTTGCAGTTCTGCAAAACTAGCAAATGTCTGGCTATCAACAAGTTTCTATTGCACTTACAGCCTGTTTTGGGGTCCCTGGTCCATCATGGAGGATTTTGTTTTCTAGGTTAACACTTCAGGGGATGCGGTTATGGGTCCCCCATAAAAGTGCATTGTGACTGCATCACTAAAAGCACTGGTATATGGGAACATTACAGGACATGTAGCCCATGGAGCAGCGTAGCTAAAGGGAGTGGGCCTTGACATTGCCAGGAGACAGGTATCTAAGGGTCAGTGGTTAGGGATTGGTTTAAGGAAATGGAGTGGGGTGGAGTTATAAGGGGAGTATATCTAGGGATCACTTTAATCTAAGTTGCACTTACCTGTTGTTGTCCCACCCTCCCTTTGCTTTCAGGTGTTTCCCGTTTGGTCACGGCGGTGGGGGATGGAGAGTAAAGTTGGGGGGAGAAAAGAGTGAGATGGGGTAAAATTTGGAGTTCAGGGCTAATAGGTAGGCCTTTGGACTGGTTTGGTAGTTTCTAGCTCGTAGGTAGCTCCGAACCGGGGTGTGTAAGGGTGTCTCGGTATGCCCCTACACTTGTAGTGTCCTTTGGTGGCAATGGATGGGGCCCTTTGGTGGCAATGGTCATGTTTCAATGTTAAGTTAAATGTTACAATGTTTTGGGTATTATGTTATGTGGGAGTGGGTCATTGTCAGGGGGTTTAAATTGTAAAATGCAGGATGGAAATTGTGCAGGCCAACATTGGCCTGCTGTTGACAATGACCTTTTATATTTTCTGTTAAGAATCAATAAAGCTGTGATATAATTTTTGCCAAACAAGGCGACTATGCACATGTCATGTGTAAGCACTTCTGATGCGCTCTGCACATGGCTAGCCTTTGTTTTCTGCGCACTGTGCTGTCACATATATAAAACGTACAAAGTGTAGGAATTTTAATCATACAAAAAATTGACACCTTCAAAGTGGTAAAATCAAAACTAAAATAAAAATGTATTCCACAGAAGAAATTAAAAACGAGGATACCTAGAAAAATAAACTAAAAATTGTGTAATAATCTAGATCAAGGGGAAGGACACGCAAGGTTTGTGGGAAAAAACTCACAAGAGCAAGATGTAATATCCGCTCATCACACCTTGAAAGGACATATGTAGATCTAGGTTCTTCAATCTTAAATATAGGTAAGATAGTCAGAAATACAGGAATATCTCCACTCCTAGTGGATTAAGACGAGGATCATGTACTGTGTATAATCCCAAATGTTAGGGAGAGTATCACATAAAACCGTAGCCAAACAATGAAATAAAAACACAACAAAGAACAATAAAATCAAATAAAATGTCCCAAGGGATGGGTAGTCTTATCCAACGTGTTACGGGTATCTGCCCACTCCCCTGTGCCCTCTGTATATAGATGTTCTGTTGATTAGCTAACTCATTTTTTTTTTTTCATGTTTAGGGTACACGATTTAGTAGGTTTCTATTTTGACTGCATATAGTGGTTATATTCTATATTGGTCTCTTTTGTGCTGACACATACTCACAAGCAGTGCACAACCAACGACTAGGTATTGCTTCACTATACCTACCCAACTCCTGGCCTTCTTGCCTCTCTTCTGTGCAGATAACACATACCTCAAAAAATTATCAGATATAGAAATGTATCTTTATATATACATATACAAATTCCAATCTCAATATGTATTCATAAATAGTAGCGCTCATCAACTAAAGTAGTAACATTTTTAGTTTTGTAGCAAAATCGAAGTTTATAAAAAGGTTTGTAAAAAACAAAAGCAAACGAACAAAATAGCATTTCAAATTATTTTGGTGTTTTGGCAATTGTTGTGTAACGCAATGAGAAGTCACACACTGTATGTAGAAGATCATTATTGTCGACGACAAAAAAAACAAAACATGAGCATTTAAAAGCACAATTTGTGCCATTCAACTGTGTAAACATACTGCTGATATATCTAAACCCATTTTTACATCCAGCTTTCGAATAAATGCTGGGTTTATAGATTCGTCGTATGTCTGTTTGCAGAGAAATAGAACTGTGATGTGGAATCAACAGGAACAAGAAGGTAGAAGTGCTATATGTAATTGCATCTGTTCTCTAACGTTAAACGCAAGGGGTCGCAAGGAATTTCTCTGCAGCGGGAGCCGAATTTGCCATTTATCTATTCTGCAGATAAAGTAGGAGAGCAGTGCAATAGACAGTTTTGCTGACTCCCTCCTATGGATATGATCCTAATAGAGTATTTATTGTAGACATGATTGCTAGGCACAGGCGCAGGGCTAGCTTTCATGCTTAACTCTTTAAATGCCTTACAAAACATAGGTCTATGTGTTTACTGCCTGTTACATAGCAGTAGATTAAAAAAAATAAAATAAAAAAAAAAAAAGAATATAACAGCTGATACCTTACAGATGTGTGTGAAGGGAGGAGGGGGCAATAAAGTTACAGGAGCAATCTAAAGTTATTTGTTATTATTCCCCATCTTAATCAGAGGGTGGGGAGTCTGATGTCCATTCTAGTTCCGTACTCCCTAGTCTCTATTCACCTCCATATAAGGCTTTACATTACACCAGGGGTGGCCAAAAGGTAGATCCCCTGATGTTGTAGAACAACTCTCATGATGCTTTGCATGCCTTCAGAATGCTCTAGAATGACAAAGCATCATGGAAGCTGTAGTTTTAAAACATTCTGGTCGTCTCTGCATTACAGCATTTTATCACATCCGATGCCTGCATTCCTTGCTACAGTGTATCTGTTGAAAAAACTAGTGGTGAGAAATTCATGAGCCCTAATACTACATAACCTGGAAAAAGTGGTTACACAGAATGAGAGTCTCTAAGCCCCTTGGACCTGGAAGCACTGTTGCTGCTGCATCATTTATTGTTACACTGCAGTGTTTGTATCTCTCCTGTACTGTATCGAGATTAGGAAGTTCAGTTCTTCATTTGTAACTGCAATTCACCTTCTTTAACTCTCAACTGTCCATGTAGTGAACATTGGCCTTGTTATATTATTTTAAGTAGCAGAGCGAATCATTCAAAATTTTTACTCATAGGGTTAATGTAAATCACAGTTTTTTGTCTCTGGCTCCATTTTCTGTATGAATGAGCAAGTACCGATTTCCATTACTTGCATATACTTGTCAGAGTCTTTTAATAAACAATCAAATGATAATTTTTTTCTTTCGTGGCTGCATCTTTACCAAGTTACATAACACACAGTGCCGGAACCCATGACTGGTTTGCATACTATGGTCTATCTATCATGTTATATAAAGCTTAATGCCGGAACCAAAGACAAACTATACTGAATTTAACTCTCGCCACTAGACAACATCTATGTCTGGTCAGTAAAGATAATAGACTCTTCGCACATGCTTTGTAAACCACGTACATAAACAAACAGATGATCTAATTAATTGTTTGTCATATTTTCTAACGAATAAATATCTGTTTAAACACTTGTGCATTTCAACTCCATCTTTGGACACACAGTGGTTAGTGGTGCCCTTCCCAAATCATGTAATTTATATTATCTCAATCTCAATATAGGTCCAAAACGCAGCTTGGATTTAGTCAATAAAGGCATAAGATGACTACAGTGCTTAATGTGTTTATGAAGTCCAAGTCCTATGACCCTTCAGTACAAGGACAATGGTGTTTGTAGTTATTTGTCTACTTGACATCAGAGGTTTTATGACCTTCTCCCCAATAATATGTCACTGTTCAAATGTTATTTTAAATAGAAATACAATTTTTACATCAGTCTAGCAACTGTCAAACCTTTATTGCTATCCTTGAGTGCATAGATTAAGAACAATCACCTACTGACATGTTAATGAAGTGCATTTACTGCTATTATAAGTTCATCTGAATATACAGAGTACAGGAGTGAGCTATAATTGGTGCCTCTGTACCTGAAGAATTTGCTAAACATATGCCAACACACTAGAGCTTACCCAGATGTGCGCAATACATTTGTATATATGGAAGACAAAGGGGGGGAAGAGTGCTCTAAAGAAAAACAATGCCATCAATGGGATATGTGAATATCATAGAAAACCCACAAAACAAAGATTATATAACAGTGAAAATGGTATTATTGTCTCAGTCAATCAATTTATGAATGTATCCAAAACTCCAAAATGCCATTTGTGTTCTCTAATATATGCGTCAGTATCATGTATTTTTGTTGTCTTAACGTGTTTGATCTCTTTTAAATAGTTCTTTTTCAGTGTACACAAAATGAAGTATTTGCTAGAAGTGACATTATCTCATAAGCTCCTCCCACTTTTCCCTGTTGTCATTTTTTTTTTTTTACATCTGTGTATACCAGCGCTTTTCACTTGCAAATAAGCTTCCTCAGAATGGAGGAAGCTTCAAAGGAACAAAACCTAGATGGTATGTTGCACTAAACAACAGAGATATAAACCTTTTTAACTATTCAAAACTAAAGTACACTATAATATAGTATAGTGTAGTACAGTATAGTATAGCATAAACAATGGCAAAGATTTTATGCCGTATCTCCTGCTTTCTACATTTCTATTTATTATTGAACACACCTATTGAATATGTTCATTATTCTCAACAGATAATGAGTGAAAGTGTGGTCAAAAGCAAGGTTTTTGCTCATACGAATGTGAGTGAGAATTTAGTAAATTAGATCGTAAAAGTGTACTATGTCATCTGAATAACAAGAGGACTAAAGTTTTTCTTTCTTTTAGGTGCTCAGATTAATCAGGTTAAAAAAAACTGCTTAAAGGGAAACTATAGTGCCAGAAAAAAAAGTTGTTATAAACCCCTTCTATGACTTACCTGATTCCAGCGCCGATGCCCCTCGGCGCTGGTTCAGGCTTTGCTACAGCTCCTACCCCGCTTATGTCAACCAGCAGGGGGGACCTAGTGCAAGGTTAAGGGATATGGGACACTGCACCCAGATCACTTAATTGAGCTGAGTGTCTAGAGTGTCCCTTTAAATTAACAGGGTTAGTCACACATTTCCAAATAGCCCTGTACCAAACAAAGCAATTCCATAGCCATATTGTCATATTTTTGTACAATTCCATGATATCATTACTTGGAGGCTATCAGGATGTATATGCATACAATCAGGGATGGTAAGATAGCTTTTTTAATTTAATGGTACCCGTTTTAAAATGAAATATCAGTATATTCAATTGTGACTATATATTACTAAAAGGGAGGTTTTAAACTTCCCCATGTCCCCATCTGTCATGCTGCAGGTAGGGTCCTATCTACTAAATGTTTAAAACTGTTCATTAAAGGATAGGAACACCCTGCCCCACAAGGTACCAGCAGGTGGAGGTTGTTAAAAATAATAATGGGGTGGGGGGGGTGCGAAAGGGCATTCGTATGTCCCCTCCTGCTCCCTCCCATGGTAAATAGGTAGGGGCTACTAACTGATAGTGGGGTGGAAATCTTTTGTCCCCCCTCCAGCCCCCACCGATTAGCAGTGGGTAAAAGCTTTTATAATATTGAGGAGGGGCCTAATGTCTCCATCCCAGCGCCCACCAGTTAGTGGAATGTGGGGGCTTTTATAATATTAAGAGGGGGGGACCTAATATCCCAAACCCAGTCCCCTCCTGCCACTAGTGCAGCCTTGGGGAAAATAGTACTTGAGCTCAATTAACTTGGAAAAAGCAAGTGAAAGATCATTTGTGATTGTACCTCCTGCCAGATAAATTTGGTCCAGAATTTTTGTAAAACCAGTTCTTTGAAAATATCTTGAATCATATACGTTGTATTGGATTCATATGCAAAAGCACTGTGATTATTCCGGACACATAATGCATTCAGAAAATTGCTGTAAATTCGCTGGGCCTGATTAAATTACAAACATATTTGACTTTAGTGAAAATGACCATTGTGGTCATAATTCGGTAATTTGTCTGTCTGTGTATCTATCTAACCTACATAATCTTACAATTATTAGTATGGTGATGCTATGTGTGGCATTTCAAGGTTCAATGGTCACTATGTATTATGGGAGCCCATAATCTCAGGCCGTGCCACATACATATCCCGGTCTGCCTTGAATTTGTGGGAGTTACACTCTCTGGTAGCAAATGCTCTTTGCTGCTGCTGCAATCTTAATACAGCCCTGTATTGATGAGCTGAATTAATAGCATCAGCTACAAGTAGCAGCAGCTTCCAAGAAGTGCAACTCCCACTAATCCCCGGCAGACATATGTGTAGTGCTCAAAGAATAAGGGAGCCCTAACTGTCATACTAACACTTTCACCTACCATAACAAAAACTCACTAACACTAGCACCAACCTAACACTAACCTTAATATACAATGCTAATCCAACCCTAGCACTCTTACCTATGTTCCCTGCATAGCTCAGACATCTGACAAAGCTGATGCTTAACACATTTTAACCATAATGAACCACATAAAATTTTCCAACAAAAGACAAACAACAACTGGCCCTGCAGCTGCAATGGACTATAAATCTCAGCATGCTCAGTCAACCAAAACTGCAGCCTATTGAAGTTGCTCTCTTCACAGCCTTGGATGCCACAGATATTTCTTATAACAGCTGGCAACAAAAAGGTTAATTGAGATCCTACACTGGAGGTTGCCATGGTGACGTTAGCATTAGAGCATCAGGATTAATGCTTTCATTTAGCTTTCAACAGTACAAAAAAAAACAAATTTGATAATCACACTGCATGATTGCAACACCATGACTTAATGCCTCCCGTGCAAATATGTCTGGCTTTATTTTATGCTATTTGTGTGAGTTGTGCTTTAAATGGTTCTAGTCAAAATGAATTTTGTTTAAATGGGGAGGCGAAAATCACTGTTGCTTAGCAGAGATAGGATTCCTCTGGGTGGTCTGCGCATGTGGGGAGGGGAAGCCCCTTAACCCTTCAAATACTTGTTACTTACAGAGCTCTCAGCTTGACCCACATCTTCTTGCTGGGAGCTGATTTCAGCTCGAATGGAGAAGTGCATGCCTCTAACAGGTCCTTGTCAACGCTGGGTGACTCCATCATTCCTGCACAAAAAACAAAACAAAAAAAAAACAGAATCCACATCAGTGACAAGGCTCTCAGTAAGATCAAGCAAGAATAGAAAGACAGCGGTGGGAAGAAGCATTTTGGGAACTGCAGGGTTAATCATTCCTGACTGCAAAATCTCTGCAGTTGTTGTGACATCTGGATTGACTTGCCTCCCTGCATGATCCAGGCCAGACCACCAGTTATGGGGTTAAAGGATTTTAAACAGACCTGGGCATTGCTGTAGTCAAGAGGCTACGGAATGGCACGGTGTTGATGCCTGGCACTTAATGCCCGTGAATTGCTTAGTAATAAACGCTAATGCACTGGGAACCGATCTGCACACACACACTCAAACATACCATAACAATGATACCAGAATCAATGGCTCTTTGTACTCAGAGCAATCTGACAGCAATGGGGCTCGTGCAATTGATTTTTCTTCTCACATTTTCTGTGGTTGTCCCTGCGTCCTTCAGGGAAATCAGTCCATTCTCCTTGCGCGGTGATGGATAAATGTAGGCAGAGGGGAGGGGGGCTAATAGCAGCGACAATGGCATAAAGCAGGACGCCTGCCCCTTCTGCAGAGGGATCTCTACGTGTGTAAGTGAAAGAGAGAGAGTATGTTATACCACTAATCCATCGCAGAACCTCCCCCGGTGAGTCTAACAGGTTATCGAAGTCTGCACGAATTGCTCCCACCTCCATGCAGCAGACTTTGCATATGACCCATAGTGACAGTCCTGGACTCAAGAGATGTCACACATGGCTGTCATAGCAATATGAACATTACAACAATACAAACTCAGCGGATATACTGTTATTAAACTCCTGCACTGCACCAAAGACAGAAAACTCTGTAATAGACTGTAAGCTCGTTTGAGCAGGGTCTTCTTCAACCTATCGTTCCTGTAAGTTTTCTTGTAATTGTCCTATTTATAGTTAAATCCCACCTCTCATAATATTGTAAAGCGCTACAGAATCTGTTGGCGCTATATAAATGGCAATAATAATAATAATAATAGGTGGATCTGCAACACAATGCACTTCTACTAGTTGCTCTAATTTGTAAAACACACAAGAAACACACACACAGTCCATTATATTCTGGACATTTTTTTTCTTGACTTTATGGTCAGTACAGAGTATGAGAACTTCTTTGTAAAATATCAGATATAAGATTGACCCATATCCCCCTAAAATTAGTGATGGCTAACCTTGCACCCCAGATGTCTCAGAACTTTATTTCACAATAGAAAAACGGTTCAGAGAGCATCTAGTGAGCCAGTTATCACCTAAAAATCACTTGCATTGCAATTAGTATTTTCTTCTGCTCTATGTTATGGTGATACACACATAAAACACATTTATCAAGCTATAATAAATTGGACATTTGTTTCTTCGATGGAGTGTAAGTTTGCAGCCAGGGGTCTTAGAACCTACTGCACTTATTTGTTTTAGACTGTTTTTTTAGCCCCTGTACCTAATTTTTGGAGGTACACAAATCAAATATAAAATGAATGTTCCATCAGTTTCCATAGCGCTGTGCAATTCATATGTGTTGAGGATTTTGTTACAAGCAAATATTATATAAAATATTTTTTTAAATGTTGAATTAAACCACATTAGTGATGTTCTATTTATGTTTTAGTATTTTTACTATAGAATTACATGTTTTTATAAACCTGAAAAAAATAAAAAAATAAAAATAAAATGAATGTTAAACCCTTTGCTACCTGACACATAAAAATATCTGCAGACTATAAAACACAGTGCAAGGCAGCACAGTCACAAAGAAAGACTGATGGCTGGATTTCAGGGAACTACATGTACAGTATGCAGTGCACATGCTAAATAGGAATAGATGGAGAGCAGTATATACATGTCCCTAAATCATGGTAAACAATGTGAAACCAGACAGGTTGCTAGGCTACACCATCAAAACACTCATATCTATTCCATATAGGATGAAGGCATTTAATATAGCCAACATTGGTATTCTGCTCTGAGAGCACTGCAATTTCTATTAAAAATATCTAATTGAAATAACTGAAATGGTTTCCTGCAAGGTAACTGGTCGCGTGCTCTGAAATTGCACTTTTGTATTTCTCAGACAAACATTGAAATAAAATGTTTACAAGAAATGGCAATGTTTACAGCTGGCCAAAAATACACCTGTCTATCAGTCATTAGAGCTTGCTCCTTCTCAGAACCTTCAATTTTGGAAGGTCCACATGGCCGAAGTCGTCCTGCACATAGTGACGGTGCCAAATGTGGCTAATGCTTCCCATACAGAGTTGGATTGGTGCATGTGCTTTGTGGCTCCATAATCCTTTTTCTAATAAAGGGGGCCCTAAATACAAACATAAAAAAGAACTATTCTAACTTAAAAAAATAGATATATTTATTATTAATGTTTGTTTATGGCTTGAACATTTAGATCACTTGACAAAGGCCATACAGTGCGGTCAAACCACTCTCACTGTAACTTGGACTTTGTATTAAAGTCTGCACTTTGATGTTATCATGTGCCCAGATTTATTTGTACATATGGAGTATTTTTTTTAGAAATGTGAAGAGGTAACTGTTTATTAAAAATATAGCTTTCAGGATTCAATGTCAAGTTCAGGCAACTATTGTATATAGATACATAATAGCATTATTTTCCCCCCAAAATCGTTCAATAATGTGTAATGTAACAATAATAAAATAAAATTAATATTAAGTAAATAAATATATATAAATTCTTCTGATGAAAGTCTTTTATAGACCAAAATGTTGATGTAATGTGACTGTATTCACAATAAATATTTAAATTTGGTTAAAAACTTCAGTGAGAGCTCTCTGTGATCATTATATATATATATATATATATATATATATATATATATATATATATGATCATCTCATTGGGTCTGCTGTTGTAGTAGCATTCAAGCAGGTCTAGGTTCTCGCTCCGTGTCCAGATTAATATATAATTTATTTCTGAGTTAGGTTTAGGGCTAACTAGGGTTTCGTTAATCTTAAGGCTGCACTGGGACATATATGTCCTAGCCTGCCCCAGATTACTAGGCAGATGCTGTTATTTGCACCTGATTCCTCAATTTAACTCCTTTTCTAATACTGACATATTGGAAGAGGAGTTGTGGAGACAGTACGAATCTTTCTCCTCAGCTCTTCTCCCAATATACCACTAATGCCTTGGGCGGCACTTTCAGAGGGGCGGCAAAAAAAGCCACCAATCCAAATGCCCTGGCAAATGCCTTGCCTGCCTCGCGGTAAATACACAGCTGATACTGAGACATATATATCTGTCCCTGACACAGATGAATGAGTGTTAAACTCATGGACACCAGCAGTCCATGGGGCTGGCGTGGGCTGATGTGGAAGGTGGGTGGCGAGGGAGCACTCTGAGCTCTTTCCTAGTCAGCTCCCTCAGGCCTGCAGTGATGCTGGAGCCGGAATATGACATCGCTAAGAGGCTTGCGAGGGAGGTGAACAGGAGGATCACTGATCCCTCATCACCTCCACTATGAGCCTGCCTGCCCATGTGTCTGCCAGCCCAGCAAACAGCAGCCCCACTGGACCCAAAGGAAGAAGCCATCAAAATGTAAGCAAATAATAAAAAAAAGTTGTGAGTGTGTTAGTGTATGTGTTTGTTAGTGTGCCTGTTAGTGAGAGTGTTAGTGTGTGTCTGATAGTGAGAGTGTGTGTGCGTATGTGTCTGACAGAGAGTGTGTGTGTGTATGTGTGTGTCTGTTAGTGAGAGTGAGTGTGTCAGTGAGAGTGTGTGTGTTAGTGTGTGTCCGTTGGTGAGTGTTAGTATGTCTGTTAGTGAGCGTGTGTGTGTCTGTTAGTGAGAGTGTGTGTGTCTGTTAGTGAATGTGTATGTCTGTTAGCGAATGTGTGTCTCTGACACTGAGTGTATATGTGTCTCTCAGTGAGTGTGTATGTGTGTTTGTCAGTGTGCGTCTGTCAGTGAGTGTGTATGTGTATCTGTCAGCGAATGTGTGTGTCAGTTAGTGTGTCTGTCGGTGAATGTTAGTGTGCTTGTCTCTCTGTCAGTGAGTGTGTATGTTTCAGTGAAAGTGTGTGTTGGTTAAACAGTGTGTGTGACAATGACTGTGTATCTGTCAGTGAGTGTATGTCAGTGTGTGCATCAGTGAAGGCGTGTGTCTGTTAGGCACAGAGCGTTTTGGCTTTTAAAAGGAAGTGAAATTTAGAAGGGGGGGTGTCTGAGCTTTGTCATGTCTAGGGCAGTACAAAAGCAGAATACACCACTTTTTAACATGAATTTAATAAAGAATTGAAGATTTCATCTACAGACTGTGAGTGCAGTTAAGTTTGTTGCTATCTGGATACACATTGAGCCCTGGCTAGCACCCGGCAATTTACTAAGTTACAGCTTGAGTGCAGGGACACAATTTGTTTATATATATATATATATATATATATATATATATATATATATACTGAATAAAATCATATAGGGAAGCAAAAACCAAAAAGGCTATTGTGGGGAAAACATTTTGATTGAAAACCCCTTCCACCTGAAGTCTGTGGATAGTTAATACAATGTTAAACAAAATTCTGCACACCAGTCAAGCCATAAGACTTGCTTTTCCCACAGAAATCACAAATCTGCAGTGATGTTACTACCGCAAAGGATTCTGGGTGGGCATATACAAATTAGTTTAACAAAGAATCACATTTTTGCCTCATTCCATTTTAACATGAATACAAAGGGAAATGAGATGCGGCTGTGTACAATCTAAAACAAGAACAGAAAAATACACATAGTGTAATACAGTAAAACAAATATTAATGTGTTGGAATTGTAATGCACTCACAAGATCAAGATGAGTAATGCGCCTAAAAGGTGCCAGCCCCGATGAACTTGGGCAGCTAGAGGACTCCACTACCTACTGAGAATCCAAATGGACCAAAGTATAGAACCAGACTCCAGTAGGTATAGGTAAAATAAATATGCAAATTTATTGTAAAAGAAAGGCTATATATACTAGCCACATAAAGTAAGATAAAAAACAGGTCCTACGCGTTTCGTTCCTATAATTAGGAACTTCCTCAGGGGCCAAAATTTAGCAATACAGCAGTAAAAACAATCAATACAAAAAAAATGCATTGTGTATATTGTAAAAGGTCAGGAACTGGGCCAAGACATTGAGAGGCTGTTTTGATTGAACATTTCATATAAGTATATTTGGACACTAATACTTTTCTTTCTCACTATACTATAGTAGAATCTGAGGTATTACATATATACTATTTTTCATTCCATTTTAAACATGGATTCCTTTGAGTTTTGTTTGCTGTATACAACAGCTTTGAAACACAACTTAGGAAAAGATGCAAAGCCAGTGAACCACTCATGAACAGCTGTTTCAATGTTAATGCAAATTATCAGCATGGGGTTAGTTACTGGTTTGCTATTGAGGCTTGGTAGTGCTTGCGATAGTAACATCACTGCAAATTTATGATTTCTGTGGGAAAAGCAGGTCTTACGGCTTGACTGGTGTGCAGATTTTTGTTTAACAACCCCTAACACTCAGTCATCACTCTCCTTACTTCTGCTGACTTTGTTCTCCTCAAAGTGCCTACTCATAGGAGCAATGCTCTATCATCTCCTCTTCTCCTTTTCTCTCATCTCCCTCAGCATCAAAATATCTCCTTACACTCACTTCCCTCAAGAACACAATTACATTAACATTACTACCTCTCTGCTTAACTCCCCCCTTCTCTCATCTCAAGCCCTGCACTCATTTCTCTATTCTCTCTCTCCTGCTCTAACTCAATCTCATCCTAGACCCCACCCATATGAAACCCATTCACACCCACTGTCACTATCTCTCTTCCTACTTCTAGCAGCTGGTGATGTCTCACCCAACCCGGGGCCCTTCACCTTGTCTGCTCACACTATGACAACCAGAAACCACACAAACCTCATCCACATACCCTGCAGTTTATCCTCCTTTACCAACATTCAGTGTGTACTCTGGAGCGCCCATTCAATCTGTAGTATTATTAAATCAACAACTATACACGACCTTGTCATCTCTAACTCACTCACATTATTGGCACTCACTGAAACCTGGCTGTCCCCCTCTGATACCGCTACTCCCGCTTCTTTATGTTTCGGTGGACTACAATTCTCCCACACTCCCAGACTCGACGGTAAAGGAGGCAGTGTAGGCATCCATCTCTCCCCTCAATTTACCTTTCAACCTATCCTCCCTGCCCTTTCCTTTACTTCCTTTGAAGTTCACACTGTCCACCTTTTTAGGCCCACTCCTTTAAGAATTGCCATCATCTATCGCCCCCCCGGTCATCCTCCGGCCCACCAGATGTTGCTGAACTACAACTCCCATGATTCTTTGAATTACATAGATAGCCAGAGAATCATGGGAGTTGTAGTTCAGCAACATCTGGGGGCCGGAGTTTGAGGACCCATGTCCCAGGCTATTCATTGAAGACTTTTCTTCCTGGCTACCCCACTTTCTATCCTCTAGCACTCCCTCTCTCATACTTAAGGACTTTAACATTCCAATCAACAACCCTTTAACTGCCCTGATGCCACCCGTCTGCTCTCTGTAACCTCCTCCTTTGACCTCACACGGTTGTCGACTTCAGCAACTCATACAGCAGGAAACACTCTTGACCTCATCTTCACCAATCTCTGTACCACCTCTAATCTCTCCACTGTTCCATTTCCTTTGTCTGACCAACATCTACTAACATTTGACATCAGCATACCCCATACCAAAATTTCACCACCATCAACTCTCCAATCTCGCAGAAACCTCAACTGCCTTGATCTCCAGCAGTTCTCCACCAAACTCAATACTCTCCTTTTACCCATCTCAAATCTAACTTGCCCTAACTTGGCTACCTCACTCTACAACTCAACTCTCTCCTCTCAACTCAACATCATGGCACCTCCAACAATTAAACGCAGCAAGCGCCCCTAATTACAACCCTGGCACACCAAGCTGACCCGTTACCTCCAAAAATGTTCTAGAACTGCTGAACGCTACTGGAGAAAGTCTCACTTTGCATCAGACTTCCTCCACTATAAATTTATGCCGCGCTCCTACAGCCTGGCTCTCTCCGCTGCCAAAGTAAATTACTTTAATACCCTCATAAATACACTGTCCCATCAACCCAAACACCTATTTCACACTTTTGATGCTCTTCTTCACCCTTTTAATCCCCTTCCTTCTACCACCTTGTCTGCCACAAACTTTGCATCTCACTTCACTGAGAAGATCTCTACAATCAGAGAAGATATTGCTAATTTCTCTCCTTCCCTTACCATTACATCACCTAACCCCACTCCCTCCACCACTCTATACTCATTCGCACCTGCTACAGCAGAAGAGGTTTCTGCTCTGCTCCGGTCCTCCCACCCCACCACCTGTTCCCTCGATCCTATTCCTTCACATCTCATCCGCACTATGTCTCCCTCTCTTGCTCTTCCCCTCACTAAAATTTTCAATCCCTCCCTTTCCTCTGGCACATTTCCCTCACCCTTCAAACATGTAACTGTAACCCTAATTCTGAAAAAGCCCAGCCTTGACCCTAACTACCACCCTATCTCGCTACTGCCATTTGCCTCCAAGATCCTCGAGAGAGTTGTGTACACCAGACTGACTGACTTTCTCGAAACCAACTCTCTGCTTGACCCCCTTCAGTCTGGATTTCACGCTGGTCATTCTGTCGAAACGGCTGTGACCAAAGTATCCAACGGCTTAATTGCTGCTAAATCTCGCAGCCATTACTCTATCCTAATTCTCCTTGATCTTTCTGCTGCCTTTGACACTGTTGATCATCAACATCTTCTTCGCATTCTCCATAATTTTGGTCTACGGGATACTGCTCTCTCCTGGTGCTCCTCCTACCCCTCCCAGCGCTCTTTCAGTGTTTCTTTCTCTGACTCTTCTCCCCAATCCCTCTCTGTCATCGTCCCCCAAGGTTCTGTCCTTGGTCCCCTACTGTTCTCTATCTACACTGCCTCCCTTGGTAAACTCATCAGCTCCTTTGGCTTCCGTTATCATTTCAATGTGGACGACATGCAAATCTACCTGTGCTCTCCTGATCTCTCTCTGCCCATCTTGACTCGTGTCTCTGACTGCCTCTCTTCGATTTCCAAATGGATGGCTGCTCACTTCCTTAAACTCAACCTTTCCAAAACAGAACTTGTGGTCTTTACTCCCTCAAGTGTTACTACTCCCATGTCTGTCTCCCTCCAAGTCAACGGCGCTACCATCACCTCTACTTCGCAGGCTCGCTGCCTGGGTGTTCTTTTTGACTCCAACCTCTCCTTCACCCCTCATGTCCAATCAATCGTCAAATCCTGTCACATCCATCTCAAAAACATAGCGCACATCCGCCCCTATTTAATCCCGGATGCGGCTAAGGTGCTGGTCCATGCTCTTGTTCTCTCTCGGCTGGACTACTGCAATACTCTTCTCAGTGGTCTTACGTGTTCCCATATTGCACCGCTGCAATCGATAATGAATGCGGCGGCAAGGCTCATTTTCCTGTCTGCCCGCACCTCTCACGCCTCCCCGCTCTGTCAGTCCCTGCATTGGCTTCCAGTTAGATATAGAGTTCAATTTAAAATTCTGGTGCTTGCTTACAAGTTCCTATATAATGCTGCTCCAACCTACCTAATACACAAGTATGTCCCGTCGAGGCCCCTGCGCTCTGCCAAAGACCTAGGTATATACTCTGTCCGTACTATCACCTCTAACGCTTGCCTCCAAGACTTTTCCAGGGCTGCACCTCTTATGTGGAACTCCCTTCCCTTCTCCATAAGAATTTCACCGTCCCCACTCATTCAAAAAAATTATTGAAAACTCACTTCTTCAAGAAAGCATATCAATTAAACGGTTAACAGGTTTTCATCCCCCACCCTCCATGACTCCTCTCCTGCAACTGTCAAAAATTACCCACTAAGCCCTCAATTAATACTTTTCTAACAACCTACTTCATACCCCTACTTTTACCCTTTGTGTCACTATACCCCACTCCCTCTAGAATGTAAGCTCATGGAGCAGGGCCCTCCACCCCTCTGTTCCTGTACGTCCAGTTGTCTGCTTACAATTACATGTCTGTTAGTCCATCCATTGTACAGTGCTACGGAATCTGATGGCGCGATATAAATAATAAAATAATAATAATATATATATTTAGCCATCATATAGTATTCCAGGATGTCATGATATAATGCCATATGCTTAATTTGTTTTAAAGAAGTTGTTAAAGTGATTTGAGGACCGAATAAGCCCCCTTTGTGACATATCACTCCATATGAAATTAAATAAAAATAATGCCATAATGGGTTAATCGGTTACATTAAATTGAGCCCTTATAATAAATTCATGTAACCAATGGAGCATCACTCCAATCAGCATAACCACTAAAAATCATTGAAGTGATTATGGTGTTATGAGGCTTTGAGTGCTCTTCCTCCTGTTCAGTTACGCATTTGAGAATGGTTTGATGAATAACAGAATATTGCCTCGCTGCCAAAGCCCACTCCCCAGCTTGCAATTTCATGATGAGGACATTCTACTTCCTCATAATCCATCCAAGTATTTGTACAGTGTTAAGCACTGAGGTTTAGAATGAGTGACTGTACGAAATCGCCTCTAATCCTTTTGAAGCAACTAAATTGACACAAGTTCCATTTCACACTAAATGTTAATATCTACGTCAGCATTAGTATTTTCAAGGTGCGCAATTGCCACGCATTATTAAATAGCAGGGAGTGGTTTAAAAAAAATAATTAAATCCCTGACCTTCCCAGTTTAAACTAATGAATAGATCTGCAGGTGTATTCAACAAAATAAAAGTTGTGGAGAACTGCCAAGGGAATTGCAAATTTTAAGCAAAAATAGACAAAATGGGAAAATATCCAAATCCCTTTAGTACCAGCACAGTTATTTCGGCCTAAATCTGAAATTAAATTGGAAATTCTCCACAGTTCTCCGTTTTGTGAATTACACTGATAGTCGTAAGCTCCAAAGTTTAAACCTTACATTTTCCGATTAAAATATCCATTGCTTGTCTACCATTACTTCCAAACAAACTGCATCCTGCTCGTATATGATTATAGAAGTTCTCAAAATGGTACATTACAGAAAGAATGGTGCTAACCTTATTTTCTCCTATAGAAATGCCTATTATATTCCATTATACACCGAAAGGGTTAACTGTAACTACCAAAACCTCCAAAGGTGTCCTGTTGGTCACACTGCATAACTTCTCTGAAAAATATTTCATTGTAAAAACATTGATCTTTTTGTCAATAAATAAAATAAGTGTGACCAATTTGTGAAAGTCAAGGCTTTGAAATACATTCAAATCAGGAAAGTATATTCCGATTATTATATTTCCTTTTGAGTCTAGTTCCAACACAATTCAAGAGAAGCTTTAGTTTAACAATTAATGAGCCACGACATGGCTACAAACACGAGTCTACGGAGGATACATACAGATCTTTACAAATCAATACAACATATTATTATTATTATTATTATAGCGCCAACAGATTCCGTAGCGCTTTACAATATTTCAAACACAGCATCAGTTTGTTCAACTGGAGTTAAGGGGGTTCCTTAATTCATGGCACACAAGACAATAACAAACAATTCTTTATGTAAATAAAATGTGTGTGAGTGTGTACATTACATGATTTGACGTACAACTAGCAAAAAGTTAAATTCTTGATTAGAATGCTACTACAGTTATGCCTTGCTGCCTTAAGGATGGAGAAGAATCATGGGATTTGTAGTTGCACAAAAGCTCGGGATCTACCCTTTGGCTACGACTGGCTGGTTGGGGCCATTGGCTTTCATCATATCATTACCAGTGGCATTATATATATACTGGTACTCTGCATTTGGTTGATGATATATCAGTTCACTGGTAATTTCTCTGATTATTTATTTTAAATAAATGCCAACACAATCTTTGATGGTCTATAATGGACTAAATACAATATACTGGAAAAATGGAGTACTCTGCTTCTAGCAATTATTGCGTTTTACACTATCTGTTAAGATTCAAGTAGCCCATAGGTTTAAGCTTTGTATTGATACATTAGGTGCAAAACAAGTGTCCGTTTGCTATTTGCTAGCCACACTGGACAATCAAGTTGCCATTGAATGTGGCTGTTTTGGGAATTATTAGTATATATTGATCAATTAGAAGCCCTGAATTTATAGTTTTAAACGGTTGTGCCGGATATGACATGTGATAATATGATATTAGGTCATTAGGAGTCAAATTATAAAATACAATTATATACTGTATGTTTCTGCGTACGATCAGCACTGGTTTCTGCAAACTATTAGAGTGGTAGCCTCATCTCATCTTCCTTTTATTTGATCCTACTTTGTCCTCACTTGTATGCTTAGTCTACTTATTATACACCACTACAGAATATGTTGGTGTCTTCTAACTAAAGACAGTAATAATAATAATGCATGTCCTCCAGCATCTTTGCAGGGGGAGAACAAAAGTCAAGATGTTTAAATGGGGATGTCAGTTCTACAGGTTAGTGAGACAACAGAGCCATACATTATCGCTATCTGCAGTGCTGCATCTGCTGTACGTATTCACACAGCAAATAAGGGATTAGTGTTGCAGGGGTTCTATGCAGAATAGCAAACAACCACGGCATAGCAGGTTACAATTTACACAGTTGTGCTTGCAAAAAGCATATTAACTAGCATATTAACCAGTCAACGCTCAATATGCTCACAACCACATTTAACGTACATATTTTTGTTGTTTTATATTCAACCTTATTTGATCACCTGGTATAAAAATATAAACTTAATGGTCAAAGTATTTATGATATAAATATGATTTATATATATTTTATATAAATCTTATTATATATGTAATTTGAATAATCATAAAAAAGTTGTATTTATATTGACTTTAATAACATGTGTAAGGTATAAAGGTAGTACTGATGTTCCACTAATGCGTGGGAAGTTTGTAAACAGCCCAGCGTTTGACACTAATGTATAAATCATGCAAAGTGCACCAGGACCTGATCCTGCTGTTATATTTATGAGTTTAAACCTTGATATAAATTAGCATTCCAACTCTTTATTCCAAATCCCATTATAGATATATATGTATATACACAGGCACATGTGCAAGTGGCTCTGTATATGCACTCCTATAGAAAAATCAGAGATGATAAATTGAAATCAACATCCATGTATCCTCTATCCTCTCCTTCCATCCATCCAAACAGCGAGGCATTTGCTGTTGATGTGTAAAGGAATGTCTGTGTGTGTGTCGGTGTATTTTGTATTCACACACACTATATGAAGATATTAGTGCATTTTGTATGTCTGCAGTTTATCTGTGACATTGCAGTTAATTTATAAATCATCAATAGGGTTCCCTAATAAACAGACACACAGGCATTGCTCCAAGTTCCCCATATCATTATCTGCATTGATACACACTCACAGCAGCCCATGGTATATATTTGTACAAAGTATATATGATATAGATTAGAATATAGCACAGCCCGCCCAGTGAGTAACAGGTCCAGTACCTGGTGGGAGCTGGATGGGAGTCCCACGTTGCAGTCTCCGTGTAGCAGAATGTGACATGGTCCCAGCGGGGCTCCTGTGCTCTTTACTTGTTGAATGTCCCGGGTGATGCTCCCGGCTGGGGTATCTGCCTCTCTGTGTCCACCTTGGTCCCTGGAGGCTGGGAGATTTCACTCCCCAGCCCGAGTCTCGTGCTATTTGTGGCTGTGCTTTATTTATCAGTAGCCCTGCTCCCCAACCAGTCACTGTATCCGTCTGCTGCAGAGAGTACCAGGGAATCACATCACTGAGAGCAGGGGAGGGGAGGAGGGAGTCAGAGGAGAGAGACAGGGGGTGAGACAGAAGGGAAACAATGAGAGAACGAGGGGATAGTAGTCTAGTAAGATGATGGAATGAATAAAATCGGAAGAAAGAAGAAAATAGCAACAGGGAGAAAAAGATCATCAGTGATGAATGGTAGAAGAGGAATACATACATAGATATAGTGTGAAAAGGAGATTGGAACTAAGAGTAATAGATACTAGCAGATAATATATAATAAGATACTAAAGAATAGATTGTAAGGTATGTGGGTAAGATGCTCAGTTCCTGCTACCATGTCTATTTAAGCCAAAAGAGGTATTGCAAAAATAAAATGTCTTTGGCTCAAAATAGTAATAATATGTGTGTAATTGGACACGTGTTCGTAGACACGTCTTTTGGTCTTTTTCACCGGTGCACTTTATCACGTTTGCATTTTTTGCGGTTGTCAATATAGCTATTGTACTTTAATTTCTTGGATTTCTGATACACCTGGAGGTTTTGAGTTTCAGGAGAGTTACAGCTTAGTAACCAGTGGCAGAACTACCGCAGTCGCAGGGGTCGCAGCTGCGACCTGGCCCGTCACTCCAAGGGGCCCGGTCGCCCTATCGACTGTGTGTATGTGTCTGTGTGTATGTATGTATGTGTCTCTGTGTGTATGTGTGTGTGTGTCTGTCTATGTGTATGTGTGTGTGTCTGTATGTATGTGTCTCTGTGTGTGTGTGTGTGTCTGTATTTACGTGTCTCTGTATGTATGTGTGTGTGTGTGTATTTGTATGTCTTTCTGTATGTATGTGTGTGTGTTTGTATGTCTGTATGTATTTATGTGTATGTGTTTATGTATGCATGTGTGTGTCTGTGACTGTGTGTGTATGTGTGTGTCTATATGTTTGTGTGCCTGTATGTGTGTGTCTATGTGTGTGTCTGCGCCCCCGTTTGTCTGCATGTGTGTGTGTTTGGGGGGGGGAACCTGAGGGGGCAGGGACTTGGGGCGGGGATGTGGGGGGCCATGTACTTATGGGTGGGAGGTATACATATTTATTTTATTTTATTTATAAAATATTTTACCAGGAAAGATACATTGAGATTTCTCTCTTTTTCAAAATTGCCCTGGGGGGGTGGCCCAGGGCAATTTTCGCACCAGAGCCCCGTAGTTTCTAGCTATGCCTCTGTCCGGAAATTTGCCTGTTTTGCAACTCCAACTGCACTTGTTGGGGACAACTGTAGACCCCAGCTGTGGCATTAACTACAACTCACGTGATGCATTAATGGAGTTATAGCACTGAAAAACTTTGGGATCAGACTTTGCCCTCAAGGATAATTCCCCCTTGTAATAGAACTGCAACTCACATGATGCTCAGCTAGCAGCACTAGCTAATCCTCAAATTTTGTGCAATTAAACAAAAAGAGTAGGCTTAAGATCATGGGAGCTGCAGTTCTGCCTCTGATGGGACTGCTCGGAGTGGCTACTATTACAGTCTCCTGAGGTATAGCCAGACGTTCTTACTGAGCAATCTTTTTTTTAACCACCCAGACATTTTTTTTTATTATTATTATTTTTCCCATTTCAATCACCCAATTACCTGTGTTTTATGGCATTGGTTAAAGGCAGGGAATCATCAGGGAAGACTAGGGGACTAGGGATATTGTGGATTGGCAGTGCTTCTCAACTCCACTTTTCAATGTAATCCCTTTCTGCTGGCATTAATGGGGAAATATAGAAATAGGTTCCTTTACTATAACCCGACCAATGTGGGCTATAGTGGAAGGGCATAACTCCCCATGTTCCTTGTGTGCCCCCAATTCCCCTTTTTTCTGTGTATATTTGGAATCCAGAACCGATTCCTACTGATATCTACTCTTGGTGCCACTTCGGAGGTGACCACAGGAAACCATAATTGAGGAGAGTCTCTGGAAGCAGTTTACACAGTATGTATTGCATGTTAATCTGCCATGTTAAAATTAGTGTAGAACCCACAAATATTGGGGTACTATGATGTAATAATGGGTTTAACACAATAAGACCAGATTGTGTAACTGAATCCCCATTTTTGTTTGCTAAGATGGGTGATTTTAAAAAGCCTTCTAAAAAAATTAAACTATTTATTTTGTGAGTGTGCGCTGTTCCCTAACCTGTATTTTGTAGGACCCTAAAGTACCAACTGACTGTCCCACTGCTCAGGACTGTTGGGAGGCTGGTAATAGGACAATAGATAAAAACATCACACGCACAAATTCTGAAACACTGATTTTAGTTCTGGCATATATATCACATGCTAACATAAATCTAATCGCACTGTGTTTAAAAAGATTATTGCAGGGATTTGAAGTTACTTTTCTATTATATCGTATATTTATCTTACAACTACTACTTTAAGAATAATAACATCAGATTGAAACATAACTGGTAACATAAGTACAGACGTGACAACAGTGCATAGAAAATAATGTATACATGAATAATTACAAAAAAATAAATAAAACCTCAACCATCTATGTTTGTATAAGATATTAAATGGATCCAATTTATCCTAGATTATATTGCAGGATTTCATCATTAGATTAGACTGCCTGCAAGAAGATTTCATAGTTTAACAGTCTAGAATGTACACCATTTGAGCAAAGAATGCTATTTAATAATATTTAGTATAATAAAATGTTTATGCTTTAGTAAGTTATCTATGAATACCAAATGTTTACTATTCATTGTGACATGGATTACGAGTTATGTCCAGCTACCTCAATATACTATTGAGTATACCAACAAAGAGAAGGAACATTGTGTTTGAGAGATCCATCTCTTGCACTTTTTCTTTCAATTGCTATTATTTCATATGGCTCTATATCTTTCACAAACACTTTAAATGCATCACTAAAGCATGCTTCCCAACCGTCCCGATTTTGGCGGGACAATCCCGATTTCCAGTTCCTGTACGGTCGTTCCGCCTTAGCTTCCTGGTGTCGCACTTTTGGGGACACCAGGAAACTGTCCCCACTAATCATAGCAAGAGTTCATCATAACACGCTCTCACACTATGTTCAAGGCACTAGGAACCTGCAGATAGCCTGGCCTGCATTCTTGGACCTGCCCCTTCTCAGACTATCCTCCTATTTGAGGGTAGGGCTAATAAAACAATTACATCACTGACCCACCCCCTTTACCCCCCTCTCACTGGCATCCCAATTCTTAGAGCATTGGAGTTGGAAGTTATCCTTTGTCAACTGTGGCTTGTCAACCTGTGTCACTAGTTAATAAAGAGAAAAAGCATGAAAGGTTACCACACAGTCCTTTTTTGGATGTTCTGGCATTAACCCACCTTTAATTTAAACCACATTTTAAAATTATACCTTTTATCATACATATTATTATTATTATTATTACACATATTGTTATTATTAATAATAATACATTGATTAAGAATAATAATAATAAAAATATGAATTACTTAATCACTATAATTATTATTAGTATTATTATTAGGATTGTACTATTTCAGGTAGATAAGAATAAAACACATAAATACATCTGGCATCGCATACAGAGATCAACATCATATATTGGGTTTTATGTGAATGTATTTTAGGAGAATTCATATTTCTAAGTCCCATAGCAGCCCAATTACTTGTTCTGAATTCCAGTGTTACTAGTAAGGGAACTGAAGGCTCCTTTTTAAAATAGTCTGTATGTTAATATATTTTAAAAGTTATATAAATAATTTATATCAGTTTAGTCATTTGCTATGTTTACAGAAGATGTTCATTTACAATTATGTAACAAAGGCAGCAAACTCTCTCCTACCATATTGTCAGCAGTAGGTTACTTACTATTATTATTATTATTATTTATATAGCGCCAACATATCCTGCAGTGCTTTATAATTATAAAATGGGGATGTTTGCTAAGTAATTTACATATGGATTATAATACAGACAAGAACACAGCTGCTCTACCACTCTGCCTACCTGCAAGCCCAATTGAAGTGATTCAACCTAGAAGCCACAAAAACTGCACTATCAAAGCTCTTTGTGTGATCCCCATTAGAAGACACACTGTGTCCAAAGTACAGAGCAAAAACTCAGTAAGCCAAGATCTGTCCTTTACATTGCCAGGTCAATTAGTAGCAAAACGCTATTATCGCCGACTATGTTGAAACATGCGAATTAGCTGATGAAATGCGGGGCCTATTCTAGAGGCAGCTATTCCAGGCAATTGTATGGTGTTCCACTGCCCGAGACAGGATGGCAAGGGAGGTGGAGTTATGATCTGTGCCAAATCATCCTTAAATCCCAGACCAATATCAGTCTACATTCCCCAATCTTTTAAATGCGTAGCTGCCAGCGTCTCAATAGATAGAGGATTCTGGATACTGTTAACATACAGACCCCCAGGAGATGGGAAGAGATTTCTTCAGGAACTTTCAGACCTTTTACTGGTTTAATCCTTAAACACCCCAGATGGCTTATATTGGGAAACTTTAACGTTTGGATTGATGACACCCTATCCCTGCTTGGGCAGGATCTCCTCAGCTTGATGAGTGTACTCGGCTTCACACAAATCGTCACCACTTCCACCCACAGAAAAGGCCATACACTTGATCTAGTGTTCCAGTCTGGGCTAGAAGTGTCACCAGTAACTGTAAATTCACTTCTTTACTGTATCACAATCAGCAGGACCCCAGCCTTAGAACCTGGTCAGATCCCACTCATTAAAAAGGGTGATGGCATTGGATGTAACATAACATTTGGATCTCAGTATCCCATTATCACCCAACTGGCCTGGAGCTTGAAGGCGCTGAACTCATTAGTTCATCAGAGGTACGAAATCTCTGAGTGCTGATTGACTCCCAGTGCTGATGGACTATCATTTAAACTGCAGATTTCCTCTGTAATAAAATCTGCCTACTTTCATCTGAAAAACATAGCCAGGATACAACACTTAATTCCACCGGATTATATGCCAACAGTAATTCATGCATTTGTATCCTCTCGGCTAGATTACTGCAAAGTACTTTACTTTGGGCCTCCCAAGAAAAGAACTCCATTGCCTTCAGACAGTACAAAATGCAGAAGCCAGACTACTGACCAATCAAACTTGCTCCTGCTACATAACACCTGTTCTCCACTCCCTGCAATGGCTTCCATTTAAATGGCAAACATATTTTAAAATTGGCCTGCTGACCTTCAAAACCTTAAACAATCAAGGCCCTCAGTACCTGAAAGAGCTCCTCACACCCTTTATTCCATCTCGTTCACTTTGGTCAGCCAGCAAATCCCTCTTGTCGGTGCCCAGAATAAAGACAAACTCAGGTTCCAAGGCATTCAGCCACGCTGCCCCTACCTTCTGGGATTCTTTACCATGCTCAATCAGAGAGGCACCGTCCTTACAGACTTTAAAAAAAAAAGCTAGAGACTCCACTAATCTGACCGTCAGAAACTCCTAACTTTTATGTCTTTATGTTTGTATTTTTGTAAAGTGCTTTGAGTCTAACCGGTAGAAAAGCACTATAAATATTGCAAGTTATTATACAAGAAGTTAAAGGGACACCATAGTCTTCAAAACAACTTTAGCTTAATGAAGCAGTTTTGGTGTATAGATCATGCCTCTGCAGTCTCACTGCTCAAATCTCTGCCATTTAGGAGTTAAATTGCTTTGTTTAACTATAGCTCTAGCCACACCTCCCTGCAAGTGATTTACACAGCGTTCCTAAACACTTCCTGTAAAGAGTCATCTAATGTTTACACTTCCTTTATTGCAAATTCTGTATAAATTAGAATTTCTTAACTCCTGCTCTGCTAATAGCTTCCTAGATCCTGCAGGAGCCTGCTGTATGTAATTAAAGTTCAATTTACAGAGCAGGAGATAAAAATGTTTAAGGTAAGTTACATCTGATTGACAATTAAACCATCTTGTTTTCATGCAGGCTGTGTCAGTCGCAGCCAAGGGAGGTGTGGCTCCTGGCTGCATAAACAGAAACAAAAGGGATTTAACTCTTAAATGGCAGTACATTGAGCAGTGAAACTTCAGAGGCATGATCTAAACACAAAAATTATTTCACTTCTAAAGTTGTTGTAGTGACTATAGTTTCCCTTTAAGAATCCCCTTAAACGTACTCTTTACTGCCCAAATAATTAAACAAATAAAAAATCCCTATATATTAGATATACTTCCAATGGAAACATGTTTGGATTTTATTATGTATTCTTTCATTTGGAGTTTCTCTAAAGGCAGCTTGCAAAAGCAGCAGATCTGTCATCTGCTGCCTTTGAAAACCCTCTCCTTCTAACCCCGCCCAGACTTTCTGTGTACGTCCAAACACAAACAAATATAGACAATGCAGCTCAATGAGAAGTATTTGCAAGACAGGTGATCTGGGCCATTTCCTGCCTTTTGCATTTAGCTCCATTGAGCTAAACAAACCAGAAAGTAATAGGATTGGTTGTTTGATTGACAGCCGGGGGGTTGTACTGAAATCTGTACTTTTTGTAAAATGCGAAAAGAAAAGGGTACACTCTTCATACATGAAGCACTTCAGCAAGCTAAAGTGTATTAGGTGTGTGGAGTGTTCTTTTAAACAGACTTCATAACTTACCTACAATCCCCATATTGTCAGCAGGAGGCCACTTACTTTTTTGTAACAGTGGCAGTGCATTCTATATTCACTCCCACAGGTACTTTACTGTCAAATTTCCAGCTGGCCTCACTATTAGATGACAGAAGCAACATAATCTACATTGACTTGTAATATTCACAATAGTAGGTCATTTACTGTCACATTAAAGAGACAGCAGGCTCTGTGTTAAGTTGCTACATTCATGGCAGGTAATTTACCGTCATGGCACCGGGTCAGTGAAATCTTCATTCAAATGTCATATTCACTGCTGCAGGTCACGTACCATCATGTGATAGCACAGAATTAACATTCAACTGACATATTCCCGATGGTGGATTACTTACTGTCATGTACTGTATGACGCATACCTACCAAAAAAAGAAACAGGTGAAAAATTATAGAAAATTCTCTCCATACTTACCGTAATTTTCTTTTCCTAGCTATTATTCATGGCAGGATCACTTGTGGGTTAGCTCCGCCCCAAACAGGAACAGGACAGGAAACAATTAACTAATTAGAACCAGACTGTAGGCATAAAAGGTCCCTCCTCCCTCTATCCTCCCACAGTCTAGTTTAAAGCTGCAACACAAAAAACATGGGAGGGTTGCCGATGCTGTCATGAATAATAGCCAGGAAAAGAAAATTACGGTAAATATGGAGAAAATTTTCTATATTCCTGGCTAATCATGGCAGCATCACTTGTGGGTCATACCCAAGCTAAGACCAATGGGAGGGAGAAAAAACAGATACTATAAGTCTGCTCCAACAATATTTTATTCATGAGCATTAACAAAGGACAAAACTCCATTCCCAAAGGAAGTAGATGAAGAAGCTACACCCAGCTTGTAGTGTTTGATGAATGTCATAGGAGAAGACCAGATGGCTGCCCTGCATATGTCATCATATGAAACCTCTGCCCAAGTAGCCCAGGAGGTAGCCAGTGCTCTAGTTGAATGAGTCTTTATTTTCTCTGGAGGAGATAGGTTCTTAACATAATAAGCCTTCTTTATGGTGTTTGAGATCCAATGCCTCAAAGTAGTGGTAGAAGCAGCTTCACCTTTTCTGTAGCCAGTTGGAAGAATGAATACATGTTGTGACTTCTGAAATTGATTAGTGACCTCCAGATATTTTATCAGACATTCCTTAACATGCAATTGATGGAGCTTAAATTCTTCAGAGGAGGAAGGGTTTGGATAAAAAGAAGGCAGGACAACTTCCTGTGCAATGTCAAATCATGAAACCACCTTAGGTAGGAATTTCCCTCTAGGTCTTAAGATAATTCTATCGTGGAAGATCCGTACATGATTCACATCACTGGAGAAGGCTTGAATCTCATACATTCTTTTAGCCGTGGTGATTGCCACTAAAAACAATGTCTTATAAGTCAGAATATTAATATCCAACTCATCCAAAGGAGCAAAGGGGGTGTCTGACAGAACATCCAGTACCATAGGAAGATCCCAAGGAGGAGCATAATTTCTAGATGAAGGTCTTATATGTACAACTGCCTTGAAGAACCTCGCTATCAGAAGATCTGATGCCCATGAGGTGTTACACAGTGCAGATAAAGCCGATGACTGTACTTTTAATGTGCTTAAGCTTAAACCATTCTCCAGACCTGCATGTAGAAATTTTAGAACATCGATATTAGTAGGATGCAGGAAATTTATGGAGTTTTGTTCTGACTATAACAGAAAAACATCCCATATTCTGTGATAGCATGCTGAAGTGGAACCTTTCAAAAGCATTTCAGCCACAGAGTCAGGTAATCCTTGCTCTAAGAATCAATGCTTCTCAAGAGTCAAGCCCCCAAATTCAACTGGTTTGGATTGTGATGAACTGCTGGACCTTGGATCAACAAATCTGGTCTCTGAGGAAGTGGCCATGGAGGACCCAAGCTCATTCTGTTCAGGATTGGGAACCAAGGTCTCCTTGAGCAAATTGGAATTATTGCAATATCCATCTTCCATTCTTTCCAAACTTTCCTCAATAATTGATGAATCATAGGTAGGGGAGGGAATGCATACCCCAGATCGAAGCCCTAGGGATGGGAAAAAGGCATCTTGTCCTGCTGATCGATAGCCCACTTGTAGAGAAAAATACTTTGGGACTTGAGCATTCCGGTTCGAAGCCATCAAGTCAACCTGAGGCGTGCCCCACCTTAATGATATCATTTGAAATACTTCTGGATGCAATTTCCATTCTCCCACTACTGTCGTAGTTCTGCTCAGATAGTCTGACAAAACATTTTTCGGTCCTGGGAGGTAGACTGCTTTCAGACCCTGTATCTTGTCTTCAGCAATTCCATAAGGGGAACTATTTATATTAAGAGAGCTTTGCTTCGGGTTCCACCTTGTCTATTTATACATGACACCACAGTTCTGTTGTCCATTTGAATTCTTACCCAAGAGTTCTTTAGGCACTGCTGAAATCCCAAAAGGGCATAGCATATGGCCCTTAGTTCTCTTAGATTTTAATGCATCACCCTCTCTTCTGATGTCCACGTACCCTGCACCCACTTCTCTTCTAAATGTGCACCCCATTCTTGGAAACTTGCATCTGTGGTCACTGTCTTCCATGGTGGTTCTCCCAATGGAAAGCCCAGAGATAGGTTTTTCATTTTCGTCCACCAAGATAGGTTGTCTAATGTTTTCTGAGTGAGAAGAATTCTCTGATCCCAGTTGCACTCTTGTTTCTTGAAGTTTTTTAAGAATTAATTTGAATTGGACACATGTCCCAATAGACTCATAAATTCCCTTGCCGTTTTTTGTACTTTGTAGTGAAGATTCCGGATCTTTACCTGAATCCTCTCTATTCTTTCTGGTGATAAATTGACTGTCCCAATGATAGTGTCTATAGCTGCACCTAGGAATATCATCTTCTGAGCAGGTATCATCATTCTCTTTTCCATATTCAACTTCCACCCATGTTCTATTAGATGTTCTACTGTCACCTGAGTGTTGAGGGCTACTAGCTGGCGGGATGGACCTATAATCATGAAGTCATCCAGATAATGATAGATTTCTATCCCTTTCTTTTGGATAACTGCAACCAAAGCGATGAGGATCTTTGAGAACGTCCTTGGTGCCAGGCTTAACCCAAACGGAAGCCCTTTGAACTGGTAGTGCCTTCCAAACACCTAGAACCGAGGTAACTTGCAGTGGTATTTGTTGATTGGGATCTGATGATATGCATCCTTCAAGTCGATTGAAGTTATCCAATCCCCCATTTTTATGTTTGGTATGATAGTGGAAATGGATTCCATCTTGAACGTCTGTCTTTTTATTCTGGAATTTAAATTTTTTAGATCCAGAATAAGTCTCCACTTCTTCTGTGGTTTTGGGGCCAGGAAAACCGTAGAATAGTGGCCCTTTGATTGTTCTTCTTTTGGGACTTCTTCTATAATCTGGTTTTCCAGAAGTTTTGATATACAGCTCCTCATAGTCTTTTCTTTTTCTCCTTTTGCTACACGAGATTGGATGAAGAAATCTTTTGTTGGAAAAGTTTCCAATTCTATCCTGCATCCTTCTGCCAAAATCGATAGGACCCAGGAGTCACACTTCTGACCCAGACTGAATAGAAGAGATGAAGTCTTCCTCCTGTGATTCCTGGTGGGGCCTGCAAAGGTTCAGAAGTTTTTACTTGGAATACGTGATCCTCTTACTCTAGATGATTTGGAAGGTGTCTGATAGTTCCTCCAGTTAGGTCTGGAATATTCCTTTCCTTGCTTATATGTTCTGCTTTCTCGAAAGGAACGGTCCCTGTACCTCTTATCTTTCCATATGGTAGAAACATATTTTCTTCCTTGTGGAAGAAAAGCTTTTTTTCTCATCAGCTTCCTTGTGAATAGCTTCATCCAGGACTTTACCGAATAGAAGATCTCCTTGGAATGGGAGAGCACACAGGGAGGCTTTAGAGGCATAGTCTGCTCCCCAGGAGTGTAACCATAATGCTCTTCTTGCTGCAACTGACAGGCCCACGCTTTTATCCACCATTCTAGTGACATGCAATGAGGCTTCAGAACAAAATTCAGTAGCCAACTTCAATTCTTTTAGTCCATCCACAAGATGTTTTCTCCAGACTCCTTTAGCAATGTCTTCTTTTTTTTCTAACCAAACTTTAAATGCTCTTGACAAAGTGGTTAAAGCTACTGCTGGATGTAGTGCAGATCATAATGCTAGGTATGACTTGATAAGATTTGCATCCAGCCTTTTTTCCATAGGCTCCCTCAGATAAGCCATGGAGTCTATAGGTAGAGTAGTCTTTTTAGCCATATGGATAATTGCTGCGTCAATCTTAATAATAAATAATTTGCAATCATCTTTCGAATAAGGATATAATCTGAATGCTTTATTATTTAGCGTTACTTTTCTCTCTGGCTTCTTTCACCAAATGGTTTATCTTTTTAATGTGCATAAAAAGGTAATGCTTGAAAATCAAGCCATCTATTTGCTCTCAGCACCCACCCAGTTAACCTGCATGCATCACAGCAAATGCACCCCCCATTTCACTAACTCATTTTTGTCACGTAGCATTACCGATTTCTTTTGGTGAACTGTTGCTTATTTGACTGTCTTTTTGATACCAATCTATGGTTTTATTTTTGTAGTTTTGCTGTTTTCAAACCTCTCCTTAATGGACTACTGTCACCCTACACAGTTTTGTTCCATTTTACTATAGATTTTCAGTCAACCAATTAATACCTCATTAAGTTAAAATCAGGTGTGCTTTCGGGAATATTGTTATTTATTTAAAATAATTAAAAGTATACAGTGATGGGGGTGAAGCATGGATGCACTACAACATGGACGCATGAGGCTAGTACTCCAAAGCCCTTAGGTACAGCTACATCATTAGCGCAGATGTCAAAGAAGAGCTTGCTGACCTAACCACAAGGACAAATCAGGTCAAAAACAAAATGGATGACCTCATGGCCTCAGTTAATACCCACAAGCAGCAACTCACTTCCATTCATGCGAGGGTCACATCTTTGGAGGAAGGGGTGGAAGAGCTTAACAAACACTCAAGGTGGAACAATATCCACGTATGCAGATTGCCTGATCAGAAAAAAAGGTGACATAGATATGGATGGGATGGAAATATGTTGGGTAATGTTTATGCTCCACGTTCAACTAAAGTATGTTTGTTCATAATGCTAGTCTTAACAATGCTATTACTTATCATATGTCAAGGCAACCTATTCCAGCCAATGTGTTTTATGAAATATTCCCTGCCCCAACCTAATAATTTACCAACCTACACCAGTAACCAAAGCACCAGCAGTCATTTCACTCTATCAAAGATAAATTAGCTGTAGACATGAGTAGCAGATAAACAGACCACCAGCAGCAGCATATAGCACCAATAAGACCACACCCTAACATAGGCTGAACTTCACGATTCCTTTACTGAGAATAAATACTCCATTAAAATGTGGGATGAAACCTCCATGCAGTGTAAAAGAGAATGAGGGGAGATCTTGCTTCATAGAACATAGAAACAACACAGTCCACTCCTCGAATCAAATACCCCTGAAGAACCATACAATTGGTTGGTATGGTTGCTTTATAGACTTTTTAAAATCACTCTAGAAAGAATGTACAATAGTTTAATTTTTATATTTCTGTCAGGCAGCTCTTTTATGGAAACAATAATATATGCTTGCATGGTGGATATGCCATGCAGCTTACCTCTTTGATGTGATTAGAAAAATATAAGACTGTGTCTAACACAAAAAGCCTGGGGGTGGTCTGACTCCCAGCATCCCTGGTTCACAACAATCTAGATTTTCACAGGTGAGGTAGCGCCCATGTCATCTATGGATAACAATAGAATTTCATAGCTGTACCTGGGAGGTGGGGTGGGGGGGAGCTTCTCAGTTGTCCAAGACTGCCTCTAAAGATAGTTTTACACTACTAGCTAGCCCCTACTATAAGAGTTTATAGTCTTGTCTAAAATAAAATATGTCATTGTCCCCACTGAATTGAGTTCATCCTTGTTTGGTCATGGTAAGGAGTGAGGATAGAATCAGGTTCTGTCATTGCAAAGACCACTATTCAACACGTCAGTTATATCGCTTATGTCTACAAATAACCAACCTTTTTCAAGACAGGTTCAGGTTTTCTTTCTAGGTTAATACCGCTACACTGTACGTTGTTCAGAATGGCTTTATGGTAATGTGAATGATGCTTAAGTGATGTGAGTTACAAGATGTGCTATAGCAGAGCTCTAGTCCTTGCAAAGACTACCGTCGCTAAATTTGTCCTGAACTGCAACTCTGAAA
The DNA here is from genome assembly GCA_933207985.1 of Pelobates cultripes. NCBI lineage: Eukaryota > Metazoa > Chordata > Amphibia > Anura > Pelobatidae > Pelobates > Pelobates cultripes. The sequence goes on from OW240912.1 coordinate 353,861,796, forward strand.
CAAGCCGCTGAAAAGTGAATAGCTCTATCCCCTCCCAGTAACTGGAAGACACAGTTTTGAGAGTACAAATGAAGTTTTATTCCAGGACAAGTTATTTTATAGACAGAGCCCCAGCAATTCTGTGTCTCAGAGATAATTGAGTCAAAGGACTGGTAAATTAATTATTTCAAAGACACAGAGAACCAAACATAAAAAGTACTCAAAAACACAGTCAAGTCATACAGGAACCCCACTTGTCTTTTATCCCTGAATACCCCTGATCTGAGCGCCCAAGTTGTCCAAATAGCGCTCAGATCCATGTAGTGTAGGGGAATCACAATCGAGGTAAAGTTCTGACCAGCCACACATGTGGAAGATGCCCAAAATAGTTCAATGAGAAAGAGGGGCTTCAGCCGATCAACTTTCGGGAGTTCCTGTATGTGAATAAATGGGGGCCCCCTGGCTTTTAGGGAGCGATTATTCGCCACAGTCCATAGTGCCTTTCCTCCGATTAGCACTCTCCTCGAATGTCTGAAAGAAAGGCAGAACAACAGTACAATTTCCCTGTGAACCTCATGGTTGAGTGGCCGAAATGAGTTACACGACATCGACAACCAAAATGGTTTATGTCCTAAATGAAATAATTGTTCTTTAACTATCTCAGTTAAATTCTGCTGAAAATGTAAGAGATGGCATCTACAAGTTTTTAAAATATATACGTATATTTAAACAGGCATTTTGAGAAGAGGTAAAAGCAACAGACAGAGGATTATAATTTCTATTTAAACAGATTTAAGAGCAGTTATTATAATATATTCTGAAACCTCTCAGAAACAATTTAAGTGGTTTATTCCTTAAATCTGACAACTGCCAACTTTTCCTAAAGCTATTTTTGTTATTATTTTAGCCTCACATTTTCAGTCAGCTGTTAACAATATCTACAATACTGCCTCTCTGCTATTTCTAATGGATGACTGCCCACTTCCTTAAACTCAACTTGACCAAAACTGAAATTCTGGTCTTTCCTCCCTCAAGTGTTGCTTACAGTCCATAATGAATGCGGCAGTGAGGCTCATCTTCCTGTCCGTCCGCACCTCCCATGCCTCACCCTTCTGTCAGTCCCTTCATTGGCTTCCTGTAAAATATAGGGCTCAATTTAAAATTTTGGTTCTTGCTTTCAAATCTCTACAAAATGCTAATCCCAACTATCTATCCTCCCTAATACACAAGTATGTCTCGTCAAGTCCCTTACGATCTGCTGAAGACTTACGTCTATCTTCTGTCCGTACTCCCACCTCTGATGCTCACCTTCAAGACTTCTCGAGGCCTGCACCGTTCCTGTGGAACTCGCTTCCCTCCTCCGTTAGATGCTCATTCAGGCTCCACTCCTTCAAAAAATCATTAAAACCCACTTCTTCATAAAAGCGTATCAATTAAACTGTTAATAGCTCCCAACTGATTCCTCTCTTGCAACTGTCACTAGTCTAATACTATCCTTACCTTTTGTGTCACTTTACCCCACTCCCTCTAGCATGTAAGCTCATTGAGCAGGGCCCCCAACCCCTCTATTCCTGTGTGTCCAACTTGTCTGGTTACAACTACATGTCTGTTCGTCCACCCATTGTAAAGCGCTGCGGAATTTGATGGCGCTATATAAATAATAACATAATAATAATCTAGCTTTGTCAATACCATCCAAAATTGGATTATTATTATTTATATAGCACCAACAAATTCCGTAGTGGGTGGACTAACAAACATGTGATTGTAACCAGACACGTTGGACACACAGGAACAGAGGGGTTGAGGACCCTGCTCAATGAGCTTACATGCTAGAGGGAGTGGGGTAGAGTGACACAAAAGGTAAAGATAGTATTAGAGATGTAGATTGGTAGAATAGTAATCAATGAAGACTTGTGCTTTTTTTTTTTTTTTAAATGCCAGTTGCAGGAGAGGAATAAATTGGGAGTAATTAACAGTTTAATTGATTTACTTTTGTGAAGAAGTGAGTTTTTGATCATTTTTGGGGGGAGTGGAGACTAGGTGAGCATCTAACAGAGAAGGGAAGGGAGTTCCACAAGAACTTTGCAGCCCTTGAGAAGTCTTGAAGGCAAGCATCATAGGTGGGAATACAAACAGAGGAGAGACGTAGGTCTTTGGCAAAGCGTAAGTGCCTAGATAGGACATACTTTTGTATTAGGGAAGATAGATAGGTGGGAGCAGAATTCATTATGAAAAGATTTTAAAGCAAGAACCAGAATTTTAAATTGAGCCCTATATCTTACAGGAAGCCAATGCAGGGACTGACAGAGCGGTGAGGCATAGGACAGGATGATGCGCCTCGCCGCCACATTCATTATAGACTGTAATGGGGCAAGTTGGGAGCCCATAAGACCACTGAGAAGCAGACTACAGTAGTCAAGGAGAGAGAGGACAGTGACATGGACCAGAATTGTAGCCGTGTCTGGCATTAAGTAGGGGCACATGCACGCTATGGTTTTGAGTCAGAGAGGCAGTCAGAAACCCTAGTGAAGAGGGGCGGAGAGAGATCAGGAGAGGACAGATAGATTCTCATGTCACCCACATAGAAATTAGTTTGGAAGCCAAAGAAGCTGATGGGTTTACCAAGGGAGTGTCACGGGTGGCGGTACGGAAACCGGGACCCCTGAGTACCTGAGGAAAAGTTGGGAGTCTCCAGCGTGGAAGTGGATTATCAGGACCTGGTGCAGGGTAACCGCAAGCCCCCTGGTGTTGAGCACCAGCGTTTGTGCGGCCACATACCAGGTTCCTGATACAGCTACTGCGGATCCCAAGAGCTAGGATGATATGATATACAGACCTCCTAGGAACTAGATAGGGAGGCTCTGCAGCAGGAATGTATCCAGTACAGAAACAAGGCAAGGCTAGGATAGTCACCAAACATGAAAACAAGACAGAACTAGTAGAACCCAGAACCAGAGAAGGATAGGAAGCTAAACCCAGAACACAAGACATGAGGGAAACATGGACATAACCAGACTTCTCTGCAGAACATGGCATGGTGTGACAGGGAGGCAGTAAAGATCGAGAACACGATGTGACCAAGGACTGAACCTTGGGGAACACCAACAGAGATGGATTGCAAAGAAGAAGCAGAGCCAGAAAAAGAAACAAAAGAGTGCTGGGAGAGGTAGGAGGAGCACCAAGAGAGAGCAATATTTTGGAGACTGAGATTATGGAGGATGAGAAGAAGCTGTTAGAAGGCAGTCGTTATTTAAAACAAGGAAGTGAAGACAAGGTTTCGGCTCCTATCTGAGCCTTTATCAAGGGTGGAAGGGTAGTATTGTAGAAGGTCGTGGCAGAGCTAGGGAAGGTGAGGTTTTAGATAGGTAACAGGAGAGTTTGAAGGTTAGTGGAGAATTGCTTTAGGTCAAGACATTGGAGGTTTCTATGAGATTGATGTTCCGAAGGTGGTGTCAGTTGGGTCCTGTGTATATATAAAAGTCAGCAGATGGTGGTCAGATAGAAGAACATATATTTATCCTACCTTATAACTTCCTGTGGTTTAAAAACTCAATTTTAATAGGGTTTTATCTTACATTAACATTTAATAGGTAACTTTTGAAAAGATGGGATGCAAGTGTTCAAGATTTATTTTAAAGAAATATAGAGTTTTTTGACCCAAAAAACATTTCATTGCATTATATGAGACTTTGAAATACTTGTCATTTTTGCAGTTGAAATTACAATTATATACATATAAATTTGTAAGATTGCAGATTCCATTTACATGCATTCATCATATCTGCCAATAGACACGGTAGAATTCACCCATTTAAGATTATAATTGCATTTTATTTATTTTTTTTTTTTTATTCACCAGATGTTTGGATTTATGAGAAACTCTTTTGGGAGAGAGAAAAACATGCCTATTTTTACTCTGCCTGTCAGAGAGCCAATCACTACTGGGTGACAGTAGAATGCCCTAGTGCTTATAACACACATTGTTTATATGCTAGTTGCTTTACCAAGAAGGATATTGATAAAGACCGTTTTTCAGCCACATATGAAAAATGCATATCTACAAATCCATGGGGGTTCTCAGACAGTAATGATTCAAGCAGTCACAGATCTGGAACTTCTTTGTTCAGGTAATCCAAAAAGAAGCACTGGGGATTTAACATTTAAGAAATGATTTGCCAATTCACAGGCCACACTTAAAAGGCTCGATCCATCAACATGGGACCATCAAGCAGTCATTCTATCTCCTTGTGCCTAAGGCATAAAAAGATAAATCTAAAGCGATGAGTTAAAGAATATTTTCTAACTACAGCACATTTTTTTTGCGTTGTGGAATATTTAACCAATTCAGATGGATGGTGTCTAGAACTATCAATCTAAGTTGTATTCTCTCTCTTCTTGTGGTCAGGAAAAGCATTTTAAATCTTAAGATCTATGAGGTGATACAGAACAGTGCTTACCAAAAATGCACTATTTGTTTTATTTTTCCATAATATAATACAGTACTTGATTTTGTTTTTAACATATTTGATATGGCACTCTGCGAAAGTTTTCCAATGATCCTCACTTGCTATTCTTCTTGTGAAGTTCTACATAATTCTAAAAATATACAATATTAGTGTGTTTGTAGTAATGATCTAATATGGAATAACAGTAGCTCTTGCTATGGAGGTATCAGTAGATGTGTGATCTAATATTGGATAACAGTAGAATGTTAAAGATTCCATTCTCAACTGCATGACTGGGATGTAAGAATGGAAGAGCAGAACCCAGGTTTCTATTCCAGTATGACAAACAGGTGTGACCACCATCTCAAACTCTTTTTCTGAAGCCGAAAAAAAGAGGAAAATGCTAAACAATACATGTGCATAATTGACGTTGACACATGCAGCTATAGATAGTTAAAATATCTTTGTAATGATATTGATGTTACAAAGTTTTGGAGTCCAGTAGCCAGATCAGCAATGTTTTCTGCCAGAGGTAGCCACTCGTTACCCAGGTGGTTGAGCCACTGAGCCTTGAGTGGCCTTCTGGTCTTAAGCAGAGATGGTAGACTGGAACAGAAAGATGATAATCGTAGTGAGGCAAGCCGAGGTCAGTGGGAAGGAGAAGCAGCAAAGTCAAAACAGTCCAAATTCAGCAACAGGAAGGAGAAACAGGAACACGCTTGATTAGAGAGTACAGGAACCACAATAATCTGGCAAAGGTACAGAGACAGGAAGTGGCTTTATAGGCCAAGAACCAGACACCTGACCAGACACAGCTGAAGTGAGTTGTCACTGATAACCTTGACTCTACAAGCAATAGTATCAGATCTCAGGTAAATTTGCAAAAGGCAGGCTGGTGTACTGGTAAGGAAAAGGTTTAGCACCATGTAAACCAGGGTTCAAAACCCAGCAGAGTCAGTTCCTCACATTACCTCCACCTCTACAGGTGCAGCCTCTGGATGCCCTATTTCCTGGTTTAGCAGGGTACTGTGCATGGAAAGACTGAAGAAGATCAGGAGCATGAATATTGTCCACTGGTTCCCACGATCTATCCTCCTCACCATAGCCTTTCCAATGAACCAAGTATTGGAGCTTGTTGCGGAAGATCCTGAAGTCAAGAATTTTTTCCACCTCGTATTCATCTTCACCATCCACGAGGACTGCTGGTGGGGCAGGCAAGGCTCGACCAGGGAAAGTATTTTCATGAAAAGGTTTAAGCAGTGCCACGTGAAATACCGGATGTATTTTCATGGAATCCGGAAGTTGCAGACGGAAGGTGACTGCATTGATCTGAGCGATTATCTTAAAAGGTCCCATGAACTTTTGACCCAATTTATGAGAAGGAATCCTAAGCTTAAGATTCTTTGTTGACAGCCAAACCTTGTCACCAACATGATAAACTGGGGCCTCCTTTCTGTGCCTATCAGCAGCTCTTTTGTAACATTCCTGAGCCTCCGAAAGAGTCTCCTTCAACAGTTCTTGGGAATCTCGTAAGGCGGTTAGCCGGTCAGTGACTGCAGGAATGGGAGTAGTAATTGGGAGACTCACTAGAAAGGTTGGATGGTAACCATAATTGGCAAAAAATGGGCTCAGAGAAGTGGAGCAGTGTTGGGCATTGTTATAGGCAAACTCCGCCGTGGGTAGAAAATCCAGCCAGTCATCCTGCAGGTAACTAATATAGCACCGCAAATATTGTTCTAAAGTCTGGTTGGTTCGCTCAGTCTGTCCATTACTTTGTGGATGAAAAGCTGAAGACAGATTTACATTAATACCTAGAATAGAACAAAAATATTTCCAAAAATGAGATGTAAACTGCACTCCCCTGTCAGAAATTACTTCATCAGGCACTCCATGCAAGCGAAATATTTCCCGAATAACAAGGTCAGCAGTCTGTTTAGCTGAAGGGAGACCACGAGCTGGTATGAAATGACTCATCTTGGTTAACCGGTCCACAACAACAAGAATAGTAGTGTGTTCCTTAGAGGGAGGTAGTTCCACAATAAAGTCCATGGATATAGATCCCCAGGGACGATGAGGAATCGGAAGAGGCTGAAGCAAGCCAACAGGGGATGAGCGAGGAGTCTTATGTCTGGCACATACATCACAAGAGGACACATACTTCTTAACATCCTCATAATATTTAGGCCACCAAAAGGATCGGGTAAGTAGTTCTTGTGTCTTTCGGATTCCTGGATGACCTGCTGGTTTAGAGTCATGGTAGAGGCGTAAAACGTCCAGTCGCACTGATTCTGGAACAAACAGACGTTGTTGAAAAATCCAAAACCCATTAAGCATGGTCATATGAAGATCACGAGGAGGATCACGAAAAACTGGATCTTTAGAGTAGCCCTTTTTAATGCGAGACATTAGATCAGAAGGAAAGGTAACTCCTAAAAATCTGCTCTCCGGCAAGATGGTGGCCTTGGTTACTGTAGTATGGAGGGGGTCAGCTATCCTAGACAAGGCATCCGCCTTGCCATTTCTGGAACCAGGGCGGTATGAAATAAAAAAATTAAACCTTGAGAAAAATAGGGACCAGCGTGCTTGTCTGGCTGACAGTCTCTTAGCGGATTGGATACATTCCAGATTTTTGTGATCTGTGAGGACAGTAATTGGATGGGTGGCTCCCTCCAAGAGATGTCTCCATTCGGTGAAGGCAGCTTTTATAGCCAAAAGTTCTTTATTCCCTATGTCATAATTTCTTTCTGCTGGTAACATCTGGCGGGAATAGAAGGCACATGGATGTAACAACATCTTAGGTCCAGTCCTTTGAGACAGTATAGCCCCAACAGCTGAATCAGAAGCATCTACCTCTACAGTAAATGGCAATTCTGGCTGAGGATGTACCAAGATAGGGGCAGATGTAAACAGAGTCTTTAATCTGGAAAATGCAGTGTCAGCCTTATTGGACCACTGAAAAGGAGTCCCTTTACGTGTAAGTTCAGTGATCGGTGTAATAACAGAGAAATTCTTAATGAAACGCCTGTAAAAATTGGCAAACCCCACAAATCTCTGTATATCTTTTTCATTCTTGGGGATGGGCCAGTCCAGCACAGATTTAATTTTACTTGCGTCCATACTTAAACCTTTAGGAGTTATTACATACCCCAGGAAATGAATTTCTGTTTGTTCAAACTCACATTTTTCCAGTTTAATGTATAGGTGGTGGGTACGAAGGCGCTCAAGAACAATGCAGACCTGTTTTCTGTGATTTTCAAGATTATCAGAAAATATCAGGATATCATCCAAATATGCCACAACAAACTGATCCAGGAGATCCCGTAGTACATCATTGATTAGATGCTGAAAAGTTGCAGGGGCATTACAAAGCCCAAATGGCATTACTAGATATTCGTAATGTCCGTACCTGGTTCTGAAAGCTGTTTTCCATTCATCATTTGGTCTTATGCGAACCAGATTATATGCCCCCCGTAGATCAAGCTTCGTAAATATTTTAGCTGAACGAAGTCTCTCCAGAAGTTCAGAAATGAGAGGCAAGGGATAACGGTTTTTAACAGTGATTTTATTAATGTCCCTGTAATCGACACATGGCCGTAGACTGCCATCTTTCTTTTCTACAAAGAATATAGGAGCTCCTGCTGGAGAAGTGGATGGTCGAATAAAGCCTTTGGCAAGATTTTCTTGTATGTATTCACGAAGTGCTTTCAATTCAGGCTCAGAAAGGGAGTATATACGGCCAAATGGGATAGCACCTCCAGGTAGCAGCTCTATGGGGCAATCATAAGGCCTGTGAGGTGGAAGCTGATCAGCATTCTTCTTATCACAGACATCTGCAAAATCCCGATATTGTAGCGGAAGCTTAGTTAAGTTTGTAGCAACCATTTCATTAATTGTTGTGGTAACAGGTGTCGCCTTAGAGGGTTGACAATTCATTAAGCAGTGTTCTGAAGGAAAGGACAAAGTTCTAGTCTTCCAATCAATCTGTGGGTTATGCAGAGCAAGCCAGGGTATACCCAAAATCACTGGAAACTGTGTTGAGGAAATTAGGTGGAAAGATATAGACTCATGGTGATTCACTTCCAGAATCAATTTTAAGGGCACAGTCTCATGTGTAACCGGGCCTGACGTAAGTGGAGAACCGTCTACTGTTTCCATTAACACAGGTGAAGATTTAGGGATAGACTGAATTTTATTTCCTGCTGCAAATTTAATGTCCATAAAGTTTCCGCCTGCTCCGGAATCTATCATAGCTGTAGTTGAAATTTTATTATCACCATATTGCAAAGTGATAGGCACCACCAAATGAGGATGTTGAGTCATCATACCTTCTTCACCCTGAGCCAGAGAAAACAAGGGTTGTGTGACAGAATCCAGTTGGTCTGAAATCTGGGATTGGTGTTGAATCTGTGCACCCTCAGCAGTCATAGCTATTGTTCTTTTAGACTTGTTAGGGCAATTGATGGCATAATGCCCTGCACTACCACAATACAGGCATAAGTTGTGAGTGCGTCGCCACTGTTTTTCTTCATTGGATAATGGCCCTCTTATTAGATCTACCTGCATAGCCTCAGGTTCAGAGTCTGTAGGTGTTTGTGGGGTCGGAGTAGAAATTCTTGAATAGAAAGTAGGAGTAGCACTTGGTTTAAAAGAGCCCTGTCTTTCCAATCTTCTTTCTGAAAGTCTCCGATCAATACGGATAGCCAACCGCACAAATGCATCAAACTCAACAGGAAGATCAACACGAGCTAGCTCATCTTTTATAGCTTCTGAGAGACCCCTTCTGAAGTGGAACCTCTGGGCTGATTGGTTCCAAGTAGTATCAGTAACCCACTGTCTGAATTCAGCAGCATATTCAGCCACAGAGCGCCTCCCTTGATGTAAATGAAGGAGAGTGGCTTCTGCTGTAGCACAGCGATTGGGATCATCAAAAACTAGGCACATGGCCTCAAGAAAGTCTTTTAAATTTCCCAAGATTGGACTGTCCTGTTCCAGAAAAGGGGAGCCCCAGGCCAGGGCTTCATCTTTGAAGAGGGAAAAAATAAATCCCACCTTCTCTCTTTCAGATGGAAAACGGTTAGGTAACATCATGAAATGCAAACGGCATTGATTTAGGAAACCCCTGAATTTTTTGCGGTCTCCTCCAAATTTTTCTGGTAGAGGCAAGCGGGCATCTTGTGCAGGTGTAACAGTAGTAGTAGCAGCAGCCGCAACATCATGTGCCCTGTAGCTGGTAAGCTCACTATGCATTGATCGAACTTCATTTTGCAGTTCAGCTACCTGATCCTGCAGCACTTGAATGGTCTGTGCCTGGGTCTGCATAGTTCTTGCATTAAAAGCAACCTGCTGGGCCAATGCAGAATCTGATCCGACGGTCTCCATGAATGGGCCAGATTATTCTGTAATGATATTGATGTTACAAAGTTTTGGAGTCCAGTAGCCAGATCAGCAATGTTTTCTGCCAGAGGTAGCCACTCGTTACCCAGGTGGTTGAGCCCCTGAGCCTTGAGTGGCCTTCTGGTCTTAAGCAGAGATGGGAGACTGGAACAGAAAGATGATAATCGTAGTGAGGCAAGCCGAGGTCAGTGGGAAGGAGAAGCAGCAAAGTCAAAAACAGTCCAAATTCAGCAACAGGAAGGAGAAACAGGAACACGCTGGATTAGAGAGTACAGGAACCACAATAATCTGGCAAAGGTACAGAGACAGGAAGTGGCTTTTATAGGCCAAGAACCAGACACCTGACCAGACACAGCTGAAGTGAGTTGTCACTGATAACCTTGACTCTACAAGCAATAGTATCAGATCTCAGGTAAATTTGCAAAAGGCAGGCTGGTGTACTGGTAAGGAAAAGGTTTAGCACCATGTAAACCAGGGTTCGAAACCCAGCAGAGTCAGTTCCTCACAATCTTATTTACAGGTTGTCTTGGTGGTAGTTACAAAACCTTCTTTAGAGTTTTTATGACTTGTGGATTTATTTACAGATGAGCACCTTAAGGCGCTTCACTCCATCATCCAATTAACTTATTGTATTTAATTATTTATACATACATTTATTCCAAGGCTATGTGCAGTCTACAGTAAAGGTATAAATGTCAATGTTTTAACTACACATTACTGGAGAGGTTTGCCTCGACTTTGGCAAGAAGGCTTACGTTATGTAATTATTTGTCCCTTGGAGGAATAACCACCTAAGCTAGTGGGTATGTGGTAGCCTCCCAGAGGGTAACTGCCAGAGCTGAAAAAATGATTGTGCAGTGCAGCTTGTGCACAGCAGCCGCGGTTCAGTCAATCCGGTAATCAGAGCAGCCATGCAGAGCACAAGAGTCCTGGTTATTTTAGATTTTTAAAATTTCATAGTTGATGGATGACTCTATTTCTGTGTCTGCCACAGATATGGTGAATACCTCCTCTAGAGAAAGCCTCACCAAAGTTAAAAAGCTCCTATCCTCCTCTTCTGAGGAGTAGGATTTTGTTCCAATTTCTAATAAAATGCAAAATAAGCAAAGAAGCCTGATTTCTTCTGCAAGTTCTTGATCTGAGGAATATTTCTCCTCTCCTCCTTCCCCTCATACTTGTTTGAGTAAGCAAGAAATTAATGGGTAAATTCCCATAAGAAGAAGAGTGCGTGTTTACCTTGTTTGAGCACCAGACGCACCTTTCAGAGAAAATGGACAAATATCATTGGAGGTTTGATATTCCTTCCTCTTGCGGGGAATTTGCTCATTCATCCTCTTAAAGCTGATCTAGTTCTAGACACGATTCTCTAGAAATAGATTGTGAGTCTGAGGAGGTGGTCCATTCAGCAGCTTCTACTGAGCAAGGGAAGTTCTACAGATTGCTAGAGTGAGTCTCCTGGAAAATACTCTCCTGTCTAAATTATTTCACCCCAGATCGGCTTTTGAATATGATTCTGAGGTCAGAGATTTTTACTAAACTAGCTTTTAGACCCCCTTTAGTTAAGGAAGATGATCGACTTCTCAGTATCCCAGACATCCAGACTTTATTGGCTCCTGGAGTAGATCCTGCTTTGTTATCTATCACATTGGGCAGTGTGTCTATAGATCCCACAGACCAGACTTTTTGGAATATTCAGTTTAAAATGGCTGATGTTGTGGGCCACCTATTATTGATGCTGTTTGAAACAGAAAGAGAAGGCACTGCCCAGGATCCTTCTGCTTCATCTTTGCTGGCATCTAAGTTATTAAAATCTTCCAGCAGGGCTGTGCGGATCATTGGACAATCCTTTAATTATATCACAAACATACCCAGAACCTGCTGGCTTCATTCAGCGGGGATGTCGTTTCCTCAGATTTCTATGGAAAAGAAAGATTTGGCATTGGCTTGTTATGGTGGTTGGCTTATCCAATGCATTACACACATTCTCCAGAATTATGAAATCTGTTATAGACCATGTCAGACTACATATGTCTTTACTACCTAGACAACATTCTTCTAATGAATCCAGATGGGAAGTTCTTGCTTCTCAAAGGGACTATCTCTCTTCCCTTTTACAATACCTAGGATTTGCAGTCAATTTACAGAAATCAGTCCTAGTTCTCACTTAGAGTATTCTCTTTCTGGGTTTAGTACTGAACACCAAGACCATGTCACTAGGAATCCCTCAGGACAAATGGGACAAGTTATTGGTACATCTGACCTTATCTCCCAGGCGCCAGAGTTGGTCCTTGAGAGATCTGGCAAAGGTCATCGGGGAGTTAATAGCCTTAACACAAAGCTATGATGATTCCCCTTTGCTTTGCAGATGAAGTCAGCTGTTTTAGTTAACCATATAAGAAAAGGGAGCCAATGGGAATCAACATTTGTTCTCCTCAAGAAGGTCAGAGAAGAGTTGAAGACTTTTCTAAGGTTAGAAATTCATCTTTCCCTGTTAGAGGAGCCGTTTGTGGTTACTATAATGCTAGATTCCATCAAATCACAGCTGGGGTGCATTTACAGCCCAGAAAGTAAAAAAGAGGAATTAAGTTAGTGCTCCAGGGCCTAGTTCCTCTAAATGAGTTACCGGTGTCTGTAAAAGTCCAATTGGACAACAGCACAGCTGTGGCTTATATAAACCATAGAGGGGTTTGGTTTTGGGCTTTGGCAAACAAAGTTCAGGTTTTTGCAGAACTCGTTCTGGACGAGGCTAACGAGCTGGCAGATTCTCGCCAGACAATTAAATTAAAGATCGCTTTATTCTAATGGATAGAAAGCAATTTTGGCCAGAGATAAGTAGATCTGTTTGCATTTCAGACTTCTGCACAGACTCCAAGGTTTGTCTCCAGAATTTGGACAAAGGGGGCTTGGAAAATGGATGCAATGTCTTTTCAGTGGAGAGATGCTCCAGCCCTTTTTGCTTTTCCTCCTCCATCTTTACTGATGAAAGTGCTGGAAAAGATCCGCAAGGACAGGGTGCCAAGTTTAGTTCTCGTTTACCCAGTCTGGATCTCAAGACCTTGGTATCCCCTGATCCATCAGTTAGTCAAGGGAACCAAGATTCTGTTGGGTTTGATGTCAGAGTGTTTTCAGGGAACCAGCAACCTTTTACTCAAACTCCTGCAGCTGATGTGGATTGTAACCCTGGTAGGCTGTTAATGCATCCCCTTTTATCAAATCAGGTGTTAAACATTATTAATTCATCATTAAGATGCAGGACCAGGGTAAGACATTATTTCCTTAGCTTTAGAATTCCTTTCCTTTAAATTCCATTCTGGGCAGTGGCGTACACACAATCCATGGGGCCCCGGTGCGAAACTGATCCGTTATCAGTCTGCCGCACATTTACTCCATGTTCCATATCTACTTGGGATATAGACCTTATTACATTTCTTTAATTTCTTGGACAATGCTAAGATTGATTTATGATGGACTGCTATTAAGTTGGCTTCTCTTTTGTCTTTAGCCTTGGCAGCTAGAGGAGCTGAGTTAATCCAAATCCATATATCAGAGCCATAGCTGCCCCAGACCCCATGAGGGCTTCATAGTATACTTAAAGGGAGACAAAAAAATTAGTTTTGCTAGGTGGTAATGCCTCCTGGAGGACTAAATAGAGTTTGCAGGAATCTATGATCTGCAAACTTTCTTTTTTTAAGGATGAACATAACCACGTAGCAATAGAGCCTATCCCAGCCTCCCCGATTCCTTCCCGATTATAATGGTTTTGCCTGCTTGTGGTAGTTTTGCTTTCTAGATGTTAAGTATATCTAATGTTTTTTTATTCATTTCTAATCTGTTTTTTTTGTGTGTGTGTTTTTTTTTACAGATTACAACCGTAATCCCAGCCAAGAAAACAATCCAAGAACCCACCTAAATAGGGAAGAACGTATGTTAGTCGTATCTGCATGTTGGAATTTATATGTAACAGTTTCAGTGAGATTGTAACATTGTTTCTTTGTTATCAGTTTAGCTGTGTGTAGTATTCATAAATCTTGATGTTCCTGGTATATATTTTCCTCTTAAGTTATTAAATATATTCTCGTTTTTCATTTCCTGTGTGTAGTATTGGTTTCTTGAATTATTTTACGTTTCTGTAGGTTTACTTCAGTTTCTCAAACTTTGTATGCTGTCACTGGTTGTTTACTTTTTGGTATATTGTTAACCTTGTTAATGGGTTATTCATGCTCGGTGCTTTGGTGGGATGAGCTAACCATCCGCAGTTTCCCAATTTAAAATAATTGAGCTAATGAGGACTCCTGCGCTCTGCACAGCTGTTCTGCTTACCTGATTGGCTGAAATATGTGTTTTTTTCAGCCCTGGCAATTCATTTTTGGAAGGCTGCTGCACACCTACTAGCTTAATTAGGTGGTTATGCTCATCCTTAAAGGACCACTATAGGCACCGAGACCCATTTAGCTCAATGAAGTGGTCTGGGTGCCAGGTCCATCTAGGGTTAACCCGGCAACTGTAAACATAGCAGTTTCAGAGAAACTGCTATGTTTACATTAGGGTTAATCCAGCCTCTAGTGGCTGTCTCATTGACAGCCGCTAGAGCCAGATCTATGTAGGTGCTATGCATGGACCAAGACAAAATAAGGTGGAAAAAAAAGGATTTTTTCCCTTTGGTATTCTACCTTGCATAGTGCTCATGTTAAATGTATTCCATGTGATTAAACATAATACAATATATAACTAGACATGATCTGTCACCTGAAAATCTATCTTCCCTTTGGGCTAAATAGCCTGAAAAAATCTTGCCTATGTCAAATGACCGTTCCCTAACGATTGAGATGAACATTGATATGAACAGTAGCCTAGCGGAAACATGGATTATAATCTACCCATGATATATAGATCACTCATTCGTGTTACTTACTTAATAGATTCATACCAAATAACACATTTAGATATCTGATTATATCCAGCACTGATCCATGAGGACCCTTGAGATGCAAGAGCAGACATCATAACAGTGCTGAACACTAAACATTTCTATTTAGCATACACATAAATGGTTGTAAAATGTGAGTGTATTTAGCATTGGAAGACCATTAAGTACAATGCTGTTGCTAGGCTCTGATAATAGAGTTGTGGCTAGGAAGGTTGAACATGGCTGTTGTTGAGACATATTGGGATTGATCACTCAGGCACAGAATGATGTATTTGTTCTGAATGCACGCCAACATGTTAATCTGAATGATAAAGAGAAACAAGAGAGTTATTTCGATTAGAATGGGATTCAAATGCAATGTCAGATTATAATATCCATTCAAAAGAAGGCAATTTGTCTGTGAAATGTACTGAACATTTAAATCTCTGTAACATTTGTGTTACAAGTCCATGTGATGTGATTACTACAGTTAGATGAATGCAAATCACAAGCAGTTTTTCATCCTATGTGCTAGTAAAGATTTGAACATTCAGTTCAAACAGTTTCTTAACATTTTATTGGGATTCATTCCATAAGGAGTTTTGCAATGTGAGATCCAGAGTTACAAATTTGTTTTAAATGAAAAATTAGCCTGAATTAAAGGTGTCTGAAGGTTTACTATATCATTACTTTTGGATTTGTAATTAAAACTTCTGACACAGTGCTGGATTAGGGGTAAAAAAAACCTGTGGGTCTACATACGAATTAGTTGTATAATATATCTCTTTAACCACTTCACTGCCAGAATCGAACAGAAATAATTTTATTTAATGCATTTTGCAGAACAAACTTCAGTCCTCACTCAGCCTAATTTATGCTGTAGGAATAGTTACCAGCCCTTTAGAGGAAAAAAATTAACTGCCAGAAGCCACTAGTTACACATTTAAAGGAACACTATAGGGTCAGAAACACAAACAGGTCAATCAGTGCTGGCTCCAACCCCCGATCTGCCTCATCCTCCCAAAAGAAAGCATTGGATGGCTGAGATTGTCAATTCTGATTATCTCAGCCAAGAAGACGGGGTGAAGGGCAGAGCTAAATGCTGCTCTGGTCAATTAGCATCTCCACATAGAGAAGCAAAAAGCATACAGGCTCAGACTATACTCAAGTGAACAATTACATTAAGCTATAGTGTCCATTTAAGCCTGCAAATGTCTTCTTTACCCTTAGTTCCAAACAGTAAAGAAATGTTCAATGGGTCCTATCATTCCTATAGTAATGGTAGAGAGTGATAAAATGTGCTATAGCTTTTTTAAACTATTATTTTCGAAAAATATGATTTTACTATATATGGGCATTATGTTAAAATGCAGACATTTTGTTTACAATCTTTAGCTATTTTAGTAAGCTGTACTGCTAGTAATACTTACTCAGTTTCCTTCAAATACAGATAAGCAAGGTATTTCACCTTTATAATTTATCTATTTTTGTCTTTATGTGAGAATAAATAAATAATAAATCAAATTTTTGCTTTTATAACATTTCACAGTCTGTGATAAATATAAGCATGATAAAGGACATTGTATATTGTCTAAAGCTTTTAATTTACCAGATCTTTTTTACGAAGGCTGAATGAATACATGGACATTAAAAATTGTGTAAACGTACATCATTTTCATTTTTTTTATCTTGTATACAAAGCAATCCATACACAAAATTGCTGCGTTATGATATTTATTTATACTCCTTTGAATCCTTTGCTTTAAATAAATGTTAACTTGCAATGTGTTTGGCACACCTCTGACCCTCAGAGGCTTAATGCCATATGAATATATTAAAAAAAAAAAAAAAAACAGCAAGATTATACAATTCAGATCAGAAATATCTTTGTCCCAGCTGTGGTGAGAATGAAGGTCTTGCCTGAAATGTAAGAAGAAGTAAAAGTAAAAATCATCAATTTATCTAGTTATTCCAGCTGTGAGTGATACGTTTTGCTACAGGAATGTCATTTTGCAGCGCTATCTAAATGGTTAACACGACAAGAAGAATATGTTCGTTTTTCCTTCAGAAACCAAGTGTTTACTAAAGTTCCCGTTGCCTACATTCTAGGGTTTGCTCACACATGGACATTTTTATTCCAAGCAGGACTATCGCAGAGATATGTTAATAGCTGAGCGGCCATCTGTTTTCCACTGTGATCAAAGCTTACTGGTCCTAAAACAATAGATTAATTTCAATAGGAGGGATGGATGAGATTCATCTCTTTCTCGTGGCAGATGAAAAACATTATGTGACGGTGTATCCAGAATGGAAGCTTTTAGTTTAGTGACATTGTATCGTTTCTGTTGGCACATAGTGATGGATTATCATTGTTATGCATCATGTGATTTTATTCTGAATGACTAAGGGTTATATTCAGCGATTTACTCATCCAGATTTCCTGTGGCATGTATAAGATGCATCTACTGACATCTTAAAACTACAATGAAGGATGTCAATTTCATGCCCTCGGTTTATGCAAGAAGAAGTACTGCAGCTACTTGTTCACACTTTTTCAAAAAGATCAAAAAATAATGAATGAACCGGAAAAGGGGTAAATTCCCCACAAACATCCAATATTCATTTTAAGTGCAATAATGGAGCCGTTTCTTATTCTGTGGGCAAGCGGAGAGTGTTAAAGGTCCATGACTAACTTAAAAAAAACATGTTTGTATCTTTGAAAATGAATTGGTTACAAGTTAGACTCTAGCTGACTATTGCTTTCTGAATTGTCGAAGAGCTGTTGGTTATTTGTGAAATTATTAGCTTTTAAATGTATTTGTAAATTGTATACAAATACACTTTGACATATTTGTGCTGCTTGCATCTCACATTGTTAAATTGAGATCAGATTTTGTAGAAAGGTCACGCTTACTTTGCGCTTGAGATGTAATTTTATAGGGTATTTGATGAGCAGTTCCCTATATTTATCTATATATATGTTTTATACTGTGCCTATAATATATTGTACACAAGGGACGCTGATTAAAATAATCTTAAAATACAAAGACTGTGTCCCTCTTCCTGGCATAAGGAAAGGAACTTTCACATCAATAAATCAAAAGATTGCTGCAGATTCTCCAAACATGTTATGTAACTGAATGATCTCTACAGTGTGAGGGACAAACACCAATATGCTTATATACACAGCATATTCTCTAATCTCATGTCAATGCCAATACATCCTGTATTAGTACCCCTGATGAATTATCACATCAAGTACTGGGGGGTAAGAGAAAAGTAGCCTGTATCTTTTACCTATAGTCTATCAGCAGGCCCATCGCTACCGGGCAGGCAAACCAAGCAATTGCTTGGGGCCCCGAGCTGGCCTGGGGCCCCAAGCAGGGCCGGTGCTTCCTATAAGGCTGCAGCCACCTGAGCGCTCTGTAGAGAGCCTCAGGTGGCTGCAGCACTCCTCTCTCGTCACCTCCCCTTCCCTGTAGCGTGGCCGAGCTCCTCTTCCTCCTGGCTGTCAGTCCAGCCGGGTACCGCGCAGTACAGGAGATTCAGTTTCCTGTTCCCGGCCGGACTGACAGGAAGTGCACACTGAGTGCTCACTTCCTTTCAGTCCGGTCGGGAACAGGAAACTGAATCTCCTGTTACCGCGTGGTACCTGCCCAGACTGACAGCCAGGAGGAAGAGGAGCTCGGCCACGCTACAGGGAAGGGGAGGTGAGAACTGAGAAGAACATAGATAGGGAGGGGAGTAATAAAACATGGGGAGTAAAAACATAGGGAGGGAGGAGGGGGGGAGTAAAACCTTGGGGAGTAAAAACATAGGGAGAGGGAGGGGGAGTAAAAAGAACAGGGAGGGGAGTAAGAAGGACACAGGAGGGGTGTAGGGAGTAAAACATGGGAGAGTAAAAACATGGGGGAGTAAAAACATAGGGAAGGGGAGTAAAAACATAGGTAGGGGAGGGAGAGTAAAACATGGGGGAGTAAAAACATGGGGGAGTAAAACATAGAGAGGAGGGGAGTAAAAGAACAAAGGGAGGGAGTAAGAAGGACACAGGAGGGGTGAGGGGAGTAAGAAGGACACAGGGAGGGGAGTAAGAAGGACACAGGGGGGAGTAATAAGGACACAAGGAGGGTGGGAGGGGAGTAAGAAGAAAATAGGGAGGGGAGGGGGGAGTAGTAAGAAGAACATGGGGGAGGAGTAAGAAGAACATGGGGCAGTAAGAAGAATATAGGGAGGGGGAGGGGAGCAGTAAGAAGAACATGGGGGGAGGAGTAAGAAGAACATGGGGGCAGTAAGAAGAACATAGGGAAGGGGGAGTAGGCTTTGCGTGTGGGGGGGGGGGTTGGGGGGCCTCCATGTCCATTTTGCTTGGGGCCCCCAAATTCCTTCAAACGGCCCTGTCTATCACTTAGATACTTAATAGATCTACAGGATGCACTTTACCAAGAAATATTCTACTATATTACACTGGCTACATGCTCAAGGGGAGTTCTTCTATACTGAGAGCCAATCTAATAAAGCTAATTTTATATATATTTATAACTCATCCTGGATAAGCGATTTTGAGTTGTTATATATTTTTGTAACATAGTAGCATACCTTTATTAGGTGACTATTATTATTTATTTCATTACCTTTTTTACCCAATCTCATTTATATTATTTATATACCTAGCTGCAGGTATCTCTACATTGGATAGAGACCATTACAACAACTGCTTTCATTTCCAGGTGATACAGCGATCCCGCAACACTTTTAGTGTTGGGTTTCTATGTATCTATTTGTATTTTTATGTCCTATCTACTATAGGGTTAAGCCCTGAGAGACCCCTGGAGTCTTGATTTGGTGCTAAAGATAGTTTGCCCTACCTGGACACTTTTTCTTTTAGTTATAGCGTCGCAGGTGGTACTATACCATCCTTTTTTGTCTGTTTGTTCAATGCCAATATTCCTCCAAGACCAGAGGAACAAATCATACAGGAAATCACATAAACACAAGAGAACATCTAAGAAACTGCAGGTCTCTATGCCTCAGCTATGGTGATCATTCATGACTCTGCAATAAGAGAGAGACTGGGAAATAAATGATAATGATAGGAGCATAACAAAGAGTACTGCTAAGAGAAATGTTCTGAGCTTAAATCTGCCAAAAAGCACAGTGATGACCACCAATCCATCTGGGATATTGTTATGTCTACAGATGACATACCAGATAAGATTGGTGTAACTGTTTCAAAGACACAGGTCCCATTATGTAAAGATAACAGTATTTCACGATAAGAACATCACAACAATAGTCAAATATGGTGGTGGTATTGTGATCGTGTCATGATGTCAAAGAGTCTTACAGACTTGCCATCATTAAAGGAACCGTGAACTATGTTCTCTATAGATATTTTCGATGGGGAATATTTCGTCATAACTTCATGAACTGACCCTGTTGGGTAATTGAGAAATTCAGTAAGACGAAAATTCTCAAGACTTAGACTTATAAAGGATAAAACAAACAACGTTAAGGTTCTCGAGTTATCGAAATAAAGTTCTGATTGAACTCCACTGGGGTGCAGTCATAAGACCTTAAACAAGCAGTTAATGGTCAAAAAAATGAAAAGTTGCTGCATTACATTTAAAGAAGAGGGACAAAAGTTCTTCAAAGCAATGTGAAAGACTATTCTTTAATTATATTATGTTACAGTTGGTGCTGCTGAATCAAGCAGTTATTAGCTTCAGACGACAAATTCTTTATCACACAGGCTCAGTTGATGTTGGCTTCTTCACGTGAAGACCTAAAGATGTTGGTGTGAAAAAAAAAAAACTAGAGGAAATCAGGATGGGGTCAATACCTTTTCTGTGGCATTTAATAAGAATAATTTTACACTTAATACAATATATATGTCTTCAAGTTCACATCTTTAACAGTCACCTCATCCAGTCAGCTGATCACAGCCATGTTTTCCTTTTGAAGTCATATCAGCACTTTCAACATTTGCCAAGAAAGCATCTGTGCAGACAGATACATTTTAGAACTCTAAGAAAGTGTTGCATTCTTGATGCTGTCAGATATGAGTATCTCTCATTTGGCCAACAATTCTGTCTAAACATGAGAGTCATGGTAAAAATACCATATTTTTCAGGCTTACAGTTAAATTTTATATTGCATTTTTTATTTTCTTGTACTCACAAGATTGTTGTTATGCTGGTATATTTAAGAAATGAATATTGTGATTTGTTGAAACATTTGAACAAATAATACATTTAACATCCTTGTTTTTGCTAAGTTCTTTGTTTAGATCAGATATATTTAAATATATATATGATGAAGATATATGAAAATAATAATGAAAGCTGCTTAGCACATTAAAAAGAAGTGAGTAGATGTTGATTCGTATGTATAATTTCCAAAGTTTTTTTCTTTCTGCAAACTTTAGTTAAAGATAGACTTGTAGATTCGATTCATACCAAACAGCAATTCGTCCAGATTTGAGCTGATTGTGTGATTGTGCATCTCCGAATCGACATATGTAGAATCATGAGATACATACGAATTGCGCAGTGGACAGGCATGTTAACTTTGATTTGTGATCTCAAGTTATGTTCTTAGCTAAAAAAATCTGGGTATGATAAGCCAGAGGAATTAGAAGATGGGTAGCAGCCCAATATTTTCTCCAGCTGCCATTGTGCTCCAGCCTCCTGCATCGTCTCCACTGCCTCCAAGTCCAAGTTCATCTTTATCTGGTTTGGAATCACCTCATCCAATGGAGACAGTTGTAACATCAGCTTGCTTGGTACCAGTAGCACAAGTAGCTAACCCACTGCCATTGTTAACATCACCACCACCAATATCACCAACATCAACATGACCAGTACCATCACCATCAACACTTACATTTGCATTAATCTACGAAGTTCTAGTTTACAGGCTAGTATTACAGCACCTTCCACTTTTACCAAATCCATCCACATCTTCAGCAGACGCAAATCAAAGGGTTGAGGGTAACGTATTGTGTCAATTAAGCAAAGGTTATCACTTTTAGTCCCTCCAAGAGGGCTGACTTCCAAAGGGCAAGTTTTGCAGCAATGAAATTAGTAGAACCCTCACTAGTGAGAGTATAAAGCAACATGTGAAATTACACCACAAGTCTGTACCATTGAGGCAAGAAGCAGAACATAAAAGTAGTATACACGCAGTAGGCAACTGGTGCAGTATCAGATTTCCACATTTGTCAACACCTACCTCCACTTCTACTACCGTCACCCTTAGGCAGAGCAGGATGGATGGTGAGAATAGCGTCAGTAGTCAACAGAGACAGGTGGGACAGGACAATAGGACCCCAGATCATCCTCCTCATCTGGTGTATTAAAAAAGAAAAAACAGACAAACATATTTTGCCTTTCTGCTATAGCCAGTGACATTAACACCCACTTTGATTCACTGATTTAATATACTTTTTAGTGATTTCTGATTTTTTATTATTTTTATTTTTAGCAAGAGATGGCGTATTTGATTTGCAGTGTACTTCTGTGCCACTGCCTTTTTTTGGAAATTGCAAGCTTCCTCTCTCAGTAATATACATTGTGTGAAAGTTTACGGCATAAGTGAACCTACCTGCACTGGTGTGCCACAAATTTTGCTACTTTAAGTATTTTTGGAAAAATAAAAAGTATTCTAAAATGTGGGGGTGGTTCTCGAAGTAGTTGCAGTTGTAGTGATTTCTTTCTTTCACTGTGGGTCTACCTGATATCTATGCAGATGTAGTTGGTAGAAGCTGCTAGGGCACTCTTTTTTTTTCCACACTGTGATTTAATTTTCTATTTATTATGAAAGTTAGATTATATGCACGGTACAGAGCCACTGCTTGTGCTTTGCAGTTTGCAATCGAGTGTGTGACTGCACAGGTGAACCTGCCTGCACTTTGTGGCTGTAGTAGTGTTGCAGGCAGGGTACAGCATCATTGAAGATAAAGAATCAAGATGAAAAAGCCTTTTTTTCTTGAACTGTGTGCTGTGCAAGTACTGTGCTATGTTCAGTGTAGTCACATGCAACAATATTACAGTCATAGAAAATCCACCAAAAAGAGCTCCTACTGGCATTGTAAAAATGACCAATATTGTGTCCCTATTAGACTAGACAATTATGTAGACGTTTGTACATTGCAGCAGAACAAAAGTCAAATTTTTTTTGGTTTGTCCAAATTTGGTATCATATTTTGGGGGGGAATTAAATTCTGAACTGAACGGCATCATAGGTGAAATACTGCCTTCCCCAAATAATTTTTATATCCAAATGAAGTGATTCAGCAGATATGAATTATTTTGCTGTGCACAAATCTAGAGAATATATAAGATAGATTATATATTATAGGTTAGATCAGTGGTTCCCAAACGTTTTAGGCTCAAGGCACCCTTAATATTTCAAAATTTTTCCAAGGCACCCCAAGTCAATAATTCTAGGTTGTATATCTGTACAGCGCTGTGGCATTTACTTACACTTTAGTGTAATGTACAGTGTTGGTGTTTGAAGAGGTACTTATATATAGTTTTAGTGTTTTAATATAGGGGTGTGTTTGTATGTAATATTTGTGTATGACTGATTGGACACACACACACACACACAATATTTTTAATATCTCCAGCTACCCTCCTGTTAACTTACCTTGTGTGTCCAGGAGGGTGGCTAGGAGTCCTGCTGCTGGCTTGTGGGAGTGAGGAGTCTGGAGCACTTCATGTTCCTCTCCCCTCCTGCTGCTGCTGCCTCCTCTCCCTCCCGCGCTGTCTCCCTGCATGATGCTTGGAGGAAGTGACAGGCTGTCACTTCCTCCCAGCCGGCTGACATTACAGGTGCCCAATCGCGGTCCTAAAGGACAGTGACACCCGAACGGGCCCCTGTTCAGTAGTAATATTTCCCCGGTGCTATAATCATAGCTCCGGGGAAACATTATGCGCCACCCCTGTGTGCCTGTCGTGATGCCCCAGGGCGCCGCGGCACACACTTTGGGTTAGACAGACAGGCAGGCAGACAGATATGATATACATATAAGATAAAATAAGGATAGACAAAAGAAAACATTCATTCCGGTCGTCTTGATTGCCCACTGTAAATATATCAAGTATAATGATAGATGTTGCTATATTGTCTATGGCTATCATATGTCTAAACCATTTCATTTCAATAAAAAAATAAAATTTTCTTGCAATTCACTTGCAATGTACATCTGTTCACATTGTAATCTGTGAACCAAATTCTGTACACCATCTAGTTCACTTAAAATAAGACGCGTTTGCTGCTTAAGGTTGCAAAAATCCCTTAAGCCTAGAGGCTCAATGACAGAAGAATCCATCGGACCACATCCAGATCCTTCGTTACTTAATGACATTACAATACAAAGACAGAGGTAGACTATGCATCATTAGACATCCATTTCTAATGCAGCGAGATCATTAGCTCACATACCAGTGTTTATAACAGTGGAAAATGATGCAGTTAATATGTTGTAACCTTTCTACAACAAATATCTCTAGGGAGATATTCATTCTTTCATAAAATTGATGAATTCAGTTCAAAACCTACTTTCACCAATATTCCTGCTACCAGATCCCGTGAGAACTGCATATGTTAACCTTAGCGCTTACTCTAATCTGCTTGGCAAGTATTCCAGGAAAATAATTAAAAAGAAAAAAATGCATAACAGTTCAGATTTGAGAAAGTGAACTATTCAGTGTGGAATAAAATTAGATTTAAATGTTCTGCATCTTCCATTTTTATTTAGAATATAACAAGCCAAAACGATGTTGTTAATCCAAGGAGGAATCTGGTTACCATTATAGAATCAAGAAGTATTGTGTTTCCCATTTATGTGGCATTATTGGAGATTCCTTCAAATTGAGGAAGGGGGACTTCTTTTGGATCAACTGCATAAACATTTTAAAGGTTGAACTCAAAGGGTTTGTGTCTTTTTTCTAACTTCGATTGCTATCTAAATATGCAACATGCATTGCCTTAAATGCTGCAAATGTGCAGCAAACCTATACCACTGCTATTGGCTTGGCTTCGGAATTCCAATCTTTTGGAGAGGTGTAAATGCTTGAGATATTTTAGGTTCACCTCCAAATCTGTATCGCACAAAAGAATAGTGTCTCAAAAGCATACATTTCTGTTTTTCAACTAATTCATGCAAATTTATTGTGTATAAATGGAGGCACTCAAAACTTCCCTTAAAAATTCTCTAGCAGTCAATGATATTTAATTTTATTTAGCATGGTCAATAGTGATGTCCCGAACGGTTCGCAAACGGTTCACCACGAATGGTTCGCCACGGACTCATCATTCAGTAAACTTTGACCCTGTACCTCACAGTCAGCAGACACATTCCAGCCAATCAGCAGCAGAACCTCCCTCCCAGACCCTCCCACCTCCTGGACAGCTCACTAAGAATGCAGCTTCACAATAGATGCTGTCCAGGAGGTGGGAGGGTCTGGGAGGGAGGGTCTGCTGCTGATTGGCTGGAATGTGTCTGCTGACTGTGAGGTACAGGGTCAAAGTTTACTCAATGATGAGTCCGTGGCGAACCGTTCGTGGCAAACCGTTTGGGACATCATTAATGGTCAAGCTAGAGACTTTATTACCTATAGAGAAAATAAATAATCGGTTATTCCTTGAATCGGGGTATTCTCCATCATACAGCAGACGGACATAATCAATATCTTGAAAAAAGCTACTTTATCAGAAAGCATTGCCAATTAGTACTAAGTTCAGATTATCAAGGGTGTCCTATTGGATCTTTAATAAAGTCTTGTTGGGGATGTAAAATTTTGCCTGACTGTGGCTTTCACCAAAGAAGACAGAGCAGATCTATTTTAACAGTTGGGAATTAGGCTTCTAGAATTGTTTTTGCATTATTTTTTATTTTTCACTCAAGTTGACAAATATGACAGGAAGCTCATAGCATACAGGCTATAAATTTATTTGCTTTAACATAGTTTTGCAAAGTTAGAACTCAAGGACCCAATCAAGTTTTGCTATGTGTGTGTTCAACCACAATTTCTCATCTTTCTTTATTGCACAGACACATATATATTAACAAAACAAAAACACAAAAAATGAAATAAATTTTATTCAGATTTTGGCAATAACAATGAATAATTAATGTATCTTAAAAATAAATTACGAAATAAGTTCATGTATTGCTCCTGCTTTACAAAGTACGTCATGTGTATTTGAGTTTAGCTTATTTTTGGTAGTTTCAGGTCACAAAATACAAGGAGTAAAATACAATTTCAATGAGTAACGATTTCGGAATCTTGTGTTTGTCTTGTAATCTTAAAGTGCCATTGTCACGCTGAACTTAACTTTCTACTATTTTTCCTCTTCCTGCCTGACAGTAATAGTCACAATAAACATAATTTAAAGGGAACCTCTCGTGACTTATCTTATCCTCTGTTACTTCGCCACATTATCCTTACAGATGTGGGTGTTACAGTTCTGTAACATCCACCTCTGGCCTGCCCTCACTCCTCTTTCTCTTTTCAATGATTTGACCTGCCTAGGGAGGGACATTAAGCCAAGCAGGGCAAGCAACCTCCATGATGCTGCATGCCCTGTTCAGTCACTTTGTTCCTATACTCTCTAATCAAGCGCTAGTAATGCCAACTACCTTGTTTCAATAGCAACCAAATCGCATGCGCTGTAGGTGCTATTCATGGAGAGCAGAAGGACCACTTGTAGAAGGTCTCTTTTGCTCTTCCTGTCAATCATTAATTGATTGACAGCTGGGAGAAACACCTATTGATATATAGGTTTTCTTCCCGAAAACTGCCAGCACATGTATAGATGATGTTTGATACTCTTATCAATGTTATATACGCTTTGATACTCTTCCTATGTAATATACCCAGTTGCGTACAATGGAGAAGGTCCACCCTCTTGGTTCGTAGTAAAACCTGCAAAAAAAAAAAGAAAGGTTTGACTTTAAACAAGTTCTGAGTTAAGCTCCCGATGCTGCTCTTCCATGCCCCTCCTGATGTCACTGGGATGCGCGCGGTCCATTGGTAGGCTTCTCAAAGACAAGCCTCTGATTGGACCACTCTGACTCAGTGCTAATGCACATGTTTCAGGTTGGCAGTGGGAGGGAGGCCATGGGCATGGGCAGGAGGGGGCATTTAAAAAAAAAAAAGCAACTATGTTGCATGGAGGATGGCGGGAGGGAGCACCCACAGGGAGGGAGCGTGGGAGAGAAGAACTAGGTTTCCCTTGTAGACGTTATGCCTGCAAAGGGAAGACTTCTACGTCCGTTGTCAGCATGCAGTGCCCACTGACAATGCACATATTTTATGCACAGAATTGACATTGCCAGCCCAGAACAGAGTTCTGGGCTACAAATCTCACATGTGCTGCAGTGCAACTAGCCCCAGCAGACAAGTACAAATAAATTGTTATTCAAGCTAAAACACTGCACACTTCATATCATGGTGATTAGAGTAGCCCTTTAAAAAGAGCAAAAGTAGTTTTTGGTACGACAGGTGTCCTTTATGTGACAATTATGAGATCTGAAAGATACAGATTTCTTTGCAGTCCACTTTTTGTATTGCACATCTATCTGGCAAACATGTTTAGAGGATCTCATTCTATCTTAACCTGCTATTGGAAGGATTAGTAGCAAGACTTTCACACTCTCTTGTGATGCCTAGGGTTAACGCATGATAAAAATAATGGAAAAAGTGACAAACAAGCATTACAAGCTTTACATGTTTCAAGGTGTCTGTGTGTTTATCAGAGTGAAACAAAGCATCTTGTGACCTATGGTTAATATGCAGCTGCTGTTTGAACTTGCGATTTCAGCAACTTAGAAACAGTGAACCTTATTAATCATAAAAAAATATTGTGAATAAACCCTTTTGCTTTCTGCTTTACACTGAAAATGGACGTGCCAGGAATGAGGAAAATGTCTAGTTATGTAGGCTACTTAAAGGGGAGTTAACACTTCCCAAGAATGTTTTACATTGTGTTACTTATCCCTGTATTTAACAAATATGTAATGCATGAGCTGTAAAATTAAAATTTAATGTAGATCCACATGTGTTTTTTTCTGGATGCCTTATTCTGTATAACTGGATGGCTCAATTTTAGCTCCCTGTCCAGGTCCTGAATGGCCATCGGAAAACTGGGCAAATGCCATGGGTGATGACCATGGGCCGAGGCCAATACGGCAACGAAAGCCAATGTAGGGCTGGCAGTATCCCAGCACTGACCCCACTGTGTGCCATGAGGGCCATTGGAGAGGTCAAAGATCTCACTTACCTGCCCAGAGACAGTGAAACCCGAAGAGGCGTGAGGAGGACCTGGGGACTCTGGCCTGCAGACCTGCCAGATCCTGAACATTCCTCTCGCAACACCCAACAATATAATATATTTATGCCAGTAATATCACAGAATAAAATAAAAATGTGTAAACATGACCAATGTCCTTGCACCCCATTGAAAACCAATCACACAACTGGTTGATATATATGTGTTCTTAAAACTCTTTTCAATTTTTTTTACTAACAGCATATCAGGTAAAATATCTGTAAAGGCAATCTGCTCCCCCAGTCAGTGTTTAGTTATAGTGACCAGATTGTGCTTCAAAAGTATCATTGTTGGTAGCAGACAGTTCTATGACTTTAACACCAGCAGATCCCATGGCTGTAACAGTGGGCTGTAAAAGTAGTAGTACTATTACTGTCTACTGCTAATGTGACTACTCATTACAGAAATGTAACAGCAGACGGCACCATAGCTGTAACACTAGTATTGTTAGCAGTAGACGGTACCATAGCTATAACACTGGCATTGTAAGCAGTAGATGGTACGGAGGCTGTAACACTAGCATTGTTAGCAGTAGACGGTATCGTAGCTGTAACACTAGCATTGTTAGCAGTAGACGGTATCGTAGCTGTAACACTAGCATTGTTAGCAGTAGACGGTATCGTAGCTGTAACACTAGCATTGTTAGCAGTAGACAGTACCGTAGCTGTAACACTAGCATTGTTAGCAGTAGACAGTACCATAGCTGTAACACTAGCATTGTTAGCAGTAGACAGTACCAGAGCTGTAACACTAGCCTTGTAGCAGTAGACGGTATCGTAGCTGTAACACTAGCATTGTGAGCAGTAGACGCAGTGGCGTACATACCGTGGTCGCAGGACCCCCGCGACCGGGTACCAGCTGCCACATTTTGCGGCCCCGGGGTCGCATGTTAAGGGGTCCATCGGGTGGCCCATGCGGTCATGCTGTGTGTATGTGTCTATGTATGTGTCGGGGGCCCACGGATCGGGGGATAGAGGGGAGGGAAGGGGAGAGAGGCGAGGGGGGGCCCATGGAGCAGTTTCGCACCGGGGCCCCATGGATTGTGTGCACGCCACTGAGTAGACGGTACCATAGCTGTAACACTAGCATTGTTAGTAATAGATGGTACCGAGGCTGTAACACTAGCATTGTTAGTAATAGATGGTACCGAGGCTGTAACACTAGCATTCTTAGCAGTAGACGGTATTGTAGCTGTAACTAGCATTGTTAGTAGTAGACGGTACCGAGGCTGTAACACTAGCATTGTTAGCAGTAGACAGTACCATAGCTGTAACACTAGCATTGTTAGCAGTAGATGGTACAATAGCTGTAACACTAGCATTGTTAGCAGTAGACGGTATCGTAGCTGTAACACTACCATTGTTAGCAGTAGACGGTACCGTGGCTGTAACACTAGCATTGTTAGCAGTAGACGGTACCGTGGCTGTAACACTAGAATTGTTATCATTAGACGGTACTGTGGCTGTAACACTAGAATTGTTAGCAGTAGACAGTACCAAGGCTATAATACTAGCATTGTTAGCAGTAGACTGTACCGTGGCTGTAACAACACACTGTGACAGTAGCATTAGGAGCAGCAGATGAGACCCTCACATATTGTGTGACCTGGAGACTGAGTGATGACTGTTACTAAGATCAAGTGACTGAAATGAGCCTAGGAGAGAAAGTGGATCTGGATGTGAAAGAACGTTAGATTGCAAAAAAAGAAACAGAGTGTAAGAGAGTCTGTCACCAAGTGTAGCAGTCAATGACAGTAAGCCATGAAAACATTGTGTGTGATGTAATCTACTTTGTATTGGAAGTGTGAGGTTATATTAAAGCATTAATATCGGCAGAGAATGAGTGGAGCTGTTGAGAGTCTATGAAATAACAAATACAGAAACATAGAATGTTATAGCAGATAAGAACCATTTTTCATTTTCTAAATACTTTCATTAGTCCCTAGCCTTATCTTATATCTAGGATACAAATACAAAAAGATAAGTCCTGCGCTCACTCCCATCACTCCTGGGTGGCAGCAACGACCACAGTACATATCAGCCCCAATATATACATAGTAAAAACCAAAGAAAAAGTTACCTGCGCTCTCTCCTTAATCCCTATGTATATTTAAACAAATGGAGGTCATTTAGTTACTCCAATGGCCATTGGAAGGAATGCCCATCTGCCAACGTCAAGGCAGACCTCCCTCTGTCTCATTAGAGATATCTTTGCCAGAAGATCAAAGAAGCAGGCTGAAGGGTCAGTGTAGGACTCGCTTAGGGGGGGTCTGCCTTGATGTTGGCAGGTGGGCATTCACTCCAATGGTCATTGAAGTAACTAAATGACCTTCATTTGTTTATATCTAGGATAGCCTTATGCCAATCCCACACATGTTTAAACTCTTTCATTGTGTTAACCTCTACCACTTCAGCAGGAAGGCTATTCCATGTATCTGCTACCCTCTCAGTAAAGTAATACTTCCTGATATTATTTTTAAACCTTTGTCCCTCTAATTTAAGACTATGTCCTCTTGTTGTGGTAGTTTTTCTTCTTTTAAATATAGTCTCCTCCTTTACTGTGTTGATTCCCATTATGTATTTAAATGTTTCTATCATACCCCCCCTGTCTTCTCTCCTCCAAGCTATACATGTTAAGATCCTTTAACCTTTCCTGGTAAGATCCTGCAATCCATGAACCGGTTTATTTTATAAGTAGCCCTTCTCTGAACTCTCTCTAAAGTATCAATATCCTTCAGAAAATACGATCTCCAGTACTGCGTACAATACTCCAAGTGAGGTCTCACCAGTGTTCTGTACAATGGCATGAGCACTTCCCTCTTTCTACTGCTAATACCTCTCCCTATACCATTCTGCTAGCATTTCCTGCTGTTCTATTGAACTGTCTGCCTGTAGTTGACCGACTCCTCCCTACTACCTTTCTTGTGAAAAGGCACAACATTCGCTAACTTCCAATCTTCTGGGACTACTCCTGTTAACAATGATTGGTTAAATAAATCTGTTAATAGTTTTGCTAGTACACCACTAAGCTCTATTAATAACTTTGTGTGTATTCTAGCAGGCTCCATTGACTTATTTGTCTTTACTTTTGACAATTGAAATAGAACCTCTTCCTCTGTAAACTCCCATGTAACAAATTACTAATTTGTCCTTTGTGACAGTAGTCACAGTCATTGAGAATGTAAGGCAGACAATATATGTATGTCCCCATCTTCCTCTTGTGTTTTGGTCACCCAGTGCCCAGTATTAGTGCAGGGTATGTTTAAGGTGTTACTTGTCTGTGTCTCTCTCCCTCTGCCTTTTTCCTGTCCCATTGTTTCTCCAGCAGGGTTTTGTCCCAGGGACACTGCCGACCAGTTTAAACTAGCTGCTCTGTCCCTCCTCAAGCTTCCATCGTGCCTTGCTATTGTCTGACCCCACCCTTCCTTGTACTATAGTGCTATTGTACGTAAATGAGGCTGTTGGAGGCTTAAAATGTGTGTGCTATGTCTAGTAAAGGAGTTGCTGTGTTAACCTTCACCATGTGTCCTCTAGTGTTGCTGATGAAAAGGGTATCCAGGGCTACATGCACAGTGGCCTGGTCCAGGGTGGAAAAGACCTTCAGTGATCCTGGACAAGTCTCGGTGACTGGGTATGAAGTGCTCCAGGGTCCCTGATAAATAAGAGGTAGCAGACTTGGCGGAGGTACTCGGTTCGCGTACTGGAGCTCTGTTAGATCTTTTTTCCTAACTGAGGCCCCTTTCCTTCATTTTCATCTGTAAATACTGAACAAAAATATTTGTTGAGTCAGTCAGATATAGCTTTATCCTCTTCTACATACCTTCCTTCTTTTCTTTATAATCTAACTAATCC
Organism: Pelobates cultripes; assembly: GCA_933207985.1. Taxonomy (NCBI): domain Eukaryota; kingdom Metazoa; phylum Chordata; class Amphibia; order Anura; family Pelobatidae; genus Pelobates; species Pelobates cultripes. The sequence continues at coordinate 353,893,712 of OW240912.1, forward strand.
ATGTTTTACTTTCCTTTTCTCATTTATGTATCTAAAAATGTTTTGTCCCCTTCTTTTACTGACTGTGCTATTTTCTCTTCTGTGTGTGATTTGGAAGCTCTTATAACTTCCTTAGCCTCCTTACTGCCAAATCTTATAGATCTGTCTATCTTCCTCACTTTTTTTTATAATTACTAACTGCTAACTTTTTGGTTTTCTTTACTATATTGACTACTTCTGCAGATTACCACAGTGGTTTCTTAATTTTTTTGCTTTTACTGAAAAGCCTAATGCAATTTAATTTTGCCTTCAGCAGTGCAACTTTTAAATAATTCAATTTCTCTTGGACTCCATTTAAATTGCTCCAGTCTGATAATGACTCCTTTACACATATTCTAATTTTAGAAAAGTCTGTTTTTCTAAAGTCTAAAACTTTTGTTTTTGTGTGATGTGACTCAGTCACTGTTCTTAAATTAAACCACACTGACTGATGATCACTGGATCCTAAACTTTCACCTACAGTAATATCTGATACCAAATCTCCATTTGTAAACACTAAATCTAGTATGGCCTCCTTACGAGTTGGCTCCTCAAGACTTGTTTTAGAGACAATCCCAGTAGGGAGTTTAGAATATATGTGCTCCTGGCACAAGCAGCTATTTTGGTTTTCCAGTTCACATCAGAAAGATTAAAGTCAGCCATGATAATTTCTCCCTTCATTGTCATTTTGGCTATTTCCTCAACTAGTAGATTTTCTCACTCTTCTTTTTGTCCTGGGGGCCTATAAATCACACCTACTCGAGTTACTGTGTGATTACCAAATTCTAACGTAACCTAAATGGACTCTAGATTCGCCTCACTAACTTTTATTAGGCTAGATGGTATGCTACCCTTCACATACAAGGCCAGTCCTCGACCTTTCATGCCTTCCCTGTCTTTTCTATATAAAGAGTACCCTGGCATTGCTATGTCCCAGTAATTTTTCTCATTATACCATGTCTCAGTAACAGCCACTAAATCTACATTATCAGTTGCCATTTTTGCCACAAGTTCACAGATCTTATTTCCTAAACTTTGAGTATTTGTAGACATGACTCTAAGCTTATAATCTTTTAACACACTTGCTACAGGCATTTTCTGTACTTGTTTTGAGGGGCAATTGGATTGATGTTTTATCACCCTTTTGCCCCTCCCCCTCCTAGTTTAAATATATCCTAGCAAAACCTCGGAACTGCTCACTGAGAACATGCAAATCATCTTTTTTGTACAGTTTATTTCCATTCCAAACAGAGCTACAATGAGAACTGAAGCCAAATTCTTGCTCCCGACACCGTTCACCATGTCACAAGTTAAAGTCCCTAATACGCATCTGCCTTTCATTCTGAGTATTATGGACAGGCAGATCTTCAGAGAATGATAGTGTGGAAGCAACCTGCCGTATATCATTGGCAAAAACACAAAACACTTGCTTTACCTCTGAAACCTCATTGCAAGCCAAGTCATTTGTCCCTAGATAGACAAGTACATCCAATTTCCCTTCCTGCTTTGCTTGATTAACAATATTACAAATACGTCACCTGTCTCTGTGAGCAGTAGCTCCGGGAAGACATCTAACATGGCCACTATTGTCCAGCTCCACACCTCTTATGATGGAACCCCCAACATCTGCTTTCTATCATGCCTCACCTTATCCTTTGTGTAATTGGCTGCAATCTTGCACAACTGAGGCTGGAGGTTCCACAAACTTGGTGCCTGAGCCTGTCTCCATAACATCACTACACTCAGTGTCTGAGCTTGTCTCCATAACACCACTACACTCGGTGTCTGAGTTTGTCTCCATAATAACACTACACTTGGTGCCTGAGCCTGTCTCCACAACACCATTACACTCAGTGCCTGAGCTTGTCTCCACAACACCACTACTCTAAATTCATACAATTATGCACAAAAAGAGAGCAAGCCACAACCCTTATCCTTCTCATTAACTTTTATAGTTCTAAATATAATTTGCTGATATAAATTTGTTTGCACAATATCTGGTAAATATTGTGTGCTTTGCATAGAGCAGCCTCCTTCTATGGAAGTGCCAACAATAGTGCAAAAACCAAAAATACTCAATTAAAGAAAGGCTTAAAAATATAAACAAAAGAAAAAAAAGCTAAATGTCAGTTTTAGTTTGTCACAGCTTATTTAAAAAATATAGAATGCTTACTACAAATATACCCATTCAGTAGACTGTGGACTACTATAAAATATAATGTGTACTATTGAAGGCTGTCATGAGAGCAAATGGAACTTCTCCTTGCTGAATTGTGTTAAACAAATACAATGTTGCACAAACAAAAGTTACTATAGTAGTAAAAAAAAAAATTAGAGCTACCTGATATAAATTTGGCAGACCTCTAAGAACACTGTGAAAGTCCTTGACACAATGGTATTACCCAGGAGAGTCAGTGTATCAAACCTTGTAGGAAACTATGGCTTTCTGATTTATGTGGGATATAAACTGCAAGAAAGTCCCTTTAATCCAGTGCGTCCAAACAAGGTTGCAGTTTGAATGCTCCTGGTCTTGGAGAATTTGTCCAGTTTGGCTAAATCATTCTTCAAAAAAAAAATACCCGTCTCTGTCTCATTAAAAGATATCTTTGCAGGAGCTCAAGGAAGCAAGGTGAAAGTTCAGTGTAGGACACGCCTAGGGGGGTCTGCCTTGACGTTGGCAGGCGGGCATTCCTTCCAATGGCCATTGGAGTAACTAAATGACCTCCATTTGTCTAATTATACATAGGAATTTAGGAGAGCTCGCAGGTAACTTTTTCTTTTGTTTTCAATTTGTAATTCTTTGAATTCTCACTTTAGTGAATAACCCTATAGATATCTCAGTCTTGAGCTCTGCTAAAAAAAAGCACCGCTCCAATCAAAAAATAAAGGGTACAGTCCGTAACTATCTGAGCAGGTGGTGCAATGTATATCTGTGTGGCAAAGTGACATTAAAATGTTTCCGTTTACAAGTTTCTTCAAAGAGCTGGACTTTACCAAAATCAAATAAAAATCTTTAGTTTGTATTACGGTTTTAAGCTGCAGCCTTGTTTGGACATACCGGATTAAAATGACATTTTTGAAGCTCATACCCCACATATATATATCGAAGTGGCACATTTTCCAACAAGGTTTAAAAATGAAATCAGTTTCTTTATGTATTTAAACAGCATGATACATATTTAATACCAAAACGTTATGTGAATTATTGCTTCCAGCTGTTATTGTGTCTTTAAGAACAAGACAAACGAAAAAGAAATGAGCCACTCTTAGACAAGTTAAATGCTGCAATGGAGGGTTATGCGTATTGTTATAGAAATTGTATAAAGAGGAAATCATCTGTCTGTAATCTAACAGAGACAAAATTACACATGTGAGAAATTACACTTTTTGTGCTTGTACTAATGTCTGCCCCTTATTTTGTCTCTTAACATTAAACATTCTTTAGTACTATTTTTAGAAGGAATGAGGTTCTTTGTGTCACTGGCAAACTGTATTATAAAGCATTTTTTCCAGCAATATATTCTTTCATTATTTTATGCTCTAAAAACTACAATATTAAAAGTTCTGCAACAGAAATCCCGACACCAGAACTTGTCCATAAGGGCGATCTTTCTCCATAGCAGCACACATTGATGTGGGTAACATTAGAGAAAACCAAGCTGTAGCAGTAAAACTAGTTACACTGAACTGTGAATGAACCTATATTTTAAATAGGTTCATCAATTTCATTGCACATTTTATTCTTCCTTATTATAACTTCAACTAGAAGAAGATAACATTAAAGTATATCTGCCAAGGAACAGTGTCAAGGTTTATACAGTATAGAGAAAAAAATCCAACTCATAAATCTAACCAATGTATCTATCAAGTGTATGCGTTTAACACCCCAAACACCTAAATCACTTTAGCTTGCTGAAGTGCTTTATGTGTGAAGACTGTGTCCTCTTTTTTATTTTTTCAAAAAGTGCAGATTTCAATAGGAATTGGCACAATTATAAATTGACTTTTACGAATGTTAAACCCCCCATACGATGTCAAAGAACTGCCCAGAGCACCTGCTTTGCAATATCTGCGATTGGACAGCCACAGAAAGTCTTGGCTAGGGAAGAAGTGGATGGCTTGAAAATGCAGCAGACAAGAGAACTGATAGTTGTTTTTATTGGGGGTATATGAATGAATGAATACAAAAATAAAACCATTTGCCATTGGAGTGTTCCTTTAATTGCATGTTCAGTTATAGTTTTTTTTAGACTTTTTGAGTATAGGTTTAACCTTCCTCCCATGCACTTGTATAGAGGTCACTATGAGGTAGGTTGTGTCGGAACGCTGGCACTCCGACCGAGTACCTCCGCCAATCGATGCTCCTAGTGCTTGCCGTGGACTCCAAGCACTCCAACCGACACCATCAGCACTGCAAACCCCACTTCCAGCGATGCAGCTGCGCTGGGGTCTCGCCGTCTTTCACCCACCCTGGATCCAAGGCCAGGATCCAGCTTCCAGTAGGCAGACCTCTCTTCTTCCAGAGAGCGTAGCAGGAACAAGAACAGCTCTTACAAGCACTTACTCTGGGGAGTATAGTGTGAATATAGCAATCCCCAGAGTGTAGTTTTCCCATCCCCCAAACATGAGCCAAGGCTTCAAGAAAGGGTCAAGTAGTTCTGTATAATTGGCACCAAAGGGCTTTCTTTTATGGAGGTCTTACACATACAGTACCGCCCACAGGGTTTTGAAGAACAAACCAATCAATACATTACAACACAGCTAAACACTCCCAATCATACCAGCAGAAATCCTCCCCTCTGCCTGTGATACAATTATCTCAACACAATAGACTAACTTAATTATCACACCCAGAAAACATACAGTTTTACACACTATTCATAACTTTAAAAGTATACATCACATTCACATAATTTTATGATCAGCATACTCCAAATACAAACATACTCAAAAATCAGACAATTCCTTCCATTGGTTTAAAAGTTGGGTCAAAGTCCTTTGTGATCACTGCAAGCATGGCTTTTCCTGCCCAAACCAGTTCCAAAGAGTTAGGCTGTGTGAGATAAGTGGCTTAACTGGGTGTGGTAAGCCAACTATCTCCAGGTACAGAAAATATCCCTATTCACAAAAACAGCAAAAATACACAAAAATACATAACTCCCATCATACTGTACAGAACCCACAACCACAGTCAAATCGCCATGGGGTTAAAGTTACAGCATGGGCTGATAAGAGGGGTCATAGTCATGAGACAAGAGGCTAGCCATTAGTCCTCTCCAGGTAGAAGTGGCGAAGGGCACTTTGTCACATAGGTATTACCAGCACCCCCAATAAGGGCACGTCTTGCTATGAAATTGGAAAATATTTTTTATCTGTTATATTTATCTCTTAAAGAAGAACATAACCCTTAATTATTTATCACATTATTTAAAAGGGTTCAATTCCAACCAAGAATATTCGCTCACAAACCGTTCCAGAGCCATTTAGATTCTTCAAACAGAAAGCTGCAGACTCCTGTGGACAGGGGCGCCACTGATTGGCTTAGGCTCTCTAAGCCAATCGATAGCATCCCATTCATAAACTTGGCATGAGAAAAATATGCATGTTTCTCAAGCGGTTTTGTGAATGGAAAGCTACTGATTGGCTTACCAAGTGTCAGTTGTCACTCTCAACTAATTAGCAGCTCTCTTGTCTGTGGCAAGTCAGTACATTACATGATCACACACATTTGAATAACCCTTCTAAGAATTTTAGAATATAAATAAGAACCACTAATGGTTAACTTATCGTGAGGTTACTTAAGTGATTATTATCTTAACTGCTGGTGCATAACTTCCCATCTAAAAGTTTGGTTAAAACATCCCATATTTTAAGTATACTTGTGTATTTAGTTGGTGTAAATAAAATGTGAATATTTATAAGAAATGTATACAATGTAATAAATCTAGCAATAAGCCTTATGCCACCATTAGTTTATAGCATGGGTCGTCAACCTGGTCCCTACCGCCCACTAGTGGGCGTTTCAGGATTCCAGGTGGGCGGTAGGGATTTCAGAGATTGGGTGGGCGGGTGCGAGCCGGCGGTACCCGTGCAACCGGGTACCACCGTCACCATTTTCGGCCCCAGCCCGCGTGGCAAACCGCCGGGGCCGCCACCCAAGGGGTCCATCGGGTGGCCCATGCTGTCAGGGCCACCCGATGGATGTGGATTGAGAGGGGGCCCGGTCAGCGATGGGCGCTTTAACAGTGCGACCGGGCCCCCTATTATTACATCACACGCTGGGAGGAAGTGACTGCACGTCACTCCTCCCAGCTAAAACTGAGAGCCGCGCGGGAGGAAGACCAGGGAGTGGGAACTCTGACTCCCATGCACCTGAGCCACCACTGGACCCCAGGGAAAGTCACCCTCCTGCACCTAAAAGGTAGGAAACAGGAGGGTGACAAAAATATTTTGTGTGTGTTTGTTTGTGTGTATGTGTCTTTGTATGTATGTCTTGTGTGTGTCTATGTATGTATGTCTTGTGTGTGTGTGTGTGTGTCTATCTGTATATATGTGTGTGTGTATGTATGTGTGTCTTGTCTTTGTATGTATGTCTTGTGTCTGTCTGTATGTGTGTATGTGTACCTGTCTGTTTGTGTGTGTATGTGTACCTGTCTGTTTGTATGTATGTATGTGTGTGTCTGTATGTATGTGTACCTGTCTGTTTGTATGGATGTGTGTGTCTGTATGTATGTGTGCGTGTGTCTGTATGTATGTGTGCCTGTCTGTATGTATGTGTCTTGTGTGTGTGTGTGTGTGTGTCTGTGCCTGTTTTTCTGTATGTATGTATGTATGGGTGCCTGTCTGTGTGTCTGTATGTGTGCCTGTCTAGGTGTGCCTGTCTGTGTGTGTCTGTATGTGTGCCTGTTTGTATGTATGTGTCTTTTTAAGTGTGTGTGTGTATGTATGTGTGCCTGTCTGTTATAGTGGGCTATAGTAAGTGGGCTACCGAGCTAAGCCTTCCTACTGGGCATTGCTATAAGGAAGGTTAAAAATTTTTTTTTAAAAGGGATAAAAAAGGTGGGGAGGGGAATTGAGGAGGGAGATGAGATGAGCTGACGCACAGATGAGAAATCATATTATGCGCAAACAGAGAAGTCATCTGAATATCACCAAAAGAGGAGACCTTTGTTTGTTCCTTACGAAAATCGAACAAGATATCAAATATTTAGTCTTGCAGCATCAGCCTCAAGGATCTCATTAATCACTAGTAAAGGTAATTTCAATTTACTTTATTGTTTTCCAATTAAAATTTATAAAGTTAAAAACATTCTAAACATGCATTATGTAGAAATAAAAAGATAAATGTACGTACTTTTATTTTTTTTAAAACACCCTCCTTTCTAAAAAATATTCCGCACTTGCGCGAAAACTGGTGGGCGGTAAGGAAATTTTTCCATCAAGAAAGATGCATTAGTGGGCGGTAGGTAGAAAATGGTTGACTACCACTGGTTTATAGATATCAAAAACAATGTGTGCTGGTACATTCTAAGAAAATAGACTTTGTGAGCATGAAAAATCAGAGCAGATTATAGAGCATAAGAAAATCACTCAACCTAGAAATTAGCCAGGTTCTATTACTAAAGTAGTATAATTTAAACCTTTATGGCAAGATATGGAAAAATATATACTTATACTAATCAGTCACTATTCAAGACAGGTAGGTGTATATTTAAATATATAATGCAATATAAATGCATGTTGTTACAATCCCAAATCAATAGTAATAATAATAATAATAATGCAGTCAGCAATTACTGTAACAAAACATTTGAAAACTCCCAAAATACTACTAACAATATAAGAATATGTGAGGATAAGTGTGAATAAAATCAATCACAAACAAAAAAGACTCTCCCCCCATCCCCCTGTTTTGGCCGATGGCCTTTGTTAAAGGAGGACAAATGACTGTAAAGTAATAAGGTATATCCAGAACATTTTGATGAATTAGTCAGAAACACATGGTGGATGGATGCAGTTGGCAGATGAAAGATGCATTGTCAATAAAAGAAATGAACGTGATGACCACAAGTACAATTGTATAAGAGTATCACGTGTCCATAAATTAATACATACAACCCAGAATAAAGGCAAAACAAGACCATGAGGAGCCAGGCAAGGCCTACGCAGAACAGGGACATGTGAGTGAGAGGGTAGTGTATACAGAGCAAAAAGGAAGTGGAAAAAAACACCCAGTACACGTAGAATAGATTAAATACAACCTGGAAAAATGAACCAGAATAATACTGTTGTGGTCGTGACCTAAATATGAATATTAATCTCTTAATACATAATAATTAAGGCTAGCTGGGGTGGGTGGAAGTTAGTGGGGAATTGGGGGATTTGGTATTGTTGTGGTGTGACCTAAATATGAATATTAATCTCTTAATACATAATAATTAAGCAATACGGAACAACATTAATATTTTTATAATTCATGGTATTATGGTCGAATATGTGGATAGAAAATACACAAAACGTTGTAATATTAAATGTATATTTAATATAACTATAACAAATAAACAGATGCTAGCGGAATGTCAATTTACACAATTTATACAATACAATACTACACACACTATTGGTTGCTAAATATTATACAAAAGGCTGTTACAACAAACATATTACTTACAAGGCCCCAGCCAAAGGGCTGGGGCTAAGTCAGAGCTGGTGCTACATGATCAGTCAGGTACAGGCAAACAGAGAGCTAGCTTCTCCTCACATCTGGGTTTTTATTCGGTGTAAGTAGGCTGGCCTGTGATGTCACTGCCAGAAGCACAGGTCTTCCTACACACTCCCCCTAGTGGTGCCCCCAAAGCATTACACTAAATATGCTTTACTGACATCTAGTGGTGTCTAAAGCATTAAGCTCATTATGCTTTTTTTATGACAAAAAGTCATTAATTAATAAATACCATTACAAACCACCCTTTGACTTATGTCATAAAACAAACATTATAAACCCGTACATCTTGAATCTACCCTATTTTAACAGTACCTGCCCTACAACAAAACCCACCTTTTTAAGAATGATACCCATTTACCCGTAAAGTTATGACACTTTATTGCTTATTAATTTTTTTTTCATTGAGCACATGCATCACCAGTTGGGAATAACCACTGAGCACATGCATTAGCAGTTGGGAAACCTTGGCCTTAAATAGGCAAATACCCACCCTTGTAATAATAGACAACTCAAACCATGTTTTATTAGATTAACCAATGATATTGTGTTCATGTGAGGATGTGTTTTGGAGCTAAATATAGTATTAGACACCACAAACTCATAACACCTATGAATCATGGCACAGACCGACTCGATTTCTGTAGCCTCTGGCTGGTCTGTGTGCCTGGAATTTTCACAAACATTAGTCCTGGAAACTGGATACTCTATTCTTCGACAGTCTCATAGAACATACGCATGGAGACAGGGATGAATGAAACAGTTCATGTGATCAAGGACTTTTGTGTGTTTGTGGTCACATTGTTTTGTTTTTTTCTTTCTTTATACCATTAACCACCTTGACGTAACAGTTTCCTGCTCCTGATGCATTTTGTTCCGACTCTCACCACTCTTAGCTGCAATATTTTTTCTCCTTACAGCAACAGTTGAGCATAGTGTCCAGTGCTGCTTCTTCTTCTTCTGCTTAAAATATCCTTGCTTGAAAGTTCTTGAATGAAAACACAGGCAATGACGAACACAAACATAAATAATAACTGTGCCAATCATCACAAGTACCATTTGATTGTGGTGTCTTAACCATATTTTTTCCTATGGCGTTTGGATAAATACCTACACACCTCTCTTCACATCCAGCACACTCCTGATTCACAGATAAACACAATATCACTGCTGTATCTACCAATTTAACCCAAACACTCGTTATTACTGCTGCATTTACCAATTTAATCTAAACACTCGTTATCATTGCTGTATTTAACCAATTTAATCTAAACATTAACCAAAACAATTACATTCCTATTTACCACCCTTCTATTTAAACATGTATAGATAACCCAAAATGCCTACTTTCTCTTATCCCTCTTATTTTTTTTTGTTTTGTTTTTTGAACTGCAACCACTCATGCACTTTACACAGACACAAATCAAGCACCTACTGGACAATGGGGTTCCCTCGTTAGAGCCCTCCCACCCCAGTTTGGTTTACACAAAAATACCCCCTGGTCCCTATGGGTCAATTCCCCCCTTTCCCAGGCAAGCATACATACATACAACAATAATACATAAGGGTTTCAATTGCAATACAATCACTAGAAATAAGAGAACAGTATGCACAAAATCATAGCATAGACATGTTAAATAGACAATAAAATAAAACATTCAATAGCTCATCAAAGGTCAACATTTAAACACTGGTCTCCATCTGATATTCTATCTGTGTTCCAATGTCCACCCCTGGTTTCTGCTATATCTGAAAAAGGTAAGAAAACAGATCAGGATTACTTTTCCTTGTCACTTATAGTGTATACTGCCAAATCCTTTACTTAGCATATATACATATATACACATATAAATACATTCCCTAAACTTTTCATTTTATAAACAATTTGTTCAACAAGGTAACTTTATTAATTTTCTACTTGGCTCTTAAAATAAACAATCAGCTAATAGCTGCATTCTGCATCTTCCTTGCAATTCAGGAAACACATTTCTAGCCAACCTAAACATGTTTAATAACTCTCCACCCTTTGGTTAAATTATAGAGGAGTGAACCACAACACCTCTTCCGCCTCTGAAAGGATATAGGTCAATATGTCTCAAAGTTCAACACTTCTGACAGCTATGAGTGACTCCCTATTAATTTCTAGCCTTTCCACGGACATGCTTGCACCTCGCGGCTAAGGGCCTGCACAACTAACCACCCTGTGATGGCAGTGGCTTTCCGCATGGGGGTGACCGCCCCCGCAAAATTATAGAGGAGCAAACATACAGCAGCCTCTTTTCCGGCTCGATTAAAGGTTCTGGGCCAATATGTCTGCAATTTAACCAGTACACTCACGTATCACTTATTGTATATTTCCTGGTCTCTCAGGAATTTCTATTAAATAGCGTATCCCCTTCCCAGGGCAATATACAACACAAACTAGTCACCAAGGGTCTCTATGGTCATGATAGGCCACCCTACCACTAGTGTAATACGCCCTTTTTTTAAAATATATTTCCTGGTCTCTCAGAGATTTTGCCTATCCCTTTCCCAGAGCAATATATATAAACAATTACAAATAAGTTACAAAACGCTACTTATAAGTAATGCAGGGTTTCAAATAATAATACAGGATAGAACTGCACAACAACTATTGGGTATGCTCCCCCTTATCCGGACACGTTTAAATACCCCCTAGCTCAGGTTCCCCACCCGCTACTGTAACTTAAATCACAGCCCACGTTATGGAGGTTCATCCGCTAGGCAGATACACCCTAATTCAAAGCATGGAAATATTAAAATCAGTTATAGATGGCTTTTAAAATAATATAAATCTTAATCTGAGCCTATATACTTACTTTGTTAAAAATACTAACTTGTTAAAATATTCAGACTAAATAGGACAAAGGAATTATTTTACCATTTTTTCAGTTCATTTGTTACCAGTTCCTGCATATGTCCAGTAATTCCTTAGTCCTGGATAATAAAGCTGAAAAACACTCCACAAATTGATTAGTTTAGGCAATTACATTTACAAAACAATGCATCCTTTACTATGCAGTTTATTTTCTCATACAGGTAAGACTACCCACCCCCAACAAGGACAAATTCTCCCCCAGCTGTAGCTGAAAAGGATGGTCTCTTACATCACCAACCATCCCCCAAACACGTGCTTCACTGTTTTGACTAGGATGTACACTACATGTTCACACAGCTGTTAAATAAAAAAAATGGTCTTTCCTTCATGAGTCATAATTATACATATATATCCATACTAAAATTCTATGTATACGCTCACAAATCTATTATTTGCTCAATCTGCTTTACTAAACTTATCTTTTTCTTAACTACTATGCCAAACAAATGTAAATTTGTACACAAACAAACAAACCAGGTCAAGTAACCAGCAATAAAAACCTGGTGAACAGGTTTAGTGAAAAGTATTTTCCTATGCAAATGGTACTAGGCCTCAAGCAATTCACACCATGTGGTCAATGGTGGATTGAAACCCACATGGTCAGACAAAAAGTAAAATTGTTTTTGTTTTATATATAAAAAATGACCAAAGGTTGGTAAAACGTAACAAGCAACACAATAATTCATCACTATGTTCTTACAACAAGAGATACCTTAAAAAACAAATATCTAATCCCTATCTGCTATCTGCATTCATTCCATTAAAACCAAATCATCATTCATTTATTCATTTGTATACAGACAGACAATTTACTGTATGATTTAAGCAACATTTATATTTTCCCCAATATTCAAGCATAATCCTGCCGACTACGCCAAATGTTGTGGTCGTGACCTAAATATGAATATTAATCTCTTAATACATAATAATTAAGCAATACGGAAACAACATTAATATTTTTATAATTCATGGTATTATGGTCGAATATATGGATAGAAAATACACAAAACGTTGTAATATTAAATGTATATTTAATATAACTATAACAAATAAACAGATGCTAGCGGAATGTCAATTTCAATAATTATACAATACAATACTACACAACACACTATTGGTTGCTAAATATTATACAAAAGGCTATTACAATTGCTAACTGTTACAATACAAACATATTACTTACAAGGCCCCAGCCAAAGGGCTGGGGCTAAGTCAGAGCTGGTGCTACATGATCAGTCAGGTACAGGCAAACAGAGAGCTAGCTTCTCCTCACATCTGGGTTTTTATTCAGTGTAAGTAGGCTGGCCTGTGATGTCACTGCCAGAAGCACAGGTCTTCCTACACACTCCCCCTAATGGTGCCCCCAAAGCATTACACTAAATATGCTTTACTGACATCTAGTGGTGCGTCTAAAGCATTAAGCTCATTATGCTTTTTTTTTTTTTATGACAAAAAGTCATTAATTAATAAATACCATTACAAATACAATTAATATAGACCTGTAATAATAATACACATTACACAGCGTAATACAGTTACAATAAAATAAAGTGCGTGGTATTTAAGTATTGCACTCACAAACATAAGGTGAAAGTAGGCTTCTCACCCCACCATAAGTTAAAACGAATTGGAAAGCTGGTACATTTCAGTCATATGAATCCTCATAAATTCCTTAAATGGATGGAGGAAAGAGAACCATACATGGTGAAGTACAGTTAAAATCACGAAAAGATTTATTTAGATTGCACTTACAAGCAGGCAGAAAATCTGGGCATGTCTCCACACAATGTGGAACCAAGTGACAGTGTGGTAATTTTCACAGTGCCAGCAAGAAGCAATTAAAAATAAACAAATAAAACAAAATTAAAAGTCCATATAGAGTGCAAATAATGATGTCCAATGTGTTTCATCCAATAGGGGGACTTCCTCAAGGATCTGTAGTTGCTCTTCTATGGAGGGACTTCTTATACCGGTAAAAATCATCATCCATTCGTTTCACGTGTTGGCGTGCGATCCATCTGTGGAACGCAATGATGTATGTGCTGTGCGACTCGGGGGAGAGTAGATGATGTAGTCGTAAGGAATTAAAAAAATAAAACAGACATAAAGCGTACGCGCATGAACCAAGGGTAGAAAAACCTGAACGTCATGCGCATGCGCAAACCATGATTACACAATCTATATTGAAAGGTGAGAACAAATAGGCGAACGGCCGCCTTTTGATACGAATCAAAACACGAAACAGAGTACAAATGACACAGATGTTTTTCCATACATTGAGCTGGATTTTTAAAAATGGTATTAAAGTTTTATATATTTGAGCTTGATATTAAGAAAATATGATTTCAATCTTATTGTTCATATTGAACTTGATATTAAAGATAAAGGAATTTTAGATTGTCCAAAATTAATAGGTATTGAATAGTGGATATTATAAAATTGATTATTAATATAAAAATTGATTTGTTAATATAAAAAAAAATTTGTTAATGTAAAAAAATAATGAAAAGATGAATAATAAATAACAAATATGAAATATAAAATAATAAAATAAAATAAAATGAAAAAAAGAAAAAAATGGAAAAAATGAAAAATTGAAAAATGAAAAAAATATAAAAAAATAAAATAAAAGATAGAATAAAATAAAATAAAGTTAAAAAGAAATAAATAAAAATAAAATTGTGATGAAAAAACTGAAAAATTTAAAAAATACCAGCGTAGTGTATCTTTATATATGTGTCATATATTGGGCATCTACATATAATTAATCCACAACATTATTTTTATATATATATATAGAGAGAGAGAACTGGAAGGAAAAAAGTATTATAAACGACCTTGAAGGTCTATCTCTGCATTCAAACCTTGATGTAAAGTTTTTAAATTATAAATCCAAAAGGCTTCCTGGCGGTTAGGTTCCTGTAATTTATTTCCCCTCTCCAACCTAAATCTATCTTATTTGACAAAAAATCCAAAAAATCCTCCCAACTTAATTGGGGACACGTATTACAATGTTTTGGAACATTATAATCCAATTAGCCCTTTTTTATGTTGTTGAAATGCTCCAAGAGTCTCACATGGAGTGTACATGTGGTGCGACCCACGTAATGGGCTCCGCATCCACATTGTAGTAAATAAATTACAAACGTGGAAGAGCATTGGATATGTTTTTTTATTTTATAAGTTGGAAATTCTGGTAACATCTCTCCTAAAATATCATCCTTCTTTAAGATATACCAATATTTATTAAGGACTTTTTCAATTCTTTTTGCTTGTGCATTAAATTGTGTTATAAATGCAAATTGAAATTTATTATTGTTATTGTTATTAGTATACATTTTTTATTGTGTTTATTCTTGTTTTTCTGTTATCTATCAGTTTTTAGGAGCTGGAGTGTTCTATGACAGTGTTGCAATCAGTGGGTTTGAAATATGTTTTAGTTTTTAATTGATTCTGATCAATATAGATTTACCTGATTTGGAAGTAAAATGTAAATTATACTCATTCACATTAACCTCTTAAAAAAAAAAATGTCCAAACTTAGAGCATCTCCCTCCCAAACCAACAGCACATCATCTATATAGCGTCGCCATAGGACCAGTCTGCCCCCCCCGTATGATCTCCCAGGGTTATATGATGTTATTCCCAATGGGATACATATACGTTGGCAAAACTGGGGGCAAACTTGGTTGAACCAAAAAAAGTTAATTTGAGAATCTTGCATGCGTTTGTATGAATTGAGAATATCTTTTACTGCTGTTATCCCTTTATGATGCGGGATATAAGAATATAGAGATGTCTGCAGCGGCTAAAAGATATGTAGATTTCCATTGAATGTGCTGTAAGTTTTTTAGGATATATTTAGTGTCTTTGATGTATGTACTACTTAAAGGGACATATGGCTGAAGAATAAAATCCACATATTGAGACAGAGTGCTTCATAGGGAATTTATACCACTAATAATAGGTCGGTCGGGGGGGTTATTGATGTTTTTGTGAATTTTTGGCAAGAAATTAAAAATGGCTATTTTACAGTTGGGATTAAATATAAAATCAAATTCTTCTTTACTGATAATATTATTGGTCAAACCTGTTTCTAGCAACCTTTTAAGTTCCTCCAAAAATATAGGTGTAGGATTCAGAGGAATGTGGTAAGGTGGTCCTGGGACAGTGGTGGTGTAGTAAGGGGTAGATGGGTGGCATAGTATAAATAGGTAGTCATCTTACAGGATAGCAGCCATCTTAATTATCAGTTGGTAACAGCTTGGTAATTGCTGGTTGTTGCGCTTGTTAAACCTGCTTACCAAGTGCTGTTTGCGGCCAGGGTATGTATATTGTAGCTGTCCTCTCTGCCCTCAGGGCCTTACAAGATGGGGGTCTGCACCTGCAGGCTCTGCTGGCTCATCTTCAGGCCTCCGCAGCTGTTGCCGCCTCCCCTCCCGTTGGTAGCGGAGGTTCCCAGAGGCTAGCTCGGCAAGCTGGGCCAGGGGGGAAGGGATGTGATTTCACCTGTTCTTTCTCCCCAAGTGGCTCTGGACCGGGCCATGTTCCAGACCTCATTCAATGCTACACCGGTATCGCTCCCTATGGAGGTGGCAGCTCCGGCCCAGCCTCCGGTGATAACGGCTCCGCTACTCCAATCCACTCCCGCTCCCTCCGGTGAGTCCTGTGCTACTTTCGTGGATGGTCGGGCTGGGGGTGGTGGTAGCCTGGTCAGTTCTCGGGCTTGGGGTTCTTTGATGGGGTGCCTAAGGTGACTCTTGGATAACTGGGAGTGTAGTTCAGCTGCTACTTCATTGGACGCACAGGTTAGGGCAGGGTGGAACCCTTCTTCGGTTACTTCTTCTAGGAGGTTGGGGGTGCCCGTTCCGTGTGGGACTCCATTAGCCTCTGCCCCAGTAGTCCCGGAATCTCTCCCTGCTACCCTTGGAGGACTTGCCCCCTCCTGATAAGGAGTCTAAGGACAAGGACAAGTTCCGGTATTGGAAGATCCCTAAAACATTTAGGAATTGGATCAGGGCCTTTGCGATCCTGGCCAGTATTATTGGGGAAAAGGCGCATGAAAAATGCTCGGCCCTGTTTTGTTATCAGGATACGGTCTGGACTGCATGTCGGGTATATGGGGGGTTGAGCTGGTGGCGTTATGATGAGCAGTTTCGCTTGTGGATGGTGATACACCCGTTCACTGGGATCAAATGGATATTGGTTTGTGGCTGGCAATTATGACTCAGGGTAAAGCCAGTGAGCGCACGGATACCACGGTCTCGAAAAGCGAGGACGCTGGTGGACATCAGCGCGATGCTCCCGTGCTTAACCGTTATAGGAACCGCAGGGCAGCTCCTCGGGGGTTTCCATGATGAGTTTTGGATTCCCCATCAGGTGAGGGGTTCTTCTGGGATTTGTTGTAACCTCAAGTCAGTTCGGGATCACCCCCAGGTGGTAGCTGTCAAGCTCAATAGGGAGCTGTTAAATAGACGGATGGCTGGCCCGTTCTCAGCCCTGCAACTCCCTAACCTACATGTTTCCCCGTTGGGGGTGGTGCCTAAGAAGGAGCTAGGTAAGTTTCGGCTGATTGACCATTTGTCTTACCCCTTCATGGTTTCAGTGAATAGTGATATTGATGAGGAGCTGTGTAGGGTTTTGTACGCGTCATTTGATGTGGCGGTTTGGATGTTTCGGGTGGCATTATGTGCATATCACTCTCCCATTGCATAAGAATCTGGCATTTTGGTCCGTCTTCTTGGATGGGTTTAATGGTCGTTCGTATTGGCAGGTGTCCAATGTCGAGCTCCATCTGTTTACTGATGCCGTAGGTGCATTGAGTTTCGGGGTGAGCCGAATCTTGGCCAGAATCTTGGCATTCAGCTGGGTTGACTGAGAACCTTATTTTTTTGGAGCTTTTTCCTATCGTGGTGCCAATGCAGATCTGGGGTGATCTCCTCAGGGATCGTAGGGTGGTCTTCCACTGTGATAATATGGGGCTTGTGCAGGACATCAACAATTTCTATGCTTCCTCCCTTCCAGGGGTTCGTCTTGCTTCTGAATGTGTATTGTAGAGCTGTGCATGTACTTGAGGTTGCTAATTTTACAGCAGATGCTCTTTCTCGCTTTTAGTGGTGGGAATTCAGGGCGTGGACGAGGTTGACTTTCCATGCCCAGCGGACCTGCGGGGCCTTGGGCTGACCGAATAATGTCTTGGATGCGGGTTTTCGGTCTCGGAGTCTACGTGGCAGCGTTATGGTAAGTCATGGAGCGAGTAGAATTTGAGAGGCGGCACAGTAGTTTTCGGTCAGATGGTGAGCGTGTGCAAGGTTTGTTACAGCTAATTTGGTTCTGGGAAGCTTCAGGATGTTCCTCCTCAGCTGTGTATGGGAAGTTGTCTGAGCTGAGCTTTTGGTTTAAGCTCACCAGGGTTTTGGACATCACAAAGGATGTTTGGGTTTCATTGGTTATAAGGGGATGGCGTAAGTGGCCAAAGCTTTCAGATTCTCAGAGTCCGGTTTCCGGCACTCTTATGGTGGGCTTGTTTCCAGTTCTGCTGCAGGTTTGATTCTCCCCATTCAAGGTGGTGTTATTTCCGTTGACGTTCTCTTTTACCTTTTTTGGGGCCATGCGGGAGGACGAGCTTGTGAGCCCATCCGAATCGGTCCCTGGGGGTTTGTTTTTTGGGGATGTCTTCGGCTAAGCAGACTGTAAGCTCGTTTGAGCAGGGCCCTCTTCAACCCTTCGTTTCTGTGAGTTTTCTTGTAATTGTCCTATTTATAGTCAAATCCTCCCTCTAATAATATTGTAAAGCACTACGGAATCTGTTGGCACTATATAAATCGCAATAATAATAATAATCCCCGGCTCTATGGTCTTCATGCTTTCTGGAAGGTTCGCCAAGCAGGCGTGGGCCCTTTGTTGGTTCACGGGGATGCCAGTTTCCTATCCCAGTTCCAATTTATCAGGGTTTTCTGCATGGCTTTGGAGGTTTTGGGGCTGCCTAGTGCAGAGTTTGGGGGCTACTCATTTTTGGATAGGGGCTGCCAATGGGGCATCTCGCCTGGGGTTGGCTGGGGAAGTTATCCAAAGGACTGGGAGATGGAAATCTGGGAGGCTCTGATCATATGTGTGTCCAACTGGACTGATTCCATTTCCCCTTTTGTCGTTGTAGGTGCCGGAAAGCGAGTATTGGTCATCACTCGCTAGTACATACATTGGCCGCAACAGCAGGCTGCAGTTCGTCCCCGGAGACTACAAATGGGCCTGTCACCAGCCGTGACAAAAGTCCATTGGTTCGGTACCTGGGAGAAGCGGTGGGAGCACCTGTTACCCGAATTGGTCCATTTGTCCGGCCTGCTTGGTATTCCTGATGTTATCCTAATTCCTGCTGTGGGGAATGATCTTGGCACTATTGTGGGATCTGGGGAGATAATACAGAAAGATTTGGCTGAGCTCTGGCTCAGATTCTCGAGGGTGTGTCTGTTGTGGTCCAATGTGGTATCTCAGAACTATTGGGGGGGGGACAAGTGACCCCAGGGCTCTTGAACAGAGCAGAATCAAACTTAAAAGCAGGTTTCGAGGATTGTGAAGAGAATGGGGGGCTCACGGTGCGTCACCACATCTGTGAGCGTAACACAGCAATTTATTTTAGGAGTGATGGGGTCCACCTGACGGAGGTTGGACTGGATCTGTTTAATTTAGCATTGCAGGATGCACTAGAGGAGGCCATGGCTTTGGTGTTGGGGCGGCCCTGCTGAATAAGGGGATAAACCAACGGGTCTTGTGGCGGTATATGCCCTTGTTAACCAGGAGTTGGACCAGCGGTCCATGGACAGTGGATGGGTAGGGCTGTCCCTCCCCTACCCTACAGTTATGGATAACAGACGTGCCCACTGAGCCAATAAGCGGCTAGTGGTTAGCATTACGAAATGGAAGGCCCAAGAAAAGGCCTTGTACTGGTTGGAACAAGGGGGCAGGGGCAGCTGCCCTAAGTTATGTTTTTTGGCAAGGTGGTACTCAGTGACATATCTATTTACTGAGTAATTATGTATATAGTGTTTATGTTAAGTTGAAGTTTAAAATTTATATATTTATGATAAAGCTGTGGCCTATTTACTCCAAAGCAAGTGTGTTGTAGTTCATTTCGGGAATACGTGGTGGGTTTATCAATGGTAAAGGTTTTATGCCTGTACACAGTTACCCTCTACCTATGTACATGTGGAATATAGAAATAAAAATTAGAATACAACACAGAAACTGTACAAAAATCCTTAGATCAGTAGCCCAAATAACAAATATCAGTAATGATGATTTGGCCTTGAAGAACCTAATCAGAAATGAATTTGCCATGTTTACATCAAGGTTTAAATATTGTAGTTCTCTTCAAACATCTCAATTTAGTGACTTAAAAAAAAAAAAAAAATCATTTTGATAATTTGGAATAGAAATTAATAGAAATAAATAGAAATTGTTAAACATTTTGTGTGCTCGATTGTCAAACGCTTGTCATCAGAGCCAAACCATCTAATTATGTAATATTGTCTACAGTGGCATACACACAATCCATGGTGCCCTGGTGTGAAATTGATCCATGGGCCCCCGCTCCCTCCCCCCACTTCCCCCAGCAGTGATGTCATCACTGGGGGCCCGGTCGCACTGTTAAAGCGCCCAGCGCTGACCGAGCTCCCTAAAAATCCATCTCCATCGGGTGGCCCTAACAGCATGGGCCACCCAATGGACCTCTTGAATGGTGGAGTAAGGGGCCCGGTCGCAGCTGCGACCCCTGCAACTTCTATATGTATGCCAGTGATTGGCTATATGCTAAACCTTGCAGAGAAGCAAGTCAATCTGTTGACATAGATTAAAGTAAAACAATTGTTCTCACTGCTCAACTCAACATGGAAGGAGCAAATTTTTTAAGTATGTTTCCATCTGATTCTATAAATATCGCTATCCAAATCTTTCTTCATACATAGTATAGTTGTTAACTCAACCCACCTCAAGAAGATAACACCATCACTATAACCCAAAGTTCCACCATTTCCCCCCCCTCAAAAAAAATGACACAAATGTATGCATATATAAACACACACATTCACTCAGGTGCACACATAAACACACACACACTCAGACACATACACTCAGACACACACACACACTCACAGACACACATAAACTCACACACACTCACACACACTCACAGACACACCCGCACATACACTCACAGACACAAACACATACACATTCACACACTCACACACACACACAGACACACACACTCACAGACACACACACAAACACACACACAAACACACACACATACACTCACAGACACAAATTATTCATATATTTTTTTTTTTTTTTACAAAAGTCCACCTAGCCTCCCTACCTGGAGAGCTGGCGTGGACCTGTCCCTGGGGTCCAGTGGGGCGGGCAGCTGTCTCCATATCACACACGGCGAGGGAGCTTTGTCCTCTCTGCTGTCTCTCGCCGCGCAGGCTGTCTGCTGATGCTGGGAGCCGGAATATGACGTCACATTCCGGCTCCCGGCATCAGCAAACGGCGCACGGCGAGAGGCAGCAGAGAGGACACAGCTCCCTCACTGTGTGTCACAGGGAGAGAGCTGACCACCGTGGGGGTAAATCAGGTGGCCATTAGGCCACCTCTTGGGCCCCCCCATGACAGGGGGAGCAAGGGGGCCTGCAGGACCACAAACGGGAATGGCTCAAAAAAAAAGTGCAGGAATGCAGTTCCCACGCGTTACTGCAGGACTCGAGCCTTATATATATATATATATACACCCTGTTACAAATTATTATGCAAATTATATTTTTCTCATTTACCTAAATAATTGATGTAAATAATAGTCAGCATAATTCTCATGTTATCAACTATTAAGAGTACAATTCAAATTTTATTGAACAAACCTCCTAATGATAAAAGTATATTTTTTAAACATAATAAAACTTACAATGCACTGTTCTAAATTATTACGCACAGTAAGTTTCAAAATACTTTATAGGTTGTAAAGAACTGAAAATTGTCTTTTGTTGTGTTTGCAGCATATTTACTAAAATCAAAAGCTATTTCAATCAAACTTATAACAACATTTATCTTTTTAGACATTTTAACAGGTCAAATTACATTTTAACATAGGACTCCTTATTTGATAGCAGCTTCACAAGTCTTGCATCCATTGAACTTGTGAGTTTTTGGACAGTTTCTGCTTGAATTTGTTTGCAACATGTCAGAATAGCCTCACAGAGCTGCTGTTTGGATGTAAACTGCCTCCCACCCTCATAGATCTTTTGCTTAAGGATGCTCCAAAGGTTCTCAATAGGATTGAGGTCAGGGGAGGATGAAGGCCACACCATGACTTTTATCCCCATAGCAGCCATTGATGCAGAGGTATGCAGATGTATTCTTTGCAGCATGAGATGGTGCACTATCATGCATGAAGATGGTTTTATTACGGAAAGCATAGTTCTTCCTTCTGTACCATGGAAGAAAGTGGTCAGTCAGAAACTCCACATACTTTGTAGAGGTCATCTTTACACCTTCGGGGACCCTGAAAGGGCCAACCAGATCTCTACCCATGATTCCAGCCCAAAACATGACTCCACCACTGCCTTGCTGACGTCGCAGCCTTGTTGGAACAGGTTGGCCGTCCACCAACCATCCACTACTCCATCCATCTGGACCAGGGGTCCTCAAACATTTTAAACAGGGGGCCAGTTCACGGTCCCTCAGGCACTGCTGGGGGCCAGACTATAGTTTTACATTTTTTTTTAACAAATTCCTACATATAGGTAAACAGACACATAGACATATACAAAGACACATAAACATACTAACGTACTTACAGACACAAACACGCATAAGGACATACATACACACACACATACATACTGACAGACATACATACTGACATAGACAGACAGACATATACATACTGACATACACACACATACAGAAATACATACTAACATACATGAACACAGCCATACATACAGATAGACAGACAGATACATACTGACATACATACACAAACAGACAGACACAGACAGATACATACTGACATAAATACATACACACAGACATACATACAAACACACTGACACACACACACACTAAAATACATATATACATATTGAAATACATACATACACACTAACATACAGACATACATAAACAAAGACATACATACAAACACATACATACACACATACTGACATGCATACATACAGACACATACTGACATACACACACACGCAAACACATACACACAGACAGATACATACACACAGACATACATACTGACATACACATACATGCATACAAACACATACTGACATACATACACATATATACAGTCATGCATACATATAGATAGACACATACTGACATACATACACACATACATACAGGCATACATACAGATAGATAGACACATACTGACATACATACACACATATAGGCATACATACACTCATACCCACAGACACATACAGATACATACTGAAATAAATACATACACACACAGACATACATCCTGACATACTGAAATAAATACATATATACACATACATGCATACAAACACACACTGACACACACACATACATACAAAACATATACATACACACACACAGACATACATATTGAAACACATACATACAAACAAACTGACACACACACACAAACATACATACACATACATACAGGCATACATACACATGTACATACTGAAATAAATACATACATACACATACATACAAACACATACTGACATACATACACACACACACACACACACAGACATATATACTGAAATACATACATAGAGACAGACATACATACTGAAATACATACACAGAAACATACATACATACTTACACACAGCTAATTTTTCTTACTTTTTTTGCAGGAGGGTGGCTGTGGCTGATGGGAGTTGGCGTGGCTCTTCCCTCCTCGCGGCCTGGCTTCCTTCCCTCCCACGTGGAGGGAGCTGGGAGGAAGTGACTGCCTCTTCCTCCCAGCATTACTTTGCGGCTGCAAATTTTTAAAGGGGCCCGGTCGCGCTATTGCCCGGCTGCAGCGCTGACCTGGCCCCTGAAGATACAGGGCCCATTGGGTGGCCCTGAGTGCTAGGGCCGGGTACAGGACCCTGGCGGGTCAGACTCGCCCCGCGGGCCGTAGTTTGGGGACCCCTGATCTGGACCATCCAGGGTTGCATGGCACTCATCAGTGAACAGGACTGTTTGAAAATTAGTCTTCATGTATTTTTCTACCCAATGCAGCCGTTTCTGCTTGTGAGCATCGGTTAGTGGTGGCCGAATAGAAGGTTTATGCACAGTTGTAAGACTCTGGAGGACTCTACACCTTGATGTCTGTGGGACTCCAGAGGCACCAGCAGCTTCAAATATCTGTTTGCTGCTATGTAATGGTATTTTAGCAGCTGCTCTCTTGATCCGATGCATGGATCTGGCAGAAATCTTCCTCAATGTGCCTTTATCTGCACAAACCCGTCTGTGCTCTGAATCAGTCACAAATCTCTTAATAGTGCGATGATCACGCTTAAGTTTTCGTGAAATATCTAATGTTTTCATACCTCGTCCAAGGCATTGAACTATTTCACTCTTTTCGGCAGCAGAGAGATCCTTTTTCTTCCCCATATTGCATGAAAATGGTGCTCTGCTTAATAATGTGGAACACCCTCCTTTAGAAGTTTTAAATAAATAGAAACAATTTAAACCAAAATAAATTTTAACATGAGTTTCTTTTCCTTCTTTTCTATTTCAGGCTAAATTGATCTATTTGAGTTTCAGTTCACCAAAATTAATTATTTAGAAAATAACACCCCATTCCCAAGTGGAGTAGTCAAGAACCCTGCAGGGCCCACCCGTAGAATGTTTTGAAATGCCAGAGGCATTATTTGATTGGTGAGGGGACAAGGACAATTTGCTTGATGTCACCACTAACATCACAAACCTGATTAAGGTAACATCAACTGACATGTTAAAATGTGAGACTTTAATATGAGAAATTAATACTGGAAGAGGTCTCGGTTGAATCTGTAATCAGACTAATTTTGGACAAAAAAAAAAGACTATCTAAATTTCAGCTTAATTTATGGTGAAATTAATAATATCAACTACTCAAGTTATTATTTGTCTTCAAAGAAGTTCTCCCACTTAGTCAGTGTTAATTTGTATGCAAACAAGTGATCAGTGCAAATTTAACAAACCATCTCTCGAAAATTCCTTCAGTGAAGTACAAATAAAGTTATGTCTATTTTAATTTGTGTTAGACAAATTAGACATCTGTTTCTTTTAGATGAGATCATAAGCCTTGCATCAAATTATCTTCAAAAGTATTATGACATGCAATCGTATATAAATGCCACAAATACATAGATACATACAGGATACATACAGGGGCGTATTTTTGGGACTCTTCAACTTTAAATGTAAAAAACAACCAAATTTTTTTTTAAAGTATTTAGCACTGAGCAGTGTTTGTGTGTGAATGTATGCATGTTTTTGTATGGAGTATGTGTGATTGAATGTAGGGGTGTGTTTGTATGTAGTGTTGGTGTTTGAATGCAAGCATGCATTTGTGTGTTGTGTGGTATTTGAAAGCAGTGATGTGGTTATATATAATGGTGGGGTTTGTATGTAGTGTTGACGTTGAAATGCATGAGTGTATTTGTGTGTAGTGTTGGCGAGATTTTGAGATGTCTGCACATATACACATACACGGACATACACACATACACACACATGCAGAAACACTGTGCTCTGCATGCTGGCATCTGACAACACATTTGCATATAATTCACATTAGCCACCCAGATTTCTTGTTGTGGGCTGGCTGACACCTCTTAACTCCAATCTTTGTTTAGCAGATAACTCCCCTATTTGCTATCCTTATGTGGGCTTGCAATATTTAAGGACACAAAATAAGGGAACTATCTGCTAAACGGCGCCCTCATTTGGTATCTTTAAATATGGAAATCTCGCATACAGGCACAAATTCAGGGAATTATCTACTAAACAGCTAAAGGATCAAAATTAAAAAAGCCCTTTTCTTATTTTCAGCTGTTTAGTAGATAAATCCCTTATTTGTTATCCTTGTATTAGATTGCAATATTTAAGGACACCAAATAAGGGAGCTATCTACTAAACACATACACAGAGATACACACAATCACACACATAATCACAGATATACACAAACAATCACAGACCCACACACATACAATCACAGACACACAATCACATACACACACAAACATTACATACATACACACATTTAATAAAATTATAGATCCAAAAGAATCGCACCTAGGTACAGTTCAAAAGTCCAGGAGCTGTTATACCCAATAATGGCTTCTATATTGTATATGGAATGACTTGCAACAGTTGTTCAAATATGGCAGCAATATGTATGGTGTGTACAGCTTTAAATCTGCTAAAGGCAGGTCCAATATAGTATACACCAAATAATCTACTTAGTTTAGGTAGTTGGATAATAAAGAATAACAGCATAAACCGCTGTTTTCTCTTATATATTGAGATACAGTAGTATTATCAATCCAAATCAATATCTCTTTAAATCAATTGGTAATAGATTAACTAAATGGTGTGCTAAGAATATTACTTGTAGTTATATAGACCTAATATAGGTACTGCAAAAAATGTAATATGAATTACAAGAAAACTTGTAAAAGATTAGAGAAACCACTAAACTCTAATACTTAATGATAAAACTTGAAAAACTTCTAGTGATCAAAAAAATTATAATCCAAAGACATATCAAAGAATAATAAAAAATGTATAAAAAAGTAAAAAATATATTAAAATATGGGTCAGGAACGGTTAGCAAAAGAGTTACCAGCAGAAGGATGATATTGTTCTCTACACAGTCCGGCTAGGATGGATATGGATTTAATGTAACAGAAATGTATCTCTTTACTTGCCGGCTGCCGAACAAATTGGCGTGCGTCCCAGACCTCACTCTGGGTGGTAGGTCGGTCCCCTGATTGACGGTGTTCTCTGGTTCAGGGAGAGAAATTCCTTCTGCCGGTTTAGCTTTGCTCCGTATCCTGCTTACTGGTGTCAGTCTGTCTAACGCATTTCGTGGGTGTCAGCCCCACTTCATCAGAGACATAGTGAAGATCAAATGCCGAGACGTGATTTATATACACAGCCGGCATCTTTACACAATTTGCACATGTTCAAATAAATTGTTACAATAAAATAATCAGAATAGCATAAGGATACATGCATGAAAACATCAATATATATTACATGAATTAATTAGATATACAAATTGATAAAAATAAAAATATATAAATATAATTAAATAAAAATATAGAAATAAGAAATAAGAATTAGTGGTTTAAAGTTACATATTGGAAATAGAAAGATAGTAAATCATATACTTCATAATAAAATATATGCTTCATAAGAATCATCATAAAGGCAGTACTATAATGTCATTAGATCATATATAAATACTTTATTTGTAATACTTAATTTATAAGGAAAATTTATGTGAATAGATTTATGTAAATATAAATTAATAAAAAATAATATTTACATAAATCTATTCACATAAATTTTCCTTATAAATTAAGGTCATATAAAATTAAGATATACAATCTTCACCAAATAAAGTATTTATATATGATCTAATGACATTATAGTACTGCCTTTATGATGATTTTTATGAAGCATATATTTTATTATGAAGTATATGATTTACTATCTTTCTATTTCCAATATGTAACTTTAAACCACTAATTCTTATTTCTTATTTCTATATTTTTATTTAATTATATTTATATATTTTTATTTTTACCAATTTGTATATCTAATTAATTAATGTAATATATATTGATGTTTTCATGCATGTATCCTTATGCTATTCTGATTATTTTATTGTAACAATTTATTTGAACATGTGCAAATTGTGTAAAGATGCCGGCTGTGTATATAAATCACGTCTCGGCATTTGATCTTCACTATGTCTCTGATGAAGTGGGGCTGACACCCACGAAACGCGTTAGACAGACTGATACCAGTAAGCAGGATACGGAGCAAAGCTAAACCGGCAGAAGGAATTTCTCTCCTTGAACCAGAGAACACCGTCAATCAGGGGACCGACCTACCACCCAGAGTGAGGTCTGGGACACACGCCAATTTGTTCGGCAGCCGGCAAGTACAGAGATACATTTCTGTTACATTAAATCCATATCCATCCTAGCCGGACCCTGTGACTGTGTAGAGAACAATATCATCCTTCTGCTGGTAACTCTTTTGCTAACCGTTCCTGACCCATATTTTAATATATTTTTTACTTTTTTATACATTTTTTATTATTCTTTGATATGTCTTTGGATTATAATAAATTTTTTGATCACTAGAAGTTTTTCAAGTTTTATCATTAAGTATTAGAGTTTAGTGGTTTCTCTAATCTTTTACAAGTTTTCTTGTAATTCATATTACATTTTTTGCAGTACCTTTATTAGGTCTATATAACTACAAGTAATATTCTTAGCACACCATTTAGTTAATCTATTACCAATTGATTTAAAGAGATATTGATTTGGATTAATAATACCACTGTATCTCAATATATAAGAGAAAACAGCGGTTTATGCTGTTATTCTTTATTATCCAACTACCTAAACTAAGTAGATTATTTGGTGTATACTATATTGGACCTGCCTTTAGCAGATTTAAAGCTGTACACACCATACATATTGCTGCCATATTTGAACAACTGTTGCAAGTCATTCCATATACAATATAGAAGCCATTATTGGGTATAACAGCTCCTGGACTTTTGAACTGTACCTAGGTGCGATTCTTTTGGATTTATCATTGTGTGGGCAGGTATTGGGTGAATTTCTGTCTTTGTCCAGTACTCTGAGCGACCCATTGGAAGTCAGACTCCCTCAACCATGCGTGTTGCACTAGGCATACCGGATTTTTATATCTTAATAAAATTATAGGTCCACCCAGCCTCCCTACCTTGCTCTAGAAGGGCTGGAGTTGATCCTCAATCACAGATATACACAAACACAAACACAATCATAGGCAGGCAGTCACACAGTCACACAGTCACACATACACACAATCACAGGCAGACAGTTACACACACACACACACACAGTCACACACACACACACAGTCACAGACAGACAGTCACACACACACACAGTCATAGACAGTCTCACACACAGTCACAGACAGACAGTCACACACACAGTCACAGACAGACAGTCATACACACACACACACACACACACAGTCACAGACAGACAGTCACACACACACAGAGTCACACAGACAATCACAGGCAGACAGTCACTCACACAGTCACAGATAGTCACACATTCACACACACAGTCAAAGACAGTCACAATCACAGTTACACACAGCACACACTCTCTCTCTCACACTTACATTAAGCTTGGAATGGAGTAAGAGTGGATTCAGTCCTTCTGGCTCCTGTGCTGTAGTTGGGGGAAGCAGGGATTCCTTCCTGCTTCCCCTCTGTGTAATCAGAGAGAGGCTGCATTTAGCCCCGCATCCGGCTTGGCTCCGCCCCCACGGCCGTTCTAGCTCCACCCCAACTCTCCGTGCAGCCAGCTGAGCCAGGTCTCCTGCTTTCTCCCAGCCCCTGCGTGTGAGCTGTATTGGCTGCCCAGCGCCCCTGCTGCTATGGCGCCCGGTGCAGCCACACAGCTCACAGACTCCCAAGCCTGGCCAGCCCTGGTGGCACCCCCCTGCCTGATGGCACCCGGTGCGGACTGCCCCCCACACCCCCTTAGTACGCCACTGAATACATACATATCCATTCCTTTGTATTCTCTCTGTACCATTGACATATTTCTCTTCTTCATTAAGTAAGTTTTCTTTTCTCTTATTCAGCACTTGCTATCCTCTGGGATGTAAATCCTTAAGGCCAAGATGTAACATTGTGGGTTCTTGACAATTTCCAAGATTCACATTTCCAAGACCTACAGAACTTTAAGTTGCATGAAGTGATCGTATGGAATGTTCGCTCCGTGAGCCTGATAAGGAGATGGAAAGAATGGAAAAGTCAATTTGACAAAAAGTACACAATTCTTTCAAGCCATTTATGGGTCTGACTAAATTAACCCTTCTATGTCTATGGACCTTGATAAGTTAAGTATCATGGAAGTGCAACCCACTAATATGTAGTTCAGAAGCATCATATAAATATAGCCAACAATGGCAAATCAAGGCTCTGTCAAAATTTGAGCATTACACTTCCCACATTACTCGACCAGCCTAAGTGTGCACGTTTGTTACAAGTTTGTAAGTGAACATGTTCGTAATTTGTATGTATGCCTGTAGAATGTGTGTATGTAATGATTGTCAGTGTATTTTACTGGGTGGATGTTAATGTGTGACTGGTTGTGTGTCACTGGTTGGGTAGCTAGATGGATAAATGTCAAAATGTTGTTGACTTTCACTAAGGGTAGATAATTTGGGAGGGGATTTTGAGTTGCAGTCAGTTAAAATCCACCTGGAAATGTGAGTTACTTGTGAGCAGTTCACATGGCAAGTCCCTCCCTTAGCTCATCCTGTCAATGCCCGACCTATATTTTGTATGCCACAAAAACTTGTTTACTAGAATGTCATCCTTCATTCTTCAAAAATACTCTTATCACATACAACCTAATAAACCTTCAGATGATCACTAATTCTACCTATTGTCAAATTGTTCTTCTTTTTCTTACCTCTAACATTCCTGACTGAATTGTTTATAATCTGCTGATTGACTTAATCTGCTCTAATGACCTTATTAATCCGTTTATTTTTAACGTTTACTGAGGCTGCCTTAATGAATGTTCTCCACAAATCCTCAACAAAATCCTAAATCACCACTAAATCTATTCCTTACTAATTACTGGTCCTCTGTTTCCCCTTTGACACTGTTTATCACCTAGATCTTCTCGTCCTGCTCATAGGTAATCATGATACAGCACTTGCCAGGTACCCACCATCAAGTCAGTGCTGACATCAGAATTTTCAGGGCCCTTTATAAAATCTTTGGTGGGGTCCCTTCCCTTGCTGTGACTTCCTACCCTTCCCCTCCTTGGCATTACTTTCCATTTCCCATCTCCTAGGTCTTTCTTTTGTCTCTCCATCTCCAAACTCATGTCTCCTACCTCTGAATCAGTCTCCCCATCTTCTACCTGCTTAACTGTTGTCTCTGCTCCATCTTATGTCTCTGAATCCCTTGTGTTTCCTCATCTCCATACTTGTATTAATCCATGCATTTTGTGTCTCCCCTTCTTCCATTCATCTAACCTGTTTTTCTCAATCTAAAAATACTGTAAAATGTATGTCTCCTACTTCCACCGCTACAGCATGCTCATATCTGACCTCACATTTGTAAAATGGATAAGTCCTTCTGTTTATTAGAATATTCATTGTGGGGAGGCGGGGCCGGGCCGGCAAGCTGAGCGGTCGGAGGACAGCTCGGCTCCTGCACAAAGAGGCACATAAAGCTGATAAATCGTGATTTTGATGGAAATAACCCACCAATACCTGTGGTCCATGAAGTAACCGGGCTGCCCGAGCTGGGGAGAGGCTGGCTCCCAGAGTTTTAGTCCCTCAGAGGAGAGGGCCCGCTGCATCAGGCAGGGCCTCGCCTGGTGGTGAGTAGAGCGGAACGGCCGCATCACTATCCTGCCCGACGGAGCCCGACAGACAAGCACCATTGGCGGACCCGGTCCTGATCTCCCCCCTCTGGACCGGGGGGGGTGATCCCGGTCCAAGCCGTGCGGCCACACTCGGAGGCACTGTCACATCATCATGCAGACCCGAGACCCGGGCTTAAGATGGCGGTGTCCACGTGCACAGGAACTATAACGCAAAGCCTGAGTCACCTGGCCCGGCACACAGGGGAATAAGTAGTAAATGACCACTACCAGGCAGCGGTCCCCAAGCCCGGAAACTCACCGGACACATGGCACTCGTCACTCACCACCCACATGGAAACTGCAGCCGAGAAGTCTGCTCACCCTTCATCTGAGTTGGGCGTTCACCAGGAGGAACCACTCCACAGCCTGCCATACCCTCAGGGAGAAGTTTGGGATCCGGCAGAACCCTGGGCCCACGATCATGGTGATGGGATCAATGGCGGAAGGGCGCGAACGCCTATTAAGGCCTTAGGCCAAAGACAAGCTGCCCTCGGAAGCAGAGACACCACGGCAGCAGGAACGACGCGAAAACCCGCGCCAACAGTGCCCACCAGAAGACCCAGCTGAACCGGGAACCGCTTAAACCTGGTCGGCAGGAAGGGCGCATGGACCGACCCACAAAAGCTGACTGGTGCTGCACACTCACGAGCTAGACTGTATGGCTAATCGACATCTGCCTGTGCCATACTACATTAGGACAGACTGGTACCTTACACAGCCTCTGTGATGAGCTGATGAGACCTGATCCTGTGCTACCTTTATTGCTGTGCACACTAAGCCTGACGCGGAATCTAGCCTGCATAGCTTTACTTGATGAGTACCCTCGTTAGTTCAGAATAATGTGTTTTGTTTTATAACCTATAGTTTGATTGTTAAATACTTGAACCGTCAAGCGGACATCGCTAGTGCTAGCCTAAGGGAGGTATACTCTGTTGTGTCTCTAGCTAGTAATGTGAAGTAAATAACAGGGGGGTCAGATCATACATATGCTTAGCACATCAGTCACTGAATTTAGCTTGCACATGACGTGACATGCCACACCAGCTCAGCTCACACAGATCAGCCCAGCAGCTCTCATGGTCACTAGTGCTCTGCTCCACTTAAATAACACGTGAGCACCTAGTAATTCAACAAAACGAGCCACAACTAGCTCATAGCAACTACTGACACACAGCAGTGACATTATGCGGAACAACGAGACCAGCCAGACTATAGTTAAAGCTATCTACTGCCACCGACGCGACGACCTATAAATTGCTAACCTGACGTCGGTTTGAAACCTTATATAGTCTTGCATTACTTTAACATCAACTCACCTAGACAGACATCGCTTCCGAGTGGGCTCACATTATTACAGCTTTACAAGAAACACATACGGAGCTAACCAGACATAGTGACATCACTTACAATATTTTGTTATGACTTTGTTTAAAACATGTCTCTTACAAAAACATAAAAATGAGGCACTGATAATCTGGAAATGTACTTAACAATATTATTACTGTATTAACCCTATGCTGGACTACCCATGCATTTCCCCCTCTTTATTCTGTATCCTCATATTTGCCTTAATTAAAGAAAGATTTACAAGAATATTCATTGTGTCCTGCTATTATGGCTGGATTATCAGTGCATTGTCTCCTTTATGTGGGCCATTCACTAAGCTCTTAGAAGTAGCATACTAAAAGAAAGTAATTGAGGGCTTTTTGAGGCAATTTAGAGGCATATTACAAAATATCTACAAACAATTTTTTACTGATATGCTTCCCTAATGAGATTCAAATTAAAGGGTTACTCCAACTACCATGACCAATTCAGTGATTTGAAGTAGTCATGGTGGTAGGAATCTGTATGTGCAGCGTTTTTGCTTGCCAGAGCCTGCCAGGGATGGTGTTTTGAGAAGCCTGTAATTGGTCCGAATGAAGCCCTGACTGACATCAGGTGGAGGTGTGGAAGGTAAGTGGAATTTTCTTTTAGCAGGTTTTACTTCAAAATGTTGGAGGAGGGCGTTTTTATTAATCATGCCAACAGGGCATTTTAGATTGAAAAAGTTCCCCACTCCTCCCAAAAAAAGGTTGGTGTAATCTGAATCCGTCAGCAATGGCTTAAAATGTCTCAGAAAGAGCCTTGACCGGAAGTAGACTAGCTTAAAAATTGCATGGCAATTTTCACATTAATCAAAAATGTTATAAATAATTTGCATGGTGATGTGGTTAAATAAAAAGGGTATATACACTGAACAAAATTATAAACGCAACACTTTTGTTATTGTGGCCAGCCAAAGGCCCACCTTTGCAATAATCGTGCTGTCTAATCAGCATCTTGATATGCCACACCTGTGAGGTGGATGGATTATCACGGCAAAGGAGAAATTTGTGTTAGTGTGCTTACTAACACAAATTTAGACAGATTTGTGAACAATACAATTGAGAGAAATAGGCCTTTTGTGTACATAGAAAAAGTCTTCGATCTTAGAGTTCAGCTCATGAAAAATAGGGGAAAAAACAAAACTGTTGCATTTATAATTTTGTTCAGTGTATAGCCTGAGCTGGAGAGCCTTTTAAAGCCCAGAGCCCACCCACTCACTCTGATACACCTGTGCAAAAATCACAATTTAAATTTTCAAATCTTTCCAAACTGCTGAGATGATTAGAATACCAAGTCAGTGTTCATAGAATGTCAATACTTTGCAAAGAGCATTTCTGACCTATTAATACCAAGAATCATATTGCTGAAGGGTGAAAGGTGAAATTGCCTCTTAAAGCGGCACTGTCATGCCGAACTTACCTTTCCTCAATCTCTTCCTCTTCTCCCCCTCTCTCGGGATCTGTTCTTCTTTTCTTCCTGTCTTCTTTAGTTTTCTTTAAAATCATAAGACAAAGTAGGGACTCTTTGCCTTATGGAGGTTTCCTCCGCTTGACCAGCTTTGACCAGTGGAGGAGCAAAGTGTGCTTCATTTCCGCTGGTCAGAGCAATTTTCCCATAATTCTTACCTTTCCTCTGTGATCTCGCGATGCTTCCTGTCATTTTAGACGAAACTGACGAATTGCGTTCTAACTGAATGAGAACAGTATGTTCGTTTGTTTTAGAACTCAATTCGACACTTTGTTCGTATCGGAATTTCATTCGAATGAATGAAACTCCTATTCAATTTGTGCCGCGGCTGCATCTTGAAGCCACTTAGTAGATAACTCCCTAATTCCCACGGTATTTCAGCCAACTTTACTAATACTAAGTAAAGATTACTTAGTATTAGTAAATAATATGCCCCTATTCGCTATAACGCGAGTAGGGTCATGTCAAGAAAAAAAAACAACACAATTGTCCACCCAGCCCCCACCTGTGCCGAGTCCTCCCCCCCTTGGTCCCCACCCCTGAGCGGCGGTGGGGGCCATTAGCAATAAGAGGGGGGGACTATTGCCTCCCCCTGACCCCCACCCCTGAGCGGCAGGTGGGGGCCCTTAACAATAAGAGGGGGGTAGACCTATTGCCTCCCCCCTTGGCCCCCACCCCTGAGCGGCGCATGGAGGCCCTTAACAATATGAGGGGGGAGACCTATTGCCTCCCCCCTGCCCCCACCCCTGAGCGGCAGGTGGGGGCCTTTAAAAACAATAAGGGGGTGGGAACCTATTGTTCCCCCCGGCCCCCACCCCTGAGCGGCAGGTGAGGGCCATAAACAACAACAATAAGAGGGGGGAACCTATTGTTCCCCCCCAGCCCCTACCCCTGAGTGGCAGGTGGGGGCCATTAACAACAATAAAAGGGGGGGAAACCTGAGCGGCTAGTGGGCGCCAAGTTTAAAATCCCTCACTCCCCCCCCTTTCAGTGACTAGTGGTCCCAGAGCCCCTAGCCACCTCCATTCCCCCAATAAAATAAATCCCTACCTACCCCCCCTCATCCTAATAATAGTAAGGGGGGGACAATGAAGCTAAATACCTGTAAAGAAAAAAAAATAAACTTACCATTAGATGTTTTCTTTTTGCTAATATCTTCTTTCTTGAGGCCCAAAAAAGGTAAAATAAAAAGCCATAAATCACATCAAACTCCAAAAAACCCCAAAAAACACGACCGCAAAAAAGAAAAGAAAAACCATCATCACCCTTCGAGGGCACGCCGCATACTGAGCTCCGCAGGGCGGGTTAAGACTTATAAAGCCTTACCACGCACTGCAATTAGGCTCAGAGCACAATGATTAGTTGGTTTAAGCCAACCAATCAGAGTGCTCGGAGTCATTTTACACAGCGTGGGAAAATTCCAAAGAACTTTCCCACGCTGTATAAAATAACTAACACTCTGATTGGTTGATTTAAAACAACCAGAGTGCTCTGTGACATTTTACACAGCGTGGGAAAGTTCTTTCGATTTTTCCCATGCTGTGTAAATGTCACGTATCCATCTGCTTATCAAAATGTGGTTTATGACATTTACTGTCCACACAGGAAAAGTTGTGCCGAGCAGCAACCAAATCCACAGAAGAGTTAATGCTGAGCAGCAATTATGCAAATGGAAACCTGGTAACTGCTTTTGGGGTCAAAGGACGGTTACAGCCTATCAGATCTAGAGGAGGGTGTGACAAAATGCTTTTTGTCACGGGGGTTTCATGTGACAAACTGCCCTGCCCCCCTGTCTTATGGAGAAGCTGGATTGCTAGCCTCTTACCCTGGGATGCTGGCCCTTTAAGTTATTGGGTTTTAAGGCACTGGGGACAGAGCCCTTTGTCCCTGGATTGCATCGTTTGCCTTACTTGCTTGGATTTTACATTGGCCCTGATACATTTATATGTTGGTTCATACAGTTTAACTTCCATTACAGCTGGACTAAGGCTGTTCGTACAGACGAACAAACTGCCGAACGGCCGACCACCCGGTCTGTGGCGTGTGCTGCTTATTAGCCACCCAGAAGCTGCGGTTAACCGCAGCTTAATTGTCGAATGCCTGGGTGGCCGGTGTTCGTCTGCTGAACACGTGGCGGTCCCATTTTAAATTGTCGAACGCCCAGCGGTAAATGGCGGCGATACCCTGGAACTCTTTTCGGACACTTATTCCGCCGATGCTTACCAAGGTCCTCGTTCATACGGCTGGAAACACACGAACGCCGGGAACATTTCACCGTTCGGGACTTGGATGCGATGCGAAATAGACCGACCCCAGATAGCTAAAGTTATGGAACTCTTTCTAGGATACAAACACGCGAACCGTTGGTGAAGTCCAAACTTCTTTCGACGACATTGAGAACGGTGTTCGTGGGATCTGAGCGCTATTCGCCTATAATATGCGCTCAGATCCAAGCTATCTGGGGGTATGTGGGACTTGAAGTTTCTGTGCAGTAAAATATAAGTTATAGATTTTTATGCTGTTTGGTGAATATATAAAAAGCCATGTTTTTCTCAACCTGGAGCTAATTAAGGTTCCTGTTACTAACTTAAGTTAATTATCTCCAGGATAGAGAGGAGAGATTTACCTATGTAAAGGGGAGTGCTTATGTTAAAGCCACTGCGATCGGCTACTGTAATTCTTGTGTCCCAGTCTTCCATCTGGTCCCCTAGGGGAGTGTCCAGCAGGTGGGAGACCTGCATAAATACCAGGCAGGTAGCCCCCATTAAATCAGATCGTTTTACCCCTTCATGAAGTCTCGACTCATGTTTGGGGGATTGGAAGCTATAATCACTTTGTTTCAGCTGGATTTCGGGAGAAGCTACAAGGATCAGCACTGCACGAATAGAAGGATCCTTTACAGAGGGGTATTTAGGCCCAGTTCTCATCCTGCTCAGTGCCCTGTTGTGGTTTCCCTTGTGGTTGTCCGAGAGCGCGTTATTGATTCTGGTAATTCTGGTTATTTGACTTTGGCATTGTTTTTGACCCTGTTTTCTGGCATACCTGACTCCTGGCTTTTCCTTATCGTTGTGTCTCTTTCTGTTTCCCTTGACCTCGGCTATTCCTGACTATTCTTTGGTACGTTAGTCCGGCCATTCTAAGGTCCGGTATACGTTACCTATCAGTCCTCTGTAGTACACAATTCTATGTGCTGGATCATTCTGTAATCCTGACAACTCGTGCTTGAAATGGCACGAGGACTCCCACTTACAGTGACTGTTGAATTTCTAACAACAGTCTGGCCTTTGCTTGGGGGCAGATGAGGAGGAGGATTGGCCTTCTCCCCAATGACGCTAGCCAGAATAGAAAACGCCTGTACCCAATTCCCAAATGTCTTGGGAATTTTTCCATAGCGGTATTTTTCTTTGTCCTTCTCGGACTCCTTACTGTCTTTCTCAACCAAGGGAGGAGCTTCCTCCAGTGGTAGGAGGGAAAATATCTCCACGATATCCCCTTTCAAATCCTCTCCCTAGTTTCTTGCTTCAAGTGCAAGCCCAGCGGGCCACACCAGCACACAAAAGCAGCGCTGTGCGCCACGTCCGCCTCCTGGGAAGCTTTTCCTGCACTAGCATTTGCGCAAGATGTCGCAGGCAAAGAGGGACACGAGGGCGCTGAAGGCAATGGACCACTAACAACTACTGACATAGACCCAGGGGGCCCCAAGGACTGTGCATTGAGGGCTTGCTGGGCTGGGGACCAAACCGCCCTGAGTTGACTATCCATAGTGAATTCTCTGCTAACCACCACCCCTTGCTCCCACTGATCTAAAAACCCCTGAAGCCCAGAGAGGAACCCCCCCAACCCAGTACCTGACTGACTAAAAGAAGAGGGAACACGGTACCCATCCGCAGATTCCTGGCGCTCCGACCGCGGCATAGCAAGCACAGAGGGTACAGACAGATTGCCACGATTTTCAGTGTCCACTGTGTTTCTCAAAGGTGTTCCAGGTGCCACCTGCTGGGCAGTTCCAGTAAAAGCAGCCAGCTCCTGTGAGAAGAGCAACGGAGAGGAGGTGAGCCCATGCTCCACACCAGGAGGCAGCCGAAGTAAGTGACCAGCAGGGGGGAGAGGGGACGCAGAGGGAACAGGTGGAAGGCCAGAGGGGACCCAGCAGGAGCAGGGGAGGAAAAGGAATGAGGGAGAAAAGAGGACCCAGCGAGGGGGGAAAGGGTGCAGAGGGACCAGAGGAGGAAGAAGGGAAACCAGGGGGTCCTCCCAGAGGCAAGTGGGGCTTCCCTGGAAGGGAGAGACCGGGGGGAGAGACAGAAGGGGGACTGGGGAAAGAAACCAATGGGAGCCTTTTTCACTAGCAGAGGAGGCCCCAGACCCGTGTGAGGTGTCCCCCCCCCGAATGCCCAAAGGTGGTACTGCGATAACACGCGTGGCCCTGCAAGGCCTACTCACCACTGGCCCTAGTCACAGCCCTGCTGCCGTGCCTGTTGCGGGGGGATCTGGAAGGCCGCTGGACGGTCACACACCGCCGGGAAGGTGCTGCCCGCCTTCCACCACTGCTGGACCATGTTCCAACACCGGAGGCTGGGGCAGGCCATGATGAAGGAGAGGAAATAGTGGGTCGTGAGTCCTGCGTGGCAGTAGCAGGCCATGTGTCCAGAGCCCCCCTCATTATCTTTATGGCCCCCACCCGCCGCCCAGGGGTGGGAGCCTGGGGGAGGTGAGGACAGTAGGTCCCCCCTCATTATCTTTATGGCCCCCACCCAACGCTCAAGGGTGGGGGACGGGGGGGAGGACAGTAGGTCCCCCCTGCATTGTAATTTATGGCCCCAACCCACCACTCAGGGGTGGGGGCAAGAGGGGGGGAGGTCAGTAGGTCCCCCCCTCATTATCTCTATGGCCCCCACCCGCCGCCCACAGGTGGGGGCTGGGGGGGAGGACAGTAGGTCCCCCCCATTATAATTTATGGCCCCCACTCACCGCTCAGGTTTGGGGGCAGGGCAGAGGGCAATAGGTCATCCCACCCATATTGTTATTTAGGGCCCCCACCTTCCGCGCAGGGGTGGGGGCCGGATAGTAGGGTTTTTTTTTTTTAAACAGTGAGCAGCCACAGGCTGCGGTATAGCGAGTAGGGGCATTCAGCATTCAGGATATTTTAATCTCCTTTATGCTCTTAAGGGGGTCATATTGACCCCCATAGAGTGAGGGAGGACATGGGGGGCTTAGGAAGTGGTGGGGAGCACTGCTCCCTGACGCTTCTATCTTTACATATTACAAGGAGGGAGCTGCGCGCCGGTAGCTCCCTCCTTGTAGTAAACTGAACGAACAAACGAACACTGATACACAGTGTTTGTTTGTTCGTCTGATTTTTCTATTCATTCATCTTTCTGACGAATGAATGAATAGATGAAATTCCCGTTCGCATGTCCAAGTGTTTAACTGGGCATGTGCGGGAATCTCACAGTGCTATCTAGTGTGGGCAGATGACGTGTCCCACAGGGACTTCCTCTACCCACACAAAGATGGCGGTGCACTGAATATAGGTTGGGGCAGAAAATAAAGAATAAAAAATAGGTAATATGGGGCTTAGGGGCATTTGGGGGTGACTAGGTGGTCAGTTAGATGTAGGGGAGTCGTGTTAAAAAAAAGGGCCGCTTTAATATGTAAATTACCCTAAAATGTGAGAAATATTCACAAATTTTGAGATTCTCATGCCAGCTTAGAGCTCAGAAAACTTTCTCTTTGTTTGAGAATAATGGTGTTTAATCACTAGACCATAAATTGTGGCAACTGCAAAATTTAGTTTGAAATACCAAAATTGGTAATAAATCAACAATTCAGATATTTTCGTTTGTCAATTTTACACAATTCACAGATTAGTGAAAAATCCCCAGTATACTTTTCCAGCTCGCTTACTTTGAATTTCAAGCATATCTCAGTGAAATTATCTGTTGTGGGCTGTATTTCTGTACAGAGTTGTGAAAGTGTGCTATTTGCCCATACTTTCTGTGTGTAGGAGTAGTGTGTGGGAGAAACTTCTTCTCATGCAGGTAATAATTCCTAAAATGGTTATACAAGTGTGTTATCTGTTCTGTAAAACGGCTTTATAGAGCACCTGTCTAAGCTTACTATCAGCTGCAAAATATGTACACAAAAAGCCAGACCTATTCTTTACACCTATAACCCTGGTATAAGCATAATACTGGCATTGCAAACTGTTCTTTCTTAATATTTTTATTTTTAAAAGACTGATAACTAGACTGAAGCTTCACCTGTGCTCCTTTTATCACTGGCGGTCTTGTTCCATAGTTCTCAGTCCATCAAGGCGCACTACTAGGGAAATGCCTAAACCTTGGTGTGCTGGTGTGTCTTGAATATTGATTTGGGAACCGCTGGAGAAAGCAGAGAATTTAATGAATTTCTGATGGTACCAACTTCGTTATTTTAGACCAGTGGTAGGTAACCTTTGTCACACCAGATGTTGTGGACTACATCTACCTTGGCGCTTTGCCAGAATTATGGCTGTAAACGCATTATGGTTGGTTACAGTAGCAGTGATCACAGAATCACTCTTAGAATACATTTGGTTAATACACTTTTCAATTGTTTACAAAAAAGTTTTGCTCTACCCACCCCGTCTCTCTACATACTTTTGCCTTCCTGGCTGTAAATATCTTCATATAACTGTGTCTTATCTCCATCCTTGTTTCTTAGGCCTTGATTGACAAACCCTGCTCACAAGCAAAAACTTAGGCTCTTCATTTTCTATAAGCACTGCCTGTACATTCCAACATCGGCAGTCTCAGTATTGGGAGGCTGGTGGGATGGGAGTAAAGGGGGTGGTGATGCAATTTGCAGTTATGCAATTGTGTCACTGGCTCTGGCCAAAAGGGGGCATGCCATCCCAAAAAAGAGGCATGTCCATCCACATTACTGGCAGGTCAGCTTGATGTGTGTCAACCAGGCAGCCTGCCAATCATTTTAACCACGGCACCAAGGGCACCCCTGAGAGCAGACTGTTTTAGTGCTCCTTGCAGGATCCTTGTGCCCTAAACATACTGTGAGTACTTCTAATGATGCGCTCATGCTATGATTATTGGGTACAGTTCCCTGGTCTCCCCAAAAATGGGACACCAGGGGACTAAGATGAGACAGTGGAACAGGACCCAAAAATCCGAACTGTCCAACCAAAATTGGGGCGGTTTGGAGGTATGACTTCCCCTCCCCCTTTCCACACAGGTTCCTTCTAAATTGATAGCATGCTCCTCTATCTGCTTGAAGAATTACTTAATCACCCCCTCATTCCCTTTACACATTAAGAGTAGCTGCAACCTTCCTTTCCTTTTTTCTGGCTTACCCCTGCCACCTCTTGCCTCAAATCACCATTATATCCATT
Organism: Pelobates cultripes; assembly: GCA_933207985.1. Classification (NCBI taxonomy): domain Eukaryota; kingdom Metazoa; phylum Chordata; class Amphibia; order Anura; family Pelobatidae; genus Pelobates; species Pelobates cultripes. The sequence goes on from OW240912.1 coordinate 353,935,303, forward strand.
TGTTTGTAAGCTCACATGTAACTAAACATTTTGCATAAAAGAGCTTTTGTTTCTAGAGCTCAGCTCACAGGCAGGGCCATGGGCATCTGCAGGAATTTTTACAGCAGGCGAATAATTGTAATATCATCCATGCTCAGCCCCTTTTTGCAGGGCTGGACTGGGGATATAAATCAGCCCTGGAAAACAATGTATGCCAGCCCTATAAGTAATTGTAACGTAATGGTTAATATGAAAAATAACCGTGTGTTTGAGAACCTAGTATGGCTGCAGTAAACCACTCTACTGGAAAAATAAGGATTCCACTAAAAAATCCTTAATATTGCAAAGTAAAACAAAAAATATATCAGATAAAAATCTAATAAAAAATCCAGGAATGGTTAACGTGATATACCTTTAAATCTCTTTAGAATAGTGGTAAGACTAGTAATAATTCATTACTTATTTAAAATTTCATAAAAAATATATCATAAAAAGTATATATATTTTTTGCAACAGATCATTCACAGTAATATCCAATAAATAACAAAAAAAAACAAAAAAAAAAAAAGAAGAAAAGGAAATAAATTGTCCAATTGATAACAGTCTTGTAAATAGATACTATGTATCAAATAATAGCAGCAGTCTTTTAAATTGTAAACTGACTCAGTTCACTCCAGTTATAGAAGAACTGGTATATGGATACTGAGTGAGTTAGTATACTGTGTGTACAATATTATATTATAAATGGTCCTATTTTATAATAATTGTACCCTTGTAAAAAGTAATAAATAGATATAAAATATCATTGATAGGTCATAGTTGATGGCCCTCTATAAAATATATGTTTAATTCACCATTAAAAACTGAAGTGCTGAAATGGTTAAAAATATTCAATTTTATTTGAAAAAATCAAATTAAAAGTTATATTAGGCACTCACACTTTGATATCAAACTTCTTGCCCGGTTGCAGTTTTGGAACCTGGTGTATACAGTTGTTGCAGTCCGATCGTCAAATAAATGGAAGAGCTGGCTCTCCGTGAGCCTCGTGTGTATCTTTGTTTTCTTCCTTCGTTCGGCAGCAATTTAAATTCCACTAGGTAATCTTGTTACTGATGTGTAACATGTAATAGTTGTAATCACTAGGACAGTAGGTGAGCAGGCTCTCTGTGAGCGGCGTGCGTGTCACAGTTCCTGCGTTCCAGGGCAATAAAGTTGATTTGCGATAGGTGCCAGAAAGCAATGAATGTCGTAAACAGAGTTGTCCTTACGCGTTTCGTGAGAAAAGTCTCACTTCATCAGAGGATACTGAATAGATGTTCCTTATGGGTTTAAATAGCCTAAGTAATTGATGTGGCTCTTTTAACCCTTCATTTGACTGTTCATATATCCTATAGCACTTGAGTCATAAAATAAACTGGTGATTATTAAAAATAATTACAAAAGTTATACAATGGACCTTAAATTATAAAAAGATACATAAATATACATTAGGATATCAATAATTATAAATTAAACTTTGGATATCATACATAAGTGGCATATATCATAATTATACATTTAAAATCAATTAAGATTATGCTTGAATATAATAGTGAATACTTGAAATAAAATACATTAAGAATATCTTAAAAATGTCATTGAATTCTAACATTAATTGGACAAGATTTATATATAAGTTTGTATGTGAGAAAAAAAAAAAAAAATTAAATTATAAAAAGGCTCTCAATTCAAAATCTATGTTTAGACCTTTAGGTTCTAGTGTGTCTAGCTGAAATATCCATTTTGCTTCCGCTTTGTCTAGTTCTTTTTCTACATCGCCTCCTCTCCAAGGAATATTAACTTTTTGTATTGCGGTAAAATATAAGCCTTTAGGATTTTTGTCATGTATAAGTTCAAAATGTTTAGAAAGGTTATGTGAATGGAGTCCATTTTTAATATTTCTGATATGTTCTCCTACTCGTGTTTTTAGGGCTCTTTTAGTGCGTCCTATATAGATTTTGTCGCAGGGGCATTTCAATAGATAAATTACGCCAGTAGTTGTACAGTTTAAATATGTTTTAATTTTAAAAATTTCTTTTGTTTGAGGATGAACAAATTCTATGATGTTTGTAGGTTGATCCGGATTATTTCTGCAAGCTTGACATTTTTTACACTTCCAAAAACCTTTAAGTATATCGAATGAGGTGATTTTTTTGTTATTATTATTCGGTTTTTCTTGTTGAGTTGTTGGAGCTAATAGTAGGCCTAAATTTGGAGCCCTAGAATGAATTATTTTAGGTTTTTCACTTAATATTCGATCAAGTTGGGGATCTCCTTTGAGAATACCCCAATTTTTTTGAAGAATTTTTCTGATTTGATGTGTTTGACCATTATATCTTGTTATGAATGTTGGAATTTCTGAATTCAATGGATTTGTCTGTAATTTAGTTGTAAGTATTTGTTTTCTAGTTAAAAGTGCTGTTTTTGTCAAAGCTTGATTTAAAACATTTTGTGAGTATCCTTTTGCTTGAAATTGTGATTTCATCCTTTCAGTTTGTTCAACACAGATGTTTGGTTCAGAACAATTTCTTTTTATTCTTCTAAACTGGCTGAACGGGATGTTGTTTAACCAGGTTTCTTTATGGAAACTATTATGAGGAATGAAACTGTTGCATGCTACTGTTTTCTTAAAGGTTTTAGTTTCTACTTTGTTATTTTTAATATAAATTTCAAGATCTAAAAATTCTAATCTTTCCATAGATTGATTAAAAGTAAATTTTAGATTATAAGGATTAAAATTCAAATATTGTTTAAAATTTTCCAACGTTATAATGTCTCCTTTCCAAATAAAAATACAGTCGTCTATGTACCTATGCCATGAGACCAGACTTGCGCCAAATGGATTGTTTGACCAAATGTGTTCATCTTCCCATTTTCCCATGAACAGATTGGCATAACTTGGCGCAAATCTGGTTCCCATGGCAGTCCCTTCAATTTGGAGGTAATGATTATTATTAGCCCAGAAAAAATTGTGACTAAGAATAAAAGCCACACATTTTACAATAAATTCAATCTGGTCATTTTTGAGTTCTGAGAAAGTGGCGAGTGCATATTGAATGGCCTCACATCCCTGCAAATGTTCGATAACAGTATACAGGGATGTGACATCTGCTGTAACTAAAATATATTGTTGGTCCCATTCTAATTTAGATAAAAAATTGATAATATGAGTAGTATCTCTCAAATGGGATCGTAGTTTAGGAACTATCTTTTGCAAAAATCGGTCCACATATTCGGATAGATTTGATGTCAAAGAGCCTATACCAGAAATGATTGGGCGTCCTGGTGGATTTTCAAGGGTTTTATGTATTTTAGGTACATGATAAAATATAGGTAATCTTGGAAATTTACAATAAAGATAATCAAATTCTTTCTTCGTTAGGATACCTCTCTCTCTACCTTCTTCCAATAATTGTAATAATAATATTTGGAACTCTTTTGTTGGATTATTTTTTAAAATCTGATAATTGTTGGAATCTTGAAGTAGTCTTTGATTTTCTATTTTATAATCACTAGTGTTTAATATTACTAGTCCCCCCCCTTTATCTGCCCCTCTGATTATTATCTCGTCATCTTCCATTAAATGTTTTAACGCTATTCTTTCTTTCTTAGTTAGATTGTCTTTAGTATTCTTTCTCAGATTAAGTTTTCTAAGATCCTTTTCCATATTTTTTTCAAATACTCTAATATGATCTGTTTTTACTTGTTCTGGATAGAATGTAGATTTATTGGATATTACTGTGAATGATCTGTTGCAAAAAATATATATACTTTTTATGATATATTTTTTATGAAATTTTAAATAAGTAATGAATTATTACTAGTCTTACCACTATTCTAAAGAGATTTAAAGGTATATCACGTTAACCATTCCTGGATTTTTTATTAGATTTTTATCTGATATATTTTTTGTTTTACTTTGCTATAAGTAATTGTGCCATGTAGTGTGTGCCGAGCCGGTGCAAGGATTTCTCCCACCCTATTCAAAGATCCATTTTGCCGCCACCTCATGTCACTCACTCACTGACAGACACACTCACTCACGGACACACGCACACACAGAAACTCACTAACAGACACATACTCACTGACAGACAGCCAGACAGACACTCACTCACTGACAGACACAGACACACACATACACTCACTGACAGTCAAACACTAACACACTCAACTCCCTGGGGTCCAGTGTGGGGCAGCTCCTCACTCCTCCAGAGCGCTGTTTAGTATGCCGGGGCCGGAATGAGATTGTATTCCGGCTCCCGGCATCACAGAGGGCGTGCGAGGGAGGAGTGAGAGGCTGCAAGAACAGCCTCCGTCGCCACCTGCCTGCTCCGCCCCCTCTCCTCCAGTCACCGGCATTTAGTGGCAGTGCAGGCACCTGCCATCAAAGTAAGTGGGTGCCTGCTCTACCTTACTGCAGAACAGCATCGGGGGTGCCCTGAGGTGGCCAGATGGCCACCTCCTGGGTCCCCTGTAAAAGGGCTCCACTTTGCGCCCCCACCTTTGCGCACCTTGAGGATCGGCCTGGCGCTGGGGGTGGCTCGAGAGCCACTCACCTGGCGCTGCGGCCCAAGACAGGGGGAGCCTAATAGGAAATATCCTGGTGGGCGCCCCCAGCAGGCCGGCGTCTTAGGCGATGCCAAATTCGCCTAGCGGTTGCACCAGCCCTCAGTGTGTAAATATATTATTAGTATGTTTCTTTTTCTTATTCAAAATATTGGTTCTATCAGTGTAAAAAATTTAATTATACAGTATATATCATACTCACATGCAGACACAGACAATCTCACTGACACAAGATCATTCATACACAGGCTCACAGACGAACAATCTCATTGATACACTTACGCTCATTGACATAAAAACAAAAGCTCACTGATACACACAAATAGGCTCACTGACAGACAATCTCATTGACACACACAGACGAGCTTACAGGTACACACACACAAACTTAGGACAAACTCTGACACTCACACAAGGTTACTACAGAAAAAACACATTGGTATACAAACACAAACTTACTACAGACAAGCTCACTGACACACACATGCTCACTACAGACAAGTTTATGGTCACACACATGCCCCCTGCAGACAAGCTCACTGATGCACACACATGCTTACTACAGAAAAGCACACTGACACATACATGTTCACTACAGTCAAGCTCACTGACACATACACATGCTTACTACAGACAAAGTTCACTACAGAAAAGATCACTGATACACACACATGCTCACTACAGAAAAGCTCACTGACACACATGCTCACTACAGTAAAACTCACTGACACACACCTATGCTCCCTTACACATATACAAATTCTCACTACAGACATGCTCACTGACACACACATGCTTACTGCAGAAAAGCTAAGTGACACACACATGCTTACTGCAGAAAAGCTCACTACAAACAAACTCACTGACACACACACACACAAGCTCGTTGACACACATACTAAATACAGACAAGCTCACTGACACACACATGTTCCCTACAGACAAACTCAGACACATACATAGAAACATAGAAACATAGAATGTGACGGCAGATAAGAACCATTCGGCCCATCTAGTCTGCCCAATTTTCTAAAAACTTTCATTAGTCCCTAGCCTTATCTTATAGTTAGGATAGCCTTATGCCTATCCCATGCATGCTTAAACTCCTTTACTGTGTTAACCTCTACCACTTCAGCTGGAAGGCTATTCCATGCATCCACTACCCTCTCAGTAAAGTAATACTTCCTGATATTATTTTTAAACCTTTGTCCCTCTAATTTAAGACTATGTCCTCTTGTTGTGGTAGTTTTTCTTCTTTTAAATATAGTCTCCTCCTTTACTGTGTTGATTCCCTTTATATATTTAAATGTTTCTATCATATCCCCCCTGTCTCGTCTTTCCTCCAAGCTATACATGTTAAGATCCTTTAACCTTTCCTGGTAAGTTTTATCCCGCAATCCATGAACCAGTTTAGTAGCCCTTCTCTGAACCCTCTCTAAGGTATCAATATCCTTCTGAAGATACGGTCTCCAGTACTGTGTACAATACTCCAAGTGAGGTCTCACCAGTGTTCTGTACAATGGCATGAGCACTTCCCTCTTTCTACTGCTAATACCTCTCCCTATACAACCAAGCATTCTGCTAGCATTTCCTGCTGCTCTATTACATTGTCTGCCTACCTTTAAGTCATCAGAAATAATCACCCCTAAATCCCTTTCCTCATATGTTGAGGTTAGGACTCTATCAAATATTCTGTACTCTGCCCTTGGGTTTTTACGTCCAAGATGCATTATCTTGCACTTATCCACATTAAATGTCAGTTGCCACAATTCTGACCATTTTTCTAGTTTACCTAAATCATTTGCCATTTGGCTTATCCCTCCTGGAACATCAACCCTGTTACATATCTTAGTATCATCAGCAAAAAGACATACCTTACCATCAAGACCTTCTGCAATATCACTAATAAAAATATTAAAGAGAATGGGTCCAAGTACAGATCCCTGAGGTACCCCACTGGTGACAAGTCCAAGCTTTGAATATATTCCATTAACTACAACCCTCTGTTGCCTGTCACTCAGCCACTGCCTTACCCATTCAACAATATTGGAATCCAAACTTAAAGATTGCAGTTTATTTATAAGCCTTCTATGTGCAACAGTGTCAAAAGCCTTACTGAAATCTAGGTAAGCAATGTCTACTGCACCACCCTGATCTATAATTTTAGTTACCCAATCAAAAAAATCAATAAGATTAGTTTGGCATGATCTCCCTGAAGTAAACCCATGTTGTCTCTGATCTTGAAATCCATGTGTTTTTAGATGCTCATCAATCCTATCCTTTAACATGGTTTCCATCACTTTCCCCACTACTGAAGTAAGGCTTACTGGCCTATAGTTGCCCGACTCCTCCCTATTACCTTTCTTGTAAATGGGCACAACATTCGCTAACTTCCAATCTTCTGGGACTACTCCTGTTAACAATGATTGGTTAAATAAATCTGTTAATGGTTTTGCTAGTACACCACTAAGCTCTTTTAATAGCTTTGGGTGTATTCCATCAGGTCCCATTGACTTATTTGTCTTTACTTTTGACAGTTGAGATAGAACCTCTTCCTCTGTAAACTCACGTGTAATAAATGACTCATTTATCCTTTTTCTCAACTGAGGTCCCTTTCCTGCATTTTCTTCTGTAAATACAGAACAAAAATATTCATTGAGGCAGTCAGCCTGACCTTTATCCTCTTCTACATACCTTCCTTCTTTTGTTTTTAATCTAACTAATCCTTGTTTTACTTTTCTTTTCTCATTTATGTATCTAAAAAATGTTTTATCCCCCTTTTTTACTGACTGTGCTATTTTCTCTTCTGTGTGTGATTTGGAAGCTCTTATAACTTGCTTAGCCTCTTTCTGCCTAATCTTATAGATCATTTTGTCTCCCTCACTCTGGGTTTTTTTATAATTCCTAAATGCTAACTTTTTGTTTTTAACTATTTTGGCCACATCTGCGGAGTACCACAGTGGTTTCTTGAATTTTTTGCTTTTACTGACAAGCCTAATGCAATTTTCTGTTGCCTTCAATAGTGCAACTTTTAAATAATCCCATTTTCTCTTGGACTCCATTTAAATTGCTCCAGTCTGATAATGACTCCTCTACCCATATTCTAATTTTAGAAAAGTCTGTTTTTCTAAAGTCTAAAACTTTTGTTTTTGTGTGGTGTGACTCAGTCACTGTTCTTATATTAAACCACACTGACTCATGATCACTGGATCCTAAACTTTCACCTACAGTAACATCTGATACTAAATCTCCATTTGTTAACACTAAATCTAGTATGGCCTCTTTACGAGTTGGCTCCTCAACAACTTGTTTTAGAGACAAACCCAGTAGGGAGTTTAGAATATGTGTGCTCCTGGCACAAGTAGCTAATTTTGTTTTCCAATTTACATCAGGAAGATTAAAGTCACCCATGATGATAACTTCCCCCTTCATTGTCATTTTAGCTATTTCCTCAACTAGTAGATTATCTAACTCTTCAATTTGTCCTGGGGGCCTATAAATCACACCTACACGAGTTACTGTGTGATTACCAAATTCTAACGTAGCCCAAACGGTCTCTATGTTTGCCTCACTAACTTTTATTAGGCTAGATTTTATGCTATCCTTCACATACAAGGCCACCCCTCCCCCTTTCTTGCCTTCCCTATCTTTCCTATATAAAGAGTACCCTGGTATTGCTATGTCCCAGTCATTTTTCTCATTGCACCATGTCTCAGTAACAGCGACTAAATCTACACTATCAGTTGCCATTATTGCCACAAGTTCATGGATCTTATTCCCTAAACTGCGAGCATTTGTAGACATGACTCTAAGCTTATCATTTTTTAACACACTTGCTACAGGCACCTTCTGTCCTTGTTTTGGGGGACAATTGGATTGATGTTTTATCACCCTTTTGCCCCCCCTCCTAGTTTAAATACATCCTAGCAAAACCTCTGAACTGCTCACTGAGAACATTTGTTCCCTTTTGAGAAAGATGCAAACCATCTTTTTTGTACAGCTTATCTCCATTCCAAACAGAGCTACCATGAGAAATAAAGCCAAATCCTTGCTCCCGACACCATTCACCAAGCCACAAATTAAAGTCCCTAATACGCATCCGCCTGTCGTTCTGAGTGTTATGCACAGGCAGAACTTCAGAGAATGACAGTGTGGAAGCAACCTGCCTTATATCATTGGCAAAAACACTAAAAACTTCCTTAACCTCTGAAACCTCATTGCAAGCCAAGTCATTTGTCCCTAGATGGACAAGTCAGTGTCAGTGAGCTCACAACAGACAAGCTCACTGACACACACAAGTTTACTACAGACAATCTCATTGTCATACACATACTCACTACAGACAAGCTCACTGACACAGAAATACTCACTACAGAAAAGCTCACCGACACACACAAGCTCACTTACAGACAAGCTCACTGACACATTTACACATGCTCCAACAGACACTCACTGACACACACATGCTCACTGCAGAAAAGCTAGCTGACACACACAAGCTTGCTTACGCATAAGCTCACTGACACACACACAAGCTCACTGCAGACAACCTCACTGACACACATATGATCACTACAATCTCACTGACACACACACACACACACACCTGCTTACTTACAGACAAGCTCACTGACACACCCACATACAGTTGCAAGAAAAAGTATGTGAACCCTTTGGAATGATATGGATTTCTGCACAAATTGGTCATAAAATGTTATCTGATCATCTAAGTCACAACAATAGACAATCACAGTCTGCTTAAACTAATAACACACAAAGAATAAAATGTCGCCATGTTTTTATAGAACACACAATGTAAACATTGACAGTGCAGGTGGAAAAAGTATGTGAACCCCTAGACTAATGACATCTACAAGAGCTAATTGGAGTGAGATGTCAGCCAACTGGAGTCCAATCAATGAGATGAGATTGGAGGTGTTGGTTACAGCTGCCCTGCCCTATAAAAAACACACACCAGTTCTGGGTTTGCTTTTCACAAGAAGCATTGCCTGATGTGAATGATGCCTCGCACAAAAGAGCTCTCAGAAGGCCTACGATTAAGAATTGTTGACTTGCATAAAGCTGGAAAGGGTTATAAAAGTATCTCCAAAAGCCTTGCTGTTTATCAGTCCATGGTAAGACAAATTGTCTATAAATGGAGAAAGTTCAGCACTGCTGCTACTCTCCCTAGGAGTGGCCGTCCTGTAAAGATGACTGCAAGAGCACAGCGCAGACTGCTCAATGAAGATGATGATCAGATCACATTTTATAACCAATTTGTGCAGAAATCCATACCATTCCAAAGGGTTCACATACTTTTTCTTGCAACTGTACAAGCTCACTCACTATCAGGCACACACACACACACACAATCACTGTCATGAGCTGAAACTTACCTGTCACAGAATGCTGTCGGAGACTGGCAGCACTGGGAGGTGGTCTCCATGTTCTGTCCTTCATCAGCAGCATAAGTGCGGGGTGGAGCTTGTGAGGGGTGAGTGCGGGAGGCAGAGCCTGAATGCAGGGACGGAGCATAGCAGTACGAAAATGGTGGGGAATCGGAAGGGAGCCTCACAGTGCAACCTAAATGGCGTCCCCAGCATCTCCCTCAAGCCCCCAACACCTCCCTACTTCTTTCCTTGGACTGAGCTGTCACAGTCCGAAAAAAAATTGCCTGTGGGGAGGGGGCAAGTTAAAAATTCCAGGGGGGGGTGAGTGCCCCTCCTTACCCCCTCCTGCGGACGCCCACGAGCAGGGCCCTCTTTACCCTTTGTAATGGTCTGTGTATCTGTATATAATGTACTGTGTTATTTTTCCATTTGCACAGCTCTGCTGAATGTTATTATTATGTTATTATTTATATAGTGCCAACAAATTCCGCAGTGCTTTACGGTGGGTGGATTAACAAATATGTCTGTAACCAGACAAGTTGGACACACAGGAACAGAGGGGTTGAGGGCCCTGATCAATGAGCTTACATGCTAGAGGGAGTGGGGTAAAGTGACACAAAAGGTAAGGATAGTATTAGACTAATGACAGTTGCAAGAGAGGAATCAGTCGGGAGCTATTAACAGTTTAATTGATAAGCTTTTCTGAAGAAGTGGGTTTCCAATGATTTTTTGAAGGAGTGGAGACTGGGTGAGGGAAGAGAGTTCCATAGGAACGGTGCAGCCCTCGAGAAGTATTGAAGGCGAGCATCAGAGGTGGGGGTACGGACAGAAGATAGACATAAGTCTTCAGCAGCGTGTAAGGGCCTAGACGGGACATACTTGTGTATTAGGGAGGATAGATAGGTGGCAGCAGCATTATGTAGATATTTGAAAGCAAGAACCAGAATTTTAAATGGAGCCCTATATCTTACAGGAAGCCAATGTAGGGACTGACAGAAGGGTGAGGCGTGGGACGTGCAGGCGTACAGGAAGATGAGCCTCGCAGCCACATTCATTATGGACTGTAACGGAGTAAGTGGGGCGCACGTAAGACCACTGAGAAGCGGATTACAGTAGTCAAGGAGAAAAAGGATAGTGGAATGGAGCAGTGTGCAATGTTTTTGAGATGGAAGCGGCAGGATTTAGCGACAGACTGAACATGAGACGTGAAGGAGAGGTCGGAGTCAAAGAGAACACCTAGGCAGCGAGCCTGCGTGGTGGAGCTGATGGTAGCACAGTTGACTTGGAGGGGGACAGACACAGGAGTAGCAACACTTGAGGGAGGAAAGACCAGAATTTCAGTTTTGGTCAAGTTGAGTTTAAGGAAGTGGGCAGCCATCCAGTTAGAAATAGCAGAGAGGCAGTCAGAGACACTAGTCAAGAGGGACGGGGAGAGATCAGCAGAGGACAGATCCGCATAGAAATGATATTGGAAGCCAAAGGAGCTAATGAGTTTACCAAGGGAGGCAGTATAGATGGAGAATAGTAGGGGACCAATGACTGAACCTTAGTGGGTCACCAACAGAGAGGAGTTGGGGAGAAGAAGCAGAGCCAGAGAAAGAAACTCTGAAAGAGCACTGGGAGAGGTAGGAGGAGCACCAGGAGAGAGCAGTTGGCGCTTTATAAATACCAGTAATAAATAAAACCATAGAAACAGCAAAGGAAAGATACCCTTGGAGGAGGTGATTATCCATTAATGAGTGCTGTACCACAAGGTACTACGGGTTACTTTAGTCTGTCTGATAGTTACAGGTTAAAGTGGAGGTATCAACTCAAGAGGCAAAGGCATATTTTAAAAACATATTAGCCCATGTGCTGAAGCTCCTGTCATTCTTAAATGGTTTCTTCAAGCGTCATGTTGCTGTAGTGGTTTTGATGGAAGTAGTAGCCAAGCGCAGTAGTACCCAGGCTCTGTTCCTTGGTAATGGGATAAAAACTGTTGCTTACCTGTCTGCTCTGAAGCAGGATTTACAACATCTGGCTTCTGCAGAGCTGCAGAAGCATGATGCCGATTCTGCCGAGCATTCATTGTCTGAGAGCATTAGCTGACAACTCTCAGCCAAATTTCTGACTAAGGCCCTTAGAAAAATGTTTATCTCATGACACATTTATTAATGGTTAAAATGATGCAAGGAAAGTCTTCAACATAATGAATGCAAACAGGTCAGAAGCTTCTTCCATCAGGAGTATTGTCCTCAAAAGATTAAGGCTGTGCACATATAAAAATTGCTGACTATTTGTCTGTGAGAATTTACCTACATGGCAAGAACGTGAATTAAATCTGATCACAAACCACAGGAAAAATCATGTTGGAAAAAAACAATTTTAAGCGTCTAAGTGCTGTGAATGCAGGAGAACATTCTAACTGTGACCTACATGAAAGGATCCGAAATGTGCAAGGCTGATTTATTGTCTTGCTCTGCCTCAAACACAAATCAAATCAGACGCTATTAAGTTATGAAACAGTTTGCATTCAAGCAGAAGAGCACTGTAGTAGACTTTGTTGAATTTCTGGGAGTACTTTTTGCACATATTCAAAGACACAATAAGCACAATGCAATCTTCAAAAACAATTAGGCGTATTCTGTAAACTGGACATTGTAAATAGTAAACCAAACTGACAATAGGGGGGAACCTATTGTCCTCCCCCAAGCACCCACCCATGGACAACAGGTGGGAGTTAAATGTAAAAATACCCACCCCCTCCCCACCCAAAAACAATTAAATAAGCCCTACCTACCCCCTCAACCTAAAAATAGTAAGGGGGGAGACAATAAAACTAAATACCTGTAAATAAATAAATAAATAAAAATACTTACCATTTGATGTCTTCTTTTTTCTAAAACTTTATTTTTTCAGCCCCAAAAAAGGCCAAATAAAAATCCCTAATACCCGTCAAATTTATCAAATAAAATAGAAAACCTGAGCGCCCAAAAAATCATACGAAAAAAAAATCCAGACGCTGAAAAAGTAATCCATCTTCACCCAGCGAGGGCACGGCGCAGACTGAGATCCGCAGTGAAAGGCTTATAAAGGCTCCCACGCCTTGCAATTTGACTTAGAGCACTTTGATTGGTTGGTCTAAGCAGGTAAATGAAGAGACTGACTAAGTTCTTTGGAATTTAGGGCCATTGTCATTTAGGGCATGTGATCCTTGTCTGCAGGTAGCACGGTCCTCTTGTCCTCTTGGGCACAAACATGCACAGTCTTTTAAGGCAACTTATTTCCAGGCACTTTATTGTTAAACTCCACAAAGACAGCAGCACATGAAAAACAAAAAATGTAACAAAACCCTATAAACAAAAACCAGCTCAGTCTGAGCACTAACTAACATCCAGTTCCCTCTCTCTCAAGGGATTAAACTATAACAAAACAAGAAGTGGTTCCACAAACCTAGTGTCTTTGTCAGCTCTCAGCACTCCAGTGTTTAGACAGCCTGCTGCTTCCAGCCCTTCAAGAGAGAAATAAAGAAACATTCTCTCTCTTTTCCGCACTCCCAGTGCTCCAAGCCAGCCTTGACTGCTTTCCTTTTGCACTCCCAGTGCTCAGTCTCCTTGCCTCTCGCCAACCTACTTCCAGGAAGGAAGCCAGAAATCCCCCCTCTATCTGGGGGCCGGGGGGAGGACAATAGGCACCCTCCCATTTTCACTTAGGCCCCCACCCGTCTCCCATGGGTGGGAGGACAATAGGTCCCCTCCTTGTCATTTAGGGCCCCCACCTGCTGCTCATGGGTGGGGGTTGGTGGGGACGACAATAGGTTCCCCCCTTATTGTCATTTAGGGCCCCTATCTGCCGCTCATGGATGGGGGCCAGGGTGGAGGACAATAGGTCGACCCCCCCATTTTCATTTTGGGCACCCACCCACCGCTCATAAGATGGGGGCCAGGGGGGAGGACAATAGGTCCGTCCCCCCCTTTTTCATTTAGGGCCCCCAAACGCCGCTCATTGGTGGAGGCCAAGGGGGACCCTATGTCCCCCGTTTATTTGCAAAGCCCCCATTCGCGGGGCACGTGTGGGATCTGGGGGGGACACTATGTCCTCCTGGCTAGTTAATAGATGCCCCACCATGGGGCCACTTATTAGAAGGGGGGTGGGTGGGGGTTTACAACAGTGAGCAGCCACAGACGTGGGGGGGCTTAGGAAGTGGCAGGGAGCACTGCTCCCTACTGCTTCTATTTTTACATTTTACAAGGAGTGAGCTGAGCGCCAGTAGCTCCCTCCTTGTAATAAACTGAACTAACGGACAAACGAACACCGATATTCAGTGTTTGTTTGTTCGTCTGAAATTTCTATTCATTCCTTTGTGTTTCTGACGAATGAATAGACTAAATTCCCGTAGCAAAATCCCAAGTGTTTAACTGGGCATGCGCACAAATTTCACAGCGTTATCTAGTGCAGATGATGTGTCCCACAGGGATTTCATCTACCCACACAAATATTGCGGCGCCCAGGACCTAGGTCCGGGCACAAAATAAAGATTAAAAAAATAAGTAATATGAGGGGCTTAGGGGCATTTGAGGGTGACTAAGGGGACAATTAGATGTAGTGGAGTCAGGAGGAGGGTTAAAAAAAAACTGGATTCGGCCATGACAGGTCCTGCTTTTTTGTACTTTGTTATATATTATAGTGATGACTTAAAAAACAGATTTCTGAGCTAACGGTGCAAGAAAATGTTAGATATCAATGTCCTACATTATGATCAGGATGGTAGTACTCAGACAGGGAAGAGTTTGTGCTACCCCCTTAAGGACGGGGACTTAAGGGGATGGAAAGGGAGGGACAGGGTTTTGGCAGCAAAAAGGAGGCATTTAAGCCACCTTCATTTTCACTGATTGTCACACACTTCCTCCCTATTTTTATGGTCTAAGGGAATACATTCTTTTTATTCCTTTTGTCATAGCACAGGAGGTGGGGCTACGCCATTTTGTGAGGAACTCAGTAGAGAACACTAACTGTTTATATGAAGGATTAAGTAATAATTTAGGTAGTTTGAAATGTATTTACTTCAGTGTGGGTGGTCACAGACTTGTACATGTTGTTCAATAAAATTAAAAAAAAATAGAGGGATATTGTTAGAACAAAAAGTTACTGGTTTTGTTATATGTATTTGCTTGATGTTCGTGTATATGTTTAGGTTTATAAATATGATGAGGCCTGTTCAACCAACTTTATAAGATATTTATGTAGTTATGTTTTTATTGGAAGAGGTGATGCAGGTTTGGGAAGTCTTCCCCCTGTCCAATAGTGTAACGTAATCACTTCAAGGTTACAGAACTATGGCACCTGCAATTGCCAGCTGTACTAACAAACTATCAAACAAAAACAAAAAACACGGTAAGGGTTGAGCTCAGAGGCATAAATAAAGTATTTGCTTCCAAGGGCAGGATTGTCAATATTTTGTCACTCCATAACTCCAGTGCCCCTTCACTTACCTGTTCTCAGATTGTAGCCCAAGACTGCAGCTAAGGATCTTCATGTTCAAGAAAGATTGGAATATGACATTCAGTACCCACACTCAACTTGCCGCTCAGAACCTGGAGCAACCCAGAACATGAAGATCCACTGCTATGGAAAGGGGTTGTAACGGAGCTTCCTGTAACCCTTGCTGGGTACCAAGGACCGCTTCCTAGCTGGAACAGGGGACAAACTGCAGTACTTCTGCCCACAGTCGCCGTGGCTTGACTGGGGCCCTGGAACCGCTCTCTCTTGGAGCCGAATGGGGAATTCACTCTAGACACCCCAAGGCACTGAACGACACTCAGTCCTGGGAGCTCTAGTCCTTACAAGGACTTTCCCCATTGAATCCTCCACACTGGAACAGTGATTAAAGAGTAGCCCTTTTCTCCTCCAAGTAACCAGATGACACATAATTCTGGAAGTACAAGCTAGAATACGTTTAATGGTAGCCACAACTGGCCGTATATGCAGGTCCCCATGTAAGGGGCACTCCCCCTGGACCCGAGAGTAGACTACAGTAAAAACATACGCACAATTACATTGGCTCTCAGGTCCAGGACACTCCATTAAAGAAACAAGATAATCCCTCCCCTGTGCCTGGGAGATAATTGAGTCAATCACTGTATTAAACTCAATTATCTCCAAGCACAAAAACACACACATTTCCCAAACACCCCAAAAGTACCTTAAAAATACATAATACCTCACATATCTAAAAATCACCCAGATAGGTTCAGGGGTTCAGGAATTTCCTGGAAGTCATAATTTGACCGACCGCACGCATGGTCCCCTAGCCACAAATAGTTCAAGGGCTTTCGCAGCTAAGTCCCCCTGAAGTCTATTAGCGCTTTTGGTCCATGGAATGGCCGCCAGGGAGCTAGCGTTCGGTTCTATGTGTACGAATGGAAACTGCTGAACCAGGGGGAATAAAATATAGTGTGACAGATCCATCTGTATGACTGGTATTGCTGTTTCCTCTAATTTGCCTCCCTTCGCGGAATTGCCTGTCCGTATGCCCCTATTCGTTATTTTGGACTTATACCGAATAAAACTACCGAATGGACGGCCACCCGGAAGAGAAGTGTGCTGCTGGTTAACATCTTGGCCCCAATGAGAACGTTGTGGTTAACCGCAGACACCTCTTCATTATACCCAAATGCAGGGTGGTCGTCGTTGGTATGCTGATCACGAGGCGGCGGCCATTTTAAAACATGCGAAAGACCAGCGGTGTTCGGCACAGATTTTATGGAACTATAAATGGACACTTTTTCTACCGAACACCGCTGAAACTACCGACCGCCCTTCTCATTCGTCAAGGCATGCGAACACCGGTCCGTTCGGTAGTTTGGATAATACGAATGGACTTAACCCAGATAGCCATCCAATGGCGATTGAACTGTGTGTATGGGATCTGAGCGCTATTCGGTAGTAATATGCACTCAGATCCAGGCTATCTGGGGATACGTTGCACAAATATAATGTGTTCGGTATTTGCACAGTTACCTATTTTTATGCATTTTTTAATGTTTTGTTTAAAATGGCGATTTGCCTCTATCCTTGGAGATAATTGGATTTCTTCCCAATTATCTCCAGGATAGAGAGGAGGGATTTACTGTATAAAGGGGAGTGTGTAAACCTGAGCCACTGTGATTGGCTAATGTATCCTACTTGTCCCAGTCTTTCATCTGGTCCCCTAGTGGAGTGTCCACCAGGTGGGAGACCTGCATAAATACCGGGCAGGTAGCCCTCATTAAACAGATTCCTGTTTTACCCTCAAGACGGAGCTTGGTCTCGTATTTGGGGGGATTGCTACTTGGAAGGATTTCTTTCGCCTGTTTTAGCTGAAGAAGGGTTTCGGCTGATTTGTGTGTTCGTGGATTTACCGCGTTCCCTTGCCCTCCGTTCGTGAGTTTGGCGGTCTACTGTATAGAGTCTGTGTCTCTGGAAAGGGGGAACATCGGCTAAACGGCGGTTTCATCCGTTTAAGCTGGGAGTGTCTGAACATATGGGTCTTTACAGTCGCTGCCCTGGCCCATAGTCAGTGGGCAGTAGGCTGGCAAGCAGGCTCCTCCAGGAGCTCATGGTAAACTCACGAGGACAGGGGGGTTTGTCACAGGGGAGCTCACCCTGACAAAATTATCAGCTTGGATGTGATTTGATGAGAGCATTTATAGAATAAATTTATAGTTCACATAGTTTACCAATATGGGTGTATTGTCTTTTATTGTAGTTATAGCTAAATTACTATTGTCTTGTTTATCTTGTTTATGCGAGACCTAAACTCTTCTCATATACCAAAATTTGTTTGCCCTAAATTATTGTATTTATTTTTACACATTATAAGAAGTGCCAGAAGTAATCAAATTGCACATTTTAGCTTAAATATAATTCCAAAGAAAATGTGTAATAAATATAATAATTTTTTTTAAAAAATTTAACAAAATGGTACAATAAGCAAGATTTGTTTATTTCACAGTTCAATATTCCACTTGTATCTATTGTATTACATTGATTCTCTATGTGGAGAAGTGAGATAAACCAAGTTTTAAAAAAATTAAACAACCTTACATTTCCTTCTTATATTGCTTGCAAAACAACCTTCTACAATGTTAATGTAAATGTCTAGTCTATATCTAGACTAACGGCAACTCCATCTGTCCTGCTTTTGTTTCCCTCTCAATGTTTACAGTGCATAGAAGCCTATTCTAGATTCTGAAATGAATTACAATGATGACTGCAGATCGAGAGCAAAGTATCTGTCTGCTTTTTAGACATTGTAACAGCAATCTTAACTTATGAATAAGCGAACCCAGGATAACTTAAAGTTCTACTTTCAAAAATGTATAATAAAAGAAACAGACATCTCTTTCAAAATCATCCAAATTGGTGCAATTTAATCTTTTTTTCCCTTCAAACAGACACATTCAGCAATAATTGCAGGCTGTCATCATAACACGACTTGCTCAAAGCCTCTCGCATGATTTATATTCACAGCATATCCATAAAAGCAACATTATTTCCTCAGCTCACATGGTTCAATAAGCCTCATATTACCTGGATTTATATCAGTTCAGTTAGAGTCTCTGTAATAACACAAACATGTTCACTGTTTAAATGGTTTATGCTAACTCAATTCTATCTATCTATCTATCTATCTATCTATCTATCTATCTATCTATCTATCTATCTATCTATCATTTATCTATCTATCTATCTATCTATCTATCTATCTATCTGTCTATCTATCTATCTATCTATCTATCTATCTATCTATCTGTCTATCTATCTGTCTATCTGTCTTTCAATAAATGTGTCTGCCTGCACAATTGTCTGTTTATCTGTCTGTTTGTCTGTCTGTCTATTCATCCACCCACCTGTCCACCTGTCCACCCGTCTGTCTATCTAACGTAATCATTTAGCTTGTGAATGGAGCTCACAGATCTTGTAGGCCCATCATCAATCTTGTTAAAACTATTCTTCATTTATTCAAGAAGTTTATTTGCTGTTTTACAAATATGCTTATGTTACAGGAAGAAGCTTGCTTTTCAACAATCCACTGGATTTGTAAACTGTAATAGGGACTTTTTGAAAGAACTTTGTTCTCTGTGCAAGAAGATGTTTACAGAGGATAAACTGTCTGATGCTTAGAAAGAAGAAACCTAGTGGAAGCAGGGCAGAAGGGGAGATTTAGCTGTGGGAATTGTGACAGAGTAACAGTGTGTTTGTCAGTGTTCAAATACATAGTGTAAGAGATTGAATGTATTCTTGTGAATTGAGAGGAAAGTGTTTTCTAGGATACCTCCAGGGAGGCCCAAACTGGATGAATGACTTGGTAGAGATAATAGGTCCCAGATGTAACAGTCACAGTTTGAAAGCTTGTACAATTCGTTATTTTGGATTACAAAGTCCTTAGAGTGTGCCGGTTTGCTACATGGTTTTTGCATATACAGCATTGGACAGCACTGAGGCAGTTGATTAACGCCTTAGTGACCAGACCATTTTTCAGTTTTACTGTTAAGGACCAGGATGTCAGGATTACCAGTTGTTCCAGCATGTAGAACTGTATCACACGTAGGACTAACAGGTAACATCTTACCGGCAGTGGCGTCTCTAGGATTAATTTTTAGGGGGGGCAGAGGGTGGGCAGGGATTAAAGTAGGGGGGTACATTAAACCCCGCCCTCACCACAGTTTGACCCCGCCCCTCCCGCATGTTAAGCCCCACCCCTGACACAATGTGTTTTTTGTTTTTTTAATAATCCCTGGAGGAGAATTCATTATTTTCCACCAAGGATTATTAAAAAACAAACACATTCCCTTGATATAGTCCATACACACACACACACACAGACTGCTGAGTCCTTACACACAGAGACTGCTGAGTCCATACACACAGAGACACACAGACTGCTGACCATGCACACACACACACAGACACACAGACTGCAGAGTCCATACAAACACAGACACATAGACTGCTGAGTCCACACACACACACACACACACATAATTCTGAGTCCATACACACAGACTGCTGAGTTCATACACAGAGACTGCTGAGTCCATACACACACATACACAAACACAGACTGCTGAGTCCATACACACACACACACACACACACAGACTTCTGAGTCCATACACACACATACACAGACTGCTGAGTCCATACACACACACACACACACAGACTGCTGAGTCTTACACAGACTGCTGAGTCCACACACAGACTGCTGAGTACACACACATACACAGACTGCTGACATACACACTGCTGAGTCCATACACACACACACACAGACAGACTACTGAGTCCATACACAAATACAGACTGCTGAGTCCACACACACACACACACACACATAATTCTGAGTCCATACACACAGACTGCTGAGTTCATACACAGAGACTGCTGAGTCCATACACACACATACACAAACACAGACTGCTGAGTCCATACACACACACACACACACACACAGACTTCTGAGTCCATACACACACATACACAGACTGCTGAGTCCATACACACACACACACACAGACTGCTGAGTCCTTACACAGGCTGCTGAGTCCTCACACACACACAGACTGCTGAGTCCATACACACACACTTACACAGACTGCCTGAGTCCATACACACACACACACAGACTGCTGAGTCCATACACAGAGACACACTGCTGAGTGCATACACACATACATACTGCTGAGTCCATATACACAGACACACTGCTGAGTTAATACACACATACAGACTGCTGAGTCCATACACACAGACAGACTACTGAGTCCATACACAAATACAGACTGCTGAGTCCATACACACACACACACACACATAATTCTGAGTCCATACACACAGACTGCTGAGTTCATACACAGAGACTGCTGAGTCCATACACACACATACACAAACACAGACTGCTGAGTCCATACACACACACACACACACACAGACTTCTGAGTCCATACACACACATACACAGACTGCTGAGTCCACACACACACACACACACACACACACACACAGACTGCTGAGTCCATACACACACAGACACACACACACACAGACTGCTGAGTCCATACACACACACTTACACAGACTGCTGAGTCCATACACACACAGACTGCTGAGTCCATACACACACACAGACTGCTGAGTCCATACACACACACACAGACTGCTGAATCCATACACACACACATATACAGACTGCTGAGTCCATACACAGACTGCTGAGTCCACACACACAGACTGCTGAGTCCATACACACACATACACACACAAACACAGACTGCTGAGTCCATACACACACACAGACTGCTGAGTCACACACACACACACAGACTGCTGAGTCCATACACACACATCACCGCTGAGTCCATACACACACACACACACACACACACACAGACTGCTGAGTCCATACACACACACACACACAAACACAGACTGCTGAGTCCATACACACACACACAAACACAGACTGCTGAGTCCATACACACATACAGACTGCTGAGTCCATACACACACACTGCTGAGCCCATACACACATACAGACTGCTGAGTCCATACACACACACTGCTGAGTCCATACACACATACAGACTGCTGAGTACATATGCACATACTGCCGAGTCCATTACACACACACACACACTGCTGAGTCCATACACACATACACTGCTGAGTCCATACACACACATACATACTGCTGAGTCCATACACACACACACTGCTGAGTCCATACACACACAAACTGCTGAGTCCAAACACACACAAACTGCTGAATCCATACACACACACTGCTGAGTCCACACACATACACTGCTGAGTCCATACACACAGAGAGACTGCTGAATCCATAAACAAACACACACACAGACTGCTGAGTCCATGCACACACACACATACACACACACATACTGCTGAGTCCATACATGCACACAGAGACTGCTGAGTCCAAACACACACAGACTGCTGAGTCCATACACACACAGACTGCTGAGTCCATACACACACACACACACACACACACACAGACTGCTGAGTCCACACACACACACACAGACTGCGGAGTCCATACACACACACTGCTGAGTCCATACACACAGACTGCTGAGTCCATACACAGAGACACACTGCTGAGTGCATACACACATACATACTGCTGAGTCCATATACACAGACACACTGCTGAGTTAATACACACATACAGACTGCTGAGTCCATACACACAGACAGACTACTGAGTCCATACACAAATACAGACTGCTGAGTCCATACACACACACAGTGCTGAGTCCATATCATCCACAAATCTGTGGTAAGAAATAATATATGTATTCAATTTCTCCAGGATATATGATCGCTCAAACATATACATATAACAGTTGGCATAAGAGGGTGCTATGGCCAATCCCATGGCGGTCCCCCTTAATTGGATATAAAAATTCTTCTCAAATCTGAAGTAGTTATGATGAAGTAAAAACCCCAAACATTCCATCAAAAATTCTATAGGTGGTCCTTGATAATTGTCGCACTCACAGAGCCAAGTGCGCATAGCTTCCATTCCTTCAAAATGTGGAATAATAGTAAATAGATTTTTAACATCAATGGTGGCGAAAATCACCAGGTCATTAGGTAATGTGAGTTCCCTGATCTTCGCTAGAAAATCTTGGGTATCTTTCAAGCTAGTAGCTATATTCTCAATACACAATTTACAATGGTAGTCCACGAATTTAGCCATAGGTTCCAATATCCCTCCCCGGGCAGACACAATCGGTCTCCCCGGGGGTCTTTTAGGATCTTTATGTACCTTAGGCAAGGTATACAGAATTGGTATCTTCGGATGTTCATTAATCAAAAATGTTGCCATGTGTTCATATAACTATCCAGATGTCAAACCTAATTCTACCAATTTCTGTAATTGCTTCAAAAAAGAGGTAGTAGGATCATACGTGATAAGTTGATATGTGTCCCTGTCCCCCAATTGATTGAGGATTTCACATCTATAGTCAGCATAATTTTGAATCACTATTGCACCCCCTTTGTCAGCTGGTCTAATCGTAATCGAAGCATCGTCTCTGAGATCTTGTAAGGACACCTTTTCCCCAGCCGTCAAATTACCTGCAATGGAATCATGTTTGGTTAAAATAGATTCAATATCATGTCGTACTAACTGTCCAAAAGTTTTAATAGTCGCTTGTGTAGTTTTGGGTTCCCATATATTCTTGAGTTTAAATGGATGTTTTTCTTGTTGTCCCCATTGGTCCCTGGAAATGTTCAAATTCAAAGTTCTGTCCAATTTGAATAATTCCACATCAAGTGCAAATCTGACTAGTCCGGAAAATGGAACAAACGTCAACCCTTTAGATAAGATTTTAATATGATCGTCACTAAGCTGTTTAGATGATAAATTGAACACCGGGCTCATTTCCTCCTTGGTGGTTTGGTTCTGAGGTTTATAGATCTTCCCCCTCTGTCCCCTCCTGGTGGGTCAGGGCCTACATTTCCTCTTAAGTAAGCTGGTGTTGAGGGTGGGTCGTTCGAATGTTGGTCCCCCTCTAAAAAAGTTTGTGAGGATTCTTGAGTAGTTAATGGTCTGTCAACTCTAGTGCCTTCAGTTTCAGATGCTGATTCGGCTGAACTAGTATCAATCGACATAAATTGTGATTTCCTAACCCTTGTTTTCTGACGTTGGAATTGGGGTCTGCGTCTTTCACCACTTAACCAGTGGTAAACTTGGTGATGTGTATAATCATAGTTAACTCTTTCAAGTTTCTGCTTTTTAAATTTAATTAAATCATTCCTGTATCTCATAATTTCATCTTGTAATTTGATCATTTGCTGGGCTGAAGATGATGCAGTAATCAGGGATGAGTTTGTAGTTTCCACTTTGTTGATAGATTCTTTCACCATCACTAATTAATTTCTTACTTCTTCCACCGTAATCAGCATCCAATCTAGAGCACATTTGTTGGCTATTCCAGCCCATTTACGACAAAATTCCGGGTTGTGCTTACCAATCATAGGCGCATTACGTACCCTAAAACCTCTGGGGATCCTTTTGGATCTATAATAATCGGAAATAAAGGTGCCATGGAGATCCAAATCTACTTCTCTTCTTTTCAATTTAATCAGGTCATTATAAACATCTCTAATAGAATCAATATGTTTCAATTCATCAGTGCCCTTAGGCCATAGGATCTGCTCAGCCTCAGAAATCTGTAGCACATCAGCTGTATCCATCAGAGCTCCTGCCCTGGATAAAAAGTCCTCCATTATGTAATAACTTGATAAGACAGGAATCAGTTCACAAAGTAGACAAAAAAAATCTGTAATATAACTTGGTGGTGCACAGCGAGTGTGTGGCTAACATACTATAGTAAATAAAATGACAAACTCTGGCACTCTCCTTTAAATAAAAAATAAAAAATAGTGAAACTACCCGGGTGCCTCCAAGCCAGTAGATATATAAGATCAATCAGGAGCACTCCATTGGATTTTCAAAAAAGTATTTTAATCCGGTGTTAATAAATCACAACATCAACGTTTTCGACCCAAAAAGGTCTTTATCAAGATAATAACAACCTCCAAATAGTGCAAATATATACAAAAGTAAGAGTAGATCTAACTTACCCCACCTGTGAAGTGATCCCCGCGCTCACCAAGTGCCGCTCAGTAGTGCGCATGCGTAGTGACGTCAGTGTATACGTGCGTCATGACGTGTCCACGTGCGTGCGTGATGACGTAATCACGTGACCCCCTGGACACGGATCACATCCATAGAAACCCCAGCTACCATAAAAACAAAACAAACGGAGGACCAAGCAACTAAATGGTGGTATTTTTACAGTTTCCATGCACTAATTCTACCACCAGTCTTTGTCAAACTTTTGGGTAATAATTTTTTTGTGTTATTTTTCTCTCACATTGAACTTTAGGCATGGATTCACAGTTCCTGTTATGTGTTACTGACAAAGAACACCCCGATATGTGTTCTGATACATCTCCCGAGGTTTTATGGGTTTTTGCAAACTAACAGGGGTAAAATGTAGGGCTTTCCCCTTTTCCATGTTTGCACATTGAAATTTGCCAGATTGGCTTGCTGGGCCTATGTTGCCTTTGAGACCGTATAGCAGCCCAGGAATGTGAAATAAACCATTTGTAAAAGTAGCCAACAAACAGTATTCAAAATGGGGTATTTTCAGTCTTTTGTAGTAGCCACTTAGTCACAAACGATGGCCAAATTTAGCGTTTTTATTAGTTTTTTCGCATTTTTTTACACAAAAACTGCACTTTTACTGGTGATTTCATCGTCGTGATAAGTTTTAATGTTTTAAATACTCATATTTGTGTTAAGCGAAGTCTCCTGAGTATAACAATACCCCCGTGTACAGGTTGTGTGGTGTTTTGGAAAGTTGCAGGGTCAATATAGGGCTTGCCCAGTTCAGTTTGCCAGATTGGTTTGCTGGGTCTGTGTTGCCTTTTGAGATCATATGGTAGCCCAGGAATGTGAAATAACCCCATAATGGCATACTATTTTCAAATGTAGACAACCTTCTTTTGCAGTAGCCACTTAGTCACAAACGCTGGCCAAAGTTAGCATTTTTATTTGTTTTTTGTAAATATTTTTTTTTTTCATTTTTTCCAACACTTTTATTTCCTATATATGTATAATATATAAATATATTATAAGATGCTTTAATTATTTTATAATATATTATACATATACAATATAATATATTTTGTTTTTTTACTTTTTAGCAGCCTGGGGGACTGTCTGACTCCTATTGTCTCCGGCAGTTCCCCCAACCGTGAATGCCGCAGATCGCTGGTCCAGGTAAGTACAGGACTCCTATTTGCCGCAGACGTACCTTAACGACTGTTTTTTGTGGAAGTACCTAGTACGCAGAATACATTTTTTATATATGGAAGGCGTGGCCTGAAGTTGTGGGAGGGGCTTGGTTCCCCTTCTTAAGGAGCATCAACCCTTCCCTCATTACCTGTTGGGTCTGGCGTATTGTGGGTAGAGAGATCGTCACTTCCGGTTGTTCTGGCACCATTCTACTTACCTGTTTCACCGTGGGTAGCTTCCTGGGTCCCAACAAGTGCTGTCCCATCCTGTTCCGCCCGTCTGGCTTCATTTCCTGGCCGGGCGTTTCGCTGCGCTTTCGTTACAGCAAAATCGTAAGTTTACGGCCGTCGCAATTTCGGCGCGGCCGTTTTACGTCATCCTAATTGTACAGTCGCACACGTGGAAACTCTTCGGTAAATATTTATACGAATACCGGCGTTCGGTTTTCTGCTTGTATACGCATAGCATGTTACATTTTAATTCGTATAGGGCAATTTGCTACATTCATATTATGCCCGTTCGTTTGCCGAAAGCTGCTTCACTTTTATGTTACAACTTGTTGTATGCCCTAGGGCGACCTCTGGTGGCTGGTTCATTGTCACTGATTTCTCTCTCAAAATACATTCCACGACCCCTGGTGGTTATTAAAGTTATGGCAGTTGGTACAAGTAAATGATAATTTCAGTTATGATTATAAGATATCTTATGCTGGTTAAAGTTTGTTGGGCAATTCGTTAAATATGTTTTATTAATTAAGTTGAACAATGCATTTACACTCAGTCACCTTATGACTATTTCGTATGCCGAATCTCTAGTCTTTTATGTGGTATAATTATGACATGCACTAAGAAGACCTCTGGTGGTCGGTTTTCAGTACTTTTAGTTGCTTGCACAACCCTGCTGATCAGAAAGGTTATATTCACAACCTCAATTATTTGTAAGATTACAGTTTCAGTAGTCCAGTGTTGTATGCATTGTATGAGTATCAATATAAGGACATTTTGTCATGACATACTTAACGGTCTATTAATTAGAGACCTCTTGTTTTCAGTGTTCTACATTAATTCCTCTGGGTTCCGCTACCCCACCACTGTTTCTCTCTACATAGGTCTGTTCCTATATTTAATTATACCTTCATGGGTCACGCCAGACCAGATTCCTCAAAGATTTTTCTATATTACTAGGTATAAGCATCCTAGCACTTTGTAGTATTCAGGTCCCAGTCTCCTAAACTGTTGGAATATTATTTATAGGTATCTGATCAGCAGGGGGTCAAGGGCTACATATTTCAACCCTTACGAACTCATGTTAATCTCGTAGGTTACTACAGCTCACCTGGGTCACGTGTCCTACTTTCTGCAAAATTCACTACTAGTGAAGTACTACTGGTAGGTATCAGATTAGCTGGGGATTTAGGGGCACAATTTCGTTTTATTTTTACCCATACAAATGTCAATTACTCTTGTAGATTACAACAGATCTCCTGTACACTTCTTCTCATACTATCTGGCAACTTACTCAACAGGTACGTCACGTTTCGACTACTTCTCCCTCCCTACCTACCTTTAGGGTTTATACAGATACTGGCAAGAAATAGAACCCACTAGGTATGTTTTTCTGGCCTTCTACGCCTTACGTTAGTGGTCCCGCGAGGCCAACACCCATCCTCAATTCGGAGGTACGGCATCCCCTCGGGCCCATTCATAGCTAGCCGCCTCGCTTAGTTGCATAGAGAGGGCCTCACTTGTCACTCCCATTCTGTCTTATGCCTTTACAAGTCACAGAGAGGCCACCACCCTGCCATAATGCCAATGGCCACGTATCCCACACGCGCCAAATCATAGATAGTGCCTCTCAAGGCCGCTTGGCCACTAGTAGGGCCTCATCTGTCACGTCGCTTGATAATTCTTCGCCGCTTGGCATTTAGTGATCAATAGCCAGTTGGGTAGCCCCCAGATAACATACTATTTTATGTTGTAGCATGTCACAAGTTCCTGAAGAAAGGGAAGATGTGTCCATCGCCAGTACACCGGCTAGATCGGTCACTCCATCGCGGGGTGACGACAACGCAAGCCCTGCATCACTCAGGGCGTGGACTGTTCCAAGAATTACGGCTGAATTAAGGAAGAGAAATATTCTGTTCCCTGCTACAGCTAGGAAAGCTGAGTTGTACAGACTATTAAATACCCAGACTGATAACTCTGGGGCAGGGGAAGGATCCAGCGGGAACCATTCCTCAGATCTGCAGTCAGTTTTGTCGTCAGTCCTGACCTCTTTGGGTCGTATTACGGACAAACTGGACAAAATGGACGCAGATAGCCAGCAAAGGTCGCCTGCTACTGCAGGGAGCCCAGTTGCTGCAGTATGCTTGGACCCTCTACTGGGTAATTTACCAACTAGCTCTAAAGACCCACATATAATTAACCCAGCACACATGGTACCTGCTAAAACCAGAAAGGACATCTTGGAAGGAAAGGATATCAATCTGGTATCACTTTTGATTGCCTCACAAGATGTCCTTGAGAATAAGACATATGCATATGGGGATGTGTCAGTAGTTCTCAAGTCCAGAGATCCCAGGCTGAATCAAAAGCTTTCCATTCCAGAATTTGTACTGGCCTTCGGTATCTACAGGGACGTCCTATGCTCTGTATATCCAAATAGGAGGGAAGAATTGGACCTTTACCTCCACAAGCTGGTGGATTTGGGGCACAAGTACGGTGGTACGTCATTTTACGACTACCACCGTGCTTTTTCCGCAAAGGCGTCGGCCACCCTAGCACAGTTCAATATTCAGGCTGATTGGGGTGTGCTTGATACTGAGCTGTTTTGTCGGCACTTTGCGGGCCTGAAAACTCCAGCTTGTGCCATTTGCTCATCCAATTCCCACACGGCTAATTTATGCCCTAATTCTCCTGAGGTGAATGCTGCTTTTTCACCTGCTAATGTGGTACCCACAGGGAGGTCTGGCAGGGTGTTTAAAGACAAACTAGGCCGTGATATAGTGTTCTTGGGCAAGTCACAGGTCTGTAACAATTTCAACACCGGCTCTTGCGGTTACAGTGCCTGCAGACTTCTGCATGTCTGTTCAATCTGTTTCAGGGCTCACGCCAAGGCAATGTGCCCCAATAAACTATTCCCTAAGCAGTATCAAACGTCTCTTCATGTCTCCCTACTGAAAGAACTTTTACGTAATCACCCATCACAACATCTCGTTGACTTTTTGGTGACAGGGTTTACGATGGGGTTTCACACGGGTATTGTGCACATGCCTACAGGGATCCTGGAATGTAAAAACTTACAGACAGCCCTAGCAGCACCCGACACTATCAACTTACTCCTTCAAAAGGAAATGGACCAAGGTTTCTTGTTAGGCCCTTTTGACTCCCCGCCGTTCACGGTTTGGAGAACTAATCCCATAGGACTGGTCACTAACAAATCCTCACAAAAACAAAGGCTAATTCTCGACCTGTCAGCCCCCCATGCATCTCCTACTCCAAGCCTAAATTCATTAATACCGTCTGAAGAATTCTCCCTCCAATATGCTAACATAGATAACGCAGTCACAGCCATCCTCGCAGCCGGGGTAGGGGCATGGCTATGTAAAACGGATATTGTGAACGCTTTCAAATTACTCCCCATTCATCCATCCCTATGGCATTTACATGGGGTTAAGTGGCAAGGCTCCTATTACTTTTTCACTCGTCTCACGTTTGGTTCAAAAAGCAGCCCCAGGATCTTTGATATATTTGCGGAGACGCTGTGTTGGATGCTGCTTAACCTCTGTAAATGCCCCACAGTTATCCATTACCTGGATGATTTCCTGACCGTAGAAAGTAACTCAGCACCTCCTACTAGCCTCCAGTCAATCACACGACTGTTCACACGATTAGGAGTTCCGGTATCACCGGCAAAGACTGAAGGTCCCGATACTATAATCAATTTCTTAGGGGTTGTACTTGACTCCGTGAACATGCAGGCTAGCCTCCCCAGGGAAAAGATCGAATGCATCCTGGCAGCCATCGACCTTTACTTGGGAGGAGGCTCATGTAATAGGAAGGAATTGCAATCCCTGCTGGGTTCATTGAATTTCGCAATGAAAATTATTCCACAGGGGAGAGCATTCATTTCCAGGTTGCTTAGCCTGTTTCCAATGTTTCCAACTGACGCATCCCGCATTTCACTAGACATACATGCCACAGCTGACCTTCGTATGTGGAAGGAGTTTTTGCTAAACTGGAACGGGAAAAGCATTTTTATCCCGGTTTGGTCAGAAAATTCGGTATCACTCTGGACAGATGCCGCAGCCACTTCTGGATTTGCCGCTATTTGGGGCAACAAATGGATGTATGGTAAATGGCCAGGAGAGATTACTGAGATCCCCAGGTTTAAGGAAACTTCAGCACTATTTGAGCTGTATCCTATCGTAGCGGCAGCAGTTAAGTGGGGAGCAGGCTGGTCTGGGAATACGGTTCGTTGCTTCTCAGACAACATGGCTACATGCCATGTTGTAAATAAGGGACGTTCCTCTTCCTTGGCCATCATGAGGTTCATGAGGACTCTCACATGGCTGGCCGCTAAACACAGTTTCCTTTTGTCTTGCTTTCATGTGCCTGGTTTTCTCAATATTGCAGCTGATCACTTATCACGGTCTCGGTTTCAGGAGTTCCGGGAAGCCCTTCCAACAGCTGCCCTAATACCAACTCCGGTACCACAGTGGCAGGAAATGGTCTGGGACTAAAAGAGCTGCTATGTCATGGGCGGCAACTCTCACAGCTCGGTCTTTCTGCTAATACTAGGAAGGCATATGGTAGAGCTTTTGATGTATTTAATAA
Organism: Pelobates cultripes; assembly: GCA_933207985.1. Classification (NCBI taxonomy): domain Eukaryota; kingdom Metazoa; phylum Chordata; class Amphibia; order Anura; family Pelobatidae; genus Pelobates; species Pelobates cultripes. The sequence goes on from OW240912.1 coordinate 353,965,974, forward strand.
ATTTTTGTTGGACTTTAATATTGTTGACCAGTTTTCCATGGAGACCATTATTGCTTTCATCTCCTTTTTTGCCACCTTCATCTAACATTGTCATACAACACCATTAAATTGTATATCACAGGTATTCAGCACCACATACTCACTTCTTGGCCTAACAAACAACGCTTTCTATCCTCCTACCAAGTAAAAGCTATACTTAAAGGTATCAAAACTCCACTCCTACACCCTCACCTGCTAGACTACCCATCCACGATCTATTATTCCAGGCACTATCAAATCTACTAGACACCTCACCATTCGAAGGTCATACCAATCGTGTTATTAAAACAGCCATCTATCTCGCATTTTACGGTTTCTGCGACCCAGAGAATTCACCACCACTAGCGTTAACTCACTCACCTTCATCACTAGATCCGATCTCATAAAGGTGCACGATCACTATCAACTATCCCTACACCACACCAAAACTAGC
>OW240912.1:353966545-354370862 GCA_933207985.1 Pelobates cultripes
GTCAAGGGCTACATATTTCAACCCTTACGAACTCATGTTAATCTCGTAGGTTACTACAGCTCACCTGGGTCACGTGTCCTACTTTCTGCAAAATTCACTACTAGTGAAGTACTACTGGTAGGTATCAGATTAGCTGGGGATTTAGGGGCACAATTTCGTTTTATTTTTACCCATACAAATGTCAATTACTCTTGTAGATTACAACAGATCTCCTGTACACTTCTTCTCATACTATCTGGCAACTTACTCAACAGGTACGTCACGTTTCGACTACTTCTCCCTCCCTACCTACCTTTAGGGTTTATACAGATACTGGCAAGAAATAGAACCCACTAGGTATGTTTTTCTGGCCTTCTACGCCTTACGTTAGTGGTCCCGCGAGGCCAACACCCATCCTCAATTCGGAGGTACGGCATCCCCTCGGGCCCATTCATAGCTAGCCGCCTCGCTTAGTTGCATAGAGAGGGCCTCACTTGTCACTCCCATTCTGTCTTATGCCTTTACAAGTCACAGAGAGGCCACCACCCTGCCATAATGCCAATGGCCACGTATCCCACACGCGCCAAATCATAGATAGTGCCTCTCAAGGCCGCTTGGCCACTAGTAGGGCCTCATCTGTCACGTCGCTTGATAATTCTTCGCCGCTTGGCATTTAGTGATCAATAGCCAGTTGGGTAGCCCCAGATAACATACTATTTTATGTTGTAGCATGTCACAAGTTCCTGAAGAAAGGGAAGATGTGTCCATCGCCAGTACACCGGCTAGATCGGTCACTCCATCGCGGGGTGACGACAACGCAAGCCCTGCATCACTCAGGGCGTGGACTGTTCCAAGAATAACGGCTGAATTAAGGAAGAGAAATATTCCGTTCCCTGCTACAGCTAGGAAAGCTGAGTTATACAGACTATTAAATACCCAGACTGATAACTCTGGGGCAGGGGAAGGATCCAGCGGGAACCATTCCTCAGATCTGCAGTCAGTTTTGTCGTCAGTCCTGACCTCTTTGGGTCGTATTACGGACAAACTGGACAAAATGGACGCAGATAGCCAGCAAAGGTCGCCTGCTACTGCAGGGAGCCCAGTTGCTGCAGTATGCTTGGACCCTCTACTGGGTAATTTACCAACTAGCTCTAAAGACCCACATATAATTAACCCAGCACACATGGTACCTGCTAAAACCAGAAAGGACATCTTGGAAGGAAAGGATATCAATCTGGTATCACTTTTGATTGCCTCACAAGATGTCCTTGAGAATAAGACATATGCATATGGGGATGTGTCAGTAGTTCTCAAGTCCAGAGATCCCAGGCTGAATCAAAAGCTTTCCATTCCAGAATTTGTACTGGCCTTCGGTATATACAGGGACGTCCTATGCTCTGTATATCCAAATAGGAGGGAAGAATTGGACCTTTACCTCCACAAGCTGGTGGATTTGGGGCACAAGTACGGTGGTACGTCATTTTACGACTACCACCGTGCTTTTTCCGCAAAGGCGTCGGCCACCCTAGCACAGTTCAATATTCAGGCTGATTGGGGTGTGCTTGATACTGAGCTGTTTTGTCGGCACTTTGCGGGCCTGAAAACTCCAGCTTGTGCCATTTGCTCATCCAATTCCCACACGGCTAATTTATGCCCTAATTCTCCTGAGGTGAATGCTGCTTTTTCACCTGCTAATGTGGTACCCACAGGGAGGTCTGGCAGGGTGTTTAAAGACAAACTAGGTCGTAATATAGTGTTCTTGGGCAAGTCACAGGTCTGTAACAATTTCAACACCGGCTCTTGCGGTTACAGTGCCTGCAGACTTCTGCATGTCTGTTCAATCTGTTTCAGGGCTCACGCCAAGGCAATGTGCCCTAATAAACTATTCCCTAAGCAGTATCAAACGTCTCTTCATGTCTCCCTACTGAAAGAACTTTTACGTAATCACCCATCACAACATCTCGTTGACTTTTTGGTGACAGGGTTTACGATGGGGTTTCACACGGGTATTGTGCACATGCCTACAGGGATCCTGGAATGTAAAAACTTACAGACAGCCCTAGCAGCACCCGACACTATCAACTTACTCCTTCAGAAGGAAATGGACCAAGGTTTCTTGTTAGGCCCTTTTGATTCCCTGCCGTTCACGGTTTGGAGAACTAATCCCATAGGACTGGTCACTAACAAATCCTCACAAAAACAAAGGCTAATTCTCGACCTGTCAGCCCCCCATGCATCTCCTACTCCAAGCCTAAATTCATTAATACCGTCTGAAGAATTCTCCCTCCAATATGCTAACATAGATAACGCAGTCACAGCCATCCTCGCAGCCGGGGTAGGGGCATGGCTATGTAAAACGGATATTGTGAACGCTTTCAAATTACTCCCCATTCATCCATCCCTATGGCATTTACATGGGGTTAAGTGGCAAGGCTCCTATTACTTTTTCACTCGTCTCACGTTTGGTTCAAAAAGCAGCCCCAGGATCTTTGATATATTTGCGGAGACGCTGTGTTGGATGCTGCTTAACCTCTGTAAATGCCCCACAGTTATCCATTACCTGGATGATTTCCTGACCGTAGAAAGTAACTCAGCACCTCCTACTAGCCTCCAGTCAATCACACGACTGTTCACACGATTAGGAGTTCCGGTATCACCGGCAAAGACTGAAGGTCCCGATACTATAATCAATTTCTTAGGGGTTGTACTTGACTCCGTGAACATGCAGGCTAGCCTCCCCAGGGAAAAGATCGAATGCATCCTGGCAGCCATCGACCTTTACTTGGGAGGAGGCTCATGTAATAGGAAGGAATTGCAATCCCTGCTGGGTTCATTGAATTTCGCAATGAAAATTATTCCACAGGGGAGAGCATTCATTTCCAGGTTGCTTAGCCTGTTTCCAATGTTTCCAACTGACGCATCCCGCATTTCACTAGACATACATGCCACAGCTGACCTTCGTATGTGGAAGGAGTTTTTGCTAAACTGGAACGGGAAAAGCATTTTTATCCCGGTTTGGTCAGAAAATTCGGTATCACTCTGGACAGATGCCGCAGCCACTTCTGGATTTGCCGCTATTTGGGGCAACAAATGGATGTATGGTAAATGGCCAGGAGAGATTACTGAGATCCCCAGGTTTAAGGAAACTTCAGCACTATTTGAGCTGTATCCTATCGTAGCGGCAGCAGTTAAGTGGGGAGCAGGCTGGTCTGGGAATACGGTTCGTTGCTTCTCAGACAACATGGCTACATGCCATGTTGTAAATAAGGGACGTTCCTCTTCCTTGGCCATCATGAGGTTCATGAGGACTCTCACATGGCTGGCCGCTAAACACAGTTTCCTTTTGTCTTGCTTTCATGTGCCTGGTTTTCTCAATATTGCAGCTGATCACTTATCACGGTCTCGGTTTCAGGAGTTCCGGGAAGCCCTTCCAACAGCTGCCCTAATACCAACTCCGGTACCACAGTGGCAGGAAATGGTCTGGGACTAAAAGAGCTGCTATGTCATGGGCGGCAACTCTCACAGCTCGGTCTTTCTGCTAATACTAGGAAAGGCATATGGTAGAGCTTTTGATGTATTTAATAAATTTTTGTTGGACTTTAATATTGTTGACCAGTTTTCCATTAAGACCATTATTGCTTTCATCTCCTTTTGCCACCTTCATCTAACATTGCCATACAACACCATTAAATTGTATATCACAGGTATTCAGCACCACATACTCACTTCTTGGCCTAACAAACAACGCTTTCTATCCTCCTACCAAGTAAAAGCTATACTTAAAGGTATCAAAGACTCCACTCCTACACCCTCACCTGCTAGACTACCCATCCACGATCTATTATTGCAGGCACTATCAAATCTACTAGACACCTCACCATTCGAAGGTCATACCAATCGTGTTATTAAAACAGCCATCTATCTCGCATTTTACGGTTTTCTGCGACCCAGAGAATTCACCACCACTAGCGTTAACTCACTCACCTTCATCACTAGATCCGATCTCATAAAGGTGCACGATCACTATCAACTATCCCTACACCACACCAAAACTAGCGCCAAAGGTCAGACAGTCATTATACCCTATTACCCCACTAGTAATATCTGGTGTCCGGTGGAAGTTTTTGACACTCTTCTGGCTTTCTGTAATATGGCTCCCACACAGCCACTCCTATCCTTGCACGGTAATGTACTCACTACGAGCAAATTCATGATGTATGTTAGGATGTTGTTGATCCGGCTAGGTTTGAACCCAGCCAGCTATTCCGGACACTCCTTCCGCATAGGAGCCGCAACGACAGCTTCAAAAAAGAATATACCAGCTTGCGTTATCAAAATATTAGGCCGATGGAAATCCACAGCATATACCTGCTACATTCCCCAGCCTGTACAAGAAGTACGCCTGGCTTTCAAAACCATGAATATGTAATGTGTAGTGTCGAGTTATGATACAATAAATGGTTATATCTTTTTGCCCTCTTTTTTCAGGCCTAATTCCTCGTCAGTTCCGGCACACCACAACTGACCTTTCCATTCTATGTTTGTCTTATGTCAATAATACTACGGCTTATGCCATGACCACAAATGGAAGGCGTGGCCTGAAGTTGTGGGAGGGGCTTGGTTCCCCTTCTTAAGGAGCATCAACCCTTCCCTCATTACCTGTTGGGTCTGGCGAATTGTCCCACCCACCACACCACTTTTATAAGCATTCTATAAGGTAGGCCCTCTTTTTTCAGGCCTACTTCCTCGTCAGTTCCGGCACACCACAACTGACCTTTCCATTCTATGTTTGTCTTATGTCAATAATACTACGGCTTATGCCATGACCACAAATATATATATATATATATAAGTGTATTTTGATATAAATATACACCCTGTTCCAAATTATTATGCAAATTCTATTTAAGTGTCACAAAGATTAAATATTTTGTTTTTCAGTTTAACTCATGGATGGCATTGTGTCTCAGGGCTCTTTTGATCACTGAAAACTATCTCGGACACCTGTGATAATTAGATTGCCAGGTGAGCCCACTTTAAGGAAAAATTACTGAAGGAGGGTGTTCCACATTATTAAGCAGAGCACCATTTTCATGCAATATGGGGAAGAAAAAGGATCTCTCTGCTGCCAAAAAGAGTGAAATAGTTCAATGCCTTGGACGATGTATGAAAACATTAGATATTTCACGGTGGTGGAGTCATGTTTTGGGTCGAAATCATGGGAAGAGAGCTGGTCGGCCCCTTTAGGGTCCCCAAAGGTGTAAAGTTGACCTCTGCAAAGTAAGTGGAGTTTCTGACTGACCACTTTCTTCCCTGGTACAGAAGGAAGAACTATGCTTTCTGTAATAAAATCATCTTCATGCATGACAATGCATCATCTCATGCTGCAAAGAATACCTCTGCATCAATGGCTACTATGGGGATAAATGGAGAGAAAGTCATGGTGTGGCTTCCATCCTCCCCTGACCCCAATCCTATTGAGAACCTTTGGAGCATCCTCAAGCAAAAGATCTATGAGGGTGGGAGACAGTTTACATCCAAACTGCAGCTCTGTGAGGCTATTCTGACATCTTGCAAGCAAATTCAAGCAGAAACTGTCCAAAAACGCACAAGTTCAATGGATGCAAGACTTGTAAAGCTGCTATCAAATAAGGGGTCCTATGTTAAATTGTAACGTGACCTGTTAAAATGTTGTTATAAGTTTGATTGAAATAGCTTTTGATTTCAGTAAATATGCTGCAAACACAACAAATGACAATTTTCAGTTCTTTACAACCTATAAAGTGTTTTGAAACTTACTGTGTGTAATAATTCGGAACAGTGCATTGTAAGTTTTTTATGTTTAAAAAAAATACTATCATTAGGAGGTTTGTTCAATAAAATTTGAATTGTACTCTTAATAGTTGATAACCTGAGAATTATGCTGGCTGTTATTTACATCAATTATTTAGGTAAATTAGAAAAATATCATTTGCATAATAACTTGGAACAGGGTATATATATATATATATATATATTTTTTTTTTATATATATATATATATTATCAAAATACAGTTAGAATACAATTACATATATATTATATATATATATATATATATTTTAAAATGTACAATTATTTTTACAGTTTTTTATTTAGTTATTAATTATTATTTATTTTTATAATAATATATATATATATATATAGTATATATAGTTATTCTATATTATATATATATAGGTGTGTAATTTTACTCTAAGTATATTTTTGTATTAATATGTGCATATATTAAAAAAATACACTTAGTATGACATTATATATAAGATATATATATATATATACTTATTATATATAGATAATATATATATATATATATATATATATATATATATCTCATATATACACACACATATATATATATATATATATATATATATATATTTTATTTATACATTTTATTTTTTTTATTTTTTTTACTTTTTGTTAACTCTTTTCACCAGTTCAGGCAGTCCCCCTGCTGGCAGCACTATGGACACCTACTGCATCCATGTGAACCGCATGTGGGGGAACGGCATCGGTAAGTACATTGGGTGGAAGCAGAAGGGAGGGGAAGGGTTAATTTAAATTTTTTTTTTTATGTATTTATTTATATTACTGAGTTCCTCGACCACTCGAGGCACTCAGTACAGGCAGAGCATCAGAACATGCCTGATGGCTTCCAAAGCTCTGCTCTACACTGCCGGGCGCCACGTGGGGCAACTCTGAGGTGATTGCTCCAGGTGGAGCGATCACTCGGGTGCCCTGCAGTGAGTGGGGGTATTGTATGATGCCTCGACATCGAGGCATCATGCAATACCCATAGAGTGGCTGGAAAATCGCTTCCAGTGCTCAAATTTGCATCAGACGTATCAGGGATCCTGTCCGCTGTCCTTAAGGACCGTTTTTTATCGGACGTACCTGATCCGTCCACGGTCAGGAAGGGGTTAAAAGGTAGTGTAATAATACATTTCTGCCGTTCTAGTATTTCCTAGCAGTTATGCTAACTAACAATGCAAACTCCATTTTGCTAACAATAAACTCAATTTAATTTAGATGGGCCTGTCGCTTATGCCATGCTTAATCAAAATGTGTGGCAAGAGTCAGATGATAATTGTTGGAATAAGTTTACGTTCTTGCCTTGTTCTGGCTTTATTCTACCTGGTTTTAGTTAATTTCATCACATGACAGGAGGCTTCATATTTTGCATAATCTTCCTTTACTACTCCATAGCAGCAAAGACATATAGAGAATAAAAGGAACCAATCTTTCTGTGCTGCTCAATCACAAGTCAGGTCAGAATAGTGTGTGTCTACACTCAAGTCCTGGAGTTCGACATTGACTCCCTGTCAAGTACACTCCGACTTCCAACTACCACAGTCGTGGCAATAGGCCAGGAAATATGGAAGATACTATGTTGGGATTTGATCCCACTGAGACTGTGGGCAAGGATCGTAGAACTACTATCCTCCTATCCTCCTCCATCCAGGCGATCTTCCAGGCCCCCAACACTCTCGGGCCATGTAACGCCTAACAGCTTGTTTCCTCAGGAAAAACCCCACTTACGACCAACCAGTACCCATGACGTAAGAAATTCAACAAGAACTTCGATGATGGCTTGACAGTATCCAGGCGAGGATTCAGGTGGGTTCGCATCAACAGGTCGGTGATGTATGTTATCAATATGGTACTGGTCGTTTTCTTGTGACTACGTAATTGACTCTATTCACTACAGATGGAAAGTTGGGGTTGTTTTTCATATATAGTTGATATATGTATAGATAGTCTATATTAGGTAGCTATATTATGGTACATAGGTTAAATTGTATAGATCACGATAGATTGTGATAGTACCGAATTATTGCGCACCTTATGTGATGATTACTCATATTGTTTATGTTTACATTTGATATCACTAAAACGCTCTCGGTCTAGTTCAGCTTAAAAGACACAAAGAGATCTTCTACATCAAACGTACAAGGATATTTGTTGTTCCCAGTTTTGAATGAAATCCAGCCTTTCTTCATCTTTCCTGGAATTTGAACTGGAATTTGAACACTTCTGGAGGATGAGCTCAAAAAGAAAAAGCAGAGAAGAAACCTAGAATGTGCAGAATCATAAAACAAATTTAATCCTTCGCTAAAAGTTGTGCTTACTTTAAAACAAGGTGAACTCCCACATCGGGGACTCACATATGTGCATATACAACATGTCCTAGCTTCCAGGAGAAAACCGGCTTGGCTGTAAAGCTGTTTCCGTGCTGCGCATCAAGGTCAGCTGAAATACCACCTCCTCTCCACCTCTCGATGATGCCAAGTTTCACGTGATGCATTTTGTCTCTGTACTACATGGACATCTTCCTCCTGCTAGCTTGGCTCACAGATCAAGTGATAAAAAGTAGCCAATAGAGGGAAAAACAAAAGGAGAAGAAAAAAAATCTATATTTTTATATTGTACATTTATTAAATATATAAAATACAAATAGGGCTTAGAATTTGATGTCCTGTGCTTCTAGCCATACATCAAAAGTTACTCGCCACTGCGATCCATAATATACCTGTCAGGGGTGAATTTCTACTCTCCAGGGTTAAACTTTTGAGAACTGTTGAGACCTGATTTTTACAGCTCCTAATTTTTTCCCCTCTATTGCTCACTTCTCACTTGATCTGATTTATTGGCCATAATCTCACCATTTATGTATTTTCAATAATCTCTTTATTTTGGGGGCCACAGGTGGAAATCAGAATCACGGACCAAAACAGAATTGATTGGCCATTGCTTGACTCATTTGCTTCATGATTCTGGTTTATTTTTTTTGACTTGGAGTTAGGGAATTGGACCAATCACCAAACTGGCTCAAATTTTAACAAATTGCAGTTAGGACCAAAATTAATCTCCAAGTCTACTAAGCATGTGTTAGGTACATTGTTGTTCCTTAGTGCTGCATTCTAGAGAACAGGATAGATTGACGAATTTACCACTTTCCAAACAACCAGCCTATTATTGCACTATTATTGCTTTTCAATCCTTTTTTTGCAAAGGTCTTTTTTTTCCATTTATTTAAAGTTTCATAATCTAGCGACAAATATAAAGTATAAAAATCAAAGGACAATAGAAAAAATATAATAAATAAAACACATGATTTAATACTGTTATTTATTTCCAGGGGCTGAATTAGAGAGATATTGTCTTGGGTCTTGTTATTAACAAGTGGGGCCACTATCTGTTCAATAAAGAACACCCTGAGAGCCTTGGACACTTGGTCCACAAAATAGGTTGTCAAAGAACTCAGCTTTCTCCTGTTGAAGTTGATGCTGTATTTGTGTTAAAGGACCACTATATTGCCAGGAAAACATACTCATTTCCTGGCACTATAGTGCCCTGAGGGTGCCCCCATCCTCAGGGTCCCCCTCCCACCAGGCTCTAGGGAGAGGAAGGGGTTAAAATCTTACCTTTCTCCAGCGCCGGGTGGGGAACTTTCCTCCTCCTCTCCTTCATCCTAGCGATATCATCGGCTGAATGCGCATGCGCGGCAGGAGCCGCGCGTGCATTCAGCCAGTCTCATAGGAAAGCATTCATAATGCTTTCCTATGGACGCTGGCGTCTTCTCACTGTGATTTTCACAGTGAGAAGCACGCAAGCGCCTGTAGCGGCTGTCAATGAGACAGCCACTAGAGGCTTTAGAGGCTGGATTAACCCTCAGTGTAAACATGTTTATAAATGTTTATAAAATGTTTATTAAAAAAAGGGTTAATCCTATCTGGACCTGGCACCCAGACCACCTTATTAAGCTGAAGTGGTCTGGGTGCCTATAGTGGTCCTTTAAGGAGGTTTGGGACACCAATTTTTATCTTACAGGGAATCGGGGATACTCAGCTGCTTGGATACCTTCCTAACATATGCTTTTTATATGTGAGCATGGGGACTTGGTGGCCCAGCACATTTAATCACATAGAGGAAGCTGTATATTGGGTCTTCTTTGTTGACTTGAGGAATCCCAAACATTTTTTTTTTTACTGAAATAGAAGATATATTATATAGAGGCTGCATAGCTCTCATGTGTTTTATTCAATTAAATATATTCATTATAATATATATATTTTTTAAAATAATAATTTAGACACTTACTAGGTCTTTTTTTGTATCTTTGCTGTAAAAGGGTTAGCATTAATGGAGTGACAGCTCATCGTATTTACCCCCTGACTGCAGTTTTAGGCAAAGTCAATTTCCATTTCCCCTTTTTGTTATCTACAATCCATATCCTGTGCTCACCTTGCTTTATCCTTGTATGTTCCTTTCTCAGTCATATCATTTTGTTTTTATTTTTTCATCGCATGATATTTGTTGTCTTATCACAGCCTCTCCTCAGATTCTAACCACCTGTCCTTCTTTCCTCGGCATGAACGTAATTACATTCAATTATTTGTAATACAAATTTCCTAGGTTTAGCAAGAAACGCAGAGATTCCCAGTCACTGAACACGGAGGTCACCTTGCAGCTAAGTGATAAGAGATGGTTGAGTGCTGCCCATTTTCCATATGGTATTGTTACAGCAGCTTGATTGCAGACACAACCACTTTGTTATGATTAAAAGTTTCCTCTAAATGCCCTAACTCTTGAACAAAAGCCCATTGAAAGGTTTCCAGCCATATTACTTAGTACACATACTGTGAGCAACAATATAAATAGGATCCAGTGTCATAAGCATTCAATAGTGTTGTATCAGGTGCACATTGGCAAAAAGGAAACCCTGGCCCTTTGTTAAGATATTTGGTGCTGCTATTATATATTAGGTGGGTTGAATGTAAGCCTGGAAAGGGCATACAGTTAAAAATATATTAGATCATTGTAGTGTTGGCTGGTGAGATCACTTTTTATTGCCATATAATTATAGTAAACAAGCTAATTTAAAGGAACACTATAATCACCTATGCAACGCATTGTAATTGATATGGTGCATAGTATTTTGTGCGCCATCCCATTTGTTTGTATCAAATTGTTTTTGAACAATTGACTCAAACTAGCTCTATACCAGTACCTAGCATCCATACCCACTGCTGCAGCTTAACTAATGCAGACTTATGTTAACCTGTCCAGCTCTGGGTGTCAATGATTGGTTGAGAGCGGCTCTTATAGTGGCTTAACACAGTGGCTTTGGCCTATCATTGCTGCCCAAAGTTGGGCTATCATTGTGCCAATGAGAAAGTCCACTTCTACATCAGCCAATCAGCAGCAGAGGGGGTGGCTGTATGTGCCAGTTTTATCAACCTACTGAAAAATATACTGCCTTAAGCCTGGGGAAATAGCACACTGGAATTATTTTCACCACATCCACTACAATGAGCTTTAGGTGTAATACTAAGATTGCTGCTCTAACGATTTATATATGTACAGTTATCCATTTGTTAAGTTTGTGGATTACAAATCTTGTAGTCCATCTTCAGTGATGGGAGTTGAGCTTAAGTTTAATAAGTAACTCTTAAAGTACATGTAAACAAGTATACAAATATACTTTGGCTTACTAACATGGATGTTCTTCCTTTATTATGAGTTTTCTACTTAGGGTTCGAGATTTTTTGAGCTGTTTCATTCTGATGAAATCTCCCACCTCGTACTGATGGCAATAGAACACTTCATATGTGGGAATACCTATAAAAGCTCGATATGACATCTCTCAGAATGCAATACATCGAGCGGACATAAATCATACAACTCTTGCCCTGACTTGTGTTTCTTTGTCTTCAGTGTGCATGAAAATTCCAGATTTCATGGTTCCTACTTGCATTGAATAAGGTTGTGAAACAAATGCTTAAACTGTCAGTATTCTTTAAATGAACCCTACATAGAATATTGACATGGAAAACAGGAGGATTCTATGGACTAACTAACTGTGATTTAAAGGCCATGAACACTACAGTTTTTCATCCAGCAGCCAACTCTGTGTCCATATATGCCCAATTTTCCAATGCTAATAACATTGAGCGTGATGGAAAATAAATTGTACTTGAGTCATTAATTTCGGCACTGGCATGAAGGTTTGCTTTAAATCAGTTTAAATCAGTTTATTGCATGTTAGTGTTATATATGTATTATATGTTATTATTACTTACAAAGCCTTGATTCATGACTACTTAATCCGTCTTTGTTACCTGTTATGCTCTCACTGGGAAACTAATCCGGATTATGTGTAATTAGTGTGTTGCCTTGTTCATGAATCACGATTAAAAAGAGGTTTAAGCTTCATAAAGATTTGTAACACCTGAAATAACTCACATTATTTAGAATGAATATACACGTATTGCTTTATTATTCGTAAATTTGAAATCAAATAAGTAAAAATGTTTTTGGGGAGAGTGTTTTGGTTAATAAGACACATTTAAGACATTGAGGGTGTTCTCGTCCTATGAAATCAAGGTGATAATGTTGAAAATGTCTTAGTTTCCTAAAAAATGTTGTAAGTAGACAATTTTGGGGCATTGATCTCGAAGCAACATATGAAAAGAGAGATCATAATATAAATTAATGCAAAGATGGTAGCTGATCAGCCTTGATTATAAAAGAAAATAAACTGTTCATTAAATGAAAGGAAATAAAAGGATATGATTTTAATTTAGCATTTACAAAACATACAAGAACAAAACATATATGCTGGAAAACCTTTGGCCCTGCCATTCATGTGGATGTTACTTTGAAACATACCACCTTTTTAAAGATTGTTGCAGCACACATACACCCCATTCATGTCCATGGCCTATTTTAACATGATAATGCATCCTGCCACACTACAAGATTTTCAGTAATGGTTAGAAGAACATGACAAACAGTTCAAGGTGTTGCCTTGGCCTCCATTTTCCTCAGATCTCAATCCGATTGAGCATCTGTGGGATACGCTGGAACAACAAACCTGACCACTGGCCTACATACCGCGGTCGCAGGGGTCGTAGCTGCGACCGGGCCCATCACTCCAGGGGTCCCGGCCGCCCTGCAGACCCCTGCAACTGGGTACCCGCCATTATTTTTTGCGGCCCCAGCCCGTGCAGCAAACCGCCAGGGCCGCCATCAAAGGCCAACCGATGGATATGGATTGTAAGGGGGCCCGGTCAGCGCTGGGTGCCTTAACAGTGTGACCGAGCCCCCTTTGATTACATAACTCTGAGCTGGGAGGAAGTGACTGCACGTCACTCCTTCCAGCATACAGAGAGCCCGCGCGGGAGGAAGAAGTGGGAACTCTGACTCCCATCCACCTGAGCCACCACTGGACCCCAGTCACCCTCCTGCACCTAAAAGGTAAGAAACAGGAGGGTGACTTAAATGTTGTGTGTGTGTGTGTGTTTGTCTGTCTGTGTGTGTGTGCCTCTATGTATGTGTGCCTGCTTGTATGTATGTCTTTGTATGTATGTGTGTTTGTCTGTGTGTCTGTATGTGTCTGTATGTCTGTGTGTGTGCTTGTCTGTTTGTATGTATGTGTGTGTCTGTATGTCTGTGTGTGTGCTTGTCTGTTTATTTGTATATGTGTGTGTCTGTCTGTGTGTGTGTGTCTGCCTGTATGTGTCTGCCTGTATGTATGTGTGCCTGTTTGTATGTATGTCTTTGTATGTATGTGTGTTTGTCTGTGTGTCTGTATGTGTCTGTCTGTATGTGTGCCTGTCTGTATGTCTGATTGTGTGTGTGTGTGTGTGCTTGTCTGTTTGTATGTATGTATGTAGGTGCGTCGTGTGTGTGTGTGTGTATGTGTGTGTATGTATGTATGCCTGTCTGTATGTGTGTGCCTGTCTGTATGTCTTCCTGTGTGTATGCATGCTTGTATGTATGTATATGTCTTTGTTTGTGTGTCTGTCTATATGTATGTGTCTGTCTGTGTGCCTGTATGTGTGTGTGTGTCAGTGTGTGTGTGTATGCGTCGGTCTGTATGTATGTGTCTGTGTGTGTGTGTGTGTGTGTCTGTCTGTCTGTATGTATGTATATATATGTGTGCCTGTCTGTTTGTATGTATGTGTGTGTGTCGGTGTGTATGTGCCTATGTGTGTGTGTCTCTATGTATGTATGTGTGTGTGTGTGTGTGTGTCTATCGGGGGGAATAGGGAGGGGGTTGGGCTGGGGAATAGAGAGGGGGTGAGGGGGAAGTAGGGGGGAGACATGGATCAGTTTCGCACCGGGGCCCCATGGATTGTGTGTACGCCACTGAACCTGACCCATGGAGGTCTCACCTTGCAACATGCAGGACTTAAAGGATCTACTGCTAACGTCATGGTGCCTTGCGAGATCCCCAGCGTCTTGGTGCTTGAACCTGAGCAGATAACTTAATTAGCGGCCAGACACCCTGGTACCGGGGCAACAAAGCACACAATAACTTGGGTTCCCGTGCCCACATCCCAACATAACTGGTGTCCCTAGGAGGTTTGTGTCAGAGATTCCCAATTTGTGTCTGGTTGTTACTTTAAGAAGAACAGGTATTAATTCTTCATATAACAGTAGAATTAGAAAAGCAAGGATGGGGAGTGGAACAGGCAAGGTTTTAAAGGTAGAAGGGACAAATAGGACATCAGGGATAGATAGCACAGAGACCGTGCATGTACCCACTTTGGTTTCAGACTCAGGTAAAGGACAGGCAGGATACCATCTTCAGGAACAATAGATGTTTCCTCATCTGAAAGGGCAGGTATAGCCTCAGAGATATGTTGCACAGTGGTGCTGGGTACGTTCATCTTGGTTTCAGGGAATGCATTTATGAACTCGGCATACCACAGTTGTATCAGGAATGCAAGGATAGGCAAGACAATATCTTCATTAATAGGTCTGTTCGCAGTGTCAAAATCATTGTCTTGGCCACTGGTTTAGGAGTAATTTCATGTATCAGAGGTGATGGATCATGGAAGTTTGCCATCTTAGCAGAGGGTGCCACATTGTGCAGTGTCACAATCTCAAGGGAAGAGCCAAAATTATGCATAGGAATCCATTCAGCTGGTTCTTTTGATGACTAGGTACGTTTATTGAACCATACAGTAATATTGTCAATATTTTAGATATACAAATGATATATTATGGATCCTTCTTATGCATACAATTTATAGTGTCCATCCTTGTACAAGGTACATTGACCATCCCTAGGCAACATGCTAATTATAAATGTATATGTGTCTTAACTAAGGTCTGAAGTTAGAGGTTGCTAATTAACAAGGTGTGATTAGTGTCTCCAGCTCTAACTAGGTAAGTTCATGAAACAGGACAAGTGGCCATTGTTTTGGATATAAGACGAGATCAACATCTCTCTGGCAAAATTCACAATGAGCAGGTGCACAATAGAAACAAAGACCATACCCTAAGGCCCTCTCCTCACCCATAGCCCATCCTCACAAACAACTCCTGGATTGCAGAAAGCTTGGTGTTTTCTTGAAACAGTTCAACTTTTAATTTGAACACAAAATAGTAAAGTTCAAAGTAAGATGGAGTCAAGTAAAGAGAAATATCACGGTCATCCAGCTCTCTGCTCTTTCTGCTGAGTCCCAATTTCATTGTTGAACTTAAAATACTGTTGATATAAGATAGATCCTTTGTGAGGATTCCAACGAATCCTCCTGGAAGGCAAGCATATATTTAGGGGAATCAGAATTTTTAACCTGTTAAATGGCATCTTCATGTCACAACTAGTACAAGCACCAACTAGAAAGGACGCTTGTCTGGATCTTGTTATAACAGACAATATTGATCTTTTGGAAAACATTCAACTAGGGGAGCACTTAAAAAATAGTGATCACAATATGGTGTCTTTAATGAAAATAAAAAAGGGTAAATGGAATATTTTCAAACAAATGTTAGAAAGATACACTTCTCAGTATGTATCATTTTGTAAAAAATAACGGAAATTATTTCAAACCAATGTGGTTTAGTGCGAAAGAAAACCAAGAAATTAAAAAAATGAGAAAAAGGCCTTTAAAGTATTTAAATCAGGCAAATCAGGCTGTATAATATATAAGAAAGCTAATAGTGCAGGCGAAAAGGCGATTAGATTTGCTAAAACTAGAAAATTAGAAAGTGATAGCCAAAGAGAGCAGAACATTTTAAGTACATATTGTGATAAAGTGAAGGCAGATAGGCCTTTTAACCCCAGGGGAAGTACATGTAGTTTGTGTGCACAACACAAAGGTTTGTTTAGTTATGGGCCCCTGGGGTGGAGCATTTGGAGAGAAGGGTGGGCCAATGCTCCACTCCACAGTTTAGTGGTTTTCTGGGGAGACATAGATCCAGACCAGGGTTTTTTGGACCGTCTCCAACCCACTGCTCAGCTGCAGTTAATGAGCTGTTGCAGTGGGAATAAACCTCTCCCGGCTAGGCAGGATAGAGAGGGATTGCTGGCTTCCTCCCAGGAAGCAGGTAGGAGAGAGGCTGTTCTCTCCACATAGAGAGTCAAGGAGACTAGGCACTGGGAGTGCAGAAAGGAAGCAGTCAAGGCTGGCTTGGAGCAGTGGGAGTGCCGGAGGAAGCAGTCAAGGCTGGCTTTGAGCACTGAGAGTGCAGAAAGGAAAGCAGTCAGGGCAAGGCTGGCTTGGAGCACTGGGAGTGCAGGAGGAAGCAGTCAAGGCTGGCTTGGAGCACTGGGAGTGCAGGAGGAAGCAGTCAAGGCTGGCTTGGAGCACTAGGAGTGCAGAAAGGAAAGCAGTCAGGGCAAGGCTGGCTTGGAGCACTGGAGAAAGAAAAGCAACAGGCTAGCTAGCAGAGTGTTGCTATCTAATAAGGTTGGTGCAGTATGTTTTGTTAGTTTAACCCTGATAGAGAGGGTTATTCAAAGTGAGTCAGTGCTCAGACGAGCTAGTTTTTTTTTTAAAGGGAAACCTGTTCTATTTATGTTTTCATTTGCTGCTGCCTCATATGTAAACGTACAAATAAAGTGCCTGGAATGAAGTTGCATTAAAAGACTGTGCATGGTTTTGCCCTAGAGGACCGTGCTACCTGCTGACAAGGATCACAATATATTTAAAATAAATTAATAAATGAAAAAAATTAGAGTGTATGTACACTAAAATGGGTGTGCTAGTAAATAAAGTGCAAGAAAAGGCAGACATTTTAAATAACTATTTTTCATCAGTATATATTAAGGAGGAACCTATGTCAAGAGATATGCAAATGATTGCTGCAAAGAACTTTGTGAAAATTGTGATTGGATGACTCAAGACAAGTTGCTACTTCAACTAAAGAAAGTTAATGTGAACAAAGCTCCTGTAAACAAAGGCCTGAGTGTATTCATCTAGGAGTATTTAATGAGCTAAGTGTTGAAATAAGTGAACCTCTATTTTTAATGTGTCAGAGTTATTTTATTTCAGGAATTGTACCGGAGGATTGGAGGAAGGAAGATGTAGTTCCTATATTGAAAAGAGGTTCACAATCTTTGCCTGGAAATTATTCACATGTGACCTTAACTTCTGTGGCTGGGAAAGTCCTGGAATGGTTATTAGGAGGTCATTTTTAGGAATTAATTGGAAAGAATATTTTTGTTAGCTCAAATCCACATGGTTTTATGAAACATAGGTCATGTCAAAGTAACTTAATTGTATTCATTCTACGAAGAAATAAGTAGAAGTATTGATCTGGGTGTTGCAGTGGATGTAATCTACTAGGAATTTGCAAATGCATTTCATACGGTACCACACAATAGGTTATCATTAAAACTAAAAAAAATTGGTGTAGATTACAATTCTTGTTCTTGGGTAGATCATTGGCTTGAAGATGGAGTACAAAAAGGAGATTTAGTCTAAGGTAAAGGAAAGGTTTTTTTTTACAGTGAGAACAATAATGATTTGGAATACTCTCAATTAAAAGGTGGTTTTATCATAGTCTGTACAGATGTTTAAACAGCCACTATAGCTTGGCGGAAAGACGAGACAGGGGGATATGATAGAAACATTTAAATACAATTAGGGAATCAACACAGTAAAGGAGGAGACTATATTTAAAAGAAGAAAAACTACCACAACAAGAGGTCATAGTCTTAAATTAGAGGGGCAAAGGTTTAAAAATAATATCCGGAAGTATTACTTTACTGAGAGGGTAGTGGATGCATGGAATAGCCTTCCATCTAAAGTGGTAGAGGTTAACACAGTAAAGGAGTTTAAGCATGCGTGGGATAGGCATGAGGCTATCCTAGCTATAAGATAAGGCCAGGGACTTATGGTTCTTATCTGCCATCACATTCTATGAATGAATACATACATACATACATACATGTTTTTCTAGTCTGTTGCAAAATTAGAAAAGCGCTTTTTTTTTTTGCATTCTTTTGGATCAACAGCACAAACAGATGTGAGAAAAATGTGATGGACACATGTCTTTTTTCAGATATGTAACTATGTAAGTATGCTTAAATTGAACTAAGGTCTTGGTTTGGGGCTCCACTGAGCTAAGATTGTTTTCTTGAAAAGATATAAATGAAGCATAGATCAAATATCCATTTACAGAAATAACTATATCTGGTTTAAGCTATATCCTATTAATATATATATATATATATATATATATATATATATTAACATGGATTCCTTATATAGATATAAGGAATCAATGTTTAAAATGGAATGAGGCAAAAATGTGATTCTTTGTTAAACTAATTTGGATATGTCCACCCAGAATCCTTTGCAGTAGTAAGCTCACTGCAAATTTTTGATTTCTGTGGGAAAAGCAAGTCTTATGGCTTGACTGGTGTGCAGATTTTTGTTTAACATTGTATTAACTATCCACAGACTTCAGGTGGAAGCGGTTTTCAATCACAATTTTTTCCCCACCATAACCTCTTTGGTTTTTGTTTCCCAAGCACTACCAAGCCCTAGTAGCAAACCAGTAACCAACCTCACGCTGATGATTTGCATTAACAATGAAACAGCTGTCCATGAGTGGTTCACTGGCTTTGCATCTTTTCGTAAGTTGTGTTTCAAAGCTGTTGTATACAGCCAACACAGACTCAAAGGAATCCATGTTTAAAATGGAATGAGGCAAATATGTGATTCTTTGTTAAACTAATTTGTATATGCCCACCCAGAATCCTTTGCGGTAGTAACATCACTGCAGATTTGTGATTTCTGTGGGAAAAGCAAGTCTTATGGCTTGACTGGTGTGCAGAATTTTGTTTAACATTGTATTAACTATCCACAGACTTCAGGTGGAAGGGGTTTTCAATCACAACTTTTCCTTTTAGTTTTTTGTTTCTATATATATATATTTCAAGGTGGTAATTCACAATAAAGAAACAAACCTGCTTGGATGTGGGCAGTGATTGTACTAATGTGGTGATTGTATGTGTGTGGGGCGTAATGGGGGCCTTTATTGTCCTATTGCCATTTTTAACATTGTTAGTCCACCCCTGATTCTTTTCACAAAACCATCAACCTAAAAGACTGGGAACATAACTGGAAATGTTAACACATTTATTAGGCAGCTTTATTGAATAGAAAGAAGCATAGCCATCTTCAAGCCTTAAAAATTGCTTGTTTTTGTTCAATAAATATGCCTTGGATATTTTACAATTTTGCACCCAGTCTTTTGCGTTGAAGGAATCTATGGACAGACTGATTCACTGTGTCAGCGGAGGTTTTACTCTTTGATGGCTGAGAATTAAGGACTCACTGTGACTGCAACCCCCAAGGCCTACAACAAAATAATTTAATAATCAGGAATTAAAAGCATTATTCTTTTACTGGTTCTTTCTATTGCCAAGCTTTCTGTATTATATCGAAATTATTCCCATGATGCTGTTTCTGCTAATCGAGGACCACTCACTTACTTATAATTGCTTAAGATTTCGTAACATAATGTGTTTAGGGACGAGCTCTGTATTATTTATAGGGAATGACAGCATTCTCATATGCAAGAGATAACATCCATTAACATATACAGGGTTGTGTGGTTGGTTTGCAGAATGTTAAGTGCTACTAAAACCTAATTGAAAAGCTCTTATTTATGTGCATTAATGCAAACAGAGATGATCTCCTCTGATCTTCATTGAACACAACAAGCTCATAGCTGGGCAGAAAGACAGAGTCGAATAACATTATTATAAGGGTTATTCGCTAAAGTAAGAATTCAAACTGAGTGAATTTCAAATTTAATGGCAAAGTAGCCAAAGTGGAAGCATATCTCACATTTTCCTAGTCCGGCAGTTTTAACCTTGAGTTTGAATTCACTTTGAATGCTCACTTAGTGAATAACTCTTTAAGTGTGTTATTCCCAAGGATTAAAGATATACAAACACGTTTAATCACATTTACTCAAAATTATGATATTTAAGCAGCTCTCCGCCTTAAGGGTAGAAATTCTGTGCAAAATTGGCATCTGACACCAGCACGCCTGATGTGCTGCCACTAGACAGCCAATGGCAGCCCTGTATCCCCTTCTTAGTCCTTCTTGTATTTTCACTCACATTGGCCTGTAGGAGTGACGTAAATGGAGGAAGATCGCGTTAAGGTAGAACTCAAGGTAAGTTTCAGAATGTTTTGTTGTGCGTTTTGCGAGGGTGGAGTGAGGGTTACTACAACCAAAACCAGTGTTTTACGAAAACATTGTGTCTTGGTTGGAATAACCCAGTATTACCATCAAGAATAAACTATAAGCAGATTTTTGGAGAGCAACTTATAAGTTGCATTTACATACCTAGATACTAGTATCACAGTAGGGGCTCCTCACATGGGCATAGGAAGCCAAATAAATCTGGGGAAGAAACAATCGAATAATCTGATTCACTGTCCCACCTTCCTAACTGAGATAGCATGCATCATACCATCTGGTTTTGATTTAAAGGCGCAGAAGCATGAAATTCCAAATAAATCCCTGAATGTTTTTCCAGCTTATCTCTGTTTAGGAATAACGGATTTGGAAGCGGTTTTTGCTCTCAAATTGCATTTTTTCTGCTTTCTGCAGGTAAGATTTGAGGTTTGATTCCCATTAAGGAAAAATGTCATCATCTTACTAGCAATGTTTAGTTAAAGGTCATTTATTTTAAATTTTAGCCCTTAGGTTAATATGGACCATTCTCCCATGTCTGTCAAGTCAACCGCTATAGGCCATAGGTGAGCAATATATATATGTTTCTTTTATTCTTTATTGGAAATATTATCAAAGAGTGCACAGAGGTTATAGTCTTTTGTGACTTCTGTATCAACAGCCCTCAAGACCGGTCAGGCCCTAGATCTCTATCACGGAGAAGCCTACCTAGGATGTGGAGCAAGGCCTTTGGAAAATTGAAGGCTTTGCAGGACATTCTTGGCCCTAATTGATGGTGAATCTGAACAATACCAGGCACCCCAGGCTTCAACCTCTGCACAGGATATAGCCTCATGGATAAAACAGGCAGTGTCAGAAGGGATTGCCGAATCCACTAGACAAGATTCCTTTCAAATGGGTTCAGAATCATCAGAAGAGGAGAGACAAGGTACTGCAGAATCCTGGGAATTGGAACAAATTTCTTCCAGTGATGAGGAATTTTCCAGCATCCAATGTCCTTTAGACTCCAAGGCAGTGGAGCATCTAATCTCCTTAGTCAGGAGAACCTTGGAGATTCCTGAAGAGGTACATGAATTATCTGCCTCAGACAAGTATTTGGGGCATCTGAGCTGCAAAAAAGTATTCTTTCCAGTACACAACTCTATTAAAGAGCCACCCCAGAGAAAAGATTTGGAGACCGATTCTGGATTTACATCAGCTCAATCTCTTTGAGCATAGAGTGCTTAAGATCCATCAACGATCATCAGCTCCAGCGAGGGACTTCATGAAGTTACTGGGCACTTTATCATCAACAATAGTCCTTGTCGGGTGGGGACAGTGGAATATCCATCCACTTCAAAAGTGGATGGATGCCAGTTCTCAAGAATGGGAAACTTCCCTTTTCATTCCAAGGCATCTGAAGCAGTATTCTCAGTGGTGGCTGTCTTGGAATCACATATCCCGGTGGATAATAACTACAGATGGGAGCCAGTCGGGCTGGGAAGCACGTTTCGGAAAAATGTTTGTCCAAGCATTATGGCCTCTTCATGCCCATCAAGTACCCTCAAACATTCGGGAACTAAGAGCAGCTTTTCTGGCTCTACTGCATTTCCAAAGTCATCTGAAGGACAGATGGGTGAAAATAAGGAAAGACAACAAAGCCTTATATCAACCATCAAGGTGGTACCATGAGCATTGCACTGAGGAGAGAGATTCAACCTATCATGACCTGGGCTCAGAAGAATTTGGCAGGATTGTGTGGGTTTTTTCTCCCAGGAAAAGACAATATGGTAGCGGATTTCTTTAGCAGACACCAGGTAGAAGAAACAGTGGCAACTCTCCAAAAAGATATTCCTCCAATCAGTCTAAAGGTGGGGTCTTCCCCACGTCGACCTTATGGCCACGGCAGAGAATGCTCAAGTCCCAACCTTCATCTCGAGGTGATTTAATCCGAGGGCTATGGCCCAAGATGCTCTCTCAGTAGAACAGAGCTTTGATCTGGCCTACATCTTTCCACCGATACCTCTGATCCAGACAGAAAATATCCAGGGAAAACTGCAAGGTTAAAGCCATCCTACCACTTTGGCCTTGACATCCTTGGTTCCCCCTGTTGAAGAGATTAATGATGGACCATCCTTGGGAAATACCAATATCAGAGATCTGTTTTCCCAGGGTCCTCTTCGACATCCAGAACCACACAAACTCAGGCTACAGGCCTGGCTCTTGAAAGGCAATCCCTGATCTCCAAGGGAATTCCAGAACAGGTGGTGTCTACTCTGTTGTTTTCCAGGAAATGTTTTACCTCTCACACATCTCAAGATATGGCAAAAATTTTCAGACTGGCTGAAGAAGGAAGTTCAATCCTTCGGCGATGTCTCGATTATGCAAGTATTGTGATTCTTACAATCTGGACTGGACAAAAGCCTCAGCCTCAATACACTTACGGTGCATTGTTCAGCATTATCAGCCATATCAGGAATAAGATGGGCTGATGGTGATTCAGTTTTCTAATGCTGTCATCAGACTCAGACCTCCAATCCGTACCTTTACGACCACTTGGGATCTTCCTTTGGTTTTACACGCTCTTACAGACTCTCATTTTGAACCATTGGATGACATTTCTATCACAATGCTGTTTTAAAAAATGTTGCTTCATCTTGCAATAGTATCAGCCAGGAGAATTGGTGATATTAAAGCCCTCTCCGTTGAAGAGCCTTACATATCCTTCCTTCATGACCGTGTAATCCTTCGTCCAAGACCTGAATTCTTACCTAAGGTTGTCACATCGTTTCATTTGAATCAGGAAATTGTCCTGCAAGATTGCTTTCCTGATCCTTCCTCTCTTGAGAAAAAAGATGTCATATGCGTGATCTAAAGCATTATCATCCTACATTTAACGCACTGCTGTATGGAGTAAATCCAAGCAATTGTTCATCATTTTTTGGGGATCACATAAAGGAGAAGCCACTTAAACTGCTACTCTCCATTCCTCGATTATCACGGCCATTACTAAAGCATATAAGACTCAAGATGTTCCAGTGTCAAAGGGGATGAGGGCTCATTCTACGAGGTCCATTTCTACTTCATGGGCTGCAGTACCTGGTGTTCCAGCAAAGAGCATTTGTAAGGTGGCAAATTGGTCTTCACTCAAGACGTTTGTTCGGCACTATAAGCTGTATGTGGCCTCAACAGCTGAATCTCAATTTGGTCTGTTTTGAATTCTGCACATGTTTAATAAATATTTGGCATGATTACCCTCCCTGTAGGTAGAAATTAAAAATGTATACTGCAAGTCACCATCAAAACAGAGGTGACTCCATTTTGTAACAGAATACAAAAAAGACAGACACATATTTTTCTCTATATACTCTATTCAGCATTGAGCAGAGGAATGTGTCTAATGTAAACATTGACAGAGATAAGTCATGATGTCTTCAGCACAAGATAGCAACAACCCAGATACACACACATACACATATACATACACACACATATATATATAAAATATAAAATAAAAAAATCCTTGCACTCCTACTTGCAAAAATGTAGAACCAGGTGCTAGATTGCACTAGACATGCAGAACAGAAAAAAAATCAGCACTCCCAGGATTTTTAAATAAAGCTTATTTTTACTCCAAAATATCGACGTTTCAGTTCCTACCAGGAACTTACATCAGGATAACAAACCTAAGTTTGTTATCCTGATGTAAGTTCCTGATGTAAGTTCCTGGTAGGAACTGAAACGTCGATATTTTGAAGTAAAACGAAGCTTTATTTAAAAATCCTGGGAGTGCTGATTTTTTTTTCTCTGTATATATATATATATATATATATATATAGTGTTCAAGGAGAGATTGTAGCCGTATTAGTCCAGTGATGTAGATGTAAAAAAACATAAAATTCGTATCTTGTAATACCTTTTTTATTGGACTAACAGAATTTTTTAATGACACGCTTTCGGGAGAACCTCCCCTTTCTCAAGTCTGAAGCATTTCTGAGCAAGACGACACATAGAATTCAAAGTTGAGTTGTGATACAGGGGTTAATGCGACATGAGTGTAGATAAGACACAGGTTTGTTAGAAAATATACACCATCTTAGCAGGGGGTCATAAATATCTTGTTGAAGAGCAGAGTGAGGGGGGAGAGAGCGAAAAGAAAAACAAACAAGCAGACAGTGCACAGGATGATACACTTTATACATGCACACAAACAGAAATATGTATATGTGAACGCATAAACACATGTACATATACATAAACACATATACATACATGCACATGAACTCATATACACAAATATAAATGTACAGTAATATATATAAGCATTCATGCATACGAGTATGGGAAAGCATAGGTCTACACATAGTACTTTGTATATAGATAGAATAAACATATAGGAATGCATTTTAAAGTGTTGGTACATATGACAGAATAGTAAGATAATGCTGGGAGAGTGTTCATGTAAAGTGTTGGTAGTGGGACAGGAATCCCAAATCAATATTTAGTCCTCTATTCTTGCTGTTAAACCATTTAATCATTCTGGCTTCAAAGGCTTTTCTTTCCTGGGTATTTTTAAAACCCCCTTTCAGTACTTTGATTTTTAGGTCCTTCAGTGAGTGGCCAGGTTGGGTAAAGTGGTGTCCCACAGGAGTGCAGTAGGATTCTTCTTTGTGGTGTTTAACAGAGTGTCTGTGCATATTCATTCTGCCATTTAATGGCTGGGTGGTTTCCCCAATGTAGCATCCTAGGTGGTATTTTATGCATTGAATCATGTATACCACATTGCTGGATGTGCAGGAGTATGAACCTTTAATGCTGTAGGTTTTATTGTTGTGTGTGGCTATGTTGTCTGTGCATATGTGCTGACACAGTTTGCAGTGAGGTTTTTTGTATTGACTGGTCCCATTTTCTTCATTCTTACCATCAATGGGCAGCTTCCTGTTGATTAATTTTTGTTGGAGGTTTGGTGGTTGTCTGAAAGAGAAATAATTAATTTTTACTAATAGCAGGAATATATATTTGGGTAAAGGTTGGCCAGGTTTCAACTATTAGAAATCATAATTAGCAATGAAATATATTGTTCCAGATCCTTAACTGCAGAAAGGATAAGTGAATAATATATTTACTGGCAATTTGCCAAAAATGTTAGTATGCCAATCTTTTACTCAGAGATATATGGACTTATTCTAAATTAAGGATAGTAATCTTTAATTAGGAAAGTTACAATTTCCGCTAGCCTAAAATTTGGTTAGAATTATACTTATGGTCATTGGATAAAAAAGGAATGGTTAAATGATCTGGTATGAGAATGATTATATTGTCAATTGCAATATAAAAGGGTATCTTGCCTCTGAGAATTGTAGCCAATAGTGAGGAGTTAACAGACTGTCAGTCCAAAAATCCTTTGTATTGCTCTGTGCTGCGCTGTTGTGAGACAGACGCTGTGAAAAGTTCTGTGTAAGCTGATTTCAGTGTCCTGTCATAAATCTTGTTGAAAACTGAATACATGTCGATATAACATTGCTAGATTTGGATCAACAGCAAAAACATATGAGGAAGGCTGAACTTGATGGACTCAAGTCTCTTTTCAGCTGTGTGACTATGTAACTATCTAAAAACTGTGTTAAACTGTTGCCATATTGTATAAATTTGTTATGCCTAATTATTCACTGATTATTGTCACGCATGTTACATATTATTATTATTATTGTTATTATTATAGTCACAATAAATTATATTTTTATAATTAGTTTGTGATTGTGTGAAATAAAAATATTCTAATAAAATGAATTCCAGGGTCTAGAAGAGTTAAAAATAGTGGCTAGCTCTTAGCTAGCTTTAAAATAATTAAGGGGAACAGTGCCAATATATACATTTTTGATATAATAAAAAATAATACATTTTTGATAATGTTTATGAAAATAGTATTTTTAATATTTATTACCCCATAATTATCCTCATACTGTCTTATTGGCAAGAGGGAGGAGCTAACCCATTTGTTAAATGCTGCCATGAATAATAGCCAGGAAAAAAAAATTAAGGTATAAAGGTATAAAGTATGGATACAATATATATACAGTTTTCAATATTCCACAAGTCCCACTAATAAATACCAGTATTATATTAATATATTGTGACACAAAGCACTGTCATGCCTGCTTTGCCTGCAAGGGCAATATTGTTTTTCCCTCTGTCACTCCCTCTCACTGTGTGCTCCCTCCCACCTCCCTCCGGTGGACACAGTATTTTTATTTATTTGTTTAAACCCTCCCTTTTCCTCCCCACTCCCGCCAGCCCATTGAGTGCTCATGTGAAATACCGCAAAAATGTCCAATCACAGAAGACTGTGATTAAATGGTGCAAGACCCCTGGGATGTTGAAGGGAGCGTGGAAGTCAGCGGACAGATTTAAGATGAGTAAAATTTTGGCGCTGAATTTAAGGGTGGTACAATTTGATTTATTGCAGCTTATATTGCAAACGGAGGGGGAACACCTTATCTATAGTACACAATAGGGCATATCACACAGGAAAGGTCTCACCCCTCAGAAGGTCCATAATTGTAATCACGTCATGGAGTATCATTGGTTCTTAATAGAACACAATCCATATGTAAACATAAAAACAGTGAATTGTAGTGAAATCCAAATGTGTGCCATGTTGTGTCTTTTACATAAAGTAATATTGTGGTTTATTTAATGTACTTTCTATACCTAAGGGTATAATTAATATTATCAATTTCATGACTAGAACATATCCAAATCAAATAACATGTAATTGTATTAATTACCACTCTAAATCTTATATTTCACCTGAGTTATTTGGCTCCTACATAGAGATTTTGCCCACAACTGATTGGTAGAAGTTTTTATATATTAACTCAGTATTTATTTATGTATTGTTGGCAGATGACTCTCTGTCCCCAGGAATTCCTACTCTGGAGCTTTAAAATGGTACTGTCACCATCTTGGGACTTTACAGAATTCGATAAGACCTCCGACTGTGACATTGCCACTGGAGGGTTCGGTGGCCGGGGCAGGTAAAGGTGAATTCTGCTTACTCTATCTTCTCCCAGCGGGTCCTCCTGGTGCTTCAGCTGACATCACTGCTGTGCTCTTGCGCCTTTAGCATTGAGGACTTTGCCCTTCATAGACAAAGCCAATTCCCTATAATATTCCCATATTATTACAGACATGTAGTACAATGTATATTTTTATATTTTATTTCTTTACCAACCTTTAAAAAGTGAAAACTGCAATTGTTCATGGCACACTAGAATCAGAGGTGCACTTTAAAAATATGTTATAATACAAAAATAGTATAAATGATTCACTATTTAATATAATTTTATTACATATACTTCTTGTTGTTCTTTTGTATTCTGCAAATTGTCAAAAACCAAATTCTACTTTAATGGGACAAAAGAAACTAACAAACAAACAAACAAAAAGTGTTTTGCAGACTACTTTATTGCATCTCTCTCTTTTCATTCCAAAAGTGTTCATTTAAGTTTTCCGCATACTCAGCAAACTGGCATATCTCTGAAATGCAGTCCTTCTCTACAGTCAGATCATTTATGAGAATGTTATGACTCACCAAGGCTTCAAATTAATTTCATGCGATCTCAGACACTCAAGGAATTTCGGATAAAAATAATGTGAATATCGTTTAAAATTCTATTGCAGTTGAAATTCCAAAAATATTAGATATTTGTTTATCAAATTAACAACCCAATGAACCAGAACATTTTCATCTGACCTAGCTCTTATATTGTATTGAAAGAAAAATATTCATTTATATGCAATTTCTGCCTGCTTTCTACTGCATCCGTTCCAATAGCCAATTATGTGACTCCTGTATCTTTTTTAGAAATACAATTAAGCGACATAAGATAAACCAACCTAATATCTATACATTTGCACAGACTATAATTTTAGTGACATATTATTCACAACTGTGCCTTTCATAATGCTACATATCAAAATGAAGATTTTTAAAAAATATTTTTGTTAACAATTTGCACACAGTCAGCACTTACCAAATGATACTAAAGTATCATAATGATAATGTCAATGTTTTTCACCATGAAGAATACATTTTAGGTATAGATTTTATCTTTTTTTTTTTTTTAAGTGTTCAACCAAATCCATTGAACTTACTACTTTTACTGACCATGAAAGTATGAAATGCTTAATAAGTGCTATTCAATCCTTATGATGTATGCCTTTATATAAACTGCATTCTTGACAAAAACAATTGTGTTTGTATACACTACATCATATACATGGCTAGTCTTAGCTTTCTTTCCCATTTAAAGGGACTTTATAGTAACCAAAACAACTTCAGCTTAATTAAGCAGTTTTGGTGTACAGATCATGCCACTGCAGTTTCACTGCTCAATTCTCTGCCATTTAGGAGTAAAATCACTTTGTTTATGCAGCTCTAGTCATACTGGCCTGCATGTGACTTACATAGCCTTCCTAAACACTTCATGTAAAGAGTCATCTAATGTTTACACTTTATTTGTTGCAAATTCTGTTTAACTGAGATTTTCTTATATCCTGCACTGTTATTAGTTTGCTAGACACTGCAGGGGCCTCCTGTATGTAGTTAAAGTTCAATTTGCAAAGCAGTAGATAAAAATGTTTAAGGTAAGTTACATCTGATTGAAAGTGAAACCATTTTTTTCATGCAGGCTGTGTCAGTCACAGCCAGGGGAGGTGTGGCTATGGCTGCATAGACAGAAATAAAATTGATTTAACTCATAAATTAAGAGAGACCATCTGATTGGCGCAGCACGACTGTGCATGCGCACTTGCCTCCAAATGTTTTGCTATGTGAAGATAGATGATCTCATCTAAAGAGGCAGGGCCAGTCACTGAGACTGAAACTGCGAAGGAGAAAAGGTAAAAGAAAAAACACCTTTAATTTCTCACAGAAGATAGGGCAAGTCATCTAGATGGCCACCAAGGATCTCTATCATTTGGAGTACACATTTGCATTCCCTTAAACAGAATACGATTTATAATGTAAGTGGGATCATGCAGATTGATATTATTGTAAAAGGTACAATATGGGCTGGAGTTGATGTCAGATAGCAGATCAAGGGAGGGGTCTTTGTTCAAAGAGACAAAGGCTGAATATCATCAAAATGGATTATAGGCACATGCGTAGGTTGTTGAGAGGCCATTTGCACCAATGAGTTATTAAGCAGAACCACCCAGAGGTCAGGGTGGACAGTTGTCCCAAGTGTAGCTTAGTACAAATAATCGAAACTGCACAAAAGTAATTGTCATATAGGTAAGAAGGAGCCATGGTAGACAAAACACTCAAACCAGTTTGCAGATAAACTGATAATCAATTAGACTTTTTGAAAAAACTGGTGAGTATAAGTGCTATATATCTATAATTAGCAGCAAATAACCAACAAGGGGTTCTCTCCACCCTTGTGAAGTGGATAGTAAAGATAACAGACAGGAGGTGATCAGCGCTTAAGAATATATATATATATATATATATATATATATATATATATATATACACATACACACACACACACACACACACACACATATACATATGATACAGATGATATTCTTAGTATATGAATCTATAAGTACAAAGCAAGAAACAGATTATGTTGTAGTACAGTAGATGTTTGTGAAGGGAGTACAAATGGGCAACGTGCACACTCACACTTTTTAGAGCTGTCTCAGCTATATTATGAAGGCCTGGACAGAATAATCCCCGTCTATAGATTTAAGTGGTGGGTCTTTGGAGCTTGTTTTCAGGATGGAGTAGGCATATGTGAAAAAAGACAAAATAGGAAATCCACTGGTATAGTATATACAAACATGGAGGATTGATGGAGGAAAATATCCTACTTACGTCACCCAGAGCAATCTCCTGCTCTGGTATGAAGAACTTGAGGTGGAACAATCCCCACCTAGGGATATATGCTGGAACCGGAAGGATGATGAGGGCAGTATGAAGGATGTATTCCACAGGTGATAATGTATAAAATAGTAGATTAATTAAATAAAAAACTGGAAATAACAGCTATATAAGTAAAAAAAATAAAAACAAACAATCTGTGGATAAAATAAGTCCTCACTTAACGAATTTCACCAAAGGCTTTCTCAAAAGTGGATGGTATTCTGCTGTATGGCAGCTTTATATGTGTTCTCTGGTGTTTGTTAGTGGATTCAGGTGTTCATACAGCAATTTCCTGTAGGATGATGACATCACTTCTGGTTTTTGGATAGTTGAACATCACAGGAAGTTACATCACTTCCTCTGATGTTCAAATACCCAAAACTGGAAGTGACATCATCATCCTGTACTGCACCACAATCTGTTTCTTGCTTTGTACTTATAGATTCATATACTAAGATTATTATCTGTATCGTATGTGTATATAATCTTAAGTGCTGATCACCTCATGTCTGTTATCTTTATAATTAAACACTGTTCAGGTGCATGAAGGTCAGACTCCCACTTTAGCATTTTAGATGATTATTTCTAGGGAAAGTCCTTGTCTTTTGTAAAAATATTATATAGAGATAAGTCCAGTTAGATAACACGTATGGTGAGAATCTTACGGAATGCTAACAGAGGCTACAGAGACATTATGCCACAAGAAATTGGAGATACTACGTACCTTGAGTTTAATGATGAGTAGAGATAGTCAAAAGGTCAACTTGTCGTTTTGTGTTAAAATTCCCAATTCAGGGTTGACAGCACAGTTATTGGTTCACAATAGCTAGGAGACATACTTGAACTAGCCTCACAATTGAACTTTGAATCACCTTTCATGAAAGGCAGCCTCAAGCTTAATGCTATTAGTTTCAAATTTGTGTTGAACATATGAACTATTCACTACCAAAAATGTAATTAAATGTTTTTATTGTTGTTTTACATTTCAAACTATTTCCCTTTATTTATACTGCTGACATTATTTTCACCCTGTTGAGAAACAGATTTTTCTGCAATGACTCCATTAGATCCTATTGTACTGCAAATAACATGATGATGCTTTCTATACAGTAAAGGAAGCACATTTTATTGCCTCGGTCTAATAGTGGGGGGGCTCTGGTGTCAGTCAGAAATGAATGCAGTCTGCTAGAGGAGTTTGTAAATCACTATACTTTTCAAATTATTATTATTATTATTATTATTATCATAATTTATATAGCGCCATCTTATTCCGCAGTGCGTTACACTATTAGAAAGGGGGAAATTTAACCAAAGATGAGACAATACAAAATATTACAGGAACACTAGGTTGAGGATCTGACTCAAAAGAGCTTACAATCTAGACTAAATTATTTAGATTTATTTCCAGTATCTCAACATTTTGCTAAAACCAAAACGCATCTTTAAACGTGGTTGTCATTTTGAGAATATTAGTTGCTAATATTAGCATTGAGATCCTTACAAATACCAAAAGGTAGAAAATATTTGTAATTTAACTATTTGTGGCAAAACTACTGTTTATGACAAAAATGGTATTAAGGCTATATGCTAAAATCAAAGATTGGGCGAAATATAGACATCTTATGGATGCCATGTCTAAAAGATTTCATCCCTCCAAAAGCTCTGTAAAGAATAAGCAAAAAAAAAAAACAAACAAACAAAAAAACTGGAAACATGTTAATTTGCTTATTTTTATCACAGAATATCACTTGCTGCTGTTATTTCATGCATTTATGAGTTAGCTAGGAAGCCCAACTTCTAAATATATATTATGCTAATGTTTTGAAAACAAAAAGTACTTGGATGTATAAGGGTTAATAAATACACGTTTATTTTTATGCAAATGATTTACACACTGTATATGTGTTTAATACACAGGATTTAACGGATTAGACAATATATGAACCGCAACACCCCTCATCTTGTATTTTTAATGTCATGTCAATCTTGCCTTATTCAGTAGGTTGGCCAAACAATTCCACCTTTGACAAATGAAATTTGGGAACACATGAATGCTACAAAACATAATTCTCCCAATTCTCCTATAACACATCATTTACACACCTGCAAAAATTCTGACATTTCTAGACTTACTGTCCTAAGCATTGGCAGGATTACAAAACATATAGAGGGGGTGATTGGGGGTCTGAGTTGAAGGTGATATTAACATTATACACGCACAGACCTCTGAAGAGAGAATTGGATGTGTCTAATTGTTTCTCAATATTGAATTTAGACATGTGCCTGCATCTTTTAGATTTTAAATCACTTGTTAATAATTGCTCATGTACCCATTATGAATTGACTATTTCATTGCTTATTTACACTATTTTGCATTTTTTGGCACAAGTTCATTCAGTATAGTATTTCTCTCGTAATGATGAACTCTTTTTCTACAAAAGGGCCGATCTGTTATTTTGTGTATCATTTGTATATATTTGTCTTTTTTAATAGGATACATGTATTAATTTGTTTCCATAAATTGTATCATGTTCTGTCTTGTAGATACTGTCAGTATTGCGCTGGGTTAAAGGACCACTCTAGGCACCCAGACCACTTCAGCTTAATGAAGTGGTCTGGGTGCCAGGTCCAGCTAGGATTAACCCATTTTTTTATAAACATAGCAGTTTCACAGAAACTGCTACGTTTACAAATGGGTTAATCCTTCCTCCAATTCCTCTAGTGGCTGTCTCATTGAGGCGCTTGCGTGATTCTCACTGTGAAAATCATAGTGAGAGCACGCAAGCGTCCATAGGAAAGCATTGTAAATGCTTCCCTATGCGACCGGCTCAATGGGTGCGCAGCTCTTGCCGCGCGTGCACATTCAGCCGAAACGGAGGAGAGGAGGAGGATCAGAGGAGGAGAGCTCCCCGCCCAGCGCTGGAAAAAGGTAAGTTCTTACCCCTTTCCTCTCCCCAGAGCCGGGCGGGAGGGGGACCCTGAGGGTGGGGGCACCCTCAGGGCACTATAGTGCCAGGAAAACGAGTATGTTTTCCTGGCACTATAGTGGTCCTTTAACATATTTAGCATCAAGGTCTGAATAGGTTCAATTTTCCCTTCTTATCAATTAAGAGATTGCTGTGGCTGGGGTTTAAAAACTCTGGCTTTTTGTCAGTCTCTTTAGCCTAAGACTGTCAGAGCTTACCTAAGTTAGGAGTCCAGCAGGCAGCGATATATGCTCACCCTTGCAAGTAAACACAGGCTGAGGTGGTCAGGTAAGAATTCACCTGGCCTGTGAGTCGGTGTACAGGGGCTGTGCAGGATAATTCTCCAAGTTGCAGTACAGGAACGGATAAAGCAGGAGAATCGTCGTGGGAAGTCAAAGGTCAGAGGATACCAGAAATCAGAATAAACGAAACAAACCAAGGTCAGGAGTAAACTGGAGCACACGAAACAGCACAGGAACTGACCCTGGAACACAGGAACTAGCCCTGCCTTCTGGGAGAGGCAGGGTTATATACATGGCTAATGAGACCATCAATATCAAGTGTACCAGGAGTACCAGAAGTAATTCCAATACATGTTCAGCCATTAGTGCTGGATACAAGACAGGGCTAGATACTGACATACTGAAGCTGAATAGTGGCTTAGCGGTAACATTGCATCCCAGGACTGCAAAGTACCCAGGTTCAAATCTGCTACTGGGCACCCATGGGGTGACCTCACCTAGCACTCCGGAAGTTACAGTGGGAACCCTGATAAAGACTAAGTGCTTCATAGAACAAAACGTGTTAGGAGGATGGGGATGTATTCATCTATTTTTGTATACCATTTTACTGAGATGTTTTGCTATGCTGTTTGTCATTTACTAACATCCTATGTCTGGAATAAAAGTTATAAATGCTTTGAGCATTGAAGCAGCTTTATTTACAACTGATTGTCGATATTACTGTGGATACTGTTAGCCAACAATACCACCCTTTGTTCTGGATTATCACACTTTTGGCACTTACCATCCCTGAATGCCAGGCTTTCCTCAGTGAGTGGGTCATTATAATTATATTTTCTTTTTTAATGTGGTCCTAGAGATTCTTTGTATTTTCAGCTATAATTCTGACAAAGCATTATGGAAGATTTAGTCCATAAAATCTGGAGTGCCAAAGGTTGACTAAACTTACATGTTCCCTTTGGGGTATAGAGAACATGTTGTGTAGGGGCATCAGGTCAACATGATTTTATTTTATGACAAAACATTTTTCATAAAACTGCAAGCTTTGTAAATGTGTCCCTCTACGTGGCAAAATCTGTGTGAGTTCAATCCATGGTAAAATGAACTTTCTTGATAGTAAGCTTTGAGTCCCAGAGCATTTGCAATCTGTAATTTATGTGATAATTACATAGAGGCTAGCGTTCTCAAAAATATGTTCAGTATAAATTACAAAAGCTGTGGGTTATCTCACTGCAGATTGATTCAGTGTTGTCCCAAACAATTTGTGATTTTCAGGGTGGACGAACGCCTATGCATCAGTTTCCCTGTAGAATGAAAGCTCTGTAAGACTTAGCAATCATGTAATTTACATGGTAACTGCCGTCTGTGATCTGCGATGAAACTTTCATTAGCAATCAAGCTTTATTGAACCACTCATTGTGGATCAAACTGTCAACAGACCAACTAATTGCCTTGTTTATTACAAATGTTCTTGGTTCCAAAAATAGAGATTTGCATGGCAACTAAGTCAGCTAATTTAAATGGGTGTTCTTCCTATGTGTCAGTTTTTCCAAGCAGGTTTGATTGATTGATTGATTGATTGATTTACCTGTATAGTACAAGTTCTATGAACTTGTGGAAACTTTTCTAATGCTGTTGGTTTTCAAGTGTTCTTTAATTTCACAACATACCTGCAGAGATGTTCCGAGCTTTTGTTCCGTATTGTGGATGTAGGAAAAAAGAAACTAAATATATTTAAGTAATGTCTGTTGGATATAACTTCAAAAACTGTTGAATGTATGGTAATATGATCTATACATAAGAAAACAAAATCAAATAAATACCCAGAAGAAATGGGCAAGGACTCCGGTCCCGAGATTTCATCTGCACCAAGAGGACTCCTTAACCCAAAAATAGCAACTATTCGTTTTTAAACATGAATTATTGCAAACACTTGCAATAACATGACACAGTGTTATTCTGGATTGTAATATCCATATAGTAAACTTGCCTTAAGTTTGAGGTTAACGGTGCATGAACAATCTTTCATTTTTATTCTGTTACACCTGCGGAAAAGAGAAAGTCTGTCAGTACTTCTTCCCCAAAAATGAAACTGCTTGACAGGACTTCAGCCACCAAGAATAAAAATCATCTATGATATCTCAGGAGAAAAAATTGGATTTCCATTATTGTCACTGACACATGGAACATGTCTATGTGAGTTTTTATTTTGCCTTTTGCAGGGTGTTTTAAGCAGAATACCTTCTGGAAAGAATAACTTCAAAGAGTGTCCTTCAGTTCTGGCATTTCAGTGTGTGAAAGAAATGTTATATTAAAAGGAGCTTGAGGTCATGTCACATCTAGGCTCATC
This sequence comes from Pelobates cultripes, assembly GCA_933207985.1. NCBI lineage: Eukaryota > Metazoa > Chordata > Amphibia > Anura > Pelobatidae > Pelobates > Pelobates cultripes. The sequence goes on from OW240912.1 coordinate 354,002,494, forward strand.
ATAGTAAATGTGAAGTGTATTTCAGATGATCAGAATGCACCAATGAGAAATTAAATATTGTTGTTGTTTTTTAAAGGGAAACTGTAATTTCTATATTCATTACATGACTAAAGAAACATTGAAAATCACTTATAATGTTTCCTAAATTCTTTTTCATGTGATGCTCAATTTTCTGTTGAACGCATATTATATTTTTATCAGTTGATGTCACAATCTAGTTTATTACTAATTTACTACTGGCACAGCCAATGAGCTGAGCAGAGAAATGTTCTGCTGAGGTCAATGAAAACTCCCTGTACTGCACCCATCATCAAGTTAGCTCAGAGTTGTGACAGAATACCCAGTCTACAGAGGAACCAACTTCGGCAGAGCAAGCATGGCGCCTGGCTACACTCAGGAGCAGTTGGACAGCAGTTATGCCCATAGACTTAACTTCCCGAGACTTAACCACAAAATCACAAAGAGTAGACATGTGCAACTCTTTCGTTCCGAATGTCAATTTGGACGAATTTCAGGCAATTCGGATATTCGGATACTTCCAAATTTCCGAATAGCTGAATTGCAGAATTGCCGAAGGGCCGAATTGCCAAAGTTCCGAAATTGCAGAATTTCCGAAGTGTTGAAGTTCCAAAGTTCCGAAGTGTTGAAGTGCTGAATTTCCAAAGTTGCTGAAGTTCCAAAGTGTCGAAGTGCCGAAGTTCCGAAGCACAGTATTGCCGAAGTACTAATATACCTACCCAGTGGAAGAATGAAGAATGTTACACTGTATACAAGTTTAAATAAAAAGTATACAAACATAGCCAGGATTCAGCTGTAAGCATTTGCAACACTTACAACAATCAAGTAACACACATTCATATAAAATGTAAGTTACTTAGCCTGTCAATGGAATGACAGGAATAAATAAGTAGATAACTCCCTAATTCCCACGTTATTAGGGAGCTATCTACTAAAAGGCTGAAAGACCTAAATATATAAATATATTATAAACATATTATAATATATTAACAAAGATTATAAATTCTAAATTGAATATAATTTGCAATAAAGAAAGTGTAAACCTTAGATCTCTCGTTACAGAATGTGTTGGGAATCCCTTGTAAGGACTGCATAAATCAAGTAATGTAACTGCTAAATGGCAGAAAACTGAGCAGTGAGACTGGAGAGGCATGATCTACACACCAAAAGTTTTGGTGACTATAGTGTCCCTTTAAATTCAAGGACAGTCAGTACCCAAACTAAGAAGCCAACCAGGAAACTAAGATTAGGTTCATTATGATAGAAACTACATATGGAAGTGACACTGTAGTCACCTAGACCACTTTAGCTCATTAAAGTGGTCTGGGTGCAGTGTCCCATCACCCTTAACCCCGAGCATAGCATGTAATTATTGCAGTTTTTATAAACTGCAATATTTACCTGCTAGGGTTAACTCCTCCTTTAGTGGCTGTCTATGAGAGGGAGGGACTTCCGGGCTCCTAGGCACCTTTTGGTCACCTAAATGACGCTGCATGTCCTTCCCTATGCTTTCCTATGGTAAAATCCTAATGCAGTGATGCGGAAGCAGGAGTGAAGGCGGACCCGAGGGACATTGGCAGCTGGACCCAGGTAAGTGACAGAAGGGGTTATTAACCCCTTCTGCACCATGGCAGGGGGGCTTGACAGAGGAGTTTTCCTGGCACTGTAGTTTCCCTTTAAGCACAATAAGCAGGTACTGTTCATTCAAGAGTATCTGATAACTCTTAAAGTTGCTAAACCAGTGGAAGCTCCGTGTTTTATGAGTGTATGGTAGAGTTTGCTGGTGTTTGATACCTTCTTCTGTGGAATTTATTTGTCATTCTTTACTCTTGTAATCACCCCTAATTAGGTTAGAATTTGTTGCTTGTAATAACTACAAACTCTTGAAACTTTTCCAACATCTCATCATTCATTCTTCAAGATATATTTCATGGTGGATGGGGAATAGACAGTGAAGTTTACCAATGTCTATTCCTACTGACTTGTCATTAGTCTGCACAGATATTTGTGTTTTAGTCCCATTGAGTTCTTGGTTACTGTTTGATTACTCTAAAATAGTGGATACGTCTGGCCCAAATGACCAACTTATGACCTTCAGCATTGCCATTATACACTGCTCAAAAAAATAAAGGGAACACAAAAATAACACATCCTAAATCTGAATGAATTAAATATTCTTCTGAAATACTTTGTTCTTTACAGAGTTGAATGTGCTGACAACAAAATCACACAAAAATTAAAAAATGGAAATTAAATTTTTCAACCCATGGAGCTCTGGATTTGGAGTCACACTCAAAATTAAAGTGGAAAAACACACTACAGGCTGAACCAACTTTGATGTAATGTCCTTAACACAAGTCAAAATGAGGCTCAGTAGTGTGTGTGGCCTCCATGTGCCTGTATGACCTCCCTACAATGCCTGTGCATGCTCCTGATGAGGTGGCGGATGGTGTCCTGAGGGATCTCCTCCCAGACCTGGACTAAAGCATCTGCCAACTCCTTGACAGTCTGTGGTGCAACGTGACGTTGGTGGATGGAGCGAGACATGATGTCCCAGATGTGCTCAATTGGATTCAGGTCTGGAAACGGGCAGGCCAGTCCAAAACATCAATGTCTTTGTCTTGCAGGAACTGCTGACACACTCCAGCCACATGAGGTCTAGCATTGTCTTGCATTAGGAGGAACCCAGGGCCAACCGCACCAGCATATGGTCTCACAAGGGGTCTGAGGATCTCATCTCGGTACCTAAAGGCAGTCAGACTACCACTGGCGAGCACATGAAGGGCTGTGCAGCCCCCCAAAGAAATGCCACCCACACCATTACTGACCCACTGACAAACCGGTCATGCTGGAGGATGTTGCAGGCAGCAGAACGTTCTCCATGCCGTCTCCAGACTCTGTCACATCTGTCACATGTGCTCAGTGTGAACCTGCTTTCATCTGTGAAGAGCACAGGGCGCCAGTGGCTAATTTGCCAATCTTGGTGTTCTCTGGCAAATGCCAAACATTCTGCACGGTGTTGGGCTGTAAGCACAACCCCCACCTGTGGACGTTGGACCCTCATACCACCCTCAGGGTGTCTGTTTCTGACCGTTTGAGCAGACACATTTGTGGCATGCTGGAGGTCATTTTGCAGGGCTCTGGAAGTGCTCCTCCTGTTCCTCCTTGCACAGGCGTAGGTAGCGGTCCTGCTGCTGGGTTGTTGCCCTCCTACGGCCTCCTCCACATCTCCTGATGTACTGGCCTGTCTCCTGGTAGCGCCTCCATGCTCTGGACACTACGCTGACAGACACGGCAAACCTTCTTGCCACAGCTCGCATTGATGTGCCATCCTGGATGAGCTGCACTACCTGAGCCACTTGTGTGGGTTGTAGACTCCGTCTCATGCTACCACTAGAGTGAAAGCACCGCCAGCATTCAAAAGTGACCAAAACATCAGCCAGGAAGCATAGGAACTGAGAAGTGGTCTGTGGTCTTTATTGTGGGTGTCTTGCTAATTGCCTATAATTTCCACCTGTTATCTATCCCATTTGCACAACAGCATGTGAAATTGATTGTCACTCAGTGTTGCTTCCTAAGTGGACAGTTTGATTTCACAGAAGTGTGATTGACTTGGAGTTACATTGTGTTGTTTAAGTGTTCCCTTTATTTTTTTGAGCAGTGTATTTGTTAAATTCCTCTATGGCTCCTAGGTTTCATGACTGTTACTTCTAGGTAAAAACATTATTTGTGGGCAATGCCTCACTAGTTTATCATGTTTGTTTCACTTTAAAAAGAAACACTCCAGTCTACAAAAAACACTTCAGCTTGCTCGCCTGCGACAGAGTTGTGGTCTTGCTGCTTGATATTATGTAAGTATTTCCTGATTTCAATTTTGTAGAAGACACGCAAACAACATTCAAAATACAGCACATCCAACTTCAGACTAGTTTAACGACACACAATGTTTTTTAAAATGTCATCTGTGACAGAGATGGGTGCAAATCCATTGGTTTTAGGTCAACTTCCCAGGTAACATATAGAACAACAAATCTGCACTCATCAAATACGCACGCATTAAATGTTGTTGCTATGACTAATATATACATTATATAAATACAATACATGTTTTAAAAGCACCTTACTTGGGAATGTGATTACAGGATATTATCATATATATGCCTGCCCCAAACATTAGTGCACCCTATTTTTGGCAAGTCCTTCCTTAGTTTAGGCTTATCACTGCTCTAATATGCTCTCTTTGGTGCAGGGTTTAAATAGTGCCTTTTTTTGCATGCATATATATATATATACTATCATATAACTCTGTAATCCCCTAAACTCCCACTTCAAGATATTGTACAATGGCTCTAAGGGGGAAATACTTAGTATCAGATTGTGAGGTAACACTCTCCAAACTGGAACCTGGAGCAAGACAAACTACCAGTAAAGCTAAGGTCAAATATTTATTATATAGAAGTTAAAACATAAACATCTCTATTAAAAACAAAAACTAATGTAGTATGGACTTATCCAGTCCTGATAATCCAGTCTCTTTAAGCCAAAAGGCGTTTCACCAGTTATAGCTTCTTCAGTTGGCAGTAATGCAATCCAGGTTCAAATGTCCTTTTTAAATGGTTTTTAAATGACCAATCAACTTCCACAATCACATGGCACTCTCAGTCCAATAAAATGTTGTGGGCAAGACAACCTTTTTCATGTCCATAGTGTAGCGTCATCGTTATTGGCCGTAAATTATGTAAACCGACATTCTCGGCCGCTGCAGGTGATTTGCATTCCTAACACAATTAGTATTCCTTTTCTCAAAGTAATCCAATTCTAAGATAGTTAGCGAGCAGGAACCTTTGGAGTCTTTAGGAAGATATTGATTGATGATTTAGAGGGCACTACATTTTGCAACAACTCCAGGCAGCAGGCCCATATCAGTTATTCAAGATCAAATGCCCAAATACTCTTCTGAAATATCATTAATATCCATGAGTAGTTTATTGAAGAGATATGGGATCTATTAATGTATGACTTACCAGCCTTACAGTGGGATTGTGACTTTCCAGCAATTTAAATATATTTACTTGGCCCCTATATTTATCAACTATGTATTTGTGAGGCGTGACAACGTCAAATAAAAAATAGAAATACACACCTCTTAATATTGCAATTGTGCACCTCCTCAATGATTGTTATAAATGATTTCCTTTGCACCTGGCAGTCAGAACAGAGAAAACAATTAGGGAAGAGGAGACATTAAACAAAATTTCCAATATGTGCTCCGAGTGCACCTGAACTGAACAAAATTTTTATGTCATTTGCTAAATATCTAAAGGCAAATTCCAGACCCCTAAAGCGCTTCATCTTGCGGAGTGCTGTGTGTGTGCAGATTTCAATAGATACTGGCACGTTCATAAATTCACCTTTTTACAAGTCTCCCCTGGCTGTCAATCGTAGAACTGGTCCTTCCTGGTTGTTTAGCTCATTGGAGCTAAACTCAAAAGGCAGGCAATTGCCCAAAGCACCTGCTCTGCACAGACGTATCATTGAGCTGAACTGGAAGTCTGTGATTGGACAGCCACAGAAAGTCTGGGCGGGGTTAGAAAAGCAAGGTTTTCAAAGGGTGCAGACAAGAGATCTGCAGCTTTTGCAAGCTGTTTTTGATCTACCCCCAATGAAAAAAAATGCATAATTAAATGAATGCATGTTTTCATTGGGGACATATCTATTGAATAGTGATTATCATTATTTTTTTTTTTTTTTGACTGTTGATTGTCCCTTTAACATAAATATAAACTACAACAGAGTATCAGATGGAACGCGTTTACAAAAGTTAAGGTGATTTTCAATGTTTCATTCAATTGTTTAATTTCCAAGGAAGTAACAACTCTCACATTTGGCATCTGTTTTGTTAACACCATATATTATACCCCAAAATGAAACAAAGACAGCAAACATGATTATGATAAAGCTTTATAAGAATAATTTGAGTAGGGTTAAAGGTTACAAAGAAGATCATTTTTTACTCTGTAATATATTATTCACTCGTGTTTTGTGATTATACTGTAAATAAAAAAAAAAGTCATTTAGTAATGATTTTCTGATTACAAATAAAACTCTCTGGGTCTCTTGAAAACAATATATTAAAAAGAGGAAATATTGGGTGGTTCGCTGAACTACAAAGTACAAAAACAAATGAGAGTTCAAAAAAACAATGACAACTGTGGCATTTGAAAAGCATTATTGCAAGTGATTTACATTGGCTTCGGGCAACGGTTTTTGGCAGCAAGCGTCTGCGCTGTGATGTTGTTATTTTGCCTGTGTTGCCTTTGTAAACACGGGTCTAACTACCTTGTTATTAAAAGCAGGCTGCATTTTAAAAAATGTTCACTGTTTTGAATTGCATTAGATCATACAAGAAAAAAATATATTCTGTATTCTATAGTGACTTCAGTCAAATATTCATTTTGATGAGTGGGTTTCAGCCAAGCATAAACACCTGCTTGTTTGCTGCTGAGAACGTGTATTCTGCCCACAAGGCAAATTCACTCTCTGACCCGATTTGGAGAACATTTCATCTGCTTATCCACCAATCTGACATTCCTATCACTATTATTCTATGGCTGGGAGAAGGCACTGTGAATGTGCTTGAAGGTCATGCAATTGAGCAAAATGTCCATCTTTATGTTCAGGGTGTGGAGTGTTCAATGATAGAATCTTATTGACAGCAAGGCGGCAGTCATCAAAGCATTAGGAGGAAGTCATCATGGCAGCATTTAAACGGTGGACTTCATGATACGCGTTCCGCAGCAATACATAGGGAAAGCAGGACTCCAGCATGTCTATGTTAAGGAATGAAGACTCCTCTACAATCTGTAAAGGAAAATAAAAGTTCAGTTATCTCAGTGGACAGTTAATGTAATCTGTACCAGTAACTCGAGTAACAAAGAGTAACATGCTTGTAGCCATAACTGGGAACTCTCGGACTTCATCCAGAATCCACTTACTGAATCCTCCAAATTGTGGTGATTTGAAATATGAATGGAAGAAATCCAGCCTAAAATAATAGAGCTGGAACAATTATACTCACAGCTTGGTTATTTTCGCCTCAGTTTTGCCATCTGGATTTCAATTTGCTACATTTAAGACTAGTAAGTTACCCGGCCTAAAACTGTCTCTATCATATTCCACACATAGTTGATGAATCTTGAAAAATTTCTGTTGATTCTTTCCAAGCAATAGTAGAAATGCTTGCTTTGATTCAGGTGACTCAGTAAAGCAAACCTATTAAAGGAACACTATAGCAGTATAATCCTGCAATGTAAACATTGACCTTTTTGAGAAACTGCATTGCAGGGTTAAGTCCACCTAGAGGCTCTTCCACTGCAGAGACCACATAGAACCCAATCACATGACACAGACGACCCATTAAACCATTAAACCAAAAACACTGGTTTAATGCTTTCCTATGGGAAAGTTTGAATGAGCAAGGTGCTTGCCACACATGCACATTAGGTCCCCAATGCTCCTTTCTGATGAGCATTGGATTGAACCATAGCAGAGGAGATGATGCCTACTCTGTGATATTGACGGGGGAGGAGTGCTAAGCAGCTCAGAGGAAGCCTTGGCACTGGAAAAAGGGGAGTATATTTAAAAAAAAAAAAAAAATTTTAGCACCAGATGGGTTGGGGAATTTTTTGGGTGGGGGAGGGGGGCACTATTGCCTACAAGTAAGGACAGGAACACTAACGCTAAATTTTAGATTTGCATTCCTATAGTATTCCTTTACTGTTATAAATACAACCTCAACTCCTGAAAAGTTAAATAAACAAAATGTAGCCATCTTAATCGCACTCTGCTCCACCCCAGTTTAGACAATCAATATTAAAAACCTCTGCCATCAATGATAATAACCTCTGCCAATCCATTGCTTTCAATTAATTAGGGATGCATTGCGGCAATCAGCATCTCCTTATAGAGATACATTAGCATAATGATTTTCTATGGGGAGCATTTGGTGTCTTCATGCAGAAGAAGCAATTTAAACACTCTATTTTCTCAGAAAAGGCAGTGCTTATGTTGCTGAGACTGCAGGGTCAGTCCCTTTACACCAGAAACCTTACTTTAAGCCGTAGTTGTTCTGGTGCTTAGAGTGTCCCTTTAAAGTAGTGGCAGTTATATAGTCCATGACAAGTGTTAGAGCCATACTACCTACTACCGTGACACGTTTGCTCTACAGCTTGGCTGTACTGAGCTACTAAAGGATTAAGGGATTAACATTTTGAAGAGTGTCAGAGCAGCTCATTTGCAATTTTCCACTTAATTTATGATGCCAGTGTCCTAAAGCTGAGACAGTCCATTTTTTCAAAGTGTACAGAGATACCAACAACTTTTCATTATCCGGATACATTATCAACAAGCGGAAAAAAAGCAAAGATATTGCACATTCTGCCTTGTTTTTTTTTTTTTTTTTTTAAATCCCACTTTCATCAGATTTAGTTGTTCCACAAGTAGGTTTACAGAGGATTTTGAATGTGAGTGCACACATTCAACTCTATAAAATTAGATTGGAAGCAAAGAGGCATTGCAAATACATTATTATTGGATAGAGAAAAGCTGTCTATTTAGAACCAGTGAATATAGATGTCTTTGAGTGAATTTGACATAGTTTATCTGGGTGTCATGCAGGGAGAGAGATGTGCTGGGGAAAAACAATATTCAGCACTGCAATCAGGGCATCGAGCAGGCTTTAATACAAAGCATGGAAATATTAGAGGCTTTTATATGAGGGATAATATGCAATCCGTATTTAAAGGAACATTATATATTACAATCTTACTAAATACATTTTCTAATAAATAAGAAAGGGAAAAAAAACACAGTTTAGCCATCTTTTAAAGGGACACTATAGTCACCCAAACCACTTCAGCTCATTGAAGTGGTCTGGGTGCAGTGTCCCTGTCCTCCTTAGTTCTGCAATGTAAATCATTGAAGTTTTATAGAAACTACAATGATTACATTACAGGACTAAGACTGCCTCTAATGCATTTCAATCAGACAGCCACTAGAGGCACTGCCTAACGGTGCTGGACATCCTCACACTCTGCATTAAGGACACCCAGCATCAGTAAATTCCTCATAGGAAAGCATTGCAGCAATTCTTTACTATGAGGAGGGTCAAATGTGCTTGCGGCGCTTGCCTCACATGCGCATCGGCAACCCCCCGTTGGATGACATCAGAGGAGGCAGAGTGCCGACCTAGTGTTGAGGGTGATCAGCGCTGGAATCGGATGACTACACAAAGGGTTTGTTAACCCTTTCGATGTCGGGGGCGTAATGAAGGGAGGCTAGAGGGCACTATAGTGTAAGGACTACAACTGTGTATTCCTTACACTATACAATCTCTATAAGACAGTGCCACCAGAGTTCGGTTAAATAGGTTTATTTCTTGGAATCTGGGGTACTCTGGAATCTAAAGTATATAGGTAGGCATATTTCTGTCCATAGTTAGATGATATTATATGTTGCCCTGTATTTTATTTTAAGGTGGTATTTTAAAGTGGTAATATTGTACACAAGCACGACACATTTAGAGGAATACTATAGGGCCAGGAACACAAAAAATGTTAAAACAACTATCTAGACCCCCCCCTTGTCTCCCTAAATATAGCAAAATCTTACTTGTATTCAAGTCTGCAACTGCTGCCTCTACCTCTGACCTGCCTGCAAGCCTGACATCATCAGAAGTGCTTTTACATAGCATTGGCTGAGACTGTCAATGAGGCAGATCAGGGGCAGGGGCAGAGCCAGCACAAGTCAAACACAGCCTTGGCCAATCAGCATATCCTCATAGATATCCATTGAATCAATGCATCTCTATGAGAAAAGTTCAGTGTCTGCATGCAGAGGGTGGAGACACTGAATGGCAGTAGTGCACACTGTGCAGCACTGCCACAGGAAGCACCTCTAGTAGCCATATGAGGGGAGGCCAGTGGAGGTATCCCTAGGCTGTAATGTAAACACTGCATTTTCTCTGAAAAGACAGTGTTTACTGCAAAAAGCCCAAAGGTAATGATTTTGCCCACTAGAACAAATACAATAAGCTGTAGTTGTTCTGGTGACTATAGTGTCTCTTTAAACGCAAGGAAACACAGTGAGCCAAGCCCAAATATCAAGGGCTTGCACTCTAGAGAAAGTTCCGATGCCAAACATTTTTAGTACATTTCTGTTTTTGTCCCAAGAACTTCAGGTAGTCTATAGAAAGATTGTAGATTTTGGTTAATATATTGGAAAACTTTAGTAATGGAACAAACATCATCACTACAGCACGGGTGATTGTGCCTTGATCCATAGTTCATGCAGAGTGCTGATGAGATGTTGTTCTATTTCCCTTTGGGCCATGTTTATGCCTCAGTAAATGGGTAATAAGAATTAGCGTGGGTCCATGTAGATAGACAAATGAAGCAAGGTTTAGTAAATATGTTTATTGATTCAGACAGCTCTGGTCATCTTCTCTCCCACTGTTATAATAAAGATCAGCTCACAAAATTCCCAGAGCTTCATTATCTCAGTCACGGACAGTGCGCAGCAGAGCAGACTAGCTAAAAAACAATCCTCTAAGAAATTAACAATCCAATTTACAATCATCCACAACTCTAACCAAGCTACTAAGTGATATTGCAAGTAATTAATGGACTTTATTGGAAATTATTTATGTCCATCTATCTCCTTCTCTCTTTGTCTGTCCTATTTCAAGCAAGCTGTAGTGTAAAGTTTACCTTACTCTAATTCTCTCCGAGTTATTTACTAAAGTGAGCATTGTCGGGAATTCAAAGTCAATTTAAAATTTTAGACCAAAGTAGTCGAACTGGAAGCATCACTGACATGGAGAATTTTATTATTCTGGTTCAGCTATTTTGGTCTTACAATTGATAATGATTTTAAATTCAATCTGAAATTTATTTACAGCATTAGAATGTTGCTTTTAACTATTACATTCTATATCCTCTCCCTTTGAAAATGTAAAAAAAATAATAAAAACGTATCTTTAATTAAGCACTTAAGATCTTGTCAGGAAAGCTACTTCGCCCACTCGCCCATTGTGAAATCATCAGTAATGAACTTATAATTCTAATGCTTCACTAGTATGTGCCTCTATTGGCTTTCCAATTAACAGCCACTAGAGGCATACTAAAAAAAAGTGAGGAGCGCTCACACAGAATACGTATCTACTTTATCCATTGAATCAATGCATCTCTATGAGAAAAGTTCAGTGTCTGCATGCAGAGGGTGGAGACACTGAATGGCAGTAGTGTCTTAGAATGTAGTTGTATACAAAATTAAAAAAGATAATAAGTACCAATAATAGTGCAAATCAAACAAATACCAAGTATAATATAAAGTAAATATAATAATAATAATAAATATAATATCAAAAAATTCCAATGGTATATGAGTACAAACTGCTTATGGTAAGAATCTAAATCCTAATAAATAATCAAAACAGTAACTGTCAGAATAATAATGGAATGGTTTTATGTGATATGTGTATATATAAATAGCACATAAATGGTTGAAATAAAAGAAATAGTCCCAGTGTTAAAATATCCAGAAACCATGAACTGATCAGCCACAACATTAAAACCACTGACAGGCAGGGGCGTATTAGCCTATACCTATCCCCTAATCCTAACCACTTGTTTTGCCACTTTTCAGAAATCAGAAGCACTTCGGAACTTCGGCAATTCAGAACTTCAGCAAAAAAGCCGCCCCCAATGCCCAGGGCAAATGCCTTGTTAGCCTTGCGGCTAACAGACATGCCGAGCTGGCACGCTGGGCGGGTGGGCGGCCAGCGAGGGAGCTCTTCCCCTGAGCGCTCTGCTCAGCTCCCTCGCGCGCCGCCGAGTGAGGCTGGGAGCCGGAATATGACGTCATATTCCGGCTCCCGGCCTCACTCTGCTGGCGGTGCGCGAGGGAGCTGAGCAGCGCGCTCAGGGGAAGAGCTCCCTCTACGGCCGCCCGCCCGCCCTGCAGCCACTGGACCCCAGGACCCCAGGGAGAGGAAGAACCCCCCCAGCATTCCCAAAGGTAAGGGGGGGGTAAATAAAAAAAAAAACACAAGTGAGTGTGTTAGTGTGTGTGTGTATGTTAGTGTGTGTGTGTGTGTGTGTGTCTGTTAGTGTGTGTGTTAGTATGTGTGTGTCTGTTAGTGTGTGTGTGTGTCTGTTAGTGTGTGTGTGTATGTTAGTGTTAGTGTGTGTGTGTATGTTAATGTGTGTGTCTGTTAGTGTGTGTGTATGTTAGTGTTAGTGTGTGTATGTTAGTGTTAATGTGTGTGTCTGTTAGTGTGTGTGTATGTTTGTCTGTTAGTGTGTGTTTGCCTGTTAGTGTGTGTGTGTGTTTGCCTGTTAGTGTGTGTCTGTTAGTGTGTGTGTGTGTCTGTTAGTGAGTGTGTGCGTGTGTCTGTTAGTGAGTGTGTGTTTGCCTCTTAGTGTGTGTGTGTGTTTGCCTGTGAGCGTGTGTGTCTGTTAGTGAGTGAGTGTGTCTGTTAGTGAGTGAGTGAGTGTGTGTCTGTTAGTGAGTGTGTGTTTCTGTTAGCTAGTGAATGCGCATCTGTCAGTGAATGTGTGTGTGTGTATTTAGAAGGCGGAGCAGGGGGGAAGGGTTGGGTGGCGGTTGCGCGGGTGGGGGTGGCACGGGGGGGTGCATGAGTTTTGTCCTGCCTAGGGCAGCACAAAACCAGGATACACCACTGCTGACAGGTGAAGTGAATACACATTGATTATATTGTTACAATTAGGGATGTGCATGGGCAAAAAATGTGGTTTGGGCTAGTTCGGAAATTCGGGTAAGTAAAAAGAATTTGTCTGCTTCGGCAATTTGGACCTATGGCATTCGGTTCAGTTCAGCAAATCGGCAATTCAGAACTTCGGAAATTGGGACCCTAACCCTAACCCTATACCTATCCCCTAATCCTAACCACTTGTTTTGCCACTTTTCAGAAATCAGAAGCACTTCGGAACTTCGGCAATTCAGAACTTTGGTAATTCCGACCCTAACCCCTATCCCTAAACCTAACCCCTAACTCTAACCCCTAATCCTAACCACTTGTTTTGCCCCTGACCCTTAACCCTAACCCCTAACCACTTGTTTTGCTACTGTTCAGTAATCCGAAGCACTTCGGAACTTTGGCAATTCGGCACTTCGGCAATTCGAACATTCATAAGCATCCGAATGTCCAAATATCACAAAATTTGTCCGAATGTACATTCGGAACGAAACGAATTGCACATGTCTAGTTACAATGTCATCTGTCAAGGGGTAGGATATATTAGGCAGCAAGTGAAAAGTCCGTTCTTAAATTTGTTGGAAGGTGTCAGAACCCAAATTGCATCGCAGTTTGCTACATATGGGGTTGTGTAGTCGCAGCCTTGTCAGAGTGTCCATGAGTACCCCTGTTTACTGACGAAAGTTCCTTCAATGGGGACGTGAGCGTCAGAACTGGACCATGGAGCAATGGAAGAATGTTGCCTGGTCTGATGAATCATTTTTTTCTGTTAGTTCAGGTGGATGGCTGAGTGTGTATCATTTACCTGGGGAAGCGATAGAAGCAAGATGCACTATGGGGAAAAGGCAGGCCGGTGGAAGCAGTGTTATGTTCTGAGCAAGGTTCTTCTGGGAAATATTGGGTCCTGGCATTCATGTGGATTTTACTTTCATATGTAACGCCTATCTAGAGATTGTTGCAGATAATGTACACCCCTTCATGGCAATGGTGTTCCCTGATGGCAGTGGCCTTTCAGCAGGATAATGCACCCTGCCATACTGCAAGAATTGTTCAGGGGTGGTTTGAGGAACATGATAAAAAGTTCAAGGTGTTGCCTTGGCCTCCAAATTCCCAGATCTCAATCCGATTGAGCATCTCAGGAACTCACAACTTAAAGGATCTGTTGCTAACATCTTGCTGCCAGATACCACAGGACACATTGAGACACCTGGAGGCTATGCATCAGAGCTGTTCTGGCAAATCAGACTGGCCCACCAGGATACTGGGAATTTCCCCGGTGGGCAGCGGCACCTGGGGCCGGGCAGAAAGCTCAAATCATCAGGCTCCTGTAAATTAAGTATTTTCTCCTAGGACTGTGCCAGCCTGTGTCAGTCCAAGGGTAGTAAAGAAGGAGGAGGTGGGGGCTGGTGCGGCTGCAATTAGGCTGCTGGTGGCTGGAGGGAGACCTGTCAGTGTCCCTTCAAAAAGTACCTCAATTTAGCCACTTGCCCGCCCCGGCATATAAGCTCCACCTCCCGAACGCAAGCCCCACCTCCACGCACATTGCTGAACTCGCTAGATGGAAGGGCCACAAAATGGCAACTTCACCTACCAGTGCCAGGTAAGCTTCAGCCATTACAGTAATTGTGTGTGTGCCTGCTAGTGAGTGAGCTTGTGTGTGTGTGTGTGTTTGTGCCTGTTGGTGAGTGAGCTTGTGTGTGTGTGTGTGTGTGCATGTGTGCATCTGCTAGTGAGTCAGCTTGTGTGTGTGTGTGTGTGTCTCTGCTAGTGAGAGAGCATGTGTGTGTGTGTGCGCTTGCTAGTGAGAGAGCTTTTCTGTGTGTGTATGTGTGGCTGCTAGTGAGTGAGCTTGTGTGTGTGTGCCTACTAGTGAGTGAGCTTGTGTGTGTATGTGTGTGCCTACTAGTGAGTGAGCTTGTGTGTGTATGTGTGTGCATGTGTGCATTTGCTAGTGAGTCAGCTTGTGTGTGAGTGTGCCTGCTAGTGAGTGAGCTTGCATGTGTGTGTGCCTGCTAGTGAGAGAGTTGTGTGTGTGTGTGCGCTTGCTAGTGAGAGAGCTTCTCTGTGTGTGTGTGTGTGGCTGCTAGTGAGTGAGCTTGTGTGTGTCTGTGTGTGTGCCAGCTAGTGAGTGAGCTTGTGTGTGTGTGTGTGTGTCTGCTAGTGAGCCGCTTGTGTGTGCCTACCAGTGAGTTAGCTTGTGTGCATGTGTGCGCTACCAGTGAGTGAGCCTGGTGTGTGTATGTGTGTGTCTGCTAGTGAGTGAGCTTGTGTGTGTGTGTGTCTGCTAGTGAGTGAGCTTGTGTGTGTGTGCGTCTGCTAGTATGTGTTTCTGTGTATGTGTGTGTATGTGTCTGCTAGTGAGTGAGTTTGTGTGTGCCTGCTAGTGAGTGAGTTTGTGTGTGTGTGTGTGTGTGTGTGTGTGTCTGCTGTGCGAGTGAGCTTGTGTGTGTGTGTGCGTGCCTGCCAGTGAGGGAACTCTGTGTGTGTGTGCGCGCTGTGTGTGCCTATAGTGGAGTGAACTTGCGTGTGTGTGCGTGTATGTGTGTCTGCTAATGAGTGAACTCTGTGCGTGCCTGCCAGTGAGTGAGCTTGTGTGCGCCCCAGCGCGATCCATGTGCGCATCTGCCAGTGAGTGAGCTTGTCTGTCTGTGTGTGTGTCTGTTTCTCTGTGCCTGCTAGTGAGTGAGCTTGTCTGTGTGTCTGTGTGTGTGTGTCTGCCAGTGAGTGAGCTTGTCTGTGTGTGTGTCTGCTAGTGAGTGAGCTTGTCTGTGTGTGTGTGTGTGTGTGTTTCTGCTAGCGTGAGTGAGCTTGTGTGTGTGTGTGCCTGCTAGTGAGGGAACTTGTGTGTGTGTGTGTGTGTATGTGTGTGTGTTTGTGTATGTGTGCCTATTAGTGAGTGAGCTTGTGTGTGTGTGCCTGCTAGTGAGTGAGCCTGTGTGTGTGTGTGTGTGTGCCTGCTAGTGAGTGAACTTGTGTGTGCGTGTGTGTGTATGTGTGCCTGCTAGTGAGTGAGCTTGTGTGTGTGCCTGCTAGTGAGTGAGCTTGTGTGTGTGTGTGTGCCTGCCAGCGAGTGAGCTTGTGTGTGTGTGTCTGCTAGTAAGCTTGCGTGTGTGTCTGCTTGTAAATGACCTTGTGTGTGTGTCTGCTAGTGAGTAAGCTTGTGTGTGTTTTTGTGTGCCTGCTAGTGAGTGAGCTTGTGTGTGTGAACTTGTTTGTGTGCCTGCTAGTGAGTGAGCTTGTGTGTGTGAACTTGTTTGTGTGCCTGCTAGTGAGTGAGCTTGTGTGTGTGCCTACTAGTGAGTGAGCGTATGTGTGTGTGAGTCTGCTAGCGAGTGAGCTTGTGTGTGTGTGTGTGTGTGCCTGCTAGTGAGTAAGCTAGTGTGTGTGCGCCTGCTAGTGAGTGAGCTTGTGTGTGTGTGCCTACTAGTGAGTGAGCTTGTATATGTAGTCAGTGAGCTTGTCTGTAGTGAGTGTGTGTGTGTCAGTGAGCATGTGTGTTAGTGAGCTTGTCTGTTGGAAGCATGTGTGTGTGTCAGTGAGCTTTTCTGTAGGGAGCATGTGTGAGTCAGTGAGCTTGTCTGTGGTGAGCATGTGTGTGTCAGGAAGCTTGTTTGTGGTGATCATGTGTGTGTCAGTAAGCTTTTCTGTAGGCAGCATGTGTGTGCCAGTGAGCTTTTCTGTATGGAACATGTGTTTGTGTCAATGAGCTTTTCTTTAGTGAGCATGTTTGTGTCAGTGAGCTTTTCTGTATGGAGCAAGTGTGTTTCAGTGAGCTTTTCTGTATGGAGCATGTGTGTGTCAGTGAACTTGTCTGTAGTGAGCATTTGTGTGTCAGCGAACTTGTTTGTAGGAAGCATGTGTTTATCAAGGAGCTTTTCTGTAGTGAGCTTGTGCATGTCAGAGTTTGTGTGTGTGCATACCAATAAGCTTGTCAGTGAGATTGCCTGTCAGTGAGCCTATTTGTATGCATCTGTGAGCTTGTGTTTTTATGTCAATGAGCTTATGTATATCAGTGAGATTGTTTGTCTATGAGGCTGTGTATCAATGAGCTTGTGTGTCAGTGAGATTGTCTGTGTCTGCATGTGAGTATGTTTACTGTCTGCTTAAATCTTTTACTCTGAAAGGACCAATATTTTATATTAGAAATATAAATATATATATAAATTTTACTTGAGCCGAACTGGGTCTCTGTGTCCAATAAGTAGTTGGTAATACAGTAAGGTAAAGAAGGACATATAAACTCTTCAGCCACAACATTAAAACCACCTGCCAGAACCAGGGCCTGACTGGGCATACAAAGATTATATATATATATATATATATATATACATATATATATATATATATATATATATAATGTTGTGTTTATATATTACTCAGTCATCTAGGGTGGCAAGACATAGCCTTACATTTTGCATGTGACAATACATGGCGCAATGATTTATGGGGCTGGAATAGATTTTTCTTCCAGGGCTGTTTTGTATCCCCAGTCCGGCCCTGGTTCTGGCAGGTGGTTTTAATGTTGTGGTTTTATATGTTCTTCTTTAACCTACTGTATTACCAACTACTTACTGGACAGAAAGACCCAGTTTGGCTCAAGTAAAAGAACCTTATGTTTGGGAGGTGGGGGGGCGGGGGTGGACACTTTAAGGTTTCAATCTAATATATATGAAAATTCCAATTGTAACTCCAGAGGTTTTAAGAGCTTTATAATACCCTTTTCTTAAATGTTCTTTCTTCTTTTTTTAAAATAGGATTTTTTTATTTCATTGTCTGCTATTTTGTCTTGTCCTTGTCCATACCATGGACAGTTATTAGGTATTCAATATGGTGTGTGTGTATATTAATTTATATATGTTTGCAAACCAGTTGCATAATACAGCAATGGGTTTCTTTCTGTGTTTCAGAAAACATTATGTGACCCTTAAATTAATTTCACGAGTGTGTTACTTTAAATGAAAATGAATATATTAAAGGTGCTACGCTGAATTCTACAGATCAGGGTTTGATTTACCATGTTTTAAGGGACAACTAAACATTTATTTTTATTTTTTCTCTGATAAACATATATATGGCAAAACAATGTATACAGTAATGGCTGCAAAGAATTGCTCTCTTCCTCTGCTACTGCAGGCCACAAGGGTAAACCTGGGATTTAGCTGGCAGACTAGATGATGGGAACTGGAAGCTCTGCAGCTTGAAGGCAACAAATACTTAGTATTATGAGGTACTACCTTTGCAAACATTTGCCAGGCATTATGATAACCATAGGTTGTGCCAAGGTAGATCATAATGAGGAACACACAGCAGTCATTTAAGTCTCCACCTGCAATTCTGTGCCAATGTGAAAAGCCCATTACCTGGTTAAAGATGATAATGTACCTCGTATGTTTGTCAGCAGTTCAAAAATATTTCTGGTTTATTTTTGATGATTGTGTTGTACATAGATATGTTCATTTTTGTAATAAAAACATAAAATAAAATAAAAATATTAACTGTCTTGTTTTAAGGAATAAAAATGATCCTTTTGATGGTTAATTTACCATAAATACTCTCCTTTTATAAAGAAAATAAAGTATATCCCTAGGTGCACACCCGAACGATGCTAACTTAGAAACAAGTATATAATGGAGCTCCAGGAAGTGGCTGTGATATGACACTTGAATGTCGGGTAATCTGTCACTTTGACCAAATGTCTCCAGGATAATTGAGTGAGCCATGTAGAAGATGAAGTGGGCACATTGTTGATAAGTATGGAGATAATTCAACTGCCTTAGAGCATAGTTACATGGAAGGGACTCAGGGGCCAATGTGAATTTGCAATCTAGTTTTCCTGCAAAATGTATTCAGAGTGATGTTTTACCCCAGTGGTTCCCAAACCAGTCTTCATGGCCCACCAACAATCCAGGATTTATGTAATGCTGAAAAAAAACTTGGACTGCTGGTGGGTCTTGAGGACTGTTTTGGGAAACACCGTTTTACCCTATTCTACATGTAAGGTCCAGCGACCATTTAGCAATAAGGCAATACGTCAGGGTTTCTGAGACACATATCACATATACATATTGATAAAAAGCACATGAAAAGGGTAGCCATGAAGTATTTCCAATTCAGAAGAGGGTGTATCAGATTAAGCAATTAGGCAATAATTCAGAATATGCATTAAACACACACTGCAGTGCAACCCTTTTTGTGCGTTTTCATAAATATGATAAATGTATGTGTCCCTGTAAACATGGTGGATCTGGTCAACCTGCAATATGGTTATTTCCTTGCTATCTCTCGTCATCCTTCAATAACTCAATGATCCAATACATCTAGTATAGTTCCATGAATTATTATGTGCTTGCCAGTATTCAGCTTCCCTAATTATAGCATGCAATACTTTGCTCTTAATTAAATGTGCATGGTTTTTTTTCTATCGTCTGAACAGTACGTTTTCCCTTCTGTCTCCTAGCAGCATCTTGGATACACAGAAAAAAAAAGTTAGAGTATTTCCATATATCTGATTAATTTTCAAAGAAATATTTCCTTTTTTTTTTTCCTTTTAACCATTTCATGGGTAGACATATAAAAAAATACCAGTATGATAGCATGAGTGGCACCCAATGTTTCAATGATAAATGCTCTACTGCTGTTTTGAAGATACAACAAGCAGAAATTATTCACAGGTGGGAATAAAATGAAAATAAATTTAATACTTACGGGCTTATATATAAAATTCAATATGTGAGCAATAAACAAGAATATAATAAAAAAATGAATTGTTTTCAATAAAATACACATTATTTTTTGGACTGCACACTGCTATTTTGGGTAGTCTGGGTATTCGAACTCTCTTTTACAATTCACTGGATGCAAATTGTGAGAATAATCTAAAGTAATCTATTCTCTACTAGGACAAAAAAATCATTTTGGGCAAGGGAGGATTTAGTTCATTTGAGTGAAGAAAAACAACCAAGCAGTGTTGGGGAAAAAAGGAGTGACTCATGCTCTAGGTGGTGTTAACACAGATTTAAAAATGCCCATTGCTTTCATTGGCAGTTTTCCTAGCAGCATACCTACATTGCCCCCCTCTCTCGCACCTCTTCCTTCCGCCACTTATCTGATTCCAGCGCAGATGTCCCTTGAGAATGGGTGAGGCTCCGCCTCTACTGCTCATCCACTGACATCAGCCGGTAAGCGCTATGCTCGCATTAGGACTACCCTATGGCAGTGCTCCTCGACCCACTCCTCAAGGCACACCTAACAGCTCACGATTCAGGGATCACCCCAGGTGTGTCTCAGGTGTTTAAGGTATTTTAAAAAAAATTCTAGAGTCTACGGTGTTTTTAGTTTTTTTGTTTTTTTAAACACCTTAGGCACACCCGGATAATCCCTAAATCCTGGTCTGTTAGGTGTGCCTTGAGGAGAGGATTGAGGAGCACTTCCCTATAAGAAAGCATTGTAAAATGCTTTCCTGTGGGGTTTTACATAACTCCGGATGTCCTCATGCAGTGCGTGAGGATGTCCAACATCAGTTAGGTGACCAAGTCACCTACCTACCAGGAAGTGCCTCTGGTAGCTGTCTGGTAGACAGCTGCTAGAGGTGGAGTTAACCCTGCAAGGTAATTATTGCAGTTTATCAATATTGGCAATAATTACATTGCATGGTTAAGTGGACTGGGACAGACCACTTCGATGTGTTTAACCATTTTCTAAACTTCTTAAAGGGACACTACAGCATTAGGAATAAAAATCTGCATTACTAATCCTATAGTACGCCTGTCTCCGTGTGCAATAAAAAATAATTATAAACCAGCTATCTATGAAAATATTTCTACTGCAAAAACTGTCTACGTGCACATATGAATTGTACCTGCAGGCATATTTGAAACCCTTCCATATATATATAAACAGGTAATTCAGGCATATTTAAATGAATTTATAAATTCGATATTATAGGCATATATAAAACCTTACACTGACTACACTGATCCGTTGCTGCTATATAATTAATGCTATGAGAGCCTATCATGGGTATTATCATGTCCATGACCTATATTAGAAGGAGAGGATACCCAGGGAGACATATAGTAAGAACATCACTACCTGTTTATAGTTCCTCTGACTGCCTACAGCCATGTTGTTAATTAAAAGTCGCTCACTCAGTGCTGTTGGAGGCTGATCTGTGAAAATACACTGATATGGAAGTATTTCTGTCCAGAGAAGATGTGGGTAAGGATCCAACATATTAATGAGGTCAAAACCTAAAAAAATGTATTACAGTTTTATTGGTGACCATAGTGTCCCTTTAAAAGCAAAGTGCTGTGCTGTTCCTCTTTTTTTTGCCAAACCACACAGCCCTATTCAAGTGTAATAATTATGTGCCTTTCACACTGAGATACAGCTTTGCTTTTACCTGATTTACTATAACTCATCCTTATAGAATCCTGCGATTACTATATGTACTAAATTTTGCTACAAACTACTTTAGAATAAAAAAAAGACATATTATTTTTACCATATAGACAGGAACCGCACTCTTCAAAATTAAACAGCCAAGGTGTAACCGTGCCAAGGTTGGCACAACCTCTTTAATCTTGTAGAAACAACAATAAATTGTCCGGGTACTCAAGGATTAATACAAGGCAAATCTAATGGAAGTCCATGTACCACAAATGTGGTATATGTTGCTTTTTTGTGGTAAATAGACTTACATTAAATCTGCCTTGTATTAATAAGTGCCCGGACCATTTTTTTGCTGTTTCGACATAATATTAAATTTAAACCATTAGTGCTAGCCTCAACACCAGATTATCTCACTATATCTTTTAGAGTTTTAAAGTCTGTGCTATGCCATAATGCCAATAGAAAGTGATGCCATGCATTGCCCGTTAAAACCTGTTAGTTACAGGGACACTCAAATCTCCATAATCACTACAGATGGTAGAAGTAGTTATGGTGAAATAACCCTTTTGCTGCAGTCTTTAATTAGATTGAAATGTCCAGTTCAAATATTAAATATGTTACTCCCCCCCCCACCCCCATTCAAAAGCTGTCTATAAAATTGCTGGACAGCTGATCCTCTGAGTCAGGAAAAACAATTGTCTCCAAGTTGTGCATGTCACTGCTGATTGAATCCTTGCACTCAGGCTGTAAATCACATAAATGGCCAGGTGCATTATAACCAGGGCTTCAATATCCAAATAAAGTACAAAGGTGGCTGCACTCACGTTCATGTCAAAAGTCCAAAGTTTATTCCAACATCATTAAAATAAGAAGATCAACGTTTTAGTCCCATTCAGGGACTTTCCTCAGGATCACAATCCTAAGGAAAGTCCCTGAATGTGACTGAAACGTTGATCTTATTTTAATGCGAAGAGGTGGTTATGGTCCTGTAATGGAGAGGGCCTGAGTTTACAAAGCCGGGTAACCCCTCACATAATTACAGGCTATGCCTTTCTATTTGTAGTCGGGGACAATAAGTCATAATATTGAAAAGATAGAGGTATACACAAGTCGGTTGTGGTGTGCCGAAACCAACGTATCAGGTGGGCCTGTAATAAAAGAGGGCAAAAAGTTGAACTATATATATACAGGTGATACTCGAAAAATTTGAATATCGTGTAAAAGTTAATTTATTTCAGTAATGCAACTTAAGGGGAAACTAATATATGGGACAGACGCATTACATGCAAAGCAAGAAAGTTCAATCCGTGATTTGTCATAAGTGCGATGATTATGGCTTACAACTCATGAAAACCCCAAATCCACAATCTTAGTAAATTAGAATATTGTGAAAAGGTGCAATATTCTAGGCTCACAGTGTCCCACTCTAATCAGCTAAGTAAGCCATAACACCTGCAAAGGGTTTCTGACCCTTTAAATGGTCTCTCAGTCTGGTGCAGTAGGAATCACAATCATGGAGAAGACTGCTGACCTGACAGTTGTGCAGAAAACCATCATTGACGCCCTCCATAAGAGGGAAAGCCTCAAAAGGTAATTGCAAAGGAAGTTGGATGTTCTCAAAGTGCTGTATCAAAGCAAATTAATAGAAAGTTATGTGGAAGGGAAAAGTGTGTAAGAAAAAGGTGCACAAGCAGCAGGGATGACCGCAGCCTGGAGAGGATTGTCAGGAAAAGGCCATTCAAAAGTGTTGGGGACTTTCACAAGGAGTGGACTAAGGCTGGAGTCAGTGCGTCAAGAGCCACCACACACAGACGGATCCTGGACATGGGCTTCAGATGTCGTATTCCTCTTGTCAAGACGCTCCTGAACAACAAACAACGTCAGATGTGTCTTACCTGGGCTAAAGAAAAAACAGACCTGGTCTGTTGCTCAGTGGTCCAAAGTCCTCTTTTCTGATGAGAGCAACTTTGGCATCTCATTTGGAAACCAAGGACCCAGAGTCTGGAGGAAGAATGGAGAGGCACACACTGCAAGATGCTTGAAGTCCAGTGTGAAGTGGACATTCTGTGTTGATTTGGGGATCCATGTCATCTGCTGGTGTTGGTCCACTGTGCTTCATTAAGTCCAGGGTCAATGCAGCCGTCTACCAGGAGATTTTGGAGCACTTCATGCTTCCTTCCGCAGACGAGCTTTATGGGGATGCTGACTTCATTTTCCAGCAGGACTTGGCACCTGCCCACACTGCCAAAAGCACCAAAGCCTGGTGACCGTGGGATTACTGTGCTTGTTTGGCCAGTAAAGTCGCCTGACCTGAACCCCATAGAGAATCTATGGGGCATTGTCAAGAGAAAGATGAGAGACATGAGACCGAACAATGCAGAAGAGCTGAAGGCCGCTATTGAAGCATCCTGGTCTTCCATAACACCTCAGCAGTGCCACAGGCTGATAGCTTCCATGCCACGCCGCATTGAGGACGTAATTGCTGCAAAAGGGGCCCAAACCAAGTACTGAGTCCATATGCATGCTTATGCTTTTCAGAGGTCCGATATTGTTCTATGTACACTCCTTGTTTTACACGTAATATTCTAATTTACCTGCTCAATGAGCTTACATACTAGAGGGAGTGGGGTAAAATGACACAAAAAGGTAAGGATAGTATTAGACTAGTGACAGTTGCAAAAGAGGAATCAGTCAGGAGCTATTAACAGTTTAATTGATACGCTTTTATGAAGAAGTGGGTTTTTAACAATTTTTTGAAGGAGTGGAGACTGGGTGAGCATCTAATGGAGGAAGGAAGTGAGTTCCACAGGAACAGTGCAGCCCTCGAGAAATCTTGAAGGCGAGCATCAGAGGTGGGAGTACGGACAGAAGATAGACGTAAGTCTTCAGCAGATCGTAAGGACCTAGACGGGACATACTTGTGTATAAGGGAGGATAGATAGGTGGGAGCAGCATTATGTAGCAATTTGAAAACAAGAACCAGAATTTTAAATTGAGCTCTATATTTTATAGGAAGCCAATGTAGGGACTGACAGAAGGGTGAGACTTGGGAGGTGCAAGCGGACAGGAAGATGAGCCTCGCTGCCGCATTCATTATGGACTGTAACGGCGCAAGTTGGGAGCACGTAAGACCACTGAGAAGCGGATTACAGTAGTCAAGGCAAGAAAGGACAGTGGAATGGACCAACACCTTAGTCGCATCTGGCGTTAAGTAGGGGCGGACGTGCGCAATGTTTTTGTGATGGAAATGACAGGATTTTGCGATAGATTGAACATGAGGCTTGAAGGAGAGGTCGGAGTCAAAGAGAACACCTAGGCAGCAAGCCTGCGTGGTGGAGCTGATGGTAGCACAGTTGACTTGGAAGGAGACAGACACAGGAGTAACAACACTTGAGGGAGGAAAGACCAGAATTTCAGCTTTGGTCAAGTTTAGTTTAAGGAAGTGGGCAGCCATCCAGTTAGAAATAGCAGAGAGGCAGTCAGAGACACTAGTCAAGAGGGACGGGGAGAGATCAGGAGAGGACAGGTAGCTTTGCGAGTCATCTGCATGGAAATGATATTGGAAGCCAAAGGAGCTAATGAGTTTACCAAGGGAGGCAGTATAGATGGAGAACTGTAGGGGACCAAGGACTGAACCTTGGGGGACACCAACAGAGAGGAGTTGGGGAGAAGAAGCAGAGCCAGAGAAAGAAACACTGAAAGAGCGCTGGGAGAGGTAGGAGGAGCACCAGGAGAGAGCAATATCTTGAAGACCGATATTGCGGAGGATGAGAAGAAGCTGTTGATGATCAACAGTGTCAAAAGACGCAGACAGGTCAAGAAGAATTAGGATAGAGTAGTGACCACGAGATTTTGCAGCGAGTAGATCATTGGATTCTTTGGTCAGTGCCGTTTCCACAGAGTGCTTAGCGTGGAAACCAGACTGAAGCAGGTCTAGTAGAGAGTTGGACTCGAGGAAGTCTGTCAGTCTCGCATACACAATTCTTTCAAGGATCTTGGATGCAAAAGGCAGTAGCGAGATAGGACGATAGTTGGATGAGGAGTTAGGGTCAAGATTGGGCTTCTTTAGAATTGGGGTTACAGTTGCATGTTTGAAGGGCGATGGAAATATACCAGAGAAATATATATACGGTTTTCCCCTTCCACTGATAACCCCAGGCCTTCGAGGCGGCCACAATACGGTAGACTTCAAACAAAGCTGAAGTTGTATATATACATAATATTTTCCCCAACAGAGGGTAGACCAAGGGTCTCGACTGGTCTCTGAACCAGGAGTCACCAAAGATCGCTGCAAACCCTGTGTGGACTGCAGCATCAGTCCAGACTACGGGGGAATGATCCGAGATGGGAGACATTAACATTGCTTTCCCATTCCAATGGGACAAGAACCTGAGCCACATGTGTAAGTCTACTTTGGCGTGCATTTCCAAAGATGTGGAACTATTGTCTTAATGAAGATGGGGAATAAGGCACAGCAATTGGGAAATAAATGCCTGGCTCTGTGGAATAATTCTCATAGCAAAGTTCAACATACCTTGTAAAGATTGTAGTTCTACCCTAGTACACGTATTCTTGGCAAGAAAACATTCCACTGTTTCCCTGATATGCTGTACCTTCTCTATCGGTAACCTTGCTTGTAATTTTTCTGTGTCTAGTTGAATACCCAGGAAGATAACTTTGGTGGAAGGACCTACATTTTTTTCCTGTGAAAGTGGAACCTTGAGGGATGAAAAAAGAACCATCGTCTTTTGAATGCTAACAGGGGTAGCGTGGGGGTCCTCGATTGTGAGAAAGTCATCTAAGTAATGTATGACTGAAGGGCAATCACAGATATTGAGAAGAAGCCAACACAGAGTGTCGGCAAACAAGTCAAACAACTTGGGACTACTCTTAGCACCAAATGTCAGATGAGTGGCAAAGTAATACCTGTCTCTCCACCTTATACCGTGCACATGACACAGGGATGGGTGTATGGATAAAAGCGCAAAGGCATTGGAAATGTCTGTTTTTCCCAACCCAGCACCAACCCCTGCCTTTAGTATGGCGTGGATGGCATCATCCACTGTGGCGTAGTGCAAGGAAAACTCTTCAGAGTGGATCAGTGAATTAAGGCTTAGAATGGGGTTGGTACGCCAGCACAAGAAAGGTAGATGTGAGAAACGGCCTATAATGAATCCGTTGTCCAACTCTTTCTTGAGTAATAGGTCAGTGTTAAGGAGGACAAGTAGAGCGGACTATAGGTTCTGACACTCGTGAATACCAGTGGGGAGTGTTAATGAGGATGGGTGTTGGCCTCATGAAAATTGATTAAGTTATAGCTAACTATGGACGTAGTGGAAAAGGGCAGCCAGTTGACTTTACCCTATTAGAGAATGGGATGGGTGTAAGATAGGTACCAGGTGATTGGCACATACCTAAATTGTGGTAGTAAGCAGTTTCCATATCGGAAGGACAAGTCTACACTTCAGCCAGTCAACACTTCTAATCACCATCTCACTTGTTGATGGGTAACTAATCAACCATGTTTGTTTCCGCAGTATGTCATGACGTGGTGACGTCACATGCGGCTTTCCGTCGCTTCAGGGTCGAAATCAGTTTGAGGGTGGTGGGAGTTCACATGGTTTTTGCACCCATTTCATTGGTAAGTGCTTTATTACTTTATGTATATATTGTCACAATAATGTACACTCTGTAATCTTGAAAAAGACCCTTATGGGTCGAAACAATGATTGCATTACAGATGTAAAAAAATGTTTTTCTATTAAACCACAATTTTGCACAAGACCTGTGAGTGCACAAATTTTTCTCAAATGTATGCTACAAAATCTCAAAATATGTTGATGTTCAGATTAAATTAATTTTGTTCATCACAAGCCAGGGTGACCATTTGGCTGATACTTTTTATAGGCTCCTTCTCTCCTGTGTTCCCGCCAGCAATAAGAGTCCTTGTTCTATTTTAGCTGCTGTGTGTTACAATACCCATCACACTTAGTGCTCAGCCTAGCCAAGAAATGTGTGTGTCTAAGGCTGCCAAAACCTGGTTTCAGCAAATGGCTAGATTTTATTTACTTAAAAACGGATGCTGTTTTACAATTAGCCTGTGTAATATTTGAAATGTTGCGTCTTTATTAATAAGAGATGCTAGCCCACTGAAGCATCACAGATCCTAAATTCTATATACGGTATATATGTTAAAAGTCAGGCATTTGTGTTTCCTAATTCATAATAATTAATGATTATAATAATGAAATTCATGTAAAAACAATGTAAAAATTAGATCCTGGTGTCTTCTAATTCATAAGGAATCTGATAAGATAAGTGCCGAGTACAAACTAAACACAGGTGTCTTTGTTACTGTATAACATATTGAAATATTTCTCAACTGATAGAAAGATCATAGAACAGCAGTACCTGGCCCAGTTCTCAAATCATACTATCTGTTCAGAATTTAGGTATCTACCAATTCTGTTCCAATGAAGACTAAACTTGTGCCACTCGTGTGCGTGGAGAACTGGATTTTAATAACATGCATAGAACATTAATAGGTACAGACAGTATTTACATGGGAATTGGTGTAAACTAGAAGTACATTTTTAATTTCAAGCAATTTCTAGCAGAACGTGCTTTAAAGCCCAAAAAGCAAGGGATCAAAAAAGCAATATATTTAATGTCATTGAGATCAATAGATGTTATTAATATAACTAAACCAATGGCAGTAGGATAACACTAAGATTCAACGGGAAGGATTGAATGACCGATCTTTTTAATTGTTGTAAACTTTCTAATTAGTTTTATCTAAACGCTGTTTTTCACCAAAGTTGATATCTTACAAATTTTACTAGTATGTGTCCTGTCAAAGTACCAGAATTATCATCAGACCCCTGTTCATTCTGTCCTGCAATACACAGAACTAGGACTTTCTAAGCAACAACAAATTAATTTCCATAAATAAGTGAGATTGTATCACCCAATATAGAATGTTCCATTTAAGATGAATGGCACAACTTATTCATAACCCTCAGGAAATCTCTGAACGTTTAGCCAAAATGTACCAAGACCTCATTCTGCATAATTATGGGCTCGATATCACATAATCTTCCTCACACAATTCAAATACAACGTTGTATTAACAAGTACACTTTTTAGAATATTGTTTATCTCAAGACGTAGAAAAAAAAAATATCTAAAATCCTGCTAAAATAAGTTCCTGCTGAACGAGATATAAAAATGTAATTACATACTTAACTCCTTAAGGACCAAACTTCTGGAATAAAAGGGAATCATGACATGTCACACGTGTCATGTATCCTTAAGGGGTTAAAGGAACACCATAGAGTTAGGAATACAAATGTGTATTCTTAATGCTATGGTGTCATGGTGACAGTTTAGGTACCTGGCCCCCACCTGTAGGGAGAATAAAAGCAGTTTCACTTACCTTTTCTTCCTTGCATCTTTACCTTTATGTGTTAAATTGTTCATGAATAGTTTAACACTTGAAGGGACACTATAGGCACCCAGACCACTTTATCTCAATGAAGTAGTCAGGGTGCTAGGACTCCCTCCTTTTAACCCTGAGAGTGAAAGTTCTGCAGGAACAGCAATGTTTAAATGCCTCCAATGGCTGTCGCTCTAACAGCCAGTAGAGGGCCTTACTCAGATATAGATTCTGATCAGATGGCCTCATAGAGATCATCTGATTGGCACAGTGCAGCATTTTGCCGTGCATGGGCACTAGCCTTCCTATGCGGAAGCTTTGGATTGGCTGAGATCATCAAGCTTGGATACTACAGTGTTCGGCATGCACATTTATACCTAACTGTACATTGTTCCTTTAAAATGTGTCTCCAGATGCACATTTGCAGCTCTCCTCTTTTGCTTGTTCGGGCTATGTGAAAGCATCGAATGACACTTTCAGCCTTTCACTGTCTGCCCAAGACATGTAAGTATGCATACATTTCTAATCTTTGTTAGCAGTGGGCAACCAGTGATAGGCAGAGAGCCTCAGTGGACGCTCTTAGTCAATCACTTCTGCCCCTTTGCTTCTCACGCTAATGATATTGCATGAGGAGAGCTGCAGACCGGCACTTGGGGACACATCTTAAGTGTTAAACCTTTTAAGGACAATTTAACGTTTAAATGTCCTTATCAATGGTACTTGAAGTATCCCTTTAGTTTGGAAATGCATATTAACCTTGTCTCTAGCTTACAGGTACAATTTGTGGACTGAATTTTAATCTTATCCAAATTAAAGGGATTCTATAGTCCCAGGAAAACAAAGCCATTTTCCTGTCACTATAGGTTCCTACAGAGTTCCCCTCCCTCACCCCCCTCCTGCGCTGCTGAAGGTGTTAAAATTCCCTCAGTCACTTTCCTGAATCCAATGCCGATGTTGCACTGCCACTAGAGGTGGAGTTAACTCTGAGAGGTACTTCAATGAGCTGAAATGCTCTGAATGCCTACCGTGTCCCTTTAATAGCATTACTTTTATTGACCCTGACTTGTATAAATGCTACATTGTAGGAGTTGGTTACTTCCAACTCATATAGACTGTAAGTTCGCCTATAGACTGTAAGCTCGTTTGAGCAGGGTCCTCTTCAACCTATTGTTTTCTTGTAATTGTTTTAAATATACTTAAATCCCCCCTCTCATAATATTGTAAAGCACTACGGAATCTGCTGGCGCTATATAAATGGCAATAATAATAATAAATAATAAAAATTTGAATAAAATATATATCTGAAAAATAAACAGATTTCTGTTTTGCATATATTAATGCATTTTTTTTATTCAAATGATAAGCAAGGAAAAAAGCAGGAGCAGTTATTACATGAGAATTACATAAACTAGAAGTTAAATCTTTATATCAAGCAATTACCACAGGAATTTCCTTTAAGGTTCACAGACCAAGAGATCACAGATCGATGCTTTTCAGACACTTGAGATCAATAGCAGTTATTGAGAAATCTATACAATTGCCAGCAGGATTACACTGAGATTTAATAGGACTGTTCGAATACCTGACCTCTGGAAATGACAGTTCCTTGTGTTGTTGAGGCATTTGCTGAACATGAGTAGTGCAGCAGAGTATAAAACACACTTACTTCTGCAGTACTTTATCCCAGCATGACATCATCACCCCATGATACCTGCACACGCTCAGACCTCAAGCCCTTGCACGTTAACTCATGTTTTCCAAAGTTCCGCACACATTTTGGGCAGCCTCATGGCACCATAAACTTAGTTTAATTTACATGGTATGCCCTGGTTGTGCCAAGGCAGCCAATGATACCATGTATATTCTAAAATCAAGTCTGTTTGCAAAATATAATATAACCAAGTGTCAGTGCTTTGTTATGCCAAAATTCGAATATAACAATTCCTTCAACATTTAAATTATTTTTATCCAACAAGTGCTACCCTATTTCTCCCGCATGATGAAATACAGCCCACCAATCTTAACATATTATTTTTAATATTATATGTTCTGTCAAAATTCAATTTTTTTTTGACCAAACAGCTTTGGACCAAGTTCTATTCTACATCTCACCTCATTTCCTGCTGGTTTTCCATTATTATTTAATATATTGGTATTAAATCATATATAAGCAATTTGCATTGTTCTATGTTTCCAGATAAAATATTGGTGATGGATTCCAGAGTCTGCTGTAATAACAGATCGTGTCTTTAACCAATCTCAGTGTTAAATGATTCCAAAAGTTCCTGTCACGGTAAGCTTGATACAATCATGCAGTGTATGAAACCTAGAAATTAACACTGGATAGAAGGTCTTACCAGTCCTTAGAGATAGCCAGGCTTCTCGGAAAGTCAGAGTAATAGTATAACTAGCAGAGGTCAAGGGATTTGAGAAAACAGGTCAACGAGAAAACTAAGCCTGGTCAAGGTTAACAGAGGTCAGAATGATCAAAAGGAAAGCTAGGTCGAAATCACAGGAAAGAGTACTATAAACACATTAGGGCAAGGAACATTGGTTTGGTATTTATTTAAGTGATTTGGCATAGCCATGCCCCCCAAAAATAAGGGGGCGTCAAAAGTAATGTAGACGCGCTGCACTTACATCATTACCTTGGCGTGCGGTGAGCACCCCATCATAAGGAGAGATAGAAGGGCAGCGTTCTAAACTGCCGGAAGTGGAGGTAGAGAGATACGCGAAACTAAATTGGTGCACCACGTGATTGGCTGGAGGTAAAGACACCAACCTCCAGACAAAGGGTTAGAGGTCTTACTACTCGAACTGGCTCCGAATAACCAGTTTACATTTATTCAGTGGGCTAATGCCTCTGCTTATATCAGTTCTTATCACAATCACAATCCTTTAGGCTGGGACAATTCAGCTTCTTTTGAAGTAGAAATGGCATTTGAAATAGTGGATTAGGGCTATAGACTATTTTTTAGATATAAGTGGGAGACCTTTTTGTATGATCTGGTACTGTATGTCTGGTGCGGTGAAGTGACTCTAGGTAGGGTAATCCATTGTCTTCTTATATTTGCACTTTTCATTCAAGTTCAAGATAACTCCATTTATTTTTATGTTTTATGGGTCTGCGTTTTGGAAAAGATTAACATAAATTGAATATAAAATTCCTAATAATTATTACGTCTTTGGTCTCCTACAATGTATTGATCTTAGGAAGCATTTTCTTGGTGGAAATCGGAGTTCAAACACCTGATTTTAATTAGTTTAAATTCCTTGAGGACAAGCTGTCTTGTTCTCTTTTACACAAATCTAAGATGGGGGGGAGGGGGTCTCAAAACAATTCTCATTTGCACATAAGAGCTTTCCATGATGGTACAATTTAATTTGTTCCTATTTGTACTAGTTGAGTGTCCATGGAAACACAGAGAGATTTCAAAGTTCCCCGTTTACCTATCCATGCCCTTCTGCTAATGTTCCTTTTTCTGACAAACCCTCATGCTTTATGTAAGAGTACAGATTTTTAGAATTCATAATATGCTGTTTTTAGAAAATTACAAAAATGCTTTCCCCAGCTTTAAAAAAAAATAAATTATGTGTGCCCTTGCCTTTACATTAGTGATAAAGAAATGGTATCTCTTAAAGTCTGTGACTTTAAATCTAACCCTGTGGTTATCATTTTCAGAATTCTTCCATTTTAAACAAAGTTATTAAAATAAATAGAATCCCGAATTTGCTAGTGCTAGGTTGAAATCGCTTTATTATATTATTTAACAGATATTTTATACCCGAACATGCTATATATAAACTCGCAAAGGGAACAAACGGTAATTTTCTAGATGTTCATAATCACTTTTACCCTTGTTCATAAGAACAAATTAGAAGCACACCTACCTGTATTTACCACATCAGTTGAAAGGTGTGGAAAGTGGTTTTTAACATACAGAGTTGGTAATAACCATCACACCCTTTACTCCAGAGAATAGTTTCATTAATGCCATGACGATGGTATGCCAAGGAGAACAAGCCACCAGACTGATTCTAACATTTGAAATCATTCCACATTGCTCATATACATCAGCAAAGTAATCTGTTCCTGTAAATCTCAAAACAGCAGTTTCTATATCTGCATGCCTCAATCATTTTCTTACCGTATAGGGTATTATTATGTCTGCTTGAAAGAGCCAACAGTTGTTCTATTTTGCAAGCAGCCCCCTGTGTGTGTTTCAGTATATTCTCTTCTTTTCTTTCATTTTTTATGTTTGCATTTATCTCTTGGGGTTTTCTATAGATCGTAATATTGACACTGACCTCTTGTTTTAATCTCATTATGTCATGTTATAACTCACATGTGGCTTGATTCCATTACGCCTTTGTCATTTCTTATTATTGCCTACTCCAACATTATATCTTGTTCATACCCTCACTGTCAGTGTATCTGTTTTTCTAAAACCGACAAAATGAATCCAAGAAAACAACAACAAAAAAATAATGAATTGAAAATTTGGCAGGATATACGGAAATATAATATCAAATAGTAATATTATTAATAGCTTCTTGGTCCAGAGAGAAAACGAATTGCCATATTATAATCGAGAAGGAACTGGAAAGATGAGATTTTTTTCCTTAATTTTGATCAGTTGCAGTAACAAGCACTAGCTGTAAAAATCTATACACATGTTAAGAAAATTTTAAATATTTAGTGGGTCTACGGTTCTATTATTTCTCTAAAGGCTTAAGATACAAATAACTACGACTTGAGCATTACTCAGGGAACACAATGGTATGGTGAACACAAAATGCAAGTAGCATCACTTTATGTGACCTAAAAACATACTTTCATAACTCTTCCCATACCCATTCCTAAGTCATTCTTTACTATATTCAGACAACTCTTTACCACTTTCATCTGGGCTCATAAACACCCAAAGGTTCCATATGGTGTCTTAATCATACATAAGCTCTGTGGAGGTCTGGACCTCCCACGCATGGGGCAATACTATAAAGCTACCATGTTGACTAGAAGTTATGACTGGACTACCTCACCATCGGTTAAACAGTGGGTACACCAACAAAGCATTATGTTTCAAGTTCCACACTGTCTCTTGGCAGAAAGTGACTCACGCACTTTAACTTCCTCGCCACTCTACACACCCCACCATATTGCCTACACTCCCAGTTTGGATCCATACGAGAGGCTTACAAGACATATCTCCACATCCATCCCCTCTCTATCCCTTGACACACAACCCGCTTTTCCCACCTGTACTCCAGGCCAGATCTTTCCAACTCTTCCAACCATCTCATGATTCCAGATACCTTAAACTAGGTTCACTTCTTGATGGTGCAGTGATAAGACCCCTTTCAAGCTTAACCCGAGAAGACCCCCCTACTTCACTGCAAATATATATATATATACCGATCTGTAGTGATTAGCACTCACGGATTTCCAGAGAATAGTATTAAAAAATAACTTTTATTGGTCCATTAAAAAAGCTGCATCAACGTTTCAGTCCTCTAGTGGGACTTTCTTCAGGAATAATTTCTTATTCCTGAAGAAAGTCCCACTAGAGGACTGAAACGTTGATGCAGCTTTTTTAATGGACCAATAAAAGTTATTTTTTAATACTATTCTCTGGAAATCCGTGAGTGCTAATCACTACAGATCGGTATGTAAATGTTCCCCTGATTTTCAGCACCAGGTCTTTATTGATTTATTGGAGCTTGAGTGCAAGGATTCTATGGATGCCTTTATATATATATATATATGCCGACCTGTCTTTTCTGACAGGCTCTCGCACACTCTCAACTTTCGAAACACACTGTGAAACCCCTAATGTTAAAAAAAGCATCTTTCTACATTTTATGGATCATAAAAAACGTTTGCCTCCCTTTACAACATCATGCGCTGCAGACTTAAACATTCAACTCTCAACATCACAATGGAGAACACTTTTTACACAGATACACACTTCCTCAATCTGTAATACCATACAAGAAAGTGAATACAAGAGAATATCCAGATGGCACTACTCACCAGCCGAATTGCATAACCTATTTCCAAATACAACTGACCTGCTGGAAATGCACCCGACCAGGGGCCTCACTAGCTCAGACCTGGTGGCTATGTCCACTCATTCAAGGGTACTAGACGAGAGCAGCAACTGTGATCAAGACTATCACCAGTATCCAATTACCCCACTTACCTGAAACACTGGTATTCCTATTCTATCCTTGTCTATCATTCATCTACTAACGGCTGCAAACTTACTTATCCCAACTAAGTGGAAATATCCTAACATTCCATCTATTAGGGAATGGATCCAAAGACTGCACTCGATCAGAATTATGGAAGAAATCCAGGCCTTCCTTTTGCTCAATTTGAGAACTATGGGTAAAATGTATGCAAAACTGTTAACATACCCTTTACAGATGACAACTACACCACTCCTGTGTCTCTTGGCCATAAACCCCTCATGTTTATGTTTCTGTATTTTAATTTCTGTCTCTGTTTTTGTCTATGTATGTCACATGTGGACATTCCACGTAGTACATGGTATTTTGTTAATCAGCATAGTCAATCTAAGCTATACCCACCCCCCTCGTTCTCCTCCAGTTTCCCTCGAACGGTCAGTGGAATGGGACTCAGCATGAGTTTAACCAGACTGTCTGTTTACTGATGAAACTCTATTTTTGGATGTAATTCTACAACAACTCTTATGAACTATATTAGACTGTATTGTTATGATTTGACTTTTTTGTTATCCATACACCTTGCTATCGGTCATACCCCTAAGTTGTATGTCCCATGTGATTAGTGCACATCTCCGCCTAGTATTTAATCACAAGGCAGATGATGAACAAATGCCTCACTCTTACTGTAATGATCCCTCCCTAGGCTAACGAGTCAGCACACACAGGGAAATGTGTGACAGAACTTTAGTGCCCTACCAGTAACCTCCATGCCACCTGATCTTAACTGCCTATATGGTGCTGAGCTATGTACTACTGTAATTAACAACAAGTTTAACTTTATAACTCTATGGAATCTTCTAGTGCTCTATAAAAAAAACAAATTCTGCTTACCGATAAATTAATTTTCATCTACAGGAATATTGTTTCCTAAACTGAACATGTAGATCCAATCCAATAACATTTTATAGAAACCTCCTATTTCATGTTCCTATTGTGGCAAATTCCTCAGTTAGCCCTTTAGCAAAGCCAAAAAGAAGGAAACCAGCAGGAATGATAAATACAAAGGATCTGGCCAAGAGCAACACAGTTAGGCACCAGAACACTAAGCACAAAAACAATCAGGGATATGAGTGACTTCCCGCAGGGAAGGTTATGGAATATCACCTGAAGTGCAAAGACACTGAAGATTTACCTTGACTACAAAGTCCCCTGCACTCAGAGGGATTCACACATTTTACTCATTTCCAAAGTGCTGGTATCTGTCATCACCACAGACCTGGTAGACCTCTGAAAGAGGCTTCCCTATGTCAAAAAGGGATGTCTCCAATCTTTTTCCAATTTCTATTGTGTTTTTATACCCTTATTTTTCTGGATTGTATGCTCATTTGAGCAAAGTCCTCCTCAACCTATTGTTCCTGTCAAAATAGTTTGTCTCATTGGTTGTTAAAGTCCATTTAATAAAATTGTAAAGCACTGCGGAATAAGTTGGTGCTATATAAATGGCTATAATAAC
Organism: Pelobates cultripes; assembly: GCA_933207985.1. Classification (NCBI taxonomy): domain Eukaryota; kingdom Metazoa; phylum Chordata; class Amphibia; order Anura; family Pelobatidae; genus Pelobates; species Pelobates cultripes. The sequence continues at coordinate 354,038,818 of OW240912.1, forward strand.
AATAATTATATATTCAAAGACAGAAATCGAAATGCTCCTTATTTAGCATTTAACGTATTGTATGCACTCTCCTTATAAATAGGTTTTCTTTCTCATATTAAGACATAAGATTTCTAAGGGGAGATTAAACATCTAGCTGAATGATCTGCTTTGATTATACTGCTAACAGCTGCAAACACAGCATTAGATTTATCAGATGAATGATGAGCTTGTAAAACCAATGTGTGCAATGTTGTCATACATTGTTCTTTGCTTCAAGCAATAAACTGCAGTTGTCCTGGGCAAAGAACTGCTATCCCCCTCAGGCCGTGATCACGTGACTATGTTCCATCAAGTTGCAAACGATAAACCTTCATGTTAATCTACTTCTCCTTCTATTAGCTCCTTGGCATACCTTTTATCAGCCTCTGTTTTTAATAAACAGAACGTGTTGGTGGCCCATTGCTCTAGACTATTTTTAAGCACCCTGGCAGTGAAGATTAAGGGCATCTCTGCCTCTTCTAAATCTCCTAAGCATGGCTGCAAGGTCTGACACATTAACTCCTAACTTGTACACCATCCTACAGTAACAGCGCTGTCCACTCTCATTAGACGCTCTGGCCCTCTAGAGGTATTTGCATTTAAATTGCTTTTGCCTGTAAATCTGGGTACACTTCTCGAATATAAATCTGGTAAGAGGAGGGATGACAGAGAGAGAAAATAGTTGATGGAGAGAGCAAGAACAGAGGGAGAGATTAAAAGTAGACATAACAGTTAATGAGAGGTATGAGACTTCCATGCATTAAAAAACACTAATTGACACACATGCAATATGGATAGGCAAACAGAACAGGGAAATAGTAGAAAAGTAGCATATAAAGAAGGGGATGACATAAACAAACACCATAGACTTGGTTTAACTTTTGTAAACAGCTAATCATAAAATAGGCTAAATCAACCAATAGGCTATAGAGATACTACTACAAGTAAGAGACAGATTAGATGTAATAATCCGGGAACCTCTTTCATCTGTCATTAATTCGTGCTTTGAAACCTTTTCCTACCAGATGCCATTCTCTTTTCCCAAAATTGAACTCAAATTACATTTTTGATCCCTAGGATGTAATGTTGACATGGTAATATAAACTTTAATCTTGATATGAAATGAAATGGTGTCAAAATATTTACTAGTGCAGTTTATTGATAAATTTGGGTCTAAAACATTTGACGTTTGACGGAATTGTCTCACTATGAGAACATGCCATACTGCTTTCGACTATGCTTAATTTTTTTTTTTTATTCTTACTATATCTATGCCTGCAAAAATGTAATGCCTGACAATTTTCTCCATGCCCTCCTACACACCAGCTATGGGATTCTGTACTATGCTTTGGATAATCCTCTTTCTAAGCTCCTATACAAATCCAATGTTTTTGGTCCCACCAGTTTGAGAAGTACCTGTGTGAACGTGTAGCTAATATAAGAATTAGGATGTCTTCTCCTGATCCTACTGAAGGAAAGCAGTGCAGGAAGGTAGGCACAGAATATCACTACATACAGTGAGTCATGACCCTCAATGTGCTTCCATGCACAGCAGCATGTTTAATTGTTGGATCCCTTCCGTAACAGGTAATTACAAGACAGTTTGTGAGACTACTTGAGGTTCTCATTTTCCTAATTAACTGTAAAATCTTTTTTTTTTTTTTATATCTAAGTATTAAGTCAATGTTTGATATGAATCTGTCTGTCACTCATTGTTCCCTGAGTTCTTCTTAAGGCTAAATGTTCAGCCTGCTACTTTAATTGTACTACTATGTCAAAATCTATACAAATAAACATTGTAAAGAAATAAAAATAAAAAAAAGAGTATTAAGGAAAGCAAAAAATAAAATAAAAAAATACACCATTAAATCAATCTCTATCAAAAAAATTTCTTCTGCGTACACTAAATGTATTGTGAGCAATTGCTATTGTTTCTTTTATTCCCATCGGGCTACTGTAGAGACCAGTGCATAAGAACCTATAATAAACAGACATAACGACATCCATCATAATAAGAATGACTTGGTGACACTTCTTTTCCAGGAGCAAAATCATCAAATGAAATGGAGCAATTCAGGGCATATAATTGACCTGCGTATTAACAACTGGTGAACTGTGAAAATAATAGTAAGGTTTCTGTTCTAGCTTGGTCCAAATGTATATACAATATTTGTGCTAATCCATCTGGTTTATCTAGAGTATTACACTAATCTATGTGTGCCCAATCTCGGTCGCTTTCCCCAGTGAACCCAATACAAGTGGTTACAGGCTTGGAATGGGGGTATACTAAACAAAGATAATTATTTTGCACTTTCCTACCCCAAAGTAAAGTAGAAAATATAAAACATCCCCTTGTTGGACAGTACAGATTTAAACCTTGCATCTCCAAGAGAATAGACCTCTTGTTCAAAACCAAAACATGTTATTTTTAGAATAATTTCTTGTTATTATTGAAGGTTATAGAAAATATTGGCAAGATTACTATATCATTTTTTATTTTTTTTTACAAATGTCTCCCTACAAAAACTGGTCACTGTACCTTAAATGTCAAGATAATTTACTAAATTACTAGAAGGATCCTTGTTTTCAACATATTTCTTACAGCGATCCTGCATTGTTTTCCCCTTGGAGAATGTGAACTTGAGAGGTTTGAAGCAAGTAATGTAATCCTTTCTTTAGGGGATGAAAGATTGTAAACAAACTCCTGGTGGGTTTTATTGCACGGACAGCTACACTGAGCATTCTTGCTCAGTATCTCGGATCAGCTTAAGGGTACTTCCTGGAAATAAGGTAAGATTGAGCAGTGGGGTACTTACAAGCTGCAGTAGAAGTAAGATAGACTCTCGGTTTCTGGCTTTTAGTTTGTCTGCGTCTTCTCCGAGATGTAGCAGACTAACGGATGCCATCTGAGAAAAAAAAAAAAAATCATGATGGGAAATAAAATGTACAGAATGGTAGCTTACTTATCTGCAACTTCATTCTCTTTCTTTCAACGTTGTCACAGATGAAACCCATACTTGAAAAAGAGCAACCAATAGCAGGCTGACATTATATAGAGATACTGATGTTAGATCAGTACTAGATCCTGCGTCTTTCTTCAGTTCCCTAATAAACACAAAAAACAGGGCTCCCAACAGTCCTGATTTTGGGGTCCTGTCCCAACATCACTATTTATGTTCCTGGTGTCTGTGGAAAAGGCCCTTAGGAGATAGCACAGCTAAGCGGACAAGGGCACATGTATGAATGTGGGTATGGATGCTTCTAATTGGTAGTGTATGTGTGTGGGAGTGTCTATGACATGTATGAATTGTAATAAAATATCTTGCCTCAGTACCAATTGATATTATGGCCAGCAACAGCTTCTCTACCTCCACTTTTTTCCCGTGTCCTGATTTGTTCCATGTCAGGGCAGGTGTGTGTGGGGGAGGGGGTTGTCCTTGCCAGTCAAGTTGGGAGTCAGTTACTGTGAGTGAGATGACGTGAATGAGGTTCAGGTCTTAACCTCCCCTGACAATGTATGGTGAACTTACAAGTTACCAATTTGAACATGCCCACTGAGCTAGAAGTCTTAGGCATTATAAATCAAAGGGAATTTGGTGGGGGAGGGGGAAGGGGAGAACCCTTTGATGCATTTTGCGCATAGGTATATAGCCAGTTTGATTGGCAAGGATGTTTTTACTTATAGTTAAATACTGTGTGGTGCACTATGTGTTAATTTATGTTGATGTTTGGTTAGAGATTAATAAATATTTTATAAAGTTTTATAGTTAAAGATATGGATGTGTTATGCAGCATTTATAATATGTTTTAATAAATGCTGTTGGCTGTTTCATCCAAAAACAGGTGTCTTTCTTCATTGGGGTTTTGGGTTGGGGGTGGCTGGTTATTACTACATACATACCAGTGGGAACTGTCTCTAGGTAGCATCATCAGACACACTTCCACTGTGCAGTGGCCACTAGGAACATGCAGAGAGAGCTTCAGTAGTGCCCTCTCCCTGGTCCTGTAGGTTGTGGGCCACTTTGGATTCTGTGTGTCACCCAGGTACTTGGCAGGCTAACATGCATCTTTAATAGACACCACGTCTACCTCCTGTGAGGGCCCCATTATGGGTGTCACCAGTGAAGTAAGTTGCGTTGCTGGCGATGCCCCTTCGAAGGTATGGCCACTCGTCCCGATTTCATATATCGCAATGTTAGGAGATATGCTAAAAGGATTAGTTTTAAAACTGAGAGATGCATTTTCATATCATTTATACTATGTATTACTCATACAATTGCTTACACTGTATTTTATCATGTAAAGATATTAACTACCCAGTATATGACCATACCTTTCCTTTAGCCAATTCTATCGTGTTTAAAGGAAGCAAATGTAAAGCAAATTAGACATAAAAAATGTTATGTAAATAACCCTAAACTCAAAGATCTATGTTACATCAGACTTAAAACAATTAAAAAAACAAACAGATAGACAGTTTCCATAGTAATTCCTATAATGTGATTCTATTTTAAAGTCAGCTTTGCAACATAAGCATGGATTGTTTTGAAGTAAGGTCCAAACCCAGTTATGGACTGTATAATTTCAGCTTTTTAAGTCTCATCAGCATAGTTTTAGTTCTGGTGCAAAAGCTGAAGTCTTTCAGGCAGCAAAGTCTAAATCAGGGCTTGATTGCTTAAGTTGACCGCAGAAATGCAGAATGAATTCTGAAATATGCCTGTCCTTGCTTATTTACATATTCAGGAAGGCATTCTGAGAGAATTGTAGAAACATGATTTTTTGGAAATGCTTTGCCCAAGACAGACTATTACCAAGGTCTGGTATAGATAAATCTTTAAAATGAGCAATCTTGGTTCTTTCTCCAAAGATGATTCAATTTACTCATAAAAATTACATGTGCAAGACAGGTCAACATTCCAGTCCACCAACTAGAACTTTCATCAATGGAGAAATACCCATAAGTGTTTTATATTCGATTTTTATGTGAGAGGCATAAGATTGCACCAGGTCATCTATACATGGTGATAGCAAGTACCTATCCTATGCAATATATATCATCTCCAGTCTTGGTTTTTTTTTTTCGTATTGTCTCTAGAAATCTTTAATGGCATTATTTATCCATAATATATATATGTATATATATTTTTTTTTATTTTGTGCATCTTATGTGAAAATGTAATACTCCCAGTCTCCTATCATAGTACTGCCAATTTAATCAACCTTTCTAGCAGGAGATTAGAAACAGATAAAATTGAAAGAGATAAAATTGAATTTCAGCTGTGAGCATATTATGTTCATCCACAATTACTGAGACAATACTTTTCATGAACTATAATCGGTATATTTGGCTTCATATATTAACTGGGATTTATGAAGCTTCAACTATATTCCTGTGATTCAGATCTAGATGGACATTAGCATCTCTGGCTGAACTGTAATAAGTTAATAGCTCAAGGTAGCAGTAAAACTAATTTTGCCAAAGTCATTGAGCTTTGCGCCCATCTAACGAGCTACTTGTATTTGTTACTATGTTTGAGGGAGACATAACGGTCTCTTCACAAAGGCTGATATAATGTAATGTATGCTATCACTTGGGAAAGAAAGGATGGAGTCTAGCAAGGTTATTCTCTAAACTTGCAGTTATCAAAATCTGACCAGATAATTAAATAAATATTTTAGACTAGAGAAGCTAAAATTTAAAAAATATATATCTTCAACTTAGCCATTTTTTTTTTTTATTCATGGCTGGCAATGAAGCTAGCACGTTTTTATTGGCGAGGGCTGTTCTGCATGGAGTTAGAATTTACAGAGAACAATAACTACAGGCTGATGGTCAGGAGATGGTAGTTAGTGAACTTTGAATCATGAAAACACCAACAGCACTGGAAAGAAATATTTAATTAACATCTCCTTAAGCAAAAAAAAGAAATAAATAAAATTATAATGTATCATACTAATTAATTATTTATTCATTGCATAGGGAGATGCTAAGGCTTAAAGTTGAACCTACCATGACAGATTCAATATAAAAACCAGAAACTGAAGCCAGAATGGGCATTAATCAGCAGGGTTATTAACTGAGGATTTAAGAAAAATGCCTGGTCTTATAAACTATATTTTATGCTGCTAAATGAAAAAGGGAGGACAAGCATTTGATGCAAATGATTTAAATTCACAAATTCTTCCTGCATTTATCAGTGGTATAAGTAGGTGGTTAAAGTGGCATTCTGTGGGGAATGTTGGTCTTTTCAATAATAACTGAGCATCATTTGAATGCCATGATGTACCAACACATTGTTTCTGACCATGTACATCTTTTTGTAATCGCAAGTGACATTTTAAATTGACTATAATAAAGCAGGCAAGTGTGCTGTGTCACAAAGCAAGATAGATAGCAGGGGAGGGCTTGTAGGGGGACAGGGAGCCAATAGCCCACCAGTATAGAGCATTAATCAGTGTGTCCATCTACTTCGAACTGCAAGAAGTATTTTTTCTATTAGATAACCATATGATAAGTAAATAAACTCTTGTTCAGAGATGCCCAGAAGGTAGATCCCCAGATGTTTTAAAAGTCCAGCTTCCATGACACTTTGTCATTCTAAAGGCATGCAAAGCATCGTGGGATTTGTAGTTCCACAACATATGGGGATCTACCTTTTGGGCACCCCTGCTCTACTTGAACATTTATTAAAATTGTATCCCACAAAGGGTAATATATTTTGTTTGGTGCACATTTTTAAAAGTATTTCTAAATGTTTTCAAGAAAAGGGATACGACGTGATTACAAATATTTTATCTTTGACACAAGCATTTCTGAAACAGATGAATACATAAACTTAAAAAAAAAAAAGTATAATTGTGTAGCTGATATAAATGTGGCTGTTGTCCCAGAACAGCAGTCTAAATATAAAATGGTTGTTCTCTCCTTATTTAAGTGCTAGCTACACATCTCATTCCTTGCTATCAATGCAGTAGAGAAGGATTTAATGGACCAGGTTCTTTCATTAAAAAATGTGATGTCCTGAAAAGACCAGGAGTTATGATACATAAAACAACCAGCTTTACCATTAAATTAGATGTAAACAGTATTAAAATAGTGCTGTTTATTTTTATTGTCAACAGACAAGAAGAGAACACTGTAACTGCTAGCATGACATTAGCGCATTCTAGTGGCTGTAGAAGATGCCTTATATACATGCTTTTTATCATAGCAGATAATTGCAATCAAACTTGGCTGTAAAACATATTATTAGTCAATTTACCCAAGACGAATGGGAAATACAATTATGTAAAGTATGTCTTGAGAGGCAGAGCTGCAAACTTTGTAAATGCTGGCTCTGGAACGGCGACCCCTCTCCACTAAGGCCCCACTACCTCCAAGTCTAATTAATACTGAATGCGTGGTTTCAATTAAATTAGACTACAGCTTTATTTACGCACCATGCCAGCTTTTAATTATTGAATAATATTAGTATTAAGCTGGTAAGTGCTAGTAAAATCTATCCCTATCAGCATACATTTATAATCTTCAAGAAAGCATATCAATGAAACTGTTAGCAGGTTTTCATCCCCCACCCTCCACGACTCCTCTCCTGCAACTGTCAAAAATTACCTACTAAGCCCTCGATGAATACTTTTCTAACAACCCCTTTCCTACCCCTACTTTTACCCTTTGAATCACTATACCCCACTCCCAGTGGCGTACACATGACCCATGGGGCCCAGGTGCGAAAATTGATCCATGGGCCCCCCCCTGCGCGGGCTGGGCTGCAACACATGGCGGTGGGCACCTGGCAGATGCACACACACTTAAAGGACCACTACAGACACCCAGATCACATCAGCTCAATGAAGTTGTCTGGGTGTCAGGTCCTTCTAGTTTTAACCCTGCAGCTGAAATCATAGCAGTTTCAAAGAAACTGCTATGTTTCACTGAGGGTTAATCCAGCCTCTAGTGGCTGTCTCACTGACAGCCGCTAGAGGAGCACACTGAATGTCCATAGGAAAGCATTGAGTAATGCTTTCCTATGGGCGGTTTGAATGCGTGCGCGGTCGCATTCGGAGCTGAGAGGCTGAGGGATCCCCAGCACCAAGGGAGTCCGGCGCTGGAGAAAGCTGTGTGCTGAATACACACACACTCTCACTTACAGACGCATACACGCTAGCTAACAGACACACACATTTACTGACAGAGACACACTCAGCGACAGACATAGATACACACTCACTTACAAAACATACACTCTCATTGACAAACACAAACTCACTAACAGACATCAAACAGACTCACTAACACACACACACACTCAGTAAGACACACACAGTAACACAATCACTGACACTCACTAGCAGACACACACACTAACACTCACTCTAACACTCACACTCACTCTAACACTCACTAGCAGACACACACTAACACTCACACTAACACTCACTCTAACACTCACTCTAACACTCACACTCTAACACTCACTCTAACACTCACACGTGTTTTTTTTTTTTACTTGAATCCCCCCAGCCTCCTTACCTTTTGGAGAGCTGGGGGGATTCCCTGGGGTCCAGTGGTGCTGCTGGGCTGGCTGGCGGGCTGTCTGGCTGACGTCATCTTCCGGCTCCGGTATCAGTGCGGTGCGCGAGGGAGCTGAAGAGGAAGCACTATGTGCTCCCTCGCGCGCCCGCCTGCCCGACCGGCCACCCGCCTGCCGGGTGTCACCAGGGCCAGCCTCGGGGGGCCCTGGGGTGGTCGGCTCCTGGGCCCTGGGTACACACCGGGTCGCAGGGGCGGCCGGGGCCCCTGGTGGGCCGGGCCCAGTCGCAGCCGCGACCCCTGCGACCCTGGTATGTACGCCACTGCCCACTCCCTCTAGAATGTAAGCTCATTCAGCAGGCCCTCCACCTCTCTGTTCCTGTATGTCCAGGAACTCACATAACCTTTCCTGTTCTTCTATTCTGTATTCATGTCTTAGAGGTCCCATGTAAAACGAAAGTCTGGGGCATTTGTATTTATTTATTTAAATAGTCATTCCAAGCACCAAACCAACCATTGAAGTGGTTTTGGTGTATAGATCATGTCCCCGCTGTCTCCCTGCTCAATTCCCGGCAATTTAGGAGTTAAATAACTTTATGTTTATGCAGCCCTAGCCGCACATTGCTTGGGGGTGATGGCTAAGGCTGTGTAAACAAAGTAATTTAAATTCTAAATGGCAGAGAATTGAGCAATGAGACTGCAGGTGCATGACCTATGTACCAAAACTGCTTCGTTGGTTAAAGTTGTTTTGGTGGTTAGAGAGTACCTTTAAGATGTGTCCTGACTACTGTGGCAGCTAGTACATGGGTGCTCAAGTATTCAGACACAAGATGATATGAATACTGATCACTTGAAGATTTGGTTTCTAAAAAGAAAGCCTCACTCAATGAAATGCAGTGAAACAGTCTCTAAAAGACAAACAGTTGTTGGCCCCAGTGTAGTCCCTCTTATTATCCACCCTTAGAAATAGCAGATAATAACTTTGATAATTGATCTTTACAGAAATGTATGTATCATAACAGATTACACTTATTTGGTCACTGTCCATGTCACATATTAAAGGGACACTGCTCACTGAAGTGGTCTGGGTGCCAACTACCATCACCCTTAACCCTGCAAGTGTAATTATTGCAGTTTTTATAAACTGCAATAATTACATTGCAGGGTTAAGTCCTCCTCTAGTGGCTGTCTACCAGACAGCCACTAGAGGGACTTTCGACTTCTTAGATAACTTTTGGTTGTCTAAATGCTATGCATGAGGACCTCCAGCATCGCCGGAATCCCCAGGAAAGCACTGAATAGTGCTTTCTTATGGGGAGGTCTAATGTTCGCGGGGGGCCATTGCTACACATGCGCATTAGGTCTCACCCGCCGGTGGACATCAGCAGGGAGGAGTGGGGGAGGAGCATGGGCGGAGCCTGACCTAGCGCTGAGGGACATCGGCGCTGGATTCAGGTAAGTGACTGAAGGGGTTTTAACAGAGTTAACAGATATGTTCTTACTTTCTAAATAATAATAAAAGTCACTAACTATTCAAGTGCCTTACACTGATATGAATTGGAATGGTTAATGTGATATATCCTCCGATTAGCCATACCCTCCATTAGGAGGAGAGCAACTAAGGCCCGGAACTCTAATTCAGCATTAAACTGTTTAAAAATGGTTTAATAATGAACAATGCCAGGGTGCTTTAGGCACCATAACTATTCAGTAAGATGAAGTGGTTTTGGTGTTGGAGCGTCTAATTAAATTTTTGAGCTTATGTGAATGGTATCGGCTCACATGATGTTTTTTCTCATCTCTAGTTTCAAAATATAAATGCTGTCTGATGAACATTCTTTGAAATGAGATGCACTATATATAGCACAGCCTTTTCAATTTAACAATTTGTTATATGAGTAATTCCGCCTCTTGACAATGGAATTTGGGGGCTCTGCCATGGAAATTTAATTTATCTGCTGTTCGCCATGTAGTCTAGCTTTCTTCCTCCAGTATTTTAAATATTTATAGGTGATGCTATATTATATGTTGGGTCTGGAAGATTATGCAGCTCCGAGAAATTCTGACAGCGGTATTAATATAGAACACGCGCTTTGACACAATCATAAGACCCATTTTCTCTTCCGAAGGCCTGTAATTTTTTTGGATACAGCAGAATCGCATTGTATCATCTGTCTTTATTGATTTTTAACAATCAGATCAACACCAAGAGCATCATATCTTAATTTCGTATTCAGTAAACTCTGCTGATGTTAATGCATTGCACCATCTATAGAATGCTGGCTACTGCAGGCTTTTCCGTGAGAATTTATTTTCCTTAACAAAATGATTATGCTTTGATGTGTGTGATGTGAGCTGTGTAATGCCATCTTCATTTCCAGATCTCTGTTATTTAAACTCATTTAATCTGCCCGTTTGTCCAATAGTGTTGCTGCAAATTTTATCTACAAATGCTTGAAACTGGTTGAGGTTTTAATTTAACATCCAGCGTACAATTTTATAGCTTTCACATTTAATATTTGGAAATATTGTGTGGACATGTAGGTTTCTTATATAAATAAGGCAAGCTAGTGACTGCCATTTTGTAGCCTGTTGTAGCCATGTTAGAATTGCTTCTATGCTGACCTCATATCCTATCACTAATATATCCCCACTATCCCTGTACTCTCAGAAACTAAGTTTGGTTTTACATTGCATGAAACATACCCCCCCAACAATACTCCTTAGCTTAACTTCTGAAATATATTAAAGGGACACTATAGCCACCAGTGCAACTACATGTATTCCTGACCCTATAGTGTTAACACGACCATCTAGCCCCCCTGGGCCCCTCATGCTTCCATAAATATAGTATAAATAAATCTTACTGTATTTAAGCCAGAAGCTGTAATCTGCATGCTGTTAGACTCAGGAAAAACAAGCAGTCTGCTGACATGTGATAGTCTGATCCAATCACAGTGCTTCCCCATAGGATTGGCTGAGGCTGACAAGGAGGCAGATCAGGGGCAGAGCCAGCATGATTCAAACACAGCCCTGGCCAAACAGCATCTCCTCATAGAGATGAATTGAATCAATGAATCTCTATGAGGAAAGTTCAGTGTCTGCATGCAGTGGGAGGAGATACTAAATAACAGGATGCTGTGCACAGTGCTGCCCTGTGTTCTGCTGACAGCAGATCTAAGTGGATGGAGGCATATTTTGCCTCCATCAACTCAGAAGTCCCTCTGGTTCACTCTAAGTGACTGCAACGGGAGGGGTTCCTAGCTTTCAATGTAAGCAATATATTTCCTCAGAAAATACATTGTTTACATGAGAAAGGCTGCAGGGAGCTATAGTTCTCACCTGAACAACCTCATTAAGCTGAAGTTGTTCAGGTGACTATAGTGTCCCTTTAATAGATTAAAAAATTCCAAGAAAATTACAAAATTAAAATAGATTTCAAAATATTAAATAATTTGAAATGTTTATCAAAAATTATTATATCAGTTGGGAAGCATATTCAACAATATAAAATCAAGGCCTTAGACCTCAATTTAATACGCTTTCTAAATGATTTAGTACTGTTAGAAAATGTTCTAAATGATTTATCTACAGATATCCTCATTAAAGTATATGGGTATTTTTTGCAGATAACTCATTTGGAGTTATTATGTTCCTTTTTGCACAGTACAGGAGGCTGCAAGGTTCTGTATTATAGATTTTGCCAGTGGCAACACCACGTAAGTGGTACAAAGGGCTGCAAAATCATGAAATATACCTACATAGATAATATTTTTTTCCGACAATCGTATTGATTCAGTCGCATGGTGATTAGATGTTGCGGATGTAACTTAGATGAATCATGATTTTTTTGAAACCGAATGCACAAGTCTAATCATTTATATTCTGTTATGATCACTACCTCATCTGTAGTTTGTTCTAAGAACAATATTTGTTCTTCTTCCCTAATTATTTTGAACCTGTAGGAACATCTGTGAGTCAAGAAGTAGTGCATATTTTCTAATAATTTTAATAATAATTTTTAGCAATGATTACAATAGTAATAATAATAATCTTAGCTGCTGATTCTGGAAGAGAAAGATTTGAGATTTCAGGATTAATTCCTATTTCCTGCAGATGTATAGAATTGTCTTCTTACATGAATTCCTTGCATAGAGGATGTTCAGGAATTTCCAATGCCTTTAGGAAAGAATGCATTGGCTATATTTTCTGGTAATCGCAACAGTATTTTATTTTTACAGCTGTAGGTGGCTGACATCACCATGATGCCCCTCATCAGTCAAGATGGCATAGTGAGTTATGAGGAAAAGGAAAGTTTACTTGTTGAAATCGAAGTGGCATTCCGAAGAAGGCCTACATTTACTAGGCATTCCAAATTATTCAATACTGTTAGAAATCATTCCAAATGAGGTATCTGCTAAAACTCCATATACTTGATGAGGATATCTGTAGATATATAAGACCTTGATTTAATATCGTTGGATAAGATTTCCAATTGATGTAATCATTTTTGATAAATAGTTAAAATTATTTAACATTATGAAAGATATTTTAATTTAGTAATGTTCTTGATATTTTTTGATATATTTCTTACGTATAGATATAGTTTTGATATTTGAATCATTTTACAAGTTTATGCAAAAAAAATTAATTTATAAAATATTTCACCAGGAAGGATACATTGAGATTTCTCTTTGTTTCCAGTATGTCCTGGGCAAAATATGAAATTATTTGGAAAATGTTTCCAACGATATTAAATCAACAGCATAGACTGAAAAAGCATTCAATGAGATGGCCCACAAGACGAAGTAAAGCTTATAACTGCACATGTTCAACTGGATACATCACAAAAAAACTCAAGATACAGACAGAAAATGCGAAAGAATTATGTTATGCTAAAATTACAGATTCACTTAAAGAGAGCCCATCACTACACAAGATTTTTTGTATTATGTTCATGTATTCCTCTTGTTTAACAAATGTATTTATTCCTATATTTACCTTTACCCTGGTACTAAGCACCTTTATCTCGGCTCCCTTCAATTATTTTTCTATGCTCTGGCCTTTGCATCTGTCAGTCAGCATAGAGAGGCCATAGAGAGATTGCTAAATCTTTCCCAGACACTGAAAGATAACTGAGCATCGGAAATACACAAATTACAGTTGATTTTCAATGTTTTATTTAATTGTGTCAATGTTTCAGTCCAACTCAGGGCCGGACTGGGAATTAAAAGCAGCCCTGGAAAAAAATATTTACCAGCCCCATAATGCGTCGCGCCAGCATAGTGTGCAGATACAGAGTTAGAACAGATAACTTAAAATTAAAAAGTACTTCAACGTAAAAAGCGCACTCATAGGCTTCAAAATAAACGAAAGTGCAGATTTATTTTAAGCAGACGTGCCTTTGCATGTAATCAATGTTTCAGTCCAACTACCTTGACATATTAAGGAAAGCTTGTTAATGGGACTGAAATGGTGAATGTATGTAGGGCACAACTGTAAAAAAATTTTTATTTTGAAGTCATGTGGGTGTGCTCTTCACTTTAAATATGTTATTGTGCTGGAGTATGCACCTAGCAACAGCACAGGAACTGCTGTGCTGGGAATTGTGGGAACCGGGAGGGAGCATGGTACAGAGACCGGCTCCTCCTCCTTCAGCAGCCACAGCAGCTAGTGACAGGAGCCGGGCCGCCGGACCGGGGAAGCTGCCACCCGGCCCGGCGGCTCCAGCCAGGAACCCGGCCGGCCCCCTCTGAGAGCCACCGGACCGGCCACCCGGTGGCACCTATGTGGCAGCCCAGCCCCAGGTGCCGCGGTATCCCGGTGGGCCAGTCCGGCCCTGGTCCAACTACCTTGACATATTAAGGAAAGTTTGGTAATGGGATTGAAAAGTTGAATGTATGCTGTTACACAGCTGTAAAAAATGAAGTTAGCTTGTTTATTTTGAAGTCCTAGGAATGTGTACCCAGCAACAAGACTTGGCCAATATGTGCTCATTACATATATGTTATATATTAATGACATTTCTGTGTGTATTATGCATATATAAATGTATATTAATATGTCTAAATATTATAGGCACTATTATATATTACTAATACACATTAATATACATGCATATATATACATATATATGTATTACTGTCAGAATCACATTAATTACGTCTATCTGTACATTGTGTTAGCAAGATTGCAAGCAAAATGTATATATTGTAAGGAAAATCTATTTAATTTGAGGTCTTTCTCTCACCTATCAATTATCTCTTCGGTATAAACTCCTGTGCTGAACAACTGAGTTACAGGGAGTGCAAGAGACACAGGTGAAAATGCTCTCTCTTCTCTCCTCTGTCTCTTTCTCCCCCCTTCCCCTGTGTCTATTTCTCCCCTTCACCACCCCATGATACTGACTTTGTCTGACAGTCTGTCAGAAAGCACAGGAGGACTTAGGGAAGGGGCAGAGCTGATTATAATGCTCCATCAAGGTTGCTGGGACCGCGAGGGAGCATGATAGTCAGATCTGCCCCCTCAGTCCTCCTGTGCTTTCTAACAGCTGCATGGCTGTCAGTATCAGTGAGTGTGCACCTGGCCCGGCGGCACCAACATGCACTACTGGAGTTGCGGCCACCTGCTGCAAGGTAACTATCGGACGCGGCTGGCTTCCTCAAAGTGTGCCACCGGACCGGCCACCTCGCGGCACCCTCATGCGGCCACGTTACCTGAAGGATCAGAGCTGCGCAGCCCCCAGGTGCTGTGGCCCACCGGGCCAGTCCGGCTCTGGTGACAGTTCACAGTTAATGTTCAAACTAAATGGTGCTTTCTAGGAAACTGTTATTTTTAAAGATGGCCCATATAAGACGTGCAAAAATTATTTTCATCCATAAACAAATAGATATGTCAGGATCAAAAGCCTTTTAATCAACACGCAAGTCGATTCAAATTGATTCACCCATGTAGTTCCCAGACAGATTGATTAGCTCTCGTGTGGATTAAAAGGATTTTTATTTGGATAAATGGATTTGTTTATGGACTAAAAACATTTTTGCACATGTCTAGCTTCTGGGTGTCTAGCAATTTGGGTTGCCAAAGCGATAGAGCTTAAATTTTTTCTGATTTCGGTCAACCAATTTTCATCAACGTAGCATTTCGGTTCATCCAAATTTCGGTCAAGAAAAAGATTTAGAAGAAATGAGACAGATGAACCAAAAGCATTTAAAAATGAGCCTGTCACTGTGCTGCCAAATATATACATGTATTCCACCATTAAAATCCAGTCTATATTTGGCTAATATTTGCGATTTTGCACGTTCAGTTACTTTTGAGCATTCAATTGCAAATTTTAAACGTTCATTCCTGTTGATCCCTGACGTATTTCTTTATTATGATTTTTTTTTTAATTTAATTTAGTCCCCTAACCTCCAATCATATTTTTTTGTTAGTGCCACGAGCGGGATTCTGAATCGTCCACTCTCTGCATTGTTTATTTTGTGATATGTCCATATAACACTTCAGTTACAGAATTCAGACAACCAAAATCCTGACACATTGCAATTAGTTGGAAACCAAATGCACAAGTCTAGCTGATACAAGAAATACTTATAAGGGGGTAAAGGTTTAAAAAAGACAATGACCTAGAATGTCATCAGACTTGGACTTTATAGTGTGTAGAACTGTTCCATGTAATTTGTATGTTTCTTACCAACAGAAATTCCTTTAGGTGGGTTTCTATATTCTTTCTGTAGAGAGTAAATAAGGCAGCTGATATCTGAATGATGCCTTTGGCCAGACAGTGGATATTGTTATTATAGCCTGCAAAGAGGAAACAGATGCTATTTAATATTGTGAGCTTTAATGTCATAAGTGTAGGTTTGGTAACACATTATCCGGTCACTTTTCTTTATTTTCAGGATTACTTAATGCTATAAGTAATGATTGTGACCATATGATTAAACAAACAAGAGCAGAATCCTAAATTTTGTTGTGAATGCACTTAAATAACACGTATGCTCACCATTAACACCCTCTAACCCTAATCAGCTTCTAACCCTAAACAAAATCTAAAGACAGGTATGTCCCCCCTAACCTTAATGTGAAACTACCATGATCAATTATATATTATATATATTGCTTCATGAGATATTAGGTCTAAATGTGCATCCTGATCAGCCATCGTCATACTGACTTCATGGGTGTTATGCAAATGTAGCAGCCATCCCGTCAGCCTACCTCCCATTCACTCCCTATGTGATTGACTCTGCTTGTGAACAATTTTCCAGGTGCTAATATCATTAGAGACAGGCGGATGGTAAGCAGAGATAGAGTTAGCTAATTAAAGTTGCAGGCAAACCAGCCGTTCCCCCTTCTCAATGGTTCACAATTAGCTGTACTACGGCTCATTGAAAGCATTAAAATGCTGCAAACACATGCGTGTGGCTCCAGCACAGAAGCTTCTCAATAAAAAGCCTCTGACTGGAGTATTCCCCAGCACCGACTGAAATTCTGTGCCTGGTAAAGAGTGGAGAGCTTGCAAAGGTTGTAGACAGTAGATCTGCAGCATTTGCAAAAACATTTTATTTCATTTAACCCAAAAAAGACATGCAGGAAAAAGTACACATATAATTGCTTTAGGATATATCTACTAACTAATTAAAACAAATTGCAATTGAATGTTCTTTAGATAAACCCAGTTCTTTAGCCCCCAATCTTCCTCCAGTCTTGACTGCACCAAAACTACCCCTAGCCCTAATATTACCTTTGGTGCTGATTCTGGATCACTTTAGTAGCCCAATGTTTTGTGTGGATGCTAACAAGTACTCTTATTATTCATTGTGTCCTTGTTTAGAATATGGATATCACTAACACAAGAAATATATTTCCAATGGGAGTCACATGTTAACATGACAGTAAACACTACAATAGACTCATACATGTAAAGGTGATTTTGCCCATTCATATGTGAACAGGGAGTAGAACAATTCCTGTATCAGATCCCTATTCAGTGTCAGTTTATTCTTAAATAAAGCTGCTATTTTAAAAGATGAAATTCACTTAATTTGGTGTCATGTGTTATCCCTGCATTGACCCCAATTTTGAGCAAAAAATAGCTTTGGAGAACTTATCTTTAAGGATTATATAGCAAATGTCCCAGGAATGTATAAACCTAGCATACAAACCTATATTTCATAATTGGAACCCTGTTGACAGCAATAACTTATTACAGCAAGACAATGCCATCAGTCAAAAGTGGATTTTGCTGCTAAGTGCACACAGACCGCAACAGTGAAGCATGCCCTTCTGTAAATCGGGATTTACAATGTTCTGACAAACTGACATTGATCTATCCTGGATTTTTTGCTTGAGGGGAACATTACAAATATTGGAATGGGGAGGGGTGATGTAGAATTCTTCGTCAGTGAGCTTATGAGTTGGAAAAACAAATCTGTTTAAAGTAGCTTACAGTCTGAATATACTTCTAAAGCGAGAAACCCTAAAATCTGCTTTACACATAAATCAAGGAAAACTTACATGCCTTTTTAGTCCATTATGCAAAGTTCTCAAATATTTTATGCTTTAAAAAAAAAAAAAAATGAATAATAAGCAGAATAGGATTTTCTTTGGGGAGTGTAACCCAATACTGGTATTTTAGGAAAAGCCTGTCTACTCAATGCTGTAACACAAATTCATATAATAAACATTTTTTTTTTTATTGAATTACACACACTGTGTGGACTAACTAGGTGAATCTGATGATATCTGCAGTTCTGCATGCTACAGAATAAAATATATATATACACACTGAACAAAATTATAAACGCAACACTTTTGTTTTTGCCCCCATTTTTCATGAGCTGAACTCAAAGATCTAAGACTTTTTCTAGGTACACAAAAGGCCTATTTCTCTCAAATATTGTTCACAAATCTGTCTAAATCTGTGTTAGTGAGCACTTCTCCTTTTCCGAGATAATCCATCCACCTCACAGGTGTGGCATACCAAGATGCTGATTAGACAGCATGATTAGGGCAAAGGTATATATATATTTTTCTGGCTAACAGGATATCAATACAATTTATCTTAATATTCACCAGGACATTCTTACCATCACTTTCGATATTGTAAACGGACAAGGGATCAGAAGCAAGCAATGGAAGGGAGACCGCTAGAAACACCTGCAGTAGACAAGCTACCTTATACTCTTCCTCGAGAGATGAGCTGTCTGTCAAAAAGAAGAGAAATGATTAAAGACCAGGGCAACATGTCACTAAGTTCCAGAGCTGGGAAAATGGGGGATTCCAACCAGCATTAGGTAAAGAGATATTTCATTTTAGTGCATGGAGACCTGCGACACTACAAAACCAATAAAATAGTTATGAGATTTACCAACTGAACCAGTGCTAATAGAGTTCACTGATTTAAATTATGCATTAACGGGCATCATTCCAACGCTACTGAATTGTAGCTTACAATCTTAAATAGATCTGAATGTCAGCATCGTTTTGTCGTTTTTAATGATGTTAAACTTAGCTGTTAAGTTAATAATAATTAATATTATTGTTTAACATTATTATTCTTCAACATATACTTAAATGACATTCTAATAGTGTATCTTAAAAATAATATGTTTTAGCATATTTTCTAATTTATAACGTTTATTTTGCCTTCTTTTTTGCTATAGAATGCAGTCAGATCCACTTATATTTTTAGAAAGTCATTGAGGAGAGTCACCCTTGGGGGAAAAAGGCCAGGTGATACCTTTTTTTAGCTGTAGCAGTAGAATTTAAGTGCAAGCTTTCAGCCAGGAATTTCTCTTTCAAGTATGTTATAAAATTAAATATGAATGATTTTCGTTAACTTGAGATCCCTAAAGTATAGCTTGGATAGAAAGATTTCTAAAATTCCATCATACAACTAGAGGCGCTTTGACCAGTTAGTAATCATTTGATATCCTGTTTACACACTTGTTGATTTACTATAGGTAAAAGCAATTGGCATCATAACAATGTTACGCCAAAAGTGATATTTACTAACAGGCATAGCTTTACTGCAATGCCAATTAGTAAAAGGTTCAGACCAGGGTTAAATTGCTCTATCATGTAATCCCAGCATGTAATTAGAGAGCTAATGAGCACCTTCATGCAGAGAAAGGCCATCAGCTCTTTCTAGTCATAATAAATAAATAATTAAAAGTCAGATCCACAGGAACTAAGTAGAAACCAGCTAGGGGGTCAACGACTGGACCCTACCTCTTACTCCACCCAGTCAGTTGTCAGTTAGAAGATAATTCACAATTAATACATTGATTAAGCTCCCCAGTGCATAATGGGTCCCCTTACTCAGAGCCCCCTTCCTCTAAACATGATCCTATGTATAAGTGACGGGTCTAAATATTCTGGGGAAAGAACAAACAGTATATTTATTTTTATATTATTACTCTCCACATAGCAGGTAGTTATGGGGTAAAGAACAGGTAAGTGCCACTTGTCAGACCCCTGCCCAGTATTTAATGGGGTCCAATGGATCACACATTTTATTTTTTAATTAATTATTTCAAATTTAATTTATTTAAATTTTTTAATAGAATTTTTATCAGTGTATTACAGAACCCAGCATGTAATAAATTATACTATTTACTTACCCTTTCAGCTCTACAGGGTA
This sequence comes from Pelobates cultripes, assembly GCA_933207985.1. Classification (NCBI taxonomy): domain Eukaryota; kingdom Metazoa; phylum Chordata; class Amphibia; order Anura; family Pelobatidae; genus Pelobates; species Pelobates cultripes. The sequence continues at coordinate 354,059,019 of OW240912.1, forward strand.
GATGAGAGGATTGCGGGGCTCCCTGCTACGGCACTGAAAGGGTTAATTGCTCAGCAATGATTTGAATACATGCTAGGGCCTTACAGACATTAACATGTATATTCTTTTACACATTTTTTCTATATTTATAGCTGCAAAAAACTGTGAAGTGTCAGTGTTTGCAGCTATAATTTAAAAATCTAAAGGCTTTCTTTTCTCAACATTGAGGAAGCCTGCACTTACACCAAAAAATACCTTTGCTGGCTGAGCTGTGTTACATTTAGAATCCAGCTTGAGAACCGTGATGTGTAAAATATGCCTAATCTTTAAACTGACTTCCAAGTGTAGCCCTTATACTCCGTTATTTTCAGCTGAGCAATTCAAGATGAAAATGTAATAGGTCCCTGGAGACTCTTTGACACTTCTGGTAAGAATCAGGACATCTTGTAAATTAATTAGAAACCCAACCTCCAGTTGTGATAATACAACTAAAATGCATAGTCCTCATTTAAACCATTTTTCAAAGTTCTTAATTGGTCTATTCAATTTAAACAAGAAAAGTCAAATTAATATCATTAATCTCACATCACGTGTTCATCTTGAGAGAAATGTTTTCACATCAGTACTACTGTTCTGTTTACTTTTTTAAGATAAGAAATATTATAGATGTGCAAATTACTCCACACTGGTTAGCGGTCACTCAAGAAGATAACGTCAGTTATCAAACTGCTCAATACACTAAACAGTTATTTGTTAGTGTCTAAGTTAGTGTTAGTTAGGGTTAGCTAGGATTAAAGTTAGCTGGAGTTAATGTTAACTAGGGTTTGGGCTACACAACAACATTCGATGGGGTTTAGCAGTGTTAGAAATTGTATCATACGTTTAGAGAATCTCAAAATATATACAGATATAGCTGGGTCCTGACAGTGGACAAAATATATTTGGAATAACAAAAAAATGACTTCTATGATAACATTATTTCCTCAATTACCACCCTTCACTGCTAACTATTCAATTGCCAACACAACCTATAACTGTAAAAATATAGAGTTACACTATTCAATCATGCAATCTCTAGATTCTCACTTTACCTACTAAGATTATCCTAATTGCAAATAATGTATTATTTAATAATAATTTAGTTATTACTTAGTGCTCTCTTCAAACAACACTGAAATATCTATTGCTTTTGCCTAACAGTAACTATAACTAAGCACCCATTGACAGTTTACACCAGAATATCAATCAGAAGTGGAATACATAAAATATCTTCAAAATGTTTACTTAAATGCAAGTCTATAATTATTTCTGATGAAAAGTTTGTTTTACCAGGCTCAAATGAATAAGACTGCCGAAAACATACATAAATATAAATAGCATAAATGCTATTTTTCATAACAGATATCTGCACTTCTGGAATGTGCGATTAATCAAACCAATATCATAATCCATAAAAAAACTATTTGTCATATTATATACCTCATTAATTGGTCTCTGATTATCTCTCTGCTCGTACTATTCCAGATGCAGCACGTCACATACAGAATATATGGCAGAACCCATCTATGTGTCTGTCAGTGGAATGTTGCATGAAATAACCCAAGTTGATCTCTGCACAAACCATTTCATCAAATAACCCATGTTGGTCTCGGCACAAACCTACTGTATGAAGAGGAGCAGAAACCATATCATCTGCACAATGGACCATATCATCTATATGATTACATGGCCCCTGTAGACTTTGAAGGAAAGAATGATTGCACAGAAAATGTGAGGGCAATTACACATCAGTAAACTCAGCAGAATTTGGAAAAGAAGTCATAGACCTAAGAATGTCCTATAATATAGAGCTTGTTTATTGCCCTTTAAAATCGCCATTTCTAAAGGAGACCTATCAAAGGGGAAAAAACTGAAGGAAAAAAATCTTTGCCTTAGTCACTAGAGCATTTAATATGCAGAAAAATAGTTTAAAAATATATATTTTATTTTAAATATTTTGTTACTTGCATTAATTGCCTATTTTGTTTACAGCATGCACCATTTTTGTATCCTTTTTAGGCTTTTAAAACATGGTTTGCAGCAGATAACAAGACATACAAGTTTTGATAAGTAGCCTAAAGGGACACAATAGTCACCGAAACAACTTTAGCTTGATGAAGCAGTTTGAGTGTATAAATTATGCCTCTGAAGTCTTACTGCTCAATTTAGTGCCATTTAGGAGTTAAATAATTTTGTTTCTCTCCATGCAGCCTTAGCCACACCTTCCCTTGGCTGTGACTGACAAATTTACAATTTAGGAAGTATAAACATTACATTATTCTTTACATTAAGTGTTTAGGAAGGCTGTGCAAGTCACATGCAGGGAGGTGTCACTAGGTCTGTTTAACAAAGTGATTTAACTCCTAAATGGCAGAGAATTGAGAAGTGAGACTGCAGCGGCATGGTCTATACACCAAATGTGCTTTATTAAGCTAAAGTTGTTTTGGTGACTATAGTGTCCCTTTAAATGTCTTTAGCAGTACTGTCAATTTTTGTGTAATTTGGCTATTATGCTCCTTAGGGTCACATCTAATCTTCATTTCATCTCCTTCTTTGAAATTTCAAATGTGTTTTCCTCTTCTGTTTGTGTTTTCCTTTTCATCAAGTCTATCTCTTCATCTCATGACCTGTTTTTACGTGTTCCCCTTCCTTAGTTCATCTCCCAATGCCATTTAATGACCTCCCATCATTCCATCTACTTTTCCATCCTCAATCCATGTATTTTCTTTCATTATCTTTCCATTTCATATTTTTATTAAATATCTCCTTTATTTCTGCTTCCCGTTTAAGTTATCCATATCCTCCCTTGCTTCTTCCATCTCACATTTTCAATAAATATACCAATCCTTTCTGCATTTAACCTATAATTTTCTTAATTTCCTTACTCCCATCTTTAATTCATATCCAGCTCCCTTCCCAAGTGCATCTCTGCCTGTTCCTCTTCCACCCCACCTCTCTTATTGTCAAATCTCCAACTCTCCTCCTCAATCCATCTCATATTTAATGCTCCTTCCCACTCAACTCCCTATTCTTTTTCACTCCAAAACTCTTCTACTTCCAGTTCCTTGTTTCAGATAAATCCCTCGCGGTCCTTTCCTTTTACTCCCAACTACCCTTCTCACATCATTTTTCTTTGTAGTCTCCATCCCTTCCCCATAAAATTTCCCTTCCCACTTTCTCCCTTCCATTATCAATCCACAGTGCTTATCTTCATCATTCCATATCCCATAGCCCCCATTCTTCTTGCTATCCTATTTCATTCTATAATACTTGTCAATGTTGCCCTAACCACATCTCACTCATTGGCAGTGTTTTCCGTGGTATCAGAGGGCAGCGACATATCTAGAGCACAGCGGAGTGTCACAGATTCTTCCTGCATGTGACAACATCAGTATGAGAAGAGCATGACAGAAGTTGCAAGGATGTATCATCCAATCTCTGTGATATTGAATCACAGGCTTACCTCAAAATGAAGGTACTATGTGAAGGACAAAGCATTGATATATCTAGAAATTTGTGAATTGGCCTGTGACATATACCTGTGAATATTCTATAAGCATTTAAACACCCTAGACAGTGCAAGAGAATGATTTACAGGGTAAAGATTGCTGGTACTGGACACTGGACCAGTGCCTTGAAAATAAACAAGTGAACAAAATAATGTTAAAAAGAATATTGCAGGACGCAACCTGTTAATCAAGGTTTGCACATACATACTGAAACCAACAGATTGGTAATGAGTTGCAATCATGTCTAGAAGTGTGTAGATATGAAGGATTCTAATAAGAATACTTTCATATCTGTACATTTGCTAGATAACTGGCTAGCCCAGAGTAAAGGTGGATATATTATGGGCTTTTAATGGAAGTCATATCATGCTTTACATAGTCCCTTTAATTATCCAGGTACACAAACTAATATTTACACATTTCTATTCGGCCCTCTCATTCCTGTATTGTCTTCTTTGTGCCTTTAGGCCAATTAATTATAGATCAAAATGAATCCTTGGCAATTGTCTGCAGAATTATTTTGAGAAGAGCAATGAGACACCAAGAAGTTGCGACTAGGCTGCATCATTTCTTAAATCAATAATTGCGACTGTAATAAATAAACAGCTAGAAATGCAATAATTAGATCAAGGTACCTTTTTTCATGTTTGACAGTGCTGCTACTAAACTGGGGTCAACATCACATGGGATACCTGCAGAGGTGGCCAATTCAAAGATGCTTAGGGTCACCTAAAATATGGAAAATAGAGGGTTATTGGGTTCCTTCTTATTATGCAATTTTAATACATCTTATTTTCTGCTTGACCGGTTACCACTGGTTGTTTTCATAAACAAGAAAAAATAACCTAATGAACAGAGCAAACAAATGGCACACCCAGGGCAGTCCCATTTGGCCTCTTAGAAGGTAATTGCTTGATAAAGAGTTCCGAGGATGGAAAATTCATACTGTGCCATCGTTAACGCTCTAGTTTGTAATATGCTGGAATGACATCATGCTCTCTGAAACAGGTGACATTTAATGCGCAGCACTGGGCAATTTTATTTTTCCTCCTACCTAGTGGAAAATTAGTTAATTACTATTAACAGCCAGCACACGTCTAATTACCTGATCATTTGTTTACTCTGCATATTCATGTTTAACTGGCTACCATGAAGGGAAACAAATTTATCTTGTCAGTATGGCTTATGTTAACCTGCGGGTTTATACCTGTGATGGAAGAGAACTCCCAGAAATCTCTGAAAAAATTTGAGTAATGGGAGTCTGAGCCCATCAATGGATGTGGGCTGCACTAAACCCATTTGAGGCTTAAACAGTAGCTTCACTGTTGATACGATCACGCAGAAGGAATGTATATTTCTTTTTAATCCCTTCTATTAATCTGCCTGTGCAATTTGCCAAGTGTTCTTCTTGTGTATCCCTTCACTGCAGCTTGAACATTTCAACCACAAATAAAATAAAACCGTTTTTATTACTGTCATGTTTAGCTTGTGCTATTCCATGAGGTCTGCTCACATTTTTCTTTTTTTATAGTCTCATGTAAAATGCCTCCTAATTAAAGGTCACTAAATTGTATGATGCTTTATCTATTCAGATAGCAGCTCCCAAGTCATTTCTTTTTGACAGACAGGGTTATTTACTGCAGTGAGAATTGTTTAGAAATCAAAGTGAATTCAAAATTAATTTCAAACTTAAGGCCAAAAGAGCTGAATTGTAAAAATTCTTCCAGCCAGCAATGCTTTGAGTTTGGATACTTTGACCATAAAAGGACACTGTAGGCACCCAGACCACTTCCGCTAATTGAAGTGGTCTGGGTACAATGTCTCATGCCCCTTAACCCTACAGTGGTCATTATTGCAGTTTCTAAGAAACTGCAATAATGACTTTTCAGGGCTAACTCCTCCTCTAGTGGCTGTCTACCAGACACTTCTAGGTGTTTAGACAACTTTTAGTCATCTAAATGATGCTGGACATCCTCACGCTATGCATTAGGACTTCCAGCGTCACCAGAATGCGGGGGAGGAGCATGGGCGGAGCCTGTCCAAGCACCGAAGGACATCGCGCTAGATTCAGTTAAGTGACTAAAGGGGTTTTAACCCCATCTAAATGATGCTGGACATCCTCACGCTATGCATTAGGACTTCCAGCGTCACCAGAATCCCCATAGAAAAGCATCGATGAATGCTTTCCTATGGGGAAATCCTACAGCAAGCGCATTAGGTGCGGGGGAAGAGCGTAGGCGGAGCCTGACCCAGCATGAGGGACATCGGCACTGGATTCAGGTAAGTGACTAAAGGGGTTTTAACCCCTTCAGAGCTGCAGGAGAAGGGGCGCAAGGGAGGGGGCCACTGTAGGATTCTAAAGTGCCAGGAAAACGTCTTTGTTTTTCTGGCACTATAGAATCCCTTTAAATTTAAATTCACCTTGAACTCACTTTGAATGCATAACAGCTCTCACTTAATTAAGGACACATTTTAATTTATCACATGGTTATTCAATACAGTTTAAACTGCTATGAATTCAAACTGTATTTCCAATTCAAGATCAGAGTAGAAAAAGTGGATGGATAGCTGATTGGGAGAATTCAGGGGTCAAGTCCTGGGGAAAAAAGTGTGGGAACTCACCCAAGATTCCCGCCGCCTTTTAAAAATTACACTCCTATGCATATAGTGCAGTGCAGGGTGTGTATAATGAATGTAGTGTGTTTGTAGTGAATGCAGAGTGTGTATAATGAATGCAGTGTGTTTTTAGTGAGTGCAGAGTGTGTACACAGAATGCAGTGTATGTAGTGTGTTTGTAGTGAATGCAGAGTGTGTATAGTGAATGTAGTGTGTAGTGAGTGCAGAATGTGCATAATAAATGCAGAGTGTGTATAGTGAATGCAGAGGGTGTATAGTGAATGTAGTGTGTTTGTAGTGAGTGAAGAGTGTGTATAATGAATGCAGTGTGTGCGTGTGCTGGATGACGTGTGTGTGAGTGCTGGATGATGTGTGTGCGAGTGCTGGATGATGTGTGTGAGTGTGCTGGATGATGTGTGTGTGTGTGGATGATGTGTGTGTGTGCTGGATGATGTGTGTGAGTGCGCTGGATGATGTGTGTGTGAGTGTTGGATGATGTGTGTGAGTGTGCTGGATGATGTGTGTGTGTGCTGGATTATGTGTGTGTGTGTGTGTGCTGATTATGTGTGTGTGTGTTGATGATGTGTGTGTGTGTGTGTGTGTGTGTGTGCTGGATGATTGTGTGTGTGTGCTGGATGATTGTGTGTGTGTGCTGGATGATGTGTGTGTGTGTGTGTTGGATGATGTGTGTGTGTGCTGGATTATGTGTGTGTGAGTGCTGGATGATGTGTGTGTGTGCTGGATGATGTGTGTGTGAGTGCTGGATGATGTGTGTGTGAGTGCTGGATGATGTGTGTGTGTGTGTGAGTGCTGGATGATGTGTGTGTGAGTGCTGGATGATGTGTGTGTGTGTGCTGGATGATGTGTGTGCTGGTTGATTGTGTGTGTGTGCTGGATGATTGTGTGTGTGTGCTGGATGATTGTGTGTGTGTGCTGGATGATTGTGTGTGTGTGCTGGATTATGTGTGTGTGGAGTGCTGGATGATGTGTGTGTGTGCTGATGATGTGTGTGTGTGCTGGATGATGTGTGTGTGTGTGCTGGATGATGTGTGTGGAGTGCTGGATGATGTGTGTGTGTGAGTGCTGGATGATGTGTGTGTGTGTGGATGATGTGTGTGTGAGTGCAGGATGATGTTTGTGTGTGAGTGCTGGATGATGTGTGTGTGAGTGCAGGATGATGTATGTGTGTGTGCAGGATGATGTGTGTGTGTGTGCTGGATGATGTGTGTGTGAGTGCTGGATGATGTGTGAGTGCTGGATGATGTGTGAGTGCTGGATGATGTGTGTGTGCTGGATGATGTGTGTGTGTGAGTGCTGGATGATGTGTGTGTGAGTGCTGGATGATGGGTGTGTGAGTGCTGGATGATGGTGTGTGAGTGCTGGATTGATGGGTGTTTGTGTGAGTCTGGATGATGTGTGTGTGAGTGCTGGATGATGTGTGTGTGTGTGTGTGTGTGCTGGATGATGGGTGTGTGAGTGCTGGATGATGGGTGTGTGAGTGCTGGATGATGGTGTGTGTGTGCTGGATGATGTGTGTGTGTATGCTGGATGATGGGTGTGTGAGTGCTGGATGATGGGTGTGTGTGCTGGATGATGTGTGTGTGTGTGCTGGATGATGGGTGTGTGAGTGCTGGATGATGGGTGTGTGAGTGCTGGATGATGGGTGTGTGTGTGCTGGATGATGGGTGTGTGTGTGCTGGATGATGGGTGTGTGAGTGCTGGATGATGTGGGGGGGGAGCATTTTTTTTAACTTTATGTGTCTATATTTTTTTTTATTTTATCCCCCCTCCCTGCTTCTTACCTTGTCAGGGAGGGGGGAGATCGCCTGGTGGTCCGGTGGTATGCTGGAGGGAGGCAGCCGCTGCACAGAGGGGCCATCACACGCTGTGTTCCCTCTCCAGCTCTAACTCTCGCGAGACTCGCCTGTGCGGAGCGTTGCCATGGTAACAGCCGCGGGTCTCGCGAGAGTTATAGCTGGAGAAGGAACACAGCATGTGACGGCCCCTCAGTGCAGGGACCAGGGCCGGTCCTGCAGGACAGGTAACGGGAACGGCGTTCCTGCTTTGGAAAAAGTGCAGGAACGCCGTTCCCATGCGTTCCTGCAGGACTCGAGCCCTGGGAGAATTGTTCCAGTTCAGCAATGCTGGCCTTAAACTTGAAATTCACTGTAAATTCTTGACAGTTTTCACCTTAATGAATAGCCCCATCAATATCCAAATTGGATACAAGATTCCCCAAAAGTTCAGCAAATCGAGACAACTGTCAATGCATTTTGTACAAATCTCAACAGTGTTTAGACTGCCACGGGATAATGATAATATAGCCCTTACGTTAAGTGGAACACATGTTAGAGTAGACCCAAGGTGATAATTCTTCTGATATAAGAATCAGCACATGTCATTTCCAATTTGAACCATTTCATAGAGTTTATGCCCTAAACCCTATGATTGTGAATAATTGACATGGGAAATGCAGACTTTACGCTAAAACATAGACAATCTGGAACATAGTCCAATGTAACCATTTTTCCGTTTTTCTGTTTTAGTCTAAAAATGGAAATTCTCTTGCCAGGTATCAGACTATTGCCTGTTTAGTAGACTAAACACATTGAGGCCTTGATTTAATATTGGATAAAAGTTGGATAAGCTTTTCAAATTATTTCACATTTTTGGATAAACTTATATAATTTTTGGATAAACTTATATAGATTTTATATAATGAAAAATATTTTCATTTTGTGATATTTCAATATTTTTTGATATATTGATATTTTTGATATTTTGTATTTTTGAGATTTTATTATTTAACCATTAAAACTTTAAAATTTTATCCAAAAATATGAAATCATTTGAAAAGCTTGTCCAGCAATATTAAATCAAGGCCTTGGTTAGTTATCAAACCAGTAAAGGATGATTATGTTATAGTATCAGCAAGGTAAGATTTACTAAAATAATTAATATGTATAGAGAGAGCGCAAATTCATATAAATCAAACAGTAGAATTTCTAAGCAAGTGCTCCAATACAGTTTTCTACAACGCAAATTGGAAGCTGCCGGATACAATAAAAACCGTCCCAAGTTTTAAAACTTCACATAGAACATAAAATAAAAAATAAAATCTGTATCAGCGCTTAGTTTATATACCCCTATTTTCAAAACATAGGGGAAAAAATACAATATACAAATTATAATAAACAAAGAGTTCCAATATCAATCTTTGTGAGGGTATGCCCAGATATTCTCAGGGATTGATGACTGTAACAATGATCAGTACTTGAAATCTGTGTCTTTAAAGTATCCATCCAACCATAAATAGAAAAGATACTGACATAGCATAATTTTGTTAAAGTTTTATTTCCTATTAGAAGAACTCTTACAATATAATGTTGTGAAACTTATTTCTAAGTGTCACAATAAAAGCATGTATGGTACAGAGTAAAAGCCAAGATGATGTGGTTACCGCTCTGTGGATTTGCAAACAGATCACGTGCACTCAGACCGATCTTCACTGGAACACCGGCTAACAGACACTGCTGTACTCCCTATGCAGATAAAAAAATCCCGCCAAAACACGACCTATGCGTTTCGCCCGTTAGATCAGGCTTTCTCAAGATGAAGTGTTTTGGGGGATTGTGGTTATACATATACACCATTCAGTTAGTAATTTTCCGGTGTATCTTATTCTCATGTTAATCATTATACTTATACATATAAGATTGCATATTAATCTTAAACTTTACATACATACAGTACATATATCTCTTTGCAGTTCTATTACTGAAAAAAATGCGATAACAGTGTAGATCCCACATCTATATTTTACATAGAATCTTAATCTTAAATTCTTAAGTTGACTTGAAGATCGGTCAATTATATTGTAAGGATCCTGTGAGTTGTAAGATCTTCATTTTTTTTTTCTTCAAATGTATAGTTTATTGCTGTAAGAGCTTCATTTTTAATGGAACTTGTTGTTCTGATCATTAAGAGTCAGAAGAAATAGCTATTGGCAATATATACATGATGTGCCTTATAATCCTCAATTTCTTATGTTGGTAAATTGCACAACCGGTTTTGGACCTTCGTGTGTGTTCATCACATTTTTTCAATCATAGATGTTACCATTAATATATGAAATTGTTCTACCATTGTGTTAAAATATAGTTAAACAAAACCACTTTGACCCCTAAAGTTCACAAACAAGCAAAAAACACTACTTGGAGACACAGCAATAGGTTTGCAGCTCTAGATCAGAGTATTGAATCTGGGAACCATCAGGACATATATTCCACCAACTCTAACCATCATGATAGTCATTTTTTTAGGTCAAAGAAATTTTTTTCTGAACCGTCAGGTCACTAATATGAATTAGTCAGAAAAAAAAATACCTTTTTTAGGGGATGTAGAGGAGGGAAGAGAACCCAGAAAAAGAACCAAGTGGTAAAGACAACAGGAATTTTTAAGTTATCAGATCTGGTATTAACGAGAGATCAAATTAGGGTCCTGAACAAAGGCCTTAAATATGCCCCTACAGTAAAATCAAATTCATTTTCCAAATTTTTTGGATGTGCAAAGATTCATGAGGAAGCTTTAGTTGAAACGCTTTTTTCTAAATAAACCCATCCCTACCATAAGTGGATCACCTGTGAAGAAGTTCTAACATACAGATTTGAAAAATAAGCCTAAATTCTGCCCAAATAACCGGATGAGCGCACCAATGAATGCATTCAGTCTAGCGGTTATGGCAGATTTAGAGAAAATACCGGAAAGAATATCAGGTCATAAATACAATTTGTCTATACTGGAGAAAAAAGCTCTCCGAGAACTGCAAGACAATAAAGCAGTTACGATCAAACCAGCTGATAAGGGGGGTGGCATAGTCTTAATCAATACTAAGGACTATGACATTGAGTGCAATAGGATCTTGAATGACCAAAGCACATACAAAGGATTGAATAAAGATCCAACTATGGATTACAAAAAATCTTTACTTACACTATTAGAAAAAGGAAGATTTATGGGGATTTTAACTAAAAAAGAACTTTATTTTGTCACTGTGCCATACCCTAAGAAACCAGTATGTTACTATCTCCCCAAAATACATAAGAGTGTAACACAGCCTCCCGGAAGACCTATCATTTCGGGGGTAGATTCTCCGACATCTAATCTTTCCCAATATATAGATATGTTGTTAAAACCATTTGTTAAACTTTCAAAATCCTATCTCAAAGATAGTAGTGACCTTTTGAGGACAATACAAGAAATGACATGGAAAGAAGGTCTCTGGCTGGTCACGTGTGACGTGACCTCTTTGTTCACTATAATTAAACATTATTTGGGGATACAAGCAGATAGACATACCCTTTATGAAAATCAAAGTTTGAGTATGGAACAGATAGAATTCCTAATGGAGTGTATTGATTTTATTTTAAAACACAACTTTTTCTACAGACGAATGGAGCGGCCATGGGGACTAGGTTTGCGCCCAGCTATGCCAACATTTTTATGTACTTCTGGGAGGAACTGTTTATTTGGCAAGGGCAACGCTGGGTGGCAAACCTAGTCCTATATAGGCGTTATATAGATGACTTTTTTCGTTTGGGAAGGTACGGAGACAGACTTATTAGAATTCCTGAAGTACATCAATCAAAACAATTTTAATTTGTCTTTTACATATACATACAGTAAGGAACATGTAGAGTTTCTGGATTTGGTTTTGTATGTAGGTAAGGGAGTTTTAAAATCGAAAACGTTCTTTAAGCCTGTAGATGTAAACAGCTTCATCTGGACATTGAGTTGCCATTTTCCTTCTTGGCTACAAATTGTCCCGTACAGACAATTTTTAAGAATTAAAAAGAACTGTTCAGATGAAGAAGTGTATATAGACCAATTACAGAAAGTTAAAGGGACACTATAGTCAACTGAACAACTACAGCTTAATGTAGTTGTTCAGGTGAGATCTATAGCTCCCTGCAGGCAATCTAATGTAAACACTGTATTTTCAGAGAGGCTCCTGGCGCTTGAACAAGGTGAGTAAAAAGGGCTGCCTGGAGTGTCCCTTTAAGGCTCAGTTCATAGAAAAAGACTATGACCCGGATTTACTTGCCAAGGCAACAGAAAAAGTCTCAAGTATGACTAGAATGGAGACTTTGGCATCAAAAGAAAAGAGAGGAGATAATAGGGATAACGATAATTTTTCCTGTCCTCTTATTTTTTACTTTAATGCTCAGACCAATTATATTAGGAAGGCTATACAAAAGAATTGGGATTTACTCAAGCAAGACCAAGTACTAGCATCCATATTACCACCAAAACCAAGAATTATATTCAGAGGAGCACCGACTCTAAGGGATAAGCTAGTACACAGTTATATCAGGCCATCCCCAGAAAAACATTTTTTAAGCTCACATACAGGTTTCTTTAAATGTGGCGCCTGTAGGATCTGTAAATTAGTAGGTCCACCTTTTGGGGCAACTTTTGAATTTACGTCAAAAGTCACAAAAAGGAAATACAAAATAAAGAAGTGCATAACTTGCAACTCAAAGCAAATCATTTATCTATTGAGCTGCAATTGTGGCTTACAGTATGGGGGGCAGACTAAAAGAATGTTGAAAACAAGATTGGGAGAACATGTGTAAAACAGCAATAAAAAAGTTGACAAACATTCTCTATCAGAACACTTTAATACACATCATGACAGTAACCCAGCATCCCTAACCTATTGCGGAATTCAGAACATTAAAGTCCCATGGGGGAATCTAATAAAAAGCCTGGTTCATAGAGAAACATATTGGATCCACACAATGAAAACCTTGGTCCCATTTGGGCTTAATGCCGAATTTGAAATTGCCAATATTTTATAATCCCTTTATAATATATATATTTTTAGTTAATATTAATCATTTTGTATAATGGGAGTCTGTACCTTTAAATTTTAAAAGAATTTAAGAATTTAAATTTTTTAAGTGAAACACTTCCTCATGATTTAAAGAATAGGCTATGTCTGTATTCCAATACTAAGATAGGAATTTGATTGTTAAGCAGTTTTAATATATTCAGATATCAAAGGGACATTGATAAATGATTATTAAAGTTGGTCTCATATGATTAGCTATCCCTTTGTTTATTGGAAGAAGTAGGATTTATAAACCACTTATTCCCAACATTTATGTATATTTATTTTACATTTTATTTTCCACTTGTTTTTTATACATTATCTGTTTTTTATGGATTGTCTGTACATGTGAGATATCGATTTTAAGATAGTACATTAAGCTTTGTTTAACTATATTTTAAGACAATAGTAGAAAATTTTCATTTATTACTGGTAACAACTATGATTGAAAAAATGTGATGAACACACACGAAGGTCCAAAACCGGTTGTGCAATTTACCAACATAGGAAATTGAGGATTATAAGACACATCGTGTATATATTGCCAATAGCTATTTCTTCTGACTCTTAACGATCGGAACAAAAAGTTCAGATAAAAATTTAAATTTTACAACTCACAGGATCCTTACAATATAATTGACCGATCTTTAAGTCAACTTAAGAATTTAAGATTTAGATTCTATGTAAAATATAGATGTGGGATCTACACTGTTATCGCATTTTTTTCAGCAATGAGAACCGCAAAGAGATATATGTACTGTATGTATGTAAAGTTTAAGATTAATATGCAATCGTATAAGTATAATGATTAACATGAGAATAAGATACACCGGAAAATTACTAATTGAATGATGTATATGTATAACCACAATCCCCCAAAATACTTCATCTTGAGAAAGCCCGATCTAACGGGCGAAACACGTAGATCTTGTTTTGGCAGGATTTTTGAATCTGCATAGCGAGTACAGCAGTGTCTGATCGGTCTGAGTGCATGTGATTCAGTGTTTCATTGGTATGTCAAGATAAGCTGCACATTTTTTGTTTTTAGTAAGAATAAAAATCAACGTTAACGATACAAGTAAAAACAAGAATACAACAGGAAACACAGAGTTTGGTTGAGTATGCAATATAAGTAGTCAGCAATGATTGTATAAGTATGATAAGCATGGATGGACTATAAGGTAAAAATCACTGTGAATCAATTATGCCTGGGTCATAAGTATTATCCATTGAAGGTAACTTTATGCAGGTAGGAAACAAGCTTAGTAGGTAACCATAGCATTTAAGTTTCAGTTTGGGCTGGTCCTTTTCCCCTAGGAACAAAAGGGACCACACGAGAGGGGTTACCTGAAGTGTGTTTTTCTCCACAGTCTGTATGAGTATACCCAGCCCCTGTAGAAATTGAGGGGCCTCCACATAAGACGTAAGCTTATGCACATTTCCCTGGTAGGTCACATATAGGGATCTCGGGGTCCCCCATCTGTATGTCAGTGCAGCATCTTTCAGTCTACTGGTAACTGAATTCAGGGATCTTCTCCATTGGAGTGTCACTCTGGTAAAGTCGTTGTAAAACATGAGGTGAGAGTTCTCAAACAAGAGTGGTGTCTTGTCACGAACAGCGGCCATTATTTGTCCCTTGTCTTGAAGGGATGCGCAGTGGATGATAGTGTACAGTGCAACATTAGGAGGAGCAGTTGAGGACTTATGTAAGTGGTACGTCACATCAAGTACCAGCTTCCTGGCCAAGTGTGGAAGCAAGATGGTGGCCATAGGTTGCCTCAGGAGATGTGGCAATTCTTCGAGGGGGATTTCTTCTAGTATGCCCCTGATTTTTATATGATGTCAGCGATACTGGTCCTCCATGGCTGACACTTGGGCTGTAAAGTCCATCTGTGCGGACTCCACCCATTTGAGGGAGGCGTTTATAGTGGACAAGTCGACCCTGAGATCCATAATGTCCTCCTTGGAGACATGGACCCTGTCGGTGACCGTCGTAACCTCTTCCTTTATCACTGCAATATGAGTCCCTAGGCTAATTTTATGCCTTCAGGGACTGAGAAGGTGGTAAGTAGCACATCCGCTGGTTGCTGAGGTGGGTCAGACTGTTCCACGGGACTGCTCGTACTCGAGGTTTCATGGTCGTCCATGGCCTCCATTTTGGGTTGTGGTGGTCATTGTAAGAGAATCCCAATGTCTCTAGCCTCGGTTGTGTTGCCGGCAGGGTGCTTCTGTGAGTGTCGGCTGTGTAGCCAGGGCCGGACTGGGGATACAAAATAGCCCTGAAAAAGAAATCTATGCCAGCCCCATAAATCATTGCACCATGTAATGTCACATGTAATATGTAAGGCTAACCAATAATATGTAAGGCTATGTCTTGCCATATATATATATATATATATATATATGAAATGTGTTTATATATTACTCAGTCATCTGGGGTGGAAAGACATAGCCTTACATATATAACCAATTATATGTAAGGCTATCTCTTTTCACCCCAGATGATATATTTAGTGTTATGTTTATGATGTAGGGTGGCAAGAGAGAGCCTTACATATTACATGTGACAATACATGGCGCGATGGCTTATGGGGCTGGCATAGATTTTTTTTCCAGGGATGTTTTGTATCCCCAGTCCGGCCCTGGTTCTGGCAGGTGCTTTTCATGTTGTGGCTGATGAGTTTATATATTCTTCTTTAACTAACTGTATTACCAACTACTTACTCAGCAGAGAGACCCAGTTTGGCTCAAGTAAAATATATATATTTCTTTTTCTAATATAAAATATTGGTCCTTTCAGAGTAAAACATTTAATTATACAGTAAGCATACTCACATGCAGACACAGACAATCTCACTGACACACACAAGCTCATTGATACACAGCCTCATAGACAAACAATTTGACTGATATACATAAGCTCATTGGCATAAAAACACAAGCTTACAGATGCACACAAATAGGCTCACTGACAGACAATCTCTCTGACAAGTTTACTGGTATACACACACACAAACGTAGTACAGACAAACTCTGACATGCACAAGTTTATTACAGAAAAGCTCACTGTCACACACACATGTTCAGTGACATACACATGCTCACTACAGACAAGCTCACACACACATGCTCACTACAGACAAGTTTACTGACACACACATGCTCCATACAGAAAAGCTCACTGACACACACGCTCCATACAGAAAAGCTCACTGACACACACATGCTTGCTACAGAAAAGCTTGTTGACACACACATGCTCCATGCAGAAAAGCTCACTGACACACACATGCTCACTAAAGAAAAGCTCAAAAATATTGACAAAAAAAGAAAAAAATATTGATTTGGTTAGCCAGAGGTAGGCAGTAAAGGCATCGGATTTTAATTTGTTCATAGCATCTTCTGAGCTGTTTGTCTTACTGACAACTTTATCCGAAATGTATTTAATTCTGAGTAGTTAGTAACCACTGAGAGAATGAATACACATTATTTTGTCCATTATCATTCCAGTGGCGTTAGTGGGGTCAACAGAATATAGCTTTGGGCTTATAGCCCTAATAATCATTTTAAAACCTAAGGAGTGATGTATACATGTATTTTATAAATGCCGAGGACAAGCTACAAAATGTACTCTTCTGCATGAGAATAAGTTACATATTGTGGTTTTAACAGATGCCTATTATATTTGGTTTTCAGGCAACAATGACTGGACCTGTCACATGGTAAATGGACATTATAAGTTATATCACATCCCAACAAAACCCAAATAAATTGTAGTTATTTTTTTAAATTTGTTAAACATTATACAAAGGTAATTTTCTATCTGAAGTTAACGGGAGGGACACCCCAGGTGCAGCAACAACGTACGCTGCACATTTTGGTTTTGAAGAAAAAAGGCTGCAAAATTCTGAGAGTGCACTGTAGTGGTTATGGTCCTAGAAGTCTCTGGGTACTTTCTATTGGTACACTGCCAAACCGTTTCTAAACAGTTTCACTCGTACATTGCTGTATCAGACGTCCAAAGTCTTTCTAAACTGAGTTTGTCCGATAAAGTGGACATTTATACAGTGCTTTCAAATAATCATAATAGCTCAAACAGGCGTAAAACAGTATTCGCTGTCTGAAACAAATTATTGGTGGACAGCACCCGACTCCTCATACCATAACCACTAGAGTGCACTGTGGTTATGGTGATTAAAGTGTCATTTAACACAACATGTTACTATATGCAAATGTTTAGTATCTTTTGAATCTTTTACAAAACGTGCACTTTTGACCATTATGCACCAAAAGATTGTAGTAGCTATTACACACTCAAAGTGTTCATGCTGTTAAATGGTGCTAGTTGTCAAATATTTCCATCATTTGGTCACCGGGAAGACTGCCTATGTACATTATGATAAGGTAAGGCTCCTCTACAATTAGGCAAGACAAGCTGTTTAGGATTCTTTCAAACTCTAGGCCTTGACAATCCATGAATGATATCTTGTAGTCACGTCAAGTTCTTTCTCAGTGTAACGCATCACAGAGCAGCTCACAGCATGGTGTCAGGGCCAAAGACTGCAAACACAGAAGACACAATCATTTTACTGTGAAAGGGCTGGGGACCTGGGCAGTGGGGTGCAGTAGTCAGCTTAGTATGACATTGGGTAAAACCATATTTATTGCTGCAAACATGAAAGATAAAAAATGAAAATGCCAACTGTGCTAATTAGAGAGTGGCTTACAGCTACTACTTTAGATTTAAATAAATATATAAGAAAGCAAATCTAAATATATATATATATATATATATATATATATTTTTTTTTTTACGAACAGTATATAGGTAATGCCTTACAAGAAGTTATATATAATTATTTGTCAGCATCACACGATTTGTGCTGAGATGAGATGGCAATCAAATTGCAAAATGTAAAGAAAAATAGTTATAGAATCTTAAAGGGACACTATAGTCACCAGAAAAACTACAGCTTATTGTATTTGTTCTGATGAATATAATCATTCCCTTCAGGCTTTTTGCTGTAAACACTGTCTTTTCAGAGAAAATGCAGTGTTTACATTACAGCCTAGTGATAACTCAACTGGCCACTCCTTAGATGGCTGCTAGAGCTGCTTCCTTGGGCAGTGCTGCAGAGTAAGCAGCACTGCCATTCAGTGTCCCCACCCTGCACGCAGACACTGAACTTGCCTCATAGAGATTCATTGATTAAATTCATCTCTGTGAGGAGATGCTGATTGGTCATGGCTGTGTTTGACTTGTGCTGACTCTGCCCCTGATCTGCCTCCTTGACAGTCTTATGAAGAAGCATTGTGATTGGCTCAGACCACCACTTCTGATGATGTCAGCAGATAGAGGCAGTTCAGAGGCAAACAGGGGTAGAGCCAGGAGCTGCAGACTTAAATACAAGTAAGATTTTACTATATTTTGGGAGGCATATTTGTGTTCCTGACCCTATAGTGCTCCTTTAAATGAACACTCTTACTAAAATATATATATAAGAATCTCCTTGACAGAGAGAGCTCAGAAGACTTTTTCAATAGATGCTCCTTTATTTTTCCAGTTTGGTCTTGAGAAGAGTCTGGTTGGGACTGAAAAGTCGACTTGTGGGGGGGGGGGGCTGTGTAAACTGCACAAATAAAGCGGCATCTTTTGGAAATGTACAAGTCCTATGAGTTTGCTCTGTCAAGGAGATTATAGTTGGCTGGAGTTTCTGCATTGAGGAACAGACAAGACCGGGGGAACTTGAGTGTGGCATGAGAACAGGAGCATATAAACGCCCAATCCTGTAAAAAGGCACTAAATGAGGCAAAGGGTACTCGCGCACAGAAGGTGGCAAAAAACAAGCAGAGGATGTTTTTTTTTCTCTGACCTTTTACTAGTTTACTCCAAATGTGTCAAGAATTGTAAAGAACAACTGGAATACGATCTCTAGTGATGACACACTCCCTAAGGTATTCAAGCAGCGACTTCTAATTTGCTTTAAAAGAAATACAAATCTACAGGATCTTTTCGTATAAACAGACCCTGTTTGAAGTTACGAACCGGACACAAGGACTGAAAATCATGGGTGTGTCAAATACCTTGGGTTTTACGTGCAGATACATGACAACAGCACGTACATTTCACCATCCCCATGCAAACAAAAGTTATCAAATAAAATACACTATCACATGTACACCACCATTCGTGATTTTCAAACTTATGTGTCCTTGTGGTTTATCATACACAGGTAAGATGGAAACCCCCTATGTGAGCGTATTAGAGCACACCACTCAAGAACTGCCTAACTGACATTCCAGCTGCAAAACACTATTTGGAGAACCAGCACCCTTAACGACCCTTAATCGTGATAAATGATATCCCTCAACAAGAAGAGGAGGTGACCATGGCATGATGTTGCTTAAAGGGACACTATAGTCACCAGTGCAACTGTATGTATTCCTGACCCTATAGTGTTAACACAACCATCTAGCCCCCCTGGGCCCCTCATGCCTCCATAAATATAGTAAACATCTTACTGTATTCAAGCCAGAAGCTGTAAATCTGCATGCTGTTAGACTCAGGAAAAACAAGCAGTCTGCTGACATGTGATAGTCTGATCCAATCACAGTGCTTCCCCATAGGATTGGCTGAGGTTGACAAGGAGGCAGATCAGAGGCAGAGCCAGCATGATTCAAACACAGATCTGGCCAATCATCATCTCCTCATAGAGATGAATTGAATCAATTAATCTCTATGAGGAAAGTTCAGTGTCTGCATGCAGTGGGAGGAGATACTGAATCAGAGGATGCTCGTGCACAGCAGATCTGAGTGGATGGAGGCATGTTATGCCTCCATCAACTCAGAAGTCCCTCTGGTTCACTCTGAGTGACTGCAACTGGAAAATACAGTGTTTACACGAGAAAGGCTGCAGGGAGCTATAGTTCTCACCTGAACAATCTCATTAAGCTTAAGTTGTTCAGGTGACTATAGTGTCCCTTTAACATAACTTTGGATTTTTTGAACTTGATATGATATCAAGGGTTGAATTAACCATTTTTGTATTATCACTCATTTTAAATTAGTGATTTTAAGTGTTTATTTTTAACATAACAATATGTGTTTAGCTTTAAGCAAACATTAGTCTTACTGAGGCACATTTGAGGCTATCGCTGTCCTGATGAGGGTGTTTTTACCGCAGCAAGGTTTTTTACTCTGTTTATGTTGGTTCCCATAACGACACAATAATATGTAGCATCGCTATGGCAAACCATCACGTGTCATTACGTCATATGGGGCAGGCCATGTCCACGCATGTGCACTGGAAACAGAGGAACGCCGGCAGTTCCAAAGTCTCAAACGGGGACTGAAAAGTTGATCCTTTTCTTCAATACGAGAAATACAGTTTGAACTTGCTCTGGAAGTCCATGAGTGCAGCCATCTTTTTACATTTTGGCTATCTATATGCCCTGGCTTGACACCCGGCTATATATAGATTTTCAAGCCTGTGTGCAAAGATTACTGCATAATTGTGTGTGTGCATATATATGTAACCATTAATACATAAATACAATTACATACATTCATTTCTCTGCCATTTAGGAGTTAAACCAATTTGTTTCTGTCTATTCAGCCCTAGCCACACCTCCCCTTGTCACTTTCAATCAGATGTAACCTACCTCAAAAGTTTCTATCTCATGCTTTGTAAATTGAACTTTAACTAGATACCTCCTGTTCCTGTAGGGTCTAGCAAACAGTAAAATAGTAGTGCAGGAGATAAGAAATTGTCAGCTAAAAAGAATTTACAATACAGAAAGTGTAAACATTAGATGACTCTTCACAGGAAGTGTTTAGGAAGGCTGTGTAAATCACATGGTGACTAGGTGTGACTAGGGCTTAATAAACAAAGTGATTTTACTCCTAAATGGCAAAGAATTGAGCAGTGAGACTGCAGAGGCATGATCTGTACATCAAAACTGCTTCATTAAGCTAAAGTTGTTTTGGTGATCTATATCTTTAGGTATGCTTTTCTGCATTAGGACACAGTGCATTTATTACAATCACCATGATCTTCAAATGCAATGCTCCTCTATGAGAAGCATTTGATACACACAGGGTACCCATTCATTACTTTAGGGGATGCAGAGCTGTGATAATAAATGTGCGCAGCCATCTTAGGCCTGATCAAGACATGTGCTAGGAATTCAGCCTGACTATGTGTTTTGAATAACTGCACAGCTATAGTCGGACTCCATACATATATGGTAGGAAACGCAACTGTTTTTTTTTTGTTTGGCTTTCTACTGCTTCTAATATAACTCAAAATAAAACAACTGCAAGGCTTGCATCCGATGTGTGCTCTGATTTACCAGGTAATTAGGTTTTTCTCAGTTTACCAGTAGTGATGTCCTGAACGGTTCGCCACGAACGGTTCGCCACGGACTCATCATTGAGTATACTTTGACCCTGTACCTCACAGTCAGCAGACACATTCCAGCCAATCAGCAGCAGACCCTCCCTCCCAGACCCTCCCACCTCCTGGACAGCATCCATTTTACATTCATTGTGAAGCTGCATTCTTAGTGAGCTGTCCAGGAGGTGGGACGATCTGGGAGGGAGGGTCTGCTGCTGATTGGCTGGAATGTATCTGCTGACTGTGAGGTACTGGTCATAGTTTACTCAATGATGAGTCTGTGGCGAACCGTTCGCAGCGAACCGTTCGGCGAACCGTTCGGGACATCACTATTTACCAGTTTCTTTTTCTAACAATTTTACACACCACTAATTTTGAAATCTTTAATATTTAGTTATATTTATTATTAATAATATTATATAATAATTATTAGTTTAGCTGATTGTGCATGCACTGATAATGAACAGACTCTGATGTGAACCTGTTACTTTTAGAGGAATCAGGTACGTAAAGGATTGTGATTCATACGTAGCTTGTGACTTATGAGTGTAAATACCCTCAATTAAAGCTGTAAATCTCCATTATACCCACATATTGCCTGTTCGTTTAAAATACCATAGATTGTGTTGGAATACAGATCAAATATAACAAAATGTGTATTATTCTCCAAATACGTATGTATTGCCTTGCAGGCTATATTGATGAGCTGCTCATAAACATCCAATGCATCCACACAATCAAAGGACAAGTTGGTTTAGAGGATGGAATGGATGCGATTACAAAATAACATATAATAGAAATATTATTAGCAGGTCATTTATGATGGAAATGTTGACATGCAAGATAGTTGGTTATTCTCGTACCCTCCCATTTAAAGGGACACTGTAGGCACACAGACCACTTTAGCTCATTGAAGTGCTCTGGGTGCAAACTCCCATCACCCTTAACCCTGAGCATGTAATTATTGCAGTTTTTATAATCTGCAATAATTACTTGCTAGGGTTAACTCCTCTCTAGTGGCTGTCTACCAGACAGCCACTAGAGGGACTTCCGGGTGGATAGGCGACTTTTGGTTGCCTAAACGATGCTGGACGTCATCACCCTATGCATGAGGACTTCCAGCATCACCGAAATCCCCATACTAAAGTACTGAATAATGCTTTCCTCTTGCAAAATCCTAATACAAGCGCAACCATTAGGTCTCCCCCGCCAGCTGACGTTGGCAGGGGAAAGCCATGGGCGGAGCAGAGCAGGCGCCGAGGGGCATCGGTGCTGGACCCAGGTAAGTGACAGAAGGGGTTAACTGTCGGATAATAAAACTGAATTTAAATTATATGTAGCTTGTTAATTTTTTGATTAATTAGATTAATAATTTCTTTTAGTGTAGAATTTGATTGGATGGAATTATAAAGCATTAAATAAATCCAATATTTGTAGACTAAAATGTTACTAGACAACAATACAGTGGTCTTTTGAAGTTACACAACATTAAGCATAAACTAATAGGTTTAATTAAGCTGTTATTTTTAAATTAGTTAAGTGAATACAGATCGACTACAATGACCACTTTTGTTTTACATTATATTAGTGCTCTTAATTGAACTTTCCGAATCTTCACTTACAATAAGAGGATTGGAGAGCTTGATAGGAGGCTAGTAAAATTAATGTTTTAGGATATGTATGTGTCCAGCACTCTCTAGTGGCCAAGGAAGAGTATTGTTTTACATTGCAGCATTAAGTACAGGGATTCTGCACCCAGAGAACATCATTAAAAATTAAGTGGTTTAGGTGACCATAGTTTCCCAATAAGAAGATTATAAGCAGTTTATTCACTACATAACAAATTGAAACCAGAATTGCAAAAGTTGTCACTAAAGATGACACAGAGATTTGTTTTCTAATCACCTGATTTGGCCTGAATTTTGCAATACTACTACAAGTCATGTTTACTGAATACATTCTTAATATATTAATATTTTTTTCCCATGAAAAGTAAATGGAGGACCAAGAAGATGAATCCAACTACTTGGAGAGAATGGGTGGGGGGGAGGGGAGTAGAAGGGGTACTACAGGTACCCACCCATGGTTGGTGTAATGAATAGATTATGTTACAGTTAGTTTTGCTGGTTGTATTTTTTTATTGAAATAATCTTCTTACTTTACAAAGTTACATTTTTAATAATAGTTTGCTCCATAAGTCAACCCTTTCTTCCTCTTCCTCTTCCTCTCAAACTGTAGTATTTCCCTGCAAATGCAGGAACTATAAGTGTGAGTATTTTCGATATATTGTTTTATCATGCATTTTCATGTATTATTTATACAATGGATTCAAAAAACAATTGGTCATTCACAGCCAAGAGTGCCCCTTTACGCAAAGGAATTGCTATTTTGTCTCATATCTAATAGAGGGGAAAGATGTGATTTGCAACTTGTATTTTCTTATTAAAATATCATAGCAGAATGTCCTTTATGTCTTATTCACTGTTTATTTGTTTGTTTGTTTTAAATGTATCTTGCAATATTATTTTTTTTTTCACTGGGTATGGTCTAAAAAGATTGCATGGTGTATTATATTGATCCTAGCTTCAATTTGCAAGATACAACAGTTGTCATTTTTGAATATAACACAAATGTTGATATAGGAAACAATGCAAAATTATTACAGTCAGTTAGCAAGCAGAGCAATGTTATTGTCCGCACTGCATAGGCTCTATTTTCACGCCTTTTACTGACTTCCGAGATTGCAGTTTGCAGTGCAGAGAACAAATATACAGCACTAACCAAATTCAAGGAATTGCTTATGTATATATATAATGCCAAACAATCTATAGAGCCATAATAAAAAATACATATTTCCAGTGAATAGAAAGAAGCATCATTAAAATGTCATAACCATTTCGGTATTGATTAGAATTTAGAAAGATCAATATTTCCACGCAATATTACACGTCTTTAATTTGACTGGTTGTCCTCATAAACTCTATTTGATGAATGGTGCACATACTGCCCTTTTATTCCCAAGTGACAAACAATAAATAATTGAAAAGTCACTTTTCAGTGGTTAGTTGGTCATTACAAAAAGCATGCATCAACTAAAGGACTTCTTTGACTTCAAAACTGGGACATTCATATGTCAATGTACTGTAAAATCACAAGCAATCACAAGATACCCCAATGGGAAGACAGAGAAAGGAAGGAGTGATAGATAGGCTTTTACCATTTAACGATTAATACTGAGATAGAATTAGGAATTGCCAGTACTAATAAAGCCAAAAAATATTAAAGGGACACTATATGCACCCAGACCACATCAGCTCATTGAAGTGGTCTGGGTGCAGTGTCCCAGGTTCCTTAACCCTGCAAAGGTAATTATTACATTTAACTCCACCTCTAGTGGCTGCCTTCCAGGCAGCCCTAGAGCGACTTGCGCTATGCATGAGGACATCCAGCGTCACCCAAAACCCCATAAGAAAGCATTATACAATTATATAACGGATCCCTATGAAGTCCTAATGTGAGAGCGGCCATCACTGAGCATGTGTATTGGTTCTCCCTCACTTAAGTCAGAGGAGCAGGGGCAGAGCCTGAACCAGCCCAGAGGGACATCTGCGCTGGAATCAGCTAAGTGACAGAAGGGGGTTTTAACCCCTTTTGCATAATGGGAACAGCGTGATGGAGGGGGCTCTATAGGGAGCTATAGTGCCTGGAAAACAACTTTGTTTTTTTTGCTCTATAGTTTCCCTTTAAGGCCAGAACTAGGCTAAACTTATGGTCAAACAACAGACAGGTCAGGGAAACCATAATACAATAATTAGAATCAAGAACTAGAAATAGTACACTAATGCACTTAAGGGCACAAAACCACAAAAGAGCACTGATCCCAAGGAAGCAGATGTTTAAACCGAACAAGGCCTCTATGTGATCAACTTGCATCAGGTTGTGCATGTGTTTTGTTTCAAACTTGACACTTCAACAAGAATTTGGAGAGAAAAAAATTATTGATAAACGATATCAGTGTTGCAGCTCGCCTCATGCTAGGACTGAACATGGTCAAGACAGTGTGAGCGAAGGCTAGTGGTGAGAAAAGTTAGTCCAGATACATGCAAGTGCATCAGAGATGCAGCTGAAGCATCAGAACCAGTAAGTGACCTGAGATTATTTATCAGTCTTAAAATTTTAAAAGCATTCTTTTGGGGATGATCCCAGATGCTTTCATTTTACTCAAAAAAATTCAAAACCTCCAGAAAACATAGATTAAGCCCCCTTGGTCTCTCCTTCCAAGAGGAAGTTTAAAGTGATAGCCATCAGTTGAGTGATGGCTGTATATGTAAAGCCAACAAGGGCTGGCATGTTTTCGTTCAAGAGATACTACTGTAAGGTTCAGTTTAATACAGCTCAGCACATCATATGTATGCAATGCTTACCTTGCAACACCAGGAGTTTGTCAAGAGGGTCATTTAGATATGAGGACACTCTAAATGTGCGACTAAAAATCTTTGGTGCCAAACTTAGGTATTAAAGTAACACTGTAGAGTCAGGAACACAAACATGTATTCCTGACCCTATAGTGCTAAATCCACTATTTAGGTGGCTTGCCCCCTTTAGCCCCCTTAAAAGGAATTAAAACTCATTATTTCAGCGCAGGTCCACTGGCGATCGCCCTGTCCCCTTGGTGATATCAGAATTGCCCATAGGGAAAGCATTGCATTGGCTAAAATCCGCAAAGTGGCAGGGCCAAATGCCATTTTGGCCAATCAGCACCACCTCATAGAGATGCATTGAATCAATACAACTCTATGAGGAAAATTCTGCATCCCCATGCAGAGCGTGGAGACGCTGAACGGCAGTTCTGCCTACTATGCAGCACTGAGCAAGGAAGCACCTCCACTGGCCACTTGGAGGTGTCCCTAGGGGCAATGTAAACACTGCCTTTTCTCTGAAAAGGCAGTGTTTGCATGAAAATGCCTGCATATAATGATTATACTCACCAGAACAACTACATTAATCTGTAGTTGTTCTGGTGACTATAGTGCTTTAACCCCTTAAGGACAAAACTTCTGGAATAAAAAGGGAATCATGACATGTCACGCATGTCATGTGTCCTTAAGGGGTTAAGTTACCTTAGTTTGTGTTCAGTGCAAAACAATAGGTTTGGTTACCATATCTACCATGTGTTCAGAGACACCTTTCATATATACATATTGAGGGGCAGCACATTAAAAGTGTTGCCCTGTAGTATGTATAAGGTGTATACAACTAAGTAATTAGCCAATGAAGAATACTGCAGAATATGCAGTATACATATTGGGGGGCAACCGTTTTCACGCATTTTCATAAATATGACAAAATTATATGTGTCCCTGAAAACATGGTTGATATGGTAAGCCTACTTGTAGGTATCACTTTGCATTATACATTTATAAAACATTCAGGATTGGAACAACTTGCAAATTAAAACTTTGTTTGATACAAACCAAGGATCTCCCTGGTGCTTGTGGCCCGCCCCTGAATTGGCATATTGCTAATGTGGACAATACACTTCTGCATTAGCAGAACCAATTTTATCCAAATCTGGATGCCAATCACTGGCTGAGCATTTTAGATGATGTGCTCAGCCAATAAATTCTGTCCAGATATGGACAGTGTTGATTAATATTGTTGCAAAACAAAGTGTAAGGGTCTGGGTTATGGGTGCCCAGGGGACCCTCAGTTCTAAAACTGTTTCAAAGTGAGCAGCGGGATGGCACAAGCAACTATTTGGCAACATAACCACTAATGCCTGCTGTAATGTTAATTGTTCTTAGAGTGCTTTTTTAACATAAATGTGATATTTAGATGCACTATCATTACATTATAAAGACATTACTTTACAGTAGTCAAGCACCATATACAACTGCTAAGCCTTATCCCAGTACAGAGTCACATATTACAATAATAAAGATGTAACTAACATACAGTACCTGAATATCAATGTCAGGGGTGACAAAATCCTTCAGGAATTCAATTGGACCCATTATATATGGACAATGATTGGTGAAGACCTTGAAAATTAATAGATAATACAAAGCACCAATTATCAAATAATTACAATACATAAGAGTAAATAGGTAGATGGGTTTTATAAGATCTCCTGTAACTGTGCTTCTTTCTTGAACGGCACATTGGACGATATTAATCCATATTTAAATTACAACTGTTTACTTTACAGATAAACTCGGAAAAAAACTTTGACTAAATGAATATACTTTATAGAAATATTAACCGTTTTAGGTTTTAGTTTTTTTATTTATTTAAATGGCAGATCCATTGCAACATTAACTGCTAATCCAAATTAATTAAAGGCACTTACTAAGATGTATTGGTTACAGTTGTATATTTTTCCACTTACCTCTCTAAGTCCCTCCTGAACCAGGGCCCGGAAAGATAAGATTACCCCAATAATGGTCATCCTCTTCAGAAGATTCTCCGCAGCTAAGAAAAGAACAATCAGAAATGCCATAATGAGACAATAAGCATTCGAACAAGATATTATTAAGGACTTAAGGACGGAGTCAATTTTATCACATGACAGGAGGCTTCATATTTTGCATTAACTTCCTTTACTACTCCAATAGCAGCAAAAAACAAATAAAAACAAATGATTAATAAGAGACAAGCAAAGTATATATCAAGCCCCTCCCACTGAGGCACTTCCTCTTTCTTTGCTGCACCATCACAAGTCAGGTCAGAATTTTGTGTGTCTAACACATTGCCACTGGCTTGTCTTGTCATTATTATTTTATTATTAATGTTACTATTACTGTGTTTCTACTGTATTTTGTATGTATTTCTGTGGGAAGTTGTGATATATCCTGCACCCTTTCTTCTGGGGTGCTTGAGGGTTAGGTTTTTCCCTATTCCCATTCTTCCTTGTTTTTCTTTTCCCCACAAGTTTTTTTGATTCCGGGTTATACCGCCAGTTTATCCGTCTGCGTATACCCTACTCTCTGTGGCTACGCTCGCCACTTTTGGGGTGTCCTTGCGGCGCGCTCAATACGGTGAGAGTAAAGCGTCCGAGAGGCTCTCCTAATCATCAGGCGTCCGTGTGGAAACGTTCGTCTGTTCGGAACATTTCACCCGACTGCGTACATTGCGTTCCCTCGAACACACAGCTGTTTGCCGGCACCAGCATTCACGTAACATCCACATCGTACCTACCGAATGCGACTAACAAACCACTTTAATTCGGTAGTTTGCTTCCCATTAGTTCGTATGTGTCTCCGCAAATGGTCGTTCATGAACAACGGCATTCGCAGCTTAGCACTGTTTGCTTTTCTATCTCCTCGTTCGGGAGTTTTCTCTGCGAATCCTATTGTGGATTCGCAGGCTTTTTTCAGTGGCCATTTTGGATCTCGCATCGCGAGAGTCCCGGCGGCCGTTTTAAATGCTGAGTGTGTATTGGAGTTTATTCTGTGTGGACATTTTTTTCAGTGCTGTGTGGAAAAACTTGTTGAATTTGATTTAATTGCCTGCTTGCTATTTACTGCCTGTCTCAGGGACCTGCTATAGGTTAGTAAACCTTGAAGGGGTCAGCCAGTCAGGTTATTACTGAGTACTCCGGCTCAGGGTGAGCCCCTATTTTGTTAGCGCTGCTGAGTGGAGCTATTCACCCAGTCTTATTTCTGGGTGAGCCCCAGAACTTGCCTGCTTATATGTGGGCCTTATATATACATAACCACTACTAAACCTCGGGTGGTCCCTGCTGACTATCTGCATCAACGTGCCTATCCACCAAAAGATATTCACTGATATTCGGGTAAATCCAGTGTG
Organism: Pelobates cultripes; assembly: GCA_933207985.1. Taxonomy (NCBI): domain Eukaryota; kingdom Metazoa; phylum Chordata; class Amphibia; order Anura; family Pelobatidae; genus Pelobates; species Pelobates cultripes. Next base: position 354,088,259 of record OW240912.1, read on the forward strand.
CCTTACATGGAAGAGTCCCAGATGCCAACAGACCAGCAGGCCCTTATTAACTCAGCAGTGGTCGCTTCAGTTGAAAAGGCCTTAGCCAAGGCACTACTGGTCACTCAAGACCTGCCAAAATTTCTCCCCAAGCACTCTCAACGAGAGTCGAGAGAATTATCGGATGATTCTGATTCATCCTCCAAAGAGCACACACACCTGGCGAAACGCCATTGGAAGGGGAAGGGTCTAAACGAAAGCCTAACAAAGGCAAAGCTCCCCTAAAAAAGGGTAAACATGTGCAACCTGTGCCTCAGAGGGTTTACAAAGCCTCCTTAGACGAGGAACATGATGTTCCCCCTCTTTGTCTGTCCTGGACGAGTGGCAGGCTTAACACTCTCAGTCGGATGACGAGACATGGGGTCATAACTCCTTTGTTATGGAGACTTTCCTGGGTGAGCCCCAGCAACAAAAGGACACTGATGAGGCAGAGGCTTCAGAACAGTCAGATAGTGAGTGCTTTTATTACTCCACAGGTCGACGAATGTTCGACCAAAGGAACATCCGACACCCACGTTCAGGAGATTGGACACTGCCACCAGGGAGGCAGAGACACGAGAAAAGGAGTCGAAAAGGGCTTTAAAGGAGCCAAGGATAAGCTGCTGGATGCTACAGAGCCACTGGCCTGTGTGATGACACTAGCAGATCAAGCCTAGGCTCAGGCTGATTCATTTATGGCAGATATGGTACGTGACTGGGCATATGATGTCAGTGAGTGGGCCCAAAGATGTTTCTGTTTTTTGGGCAACACCAACGTGGCCCTCTCATCAGAGAGGCACAGAGTAGCGCTCTTCAGAATAGATGGTGAATAAACTGGTGGATCTTGGGGCCAAGGAGTTGGGCCCTCAGGCATGCGGCAACTTGTTCGGCGAACCTTTTATGAAGGAGCTGAACAAACACGTGCATGTGTTCACATCATTAAATACAGCACAAACATCGATGCGCAGAGTCTTTAGAGACAGTACCCCAAGGAAGCTTTTTTTGCAGGGTTGGTCGGCAGAGTGGTCGTGCCGCCAGCCGATTCTGGCATTCTGGCCCCCTATACCCATGGACACAACCATTCCACCCGGAAGTTTGCAGACATCAACAATTCCAATACTTCCGAAGTTCCAACAGGGGCCACGGATGCCGTGAATGTGCGCGTGGACACTTCACAACAGGTAAGACACCGTTATTTAACCTTAATACCTTCTGTCTTAACTATGGCACCCCCAGCCGTTCGCCTTTCATATTTTTTCCAGAACTGGGTAGAACTCTCAACAGATGCTTGGATTCTATTGACAGTACGAGGCTATCACAATGGAGTTTGAAACCACTCAGACTCAGGAATTGCCACCACATCTGCTCTACTCACACGAGACCGGATGCCAGTCTCATAGATCACGAACTTGTGGAGTTACGAACAAAAGGGGCCATACAACCGGGGACGTCCCCAAGAGGTTTCTTCAGCAATATGTTCCTCTTGCGGAAAAAGACAGGAGAGTACCGCCCGGTAATCAATCTGCAGGATTTAAATGTACACGTTACCTCCCACCATTTCAAGATGGAAGGTATACATCTACTGCGAGATCTGCTCCAAGAAGGAGACTGGTTACCTGTCCGTCCTAGTACACATTGAAATCCAACCGTTTTTTGAGATTACTATGGAAAGGAACACCTTGTCACTTTACTTGCCTTCCATTCCATCTCAGCTCAGCACCATGGGGCTTTACGAAGGCTATGAAACCAGTGATGGCCCACTTACGGGAATTGGGTATCAGATGCATAATATATCTAGAGGACATACTTTTGTTTGGTCAAATACGACCACGACTGGTGTGCCGGAACCAGCCTCACCACTGGGCATTGGAGAAGACTGATTGCCAGCCTCCTGCCCTGCGACTATGGCCCTGGGATGTATTGCCTTTCTAGGAACTGATTTGGGCATATTGTATTTTAATATGCTGCTGCTGGCCCTTTAAGTACCATCTGGGGAGATACTGTGGAGTTACTGGGTGGCCACCATTTCATGTATCAGAGGCACATGGTGAGAACAATGGATGAAGTACATGGTGAGAACAATGGATGGCGGCCATTTTAACTCACAGACACTGTTTGGACTTTTCTACACGGTGCCATCTCGCCGGTATTTGGTGCACAAAGACATCGTTCAGTAGTTTTAAACTATACAACAGGGGACACATTATACAGTAATTATTTTTCATATAGCCTGTATATGTTCTGCGGAATCTGCATTAAACTGTATCTTCCAAACTACTGAACGGATCTGGGTGAATTTTGGATATGTGGTTCACTTTTATATGGGGTTATTGCATGTTTTGGGGTCCCTGTGATATGTTTTATAATACTGTATTTCTCTGCCTGTGATAATTATATTAACCATTGTGTTCAGTAATCATATCACAGGCAGAGGGGAGGATTTTGTGTGGGAGTGTCTGTGTGTATTGTACCGATTGACTGGTTGTATTTCAGAACCCTGTGGGCAGTACTATGTTTGTGGATTGTGAATAAAAGAGGCTGTATGTGCCAGTACAGTCAGTTCTGCTAGACCTCAAAACGAAGTGTCGTCTCGTTATTGGGGGAATTGGATTGTATGCTGATTGCCAGGAGTGTAAGCTGATTGTATGCTTTTTTCCCATTGGAACCCCAATTATGTGTGGTACAAATTGTACTGGCTTACTTAGAGGCTACAACCACATTACGGCCTATATCCTCTCATCAGTTGTTAATCTCCTATATTAAAACGAATGGCATGATTTCAGTTACCACCTTGTCACGCTGGATTAGGTGGCTTTTATCTTTGTCCAGTATTGACATGTTGTTTGGCGCACATTTGGTTCGGAGTGCAGCGGCATCATCCGCATTCGTGGCTGGGGCCTCTTTGTCAGACATCTTAGTGGCGGGAATCCACTTTTCGGACCTTTTATTTTCGTCTTCCACCAAATGCCACGCTCTCACTGTTGCAATAGCGTTAACATTGCAAAATATGAAGTCTCCTGTCATGTGATAAAATTGAAGATTATGCTAACTTTAGTGTACTAATAATCTTAATTTTAATAATGACTGGAGGCGAGTATTTCCTCCTCCTCCCCCTTTGTTGTTTCTTTTCCCTCCCTTGGCTTTAGGTTTCTGGCTAGGGCTCATATGGGGGCCTTACTAATACTGTTTATTTGATTTTCACGGTTAAGGAAATTCACATGTATGCTATGCATCTCTGTGGTACGTTGCTATTAGTCATTATTTCATATGGTATAATTGTGACAGTCAGTTAGACTAGGTTGGTTGTTTACTACATTTAACAAGTAATGTTACTAGTTAGCCAGACAATGGTTGCTAATGTATTTCACAGTTACTTGCTATGCCATTAAAACATTCTCGTGTTTGTTTCAGCTTAATGCACCACGACACCGGCTCCGGATGTACTTTTGAGAAGATGCTTCTACATTCCAACTGTCGTTTGGAGTTTAAAGGAACAACCCCTTTTCTTTAACACTTGTTTGACGTTTCATGGTTCGGTTTATGATTACTTGGACTTCTAATGTTGCTATTTTCAAGAGTAAGTGCCTCAGTGGGAGGGGCTTGATATATACTTTGCTTGTCCCTTATTGGTTATTTGTTTTTATATGTTCTTTGCTGCTATTGAAGTAGTAAATGAAGTTAATGCAAACTACTTTAATGATTAAAATTAAGATTATTAGTACACTAAAGCTAGCATTGTACAAGTTCTGATCAGAACTAAATAAAAAATAAAAAACAGGAATTTTACTATATGTCTGTTCAACCATAATTCACCTATTTCATATTGAGTGCACCCACACTTGTATATCATTTTGTTCGGGTGAAACAGGGTTTTCATTTCACATCAAATATTTAGATATGAAACATCATTTATTAAGGAAAAAAAAAATCAAGAAAAGTGTGAAAAAATAAGTAATGATGTTATTTCTTTTTAGTTCTGCATGGAATTTTAACTGTGAATGTCATAATACTGTTGGACTTTACGGCAACAAAGTACACGTTTGTATTCAGTGAGGTTTTATGAGTACAGCAGTACCCCCCATGTTCAGTTTGTAACATATTTCAATAAGTTACAGGATCAGATATAGCACGTACCATTTTTCCGTTTACACACATTGAAATTTGCCAGATTGGCTAGTTTGCCTTTATTTATTTATTTATTACTGGTATTTATAAAGCGTAAGCCAACAGATTCCGCAGCGCTGTAGAATTAGCGGAGAACGTACAATATACACAGACAAATACAAGAGGTAGAGAGAGCCCTGCCCGTAAGCTGATATCTAGCCATTGGACCTATTTTATACAAAATGCTTAGCTAGATGGCCCGTGAACTTGCAATCTAAAGGATACAATGGGGATTTGAGACGAGAGGTAGAAGGGGAAATTTGGAGGTGATGGCTAAAATAGAGAAGCAGCTATTGGTAAAATGCAAAGGGAATGAAGAGGTAATTGAGTGAGAATCTCAAGCAGCTGGTGTAACATGCTATATATTTAGGGGGAACCTGGGTGGGCAAGAAGTGGTGAGAAAAAATTCAGAGCTTCACTGAGTTTGAGTGTGAGATGAGGCCTGAAGAACAGAGATGGAGATTGAACAGTTATATGAAAGTATTTACAGCTAGGAGGAGAATAGGAAAGAGGAGGAGGGGGGAGGTAGAGTAACCATGTGTTATATACTATTGAAAAGTCTAGCAACCAAATTCTATCACCCAAAATATTAATAACTGTTTACATGAAATATTGGTCAGAAACATTAAATGACAATAGTACAAACTGCATGCACAGAAAATGTTATAACATGACAGGAGACCGTATGGTAGCCCATGAATGTAGACAAGTATCCATGTAGTCACAAACACTGGCCAAAGTTAGCGTTCATATTTGTCTGTGTTTGAAAAATCCTCGCCAGCATTTAGGACCGGCCCCATGAGGATGGCATAGAACACCCGCCATACTTAAGAGGTTAATATTATTATTACCATTTATATAGTGCCAACATATTCCAATTAAAGAAAGTGGATATTTAGAGGTGAAGAAGGCCTTGCTCAAACAAACTTAAAATGTATGAGGATCTCAACAAACTTCAACAAGCTCTTCATGTCCAATCCAGTGGTATAATGGAATTAACAGTAGGTTGTTAGAAAGACTAACATTTATAGTGTACCAATAATAAAAGCCCGGAGTACAGTTTAATAACAGTAATAAGGGTAAAACTGAACACATTGGTGAGCAAAATGGGGTGACAGGTGTCTGAAGGCACATCTTAATGTGGGCTACTTTTTACTCAATGTCTCCTGCTAAAATCACTATAGGCACCTTTGCTTGTGCTTTGGAAAAAAGTATAGCTATCTCTGTATACATAGAAAAAAAAATGTTTTGCTTATAAATATACAGAGACAGTAAAGTCATAGTGTTGAAATTACCATCTTACAAGAGAATGGAATAACACTCATTAAGAATACCAGTTAATGGTGATATAATTGGGAGAAAAACAAGTAGCTATGTGAACATCTGATAAGCAGCCTTAATGGGACTTACAGTTCAATTTGTTCAACAAAAACGGCATAGAATCTGCATTACTGAAGTTGGATCTGATTTGCACCAGCACGTCCATGTTTTCCATTACCAGTTTCTAAAAAAGAAAAAAATATATATTAAATCAGTAAAATAAATTAAAAGAAATCATAACATACATAAATCATTGTGACAATTTTTACAATCTTGAAAATACCATTATTTGTAGATTATGCTATTATTATTAGATTATGATTATCGTGTTTCTTGTTCATTATGTAAAAACATATTCCCTAGCGATGTGTAATGGATTATAAAACATATCAAACAAATTGTGATAAACAAGTTAAAAAGAATAGTAATTAGATCCAATGAGAGCTCTGAGAAGATGTTACAATCTGGAGATGGTAGTTAGAAATATTCAACCATTGAAGTGCAATGTATCAAGAACAGGGGAGAGATTACCCGGCATGCAATCAAAAAATTAAACAAATTTATAAATGTTTAAAATTGGAAAGGCCTCTGCAAAGTAATATGGTTACGATGGATGAAACAAACTGTAAAAGTGCTTGCTGTGAATTGATTACATTATATAACATTAACTTTAAGGAACACGCTAGCATTAAAAATAAATATATACTTGTGCAGCCCACTTTTTAAAACAAACAATGAAATAACTGTAAATTTACCTGTAATCAAGAGCTATGCAATAATCCTTGCAGCCGTTAATCCCTCAATGAGATCCAATTATCTTGTGTCCAATCCATAGATAAGCATTGGGGACCTACTGGCCAATTGGATGGTTCTCTATGAGAATCTTTGCAACTCCAAGTGTGAAAGCCTTTAGTTACTGAACGTCGTTATAGGGAAATGCTTTAAGTGGCTGTCTGATTGACAGCTGCTAGAGGCATCCTTAGTGACAAATCAGTAATGCTTACATTTGTCAGAGTACAGGGAGATGGTCTAACCATTATAACCACTAACTGAGATGTAATGGTTCTGGTGCTTAAAGTGTCTGTTCGGCTAAAGACATTTTTTTCTGAGGACTAGAAACTATAGGAAAGAATGAGAGGTAAGGCATTTGTGATGACTATGGAGCATCTTCTGTTAGCTGTGACTGTGTCAATTTACATACTGTTTAGTATGCAAATTAATAAAATCAAATAAGCAGTTAAATGTATTTATTTAGCTTTTTCCTATATTATAAAGTAGCACTTTTATTATATATTCTATAATTAATATATTAATCATGATGGTTTGTTCTCCAGTGTTATGCATGTTTGTACTTAAATGTGTTTCACCACATGTTTAAGTCACCAAAGGATAGTCTTATTCAAAATAAAGTATTGTGTGGTTAGGAACTCTGTGTCTTGTCTTTCATGGATTCAAGAAGCAGAGTTTTAGGATATTTCCTGATTCTAGTGCCTTATAAAAAAAGATCTGGCCTAAGATCCAAAGCATCTTTGTAAAGACATTGGCAAAAGCAGGGCTGCAAGTGCCTATGTAAAGGCAATAGTTGGAGGCAGCACAGACAAAGAGGTTGATTCCGACCTCGAAGGATGAGGACAAGGAGAGGGGTTGATAGCTACCTGAAAGGAGATGGCATTGGTGCAAGGACCAGCACAATGAGACTAGTCCAGATAGAAGATATAGCCACTAGCTTGACCCTGGTTTTAATGCAGATCTCACTCTGGGACAGCAAACCCTCACCTACAGACCCTCTGTTTTCTTTTAAATGTATAATAAAGATTTAACAAATGATATCACAATCCAGTTATGCCCAGGCACAACCAGGGCACAGACTACAAATGAGAATGAGAAATAGTAACATTATTTAATTTCTCTTCTTATTTGGATGACTTCTCATTTCCTACTTCGAGGTGGCCCGTTCCATAGCTTATAGCAATGACTGACCAGGAGCTGTTTATTACATATAGGGTATATGGAATATAATATTAAACATTCTGTAAAGTGACAGTTTAAATGTCTACCTTATCTCTATTTCTTATTTTACTTATCTCTAATATTTATGCTTGAACTCTCTAAAATGTATTTTTCTAGGTATATCATTAGCTTGATAACTTAATATAACACTTGTGGTGCCATGGCACTTTGTTAAAGGGACAAATGTCACATCCTGTCCTGTTCTGCGGAGTTGTCTGGCCTTGGCTTCTGGTATCCAGTACTCTTTTTACAATTCTTGTTTAGTTTTTCTTGGTTTTTCTGGTTTTCTATGCTATGTCTGGTTTTCTTTATGCTGGGTTTTCTTGGTACATTCCTGTATTCCATTCCTGGAATTCCCAGTCAGTTATGTCTCCTCTTGTTTTGCCTTTTATCTCTGGTCTTGTTTTATTTTGTCTTGTATTCCCAGTTCATGTACAGTCCTGTTCTGCCCTGTTCTTGTTTCCCTCATGTCTTTTGTACATGTTCTGGCTTCTGCTTTCTGTCCTGCTCTAGTTCTGGGTTCTTCTAGTCTTGTCTTGTTTCTGTACTGGATACATGTCTGCTGCAGAGCCCCCCTATCCAGTTCCTGGGTGGTCTGCATATCTAGCTCCAAGCTCTTGGGATCCGCAGTCAGGGCCATCAGGGCCCTGGTATGTGGCCGCACAAACGCTGGTGCTCAACACCAGGGGATGTGTGGTTACCCTGCACCAGGCCCTGATGGTCAATTTCCACACTGAGACTCCCAACATCATCAGGCACTCAGGGGTCTCGGTTTCCGTACCGCCACCCGTGACAACAATAAAGGCATCAAATCTCAATGAACTGGTCTGGGTACAATGGCTATGCAGTGTTAACCCTGTAATGTAAAACACTGCTGTTGTGTAGGATTAAATATATATCTAGGGGCTGCCTCCCTGACAGCTATTATTGGTGCATGAGAACAGAGTCAGATTCGGTTCTCAACCACATGTTGCCCCTAGAGAGAATTTGATGGGTGCAATACAACGGTATGCTGTTAAAGGAACACTATAGGGTCAGAAATACAAGTAGTGTTAATAACACATTTAAGCCCCCTGACCCGCGCTACCCTCCTTAAAACAAAATAAATCTTACCTTCATTCCAGTAACCTGCCCTTGGCTGAGATCATCAAAACGGACTATCTAAGCCAATCCAATGCTTTACCATAGGAAAGCATCGGGGGCTAATGCGCACTATCCTCACAATGTTTTCATACCTGGAAACACTGGATTTGCTTAGCCAGGGAGGCGGGGTGATTTCAGCAAAACAAGTGTGGTGAGGGAGTAAAGGGAAGTAAAACTCATCTTTTAAACCCTCATGTAGGAATGTGGGGACAGGAAACTAAAATAGGTAGGGTAAACTGTAAAACTATAAAGTTAGGAATATTTATTTGTATTCCTAATGCTATTGTGCTCCTTTAAGTGAGAAATAGAGAGGTATGCCTGTGAATAAGTGGCATACCAAGTAACATGTTTTAAACAGTTAAACATAGCTGTCCATGAAAGTTTATAGTTTTAGTAAAATCATAAAACATTTGTTTACCGTTGCATGATTTTTGGCTGCACAATAGCATGTATTCTGTGATTTGAACAGTAAAAAAAGCCTATATTGATCTGTCATTCCTTCGTTAAATAAATTGCAAGTTGCCATTGATCTGTCAGTAGGAAAATTGCAACACTATATTGATCTACCAGTTTTCTTATGAAGAAAAATCATAATATTTATTGATCTTCAATTCATACCTTGAAGACACAGCTCTAAGTTACAATAAAGCTATTTTCAAGACTTTTAACTTCAAGAAAATCTTGAAGAAGAAAAACAACTAGAATGATCACATCAATAATGAATGACAGAGCATGGAAAATACACCTCAAATGCCACAGTCACATATAAGAGAAGAACAATATAATGAATTGCAGTAGCTTTAAAAGTAGTGCAGTGAATTAAATTGCTTTTTAGTTTAGCTATTTATTTCTATTTGTTGTGCAAAATGATTTTAGAATACATTACAAAATCTGCAGTCAGATTTCAAAACTCTTTTCTTCCTAAAACTGTCCATGAAATCTCTTAAAGGGACACTATAGTAGCCAGGACAGCTACAGCTTTATATAGTTGTTCTTGTGAGTATAGTCAGTCCCTGCAGTTTTTTTTTCTGTAATCATAGCCTTTTTAGTTAAAAGGCAGTGTTTACATTAGTGCCTAGTAAAACCACTAGTAGCAGCCACTCAGACGGTATCACTAGAGGTGCTTCCTGGCATTCAGCGTCTCGACGCTCTGCATGGAGTCGCTGAACTTTCCCCATAGAGATGCAATGATTCAATGCATCTCTATGAGGAGATGCTGATTGGCCAGCATGGCGCTTTGCTGTGCGTGTGCATTAGCCTCCCAATGCTTTCCTATGGATAGATCCATTTTGATGATCTCAGCCAAGTGCAGTGCTGGAATAAAGGTACGTTTTCTTTCGTTTTAGGAGGGGAAGGGCGAGCTGGGGGTCTAAAATGTGCTTTTAACACTATAGGGTCAGGAATACACATTTTTATTCCTGACTCACATTTTCATTGTCTGTACCTGTTTTGATTTGCTCTATTTTTTTGAACAGGTGTTGTATATATCTGGCACGGAATACAAAAGTAAATGCATATGATTTATTTATATTTACATACAAAGGGACAAAAGTAAAGAAAGGCAGTCAATAATAATCTGAATTGAATAAAAAAAAAATTCAAAGCATTATTTTCAATTAGTATTTCTAAACTATTGAGCTTGTCTGTAAGATACAATAATTCAAACCATACACAATCCATATGATTGTCTGTATTTGCATTTCATTTGTCAGTTAGACACAGAATATTCTCCATTAAAGCCTTTTGCCTGACAGACATTCACAAGTTCAATGTGATGATATTCGTATTCTAACATAATTGTCATTAAAGCAATAGTCTATTTTTTTATGTTCGGTTGTTCCGTTCTTTATTTGTATTTTTGAATCTCTCTTTGTAAATGTAAAAATGTTTAAAAAAATAAATAAAAAATTAACATACCTGTAACCTAGTATCGGGACAGTCTCCTATAAGCATTTGCTCCGACTGTGAGATCATCAGTCATTGACATGATTTTAATCCAGTCACATGCCTTGCAATCGCTACATGCAGCCGATCCAATGCTTCCCAAGGTGAATCATTGAATCTACTCGTTATCATGCATTCACCCATGTGCAGAAATTGATTTTTGGATGTGTTAAGGAGGAAGTTCCTCAAGTGGCTGTCAGATTTACACCCACAAGAGGCGTGGTTTCATACAAATGTAAACATTGCCATAAAAGGAACAGCACCTATGCATCATAACCATTGATTTTGGTGCCTAGACTGTACCTTTAAATTTATAGGTATATATATGAACAAAACATACACATGCCTCATATTCTGGGGACACTGCTATTCATACAGGCAAATACACACATTCAGGCTCATACATACGTACACACACTCATAGACAGAGGAAGATTACAAATTACAGCAATTAAATTCATAGACACGAGGCAGTTCAATAAAAGTGTTGCAATCGAGAGATGCACAGAATAAACACACAAGTAATAAATCAGAGGTTTTAGTGATGAATCAGAATATAAATAGATTACCTTCAACTCAACAACTTGCGAGGTCACATGCCACATGAGGTTCTCGCTCAGAAACTTTATTCCGTACGGGCCAAGCAGTTCTGCCAAAGCTTTCATCTCTGCAAAATAAAATAAAAGGCAATGAGTATGTAAATGGTCCAAAGAACAAGCTAATTACTACTTTATTTTCAATGTGTTCACTATTCATCTATTTAATTACACACATAAAAAAGTTAGTTGGTTCATTAACTTGTGTATTTCCCCTTTTTTTTATAACTTCCATCTATTTTTTATCAAGGACCTCGATGGTGGAGGGCAGTGGAGGGCAGTGGTTAATATCCTGCCACCACAGGAGGCATGAAATTGCACAGTTTAAACCAAATTGGGAAGATTATGCAAGCCAACTGTATCTTTCTATCTGTAGCTGTATCACCAGAATTTAATTATATCACACATCAAATACCTTTTGCATATTAATAGTGGGAACATAAGTTAAAGGTTGTCATTGTTAAATGAGCTTGGAAATGTATTAATTCTGTAAAACAGTAGAACTTACTGTTCGCTAGACCAAGAGATTAGTTTCGGTCCAAACAGCAACAAGTCGGAATTAGGGCCGAATGGGTGATCGGTCTAGTTTCCAAACTTCAAGGTGATATGTAGGCGAATCACAAAACCAGCAAAACACGCAATTACCAAGCATGTGCATTTTGGTTTGTGATTCTGAATTCCACCCATGGAGTCAAAAAAAGAAATGATTAAGGAGAAAAAACATGACTGACGGCTAAGAAACAGTTACTAAATGTTGATTTTATGCACAGATCAAGTAAGAAGTGACCAATAGAAGGGGAAAAAAGAAGGAAGCAGTAAAAAAAAAAAAAAAAACTATATTTAGCGGAGCTCCCTGTACCCCGGCTGGGTACCTCCGCCAAGGACCACTTCCTAGCTGGAACAGGGGAAAATCTCAGCGCCCCAGTTGCCGTGGCTTGACCGGGGTCCTCCTGAAACCTCTCCATCCTGGAGCAGGATAGGGAACTAGCTCTATTCCCTCCCAGGGACTAGACGACACACAGTTCCCGCCTAATCTTCTACCAGCTGCAACAAGGTGCTAAGCAGTGTTCTGGGAGTGCAATTGGTTTAATGTATTCAAATAAAGCTTTTTTATACAAAGACCCCAGCAGGGGGTCTCCATTGTCTTCACCACAAGCCACTCCCAGGAATCTCTGGGCCTGGGAGATAATTGCGTTAAAGACCAGTAAGCTACTAATCTCCCAGGAACAGAAAGGCAAAACCCAAAAAATATAAAAACATAAAAATACTCCAAAACATCATAAAAAGATATAATAACCACACAAATAATAAATCTTTAAATAGCCCCGATCCATGCAGTGTAGGGGAAACGCCACCGTGTTAAAGTTCTGACTGGCCGCACACTTGGTCCTATGCCCAAAATAGTTCCAGGGTGTTTGGTGTTCTTGCCGGTCAACTTTTGGGAGCTCCTGCAGCCACAATACAGGTTGCTCTGCCTGGCTCTTAGGTAGTGTTTGTTCCCCTTAGTTTCAGGCACCTTTCCTCCAAAAAGCACCCTCCTGGAGGATTTCAAAGTCATTCAAACAGCGAATCAAGTTGTCCGGTGTGACAAAAGCACCTTCATCACTGGGATTTGGAGAGGCCTGTTTGCCAGCCTCTTGCCCTGTGACTATGGCCCTGGGATATATTGCCCTTTAAAAACACTATTTGGGCATATTGGATTTTAAAGGCACTGTTTCTGCCCCTTGGACTTTTAACTGGAACAGATTCAAACGTGTGGCGGTGGCCATCTTAAATTGTCCAGCAGTGTTTTGCCGTCGAGTGTATGGAACTGTTTTGGGTATGGGACCATGTGCATGGTGGAGCAAAAATAAGACTTTCAGGAAATTCCTGAACCCCTGAACAGATCTAGGTGATTTTTGGATATGTTGTTCACCCAGATCGGGGCTTTCAGGGGATGTGTATTTTGGGGTACTTTTTGGGGTTTGTTTTTTTCTGTTTAGAGTTAATTGAGTTAGTCTACTGTCTTAGTTAATTGTATCACAGACAGAGAGGAGGGCTTGGGTGCTGTATGTGGGAGGGTCAGACATTGTTGTATTGTTCAGATTGGTTTGTGTGCCTGTGTTCCATCAGGCCCATGGGGTGTGCCTTTTGGTCTGAGGAATTGTATAAATTGTGAGTGCTGGCTTGCATTAAACAGACCTGTTCTACCCTTCATGAAGTGTAGGGGGATTGGAGACCTACACTCTGGGGATTGCTATAATCACTATACTCCCCAGAGTAAGCTCTTGTAAGAGCTTGTTCCTGCTCTCTGGATTCTAAGAGAGGTCTGCCTACTGGAAGCTGGAGTGGGTGGAAGACGACGAGACCCCAACCAAGCTGCGGCGGTTCGTGGGGTCTGCGGTGGTTATGGCGTCTAGTGAAGTGCTTGGAGCCCTCGGGAAGCACTATGAGCATCCATCAATGGAAGGTACCCAGTCGGATACCTCATGCCAAAAACAGTTCCATAACATTAGCAGCTAAGTCCCGCTGAGGTGACCGGGAACCCACAAAGTCCTCATGCCGAAATTAGTTCTATGGCAGTCGCAGTTATTCGTGGGTTTGGTTCATGCGAACGGCCGCCAGAGAGCCAGCGTTTGGTTCCATTCGCATGAAGGGAAAGTGCCGAACCATTGGCACCCGGGGAAAGCTGTTAATGGTGGGTGGGCAGAGTAACTCCCAAATGGTGTCCCAGACCTAGACCATAGTCGTGGGCAAGAGGCCAGTTTCTACAGTCCTCCAGGAATCCATGGACGTTCACTAGGACATCGAATCCCGTATATCTATGTTCAGGTAAACTTTCCCGAACATAGATTAGCTTACTTGCGAATAGAATCCCGCAGATCTATGTTTGGGTAAACTTCCCTGAAAAAAGATTAGTTTACTCGCTAATGTAATCTGGCAAATCTATGTTTGGGGAAAATTCCCGACTAGCAATCAGGGCATATTTTTGGAGTAGGGCTTATATTACGAGCATCTCCTGAAAATAAGCTTGTGGTTATTTTCAGGGGATGTCTTGTTTTCAAGGAAACTGTCAGGATTACTGTTTGATCCAGCACGTAGAACTGTACAGCACGGATGACAAATAAGTAACGTATTACCGGTCCTTAGAATGGCCGGATTTAACGTACAAAGAATAGTCAAAAATACTAGCCGAGGTCAGGGAACACAGAAAGGGACACAGCGATGAGGAAAGCCAGGAGTCAGGATACCAGAATATAGAGAAGTCAATAAACAAAGCCAAAGTCAAAAACCAGGTAGAAAACTATAAACAGGAACGCGCTCTCAGACAACCACAAGGGAAACCACGACAGGGCACTGAGCAGGCTGAGAAGTGGGCCTAAATACCCCTCCTTTAGTTCTGATAGGCTGTAACCGGCCTTTGACCCCAAAGTCAGTTACCAGGTTTCATTTGCATAATTGCTGCTCAGCATTAACCCTTCTGTGGATTAGGTTGCTGCTCGGCACAACTTTTCCTGTGTGGACAGTAAATGTCATTAACCACATTTCTATAAGCGGATGAATATGTGACAGAAACAGGGTATTTTGCAGTGCACTGATTGTCTCATGTTCATTCCCTTTTGGTTTCATTCATTTCCCAGATCAGTTTTTTCAGTACCAAAATTCTGCCGAGCCGGACTGAGATAAGAGTCTAAATTTGGCCATTCCGAAAAATGTTTTAGTTCTGAGAAAATGTTTCAGCCAAACTAAATTTTCAGTATGTATAATAAGTTCCAATGATTGCTATGGCAACATACTCTAGGGGGTGGATACTGCCGCACAATGCACTGCAGTATCCTACAAAAAAGTTAATGCTCTTTCTGTTGGTAAATGCTCTTTCTGTCTGTTATTGAGGGTTTTATAACCTCATTTTGCCTTCCAAAAAAATGTGTTTCATGCTTTTATGAAGTCAAGGGTTAGTTGTAAATGTATCCTTGTTATTCTAGACAGAAGCTAGTGACTATATATTTTGTTTATTTTTTTTACCTTTAATTAAAGGAATTAGAGTAGTCAGAATGTAGAATTAGTGTTTATCAAAATCAGTATGTACTGTATTTCTGGCAAATCTGCTACATTCCTTAAATGAATATAAATACTTTACTATATCTCCCTATCATCATGGCTAGGCATAAAGTTATAATGTATCCTGTTGAAAATGGTCCTTATTTTTGTTCTTTTGTATTTACCATGGTGGAAGAACTGCAAAATTACTGTACAAAAATATATGCACTCTTTGCCCAAGTTGTGTGAATTTGCTACAGAGATTACATGCAAATATAAAGGAATGTCAGGAATACATGTTACTATAGTGTTTAACTGACTATTTAGGTCCCTGGCCCTGTTAGATCTCATTGAAAAGGTGATTTTGCTCACCTTTTTTTCCCATGCCAATTATCTCAGCTAATCCAGTGCTCTGAAGGCTATTGCACATGCGTGGTAAAACGCCACACTGCACCAATCAGCATCCTTTCATAGAGACGCTGATCACAAGTGCTGACACAAGAAGCACCTCTAATGACTGTCTGAGTGACTGCCACTAAGGGTGTTTCTAGGCAGCAATATAAACACCTTTTTGTACTCAGTTTGCAGGGACAGGCTAAAGACACCAGAACCCCTACATTAAGCTGTGGTGGTTCTGGTTACTATAGTGTCCCTTTAAGAAAGACCCAATGGGTGCACCAATCATTTTATCCATAAAATACTATTCCCTTTTGATCAGCAGACTCTAGTTCAAAGAGCGGCATGTCCAAGATGGGTTACTAACAGTACATTAGAATGTAATAAGTTTATGAACATTTTAAGTCCATTATATTGATGCTGCTGATTTAACTTTAGACTTGTTATATTCTTGTTACATTTCCAATACTTCAAAAAATATTAATTATTGCACTGCTAGCTCTCAGCAGTATTTTATATGGCGTTGACCCATATGTTATCTTTTACCATTATAACTCCTTACCACACCTAAAACATCTGAATATTCCTCAGCATTTAGTCCCTGCTCTCCACTCATTTCTCTTGGTAGATCGACAAAGGTTCTCATTGTTGGAGAATACACAATTAACCCAGTGCTGGCTTGACGAAGAAGACATTCTAGATACCTAATGAGACAGAGGACATATCATTCCTTAATGATAACTTAGATTGTTTCCACAAAATAAATCATGTAAATGAAGCTAAGACTGGTCTTGGCCATAAAAGGGTGGCCTGGAACATGAACGTGTGAACCTAATCAGGAACAAAAAAGTGGCAGCATACAGAAATGGGCATGAAATTATGGGGATGAGAAAGTAGTTATGGTTAGTTGGAAGACAATGTGACTGTGCAAAAGTTAAAAGTATTTCTGACACTATATGGTTCTGTGATGGTTATGGTTAGTGCAGCTAATAAGTTGTGGTGGGTGAGAAACAGAGAATCTGAACTAAATAATGGGGTTGTCATTGGAAGAGGGGGCTGACAGAAAGAGGAATGATGTAGGAAACATGAGGGAGCTAAGAGACACAGGATTAAAAGAAGAGAGACAGACATTCACAGGTCTTTGGCAGACTGTTCAAATTCATACTCAGAAATAAAGTGCTAACATAGGGATTCTATATGCAGGCATATCAACTTTATACTAACAGGAGTGTTCAAAGAATTAAAATGATGTAATAAAAGCCCCTTACCAATTAGTATATAATGACGTCATGGTGTGTTCCCCATTTACATCAGTTGATTGCGTCTGTTGCAGTAAAGTGCTACGTATGATCCGCGTCACATCAATATTTATCATGTGCCCAATGGACTGTAGAGCGCAGAGGTAAGAACGCATCCCCTGTAGAACCTCTGAGGGTCGTTGAATCTCTCTCGTTGTTGGATTCCAGTTCAGCATACTGACCAATGCCCTGAAATACATGGCCTACTTAGAAATAGCATTGAAACGTATGCTAACCGCGAAAAATTAGAAGAACAAGTTATTTTGTTTCTGCTTCAGATTTTGCTGTTAAATTAAAGGGATACTATAGGCATTAAAACTACTTTAGCTTAAAGAAACAGCTGTACTGCTTAAATCTCTGCTATTTAGGAGTTAAATCATTTTGTTTCTGTCCATGAAGCCCCCTTTACTAGTTGTGACTGACACAGTCTGCATGAAAATAAAAATGGTTTCATTTTCAATCATATGGTAACTTGCTTTATAAGTTATTTCCTGCTCTGTAAATTAAACTTAAATAACACATGGGATGCTCCTGCAAGGTCAAGAAGGCTATTACCAGAGCAGGAGATAAGAAATTGTAAATTAAACAAAATGTTCAATAAAATTATTTTAAACATTACATCACTATTTACAGGAAGTGTTTAGGCAGGCTGTGCAAGTCACATACAGCAAGGTGTGACTATGTCTGTATAAACAAAATAATTTAATTCCTAAATGGCAGAGATTAAAACAGTGAGACTGCAGGAGCATGATCTATGCACCCAAAATTGCACCAGTAAAGGAACACTATAGTCACCAGAACAACTACAGCTTAATGCAGTTGTTCTGGTGAGTATAATCAGTTCCTGCAGGAATTTTCATGTAAACACTGCCTTTTCAGGCAAAAGGCAGTGTTTACATTGTCCCCTAGTGACAACTCCAGTAGCCACTCCTCAGATGGCTACTAGAGGTGCTTCCTGGGGCAGTGCTGCACAGTGTCCCGCTTCCTTGCCGATTTCAGCCAATCCAATACTTTCCCAAAGGGGAATGTCAGCATGAAGGTGGATCAGGGCGGGGCTAACATTGTCGCTGGAAATAAGGTATGTTTTATTAACTTTTAAGAAGGGTAAAGGGGGGGGGCAAGCCACCTAAATGGTGGTTTTAACACTATAAGTTCAGGAATACGTTTGTGTTCTTGTAGTGTTCCTTAAAGCTAAAGGTGTTTATGTGACAATAGTTCCAATGTCATTTCTGTTAAATCCTGCTCTGGCCCCTAAAGCCAGTGGTGGAACCAGGGTCATAACAGTCACTATTGCACCAGGCCATGAACTTCTGCCTATTAAGGGGATCCTCTACCAGCTACTAACAAACTTCTAATAACATATGAAACCTGCTATTGCCTTCAAAGCATAGATGAGTGACAGTGAGCTTGTGTGTTAGCTTACCTGTTTGTCAGTGAGCTTGCTTATGTTCGTCTTAACTTGCTTATGTGCATGTGAGCTTGCCAGTATGTGTGCAAGCTTGCCAGTATGTGTGCAAGCTTGCCTGTGTGCGTGTAAGCTTTCCTGTGTGTCAGTGGGATTGTTAGTTAGTTTGTCTGTGTGCATATTCATTAGCAAAATAAATGTGTTTGTGTATATATGTAGGACATACTTCTGGCTAAACTACCAGGGTCCAGTAAGAGTAAAAACCTGTTTTAGTGCTAATGTGAGATACACAAAGCTCACACTCAATCACACTCAGACATCTCCATACACACTCACACTCTGACATCTCCACAACAATCCAATTCAGGCAGCCCACAAAATCCCACTTAGCCAAACTTACAAATAAATGTTACATCAGCCAACCACCGCAAACACACTCAACCACCACACACATCCAACTCATGTGTACTGCATAGGGGGGGAGCAACAAAGATGGCCTTTTTTCATTCTTCTACTGGGGCACAGTGGTTCCAAGCTCTCTCTAGAAACACTGCTTTCACATTTAGAATATTAGTTATGGCCAATTTAGAAATAGGTAAGATGGTGATTCGGTAAAAAGTAAATGTGCCCTGTAGTATAAAACACAGCATATAGCTAAATTAGATATTTTAAATACCCAAGTTGCAGAAGTTTATTTAATTGTCTTATTTGCGATTCAGTGCTGTGGAATATGTCAGAGATTTATAAATAATCTATGACTCATAAAAATGATGGCCAGTGTGCACAAATCAAAGAAAATGCCAAAGTTTTATGATGCAAAAGAAGCATTGCATATCTTGCTCTCCATAAGAGTGTGGAAGAATATGATTTCAAGTAAAACTGCAACACGCTTGTAACGATTGCAGCAAGTAACATCAATCTTCATGGCATCCTCATCACCCATAAAATCAGCGGTACAAGTTCTTGCTACTTCAATTTAAATACCCTTTACAGACAGTTTCAAATAGAACTGTCTGAAGTCAAGGCTGATGTATAATCGCTAAAACTGCCCAGGGCCCTTTCCCAGTCTCCTTGTGTTAATGCAATACATTAAAAAGAGATTTTTAAATGATTGCGAAACTTCGTTACAGGGAAAATGTGCAATATGTGGCTGCATTTTTAGATTTAATATTTTTTTCGAAATGATTTTGTTTTTTTAAAACATCACGCAGAATATGATGTTCTTTATACATGGATTAGTCAATCTGTGTATGTAATAACGTTATACCTCTGTAAAAACTGATAACTATATTTATAAATGTTACATGGAATGCAAGTAAAGACTTGTAGCCACAGGCTTGATCTTAGAAGGGATCTAAACATGTTATTCTGTAGTCTTACAGCATTTAACTTTTTTAAAACAATCATATAATAATAAAATACAGATTTTAAAGACTAGTCTTGTAAAGTCTAGCAAAGAAACATCTAGTATAAGGCATAGGCAACCTTCGGCACTGCAGATGTTTTGGACTACACCTCCCATGATGCTTTGCCTGCATTATGTGTGTAAGAGCATTATGGGGGGTGTAGTCCACAACATCTGGAGTGCCGAAGGTTGCCAATCCCTGATTCTAATTGCACAGTCCTTAGAAATATATACTCTTAATTAGATCTATTTAAAACAACAACAAAAAAGAAAGAACTGGAAAAAAAAATAGGTCAGGGAATGTGCCTTTTTATTTGATTTTTAAAGAGTATTTTTTTATATAAAGGCTACTTGCTTAAAGCATTCATTGATCTGTGAATAAAACAGTCATACTCATTCTTCAAAGGGCCAGTAAACTATTTTTTATAACTGTCGTTTTTTTTATAAAAGTCAATATCAAAAGCAAAATAATTCAGAATGAGGATAAAACAAAATGTATGGCATTTTATTCTATGCTGGGCCTCGCCATGTTTCAGTGTGAAGCATGCATTCTGTCTCTGACAGTGATCAACTCTCATAAGGTTATTTCCAAAAGTGAATTTCAAATGTAAGGTCAAAAGTAGAAATCTAAATTACTATATAGGGAAGCTAAAGTAGAAGTCTAAATCACTATATAGGGAAGCTAAAGTAGAAGTCTAAATCACTATATAGGGAAGCTAAAGTAGAAGTCTAACTCACTATATTTTTCCCAGTTTGACTATTTTGACTTTAAATTTGAAATTCACTTTGAATTCATGTTTAATTTTCAATTTAGTAAATAATCCTGAGAGTGAATGATTCCGTATAATATGGGATCAATAGGGTCTAACTAGGGCACCTTTACTAGATTCCACCCAAAACAAGTTGGCACATGAACACGATTACATTCTGAAGTAAGTGCAACGAGTTCTTCTAATATTGTGTTTTTGTTCTCTTCTACTGTTACAATATCTAATATGAGTAAGAACTGTAATTCATGTCCAGTGAATGTATCATATAATTCCATCACAGATGTGGCAGAAATAACTAAAGGAGCAATAGTTAGAGACCCAATCTGTTAAAGGGAAGTTCTTCATCATCAGAACTCACTGCTTGGAATAGGCAAGTATGAGGAAACAGAACATGATGTTCCAGTTTGGATCCCTCAGCCACATAGTTTTCCATTATAGATAGGACTACATATATCAAGGCATAGCAGGTGCTATTCTGGATGCAAATTGTTGAGAGCCATTCCTTTGGTTTCCATGGTGATTTGTCTTTTATCACTGTGCCCCAAAATAGCCAATATTTTTGCTCTGATAAAGCTCTGTTTGCATTTGATATTATACATACCGGCCGAGTTTGACCTCTAAGTGGGAGCTGAGGTATTCTGACGGTGTGACCACATGTTCAAACACTGTTATACTTTTGATGTGGTTTAAAGCCAGGGAGAGTTCACACAGTGTCAGATGTATCTTGTCCATACTGTGAAAAATGGAAAAACAATTTATAACAAATAATTACATCATGAACAGATAAAACATTTACTTTAATTTTTTTTAAATTCATTTTTACACAATCGATTTTATATTCAGTTACATAATAAGATTCTGTGAAGGCCATTTTGAAGTCCAAAGTCACAAATGAAAAGAAAATGATTATTGTATTTCCAAAAACAATTGAAGCAACAACACTTTTCTGACTTTCCTGAGCCATTATCTCAGCAAGTGCGCCAGGGACAAGATGATTACAATATCTGGTACTGAGCTGGGTAACTGAGTGATGGTGGAGAGCATGTTAGTTATCACATGCCAAGTTTATTAGATACCACTGGAATGTGTTGGCCAATGTCACCAGTGTAGTGATTACAGGGTTCTACCATTCAATAGTCATATCTAATGTATGTTTTTACAAATGAACACTCAAACCACTAAAAAGTGGCAGAAGTGGCAAATGAACATGGTACAATAGGATGCAAAGTCAGATGAGAAGGAAATGGCATGGCAGGGGTTTCTACAAGATCAAAAAATAAAAGTCTAGAAATTATAGATAAAATGGTAGATAGATAAATGATAGATGAATTGAATGTTGACCTGGACCCTCTACTTTTCTCACTCTATACATAGTGACCACAGTAACCTAATTGCTTACAAGTGCCTTGTCACTCTACTTCCACTCCCACTTTTTTATATAGAAAACTAATTAACATGGTTAATAGTCTTAACACTTGTTGTTTACCTCTATTTTATGCACTTCGTCCTATAGATTATGGTCTAATTTTGATCTAGACTTTGATATTACCTTAACGTTTGTGTAATTTATTTGTTGTCTTTTTAATACCCATCATACAGTGCTGCAGAACATGTTGGTGGCATATTAATAATAATAATAATAATAGTGATAATAGCTGAACTCACGTTGTAGTCACACTGCGGTCTTTCCTCTGACTCTCGGCTCCGGGTTTTTCCCTTTCTGGTTCACCTTTCTTTGGTGGCGGTTTTTTCAGTTTCTTGTTTCTGGCTTTGCTTATTGTTGCAGCGCAATGCTTTGGGAGCAGCTGAAAAACACAGACACAACAAAATAACAGACATATTCATTCACCTGATTGTCAAAACTATAATATTTCTTACTACACCTGTTCCTAATATATACAAATGATTTATAAAAGATTACCGCATCCTCCTGCACCCAGGATAAACTTGAAGTTTATAACTAAATTACTGCATGCTTTCCCAATTGAGTCTTGCTAATGGTATATAGCGAAATTACTGCATCCCTTTGCACATGACCGTCAGGACAATACAGTGGCCCAACACGCAGAATTAAGTCAAACACAGAAATTTAAAATTTACCTTGAATTCGCACTTTAGTAAATAAACCTGTAAGTCATTACAGCAGTTTATAGTTAGATCACTGCTTTCTCTTGAATCCGACAGATATACTAATGGCTTATTGCAACTCTGTGGCACTCTCCTGCAACTCAGGTATACTAATACTGGATATACCTATATTATTATTTTCTATAAACAAATTGGTGCAAAATATTTAAAAAATCCATATCTTATGATTTGTAAAATAGTATCCAAGAATGTATAAACTTCAAATAGTTGCAGATGTCATAATGCTTTTTGAATATTACAAATATGTGATTCATGCGAACAATTTGGGAAATCAGATAGTAATTATAATCATAAAATATCTTCAAACCGTGAAATGAAAACCAATTTGCATTAAATTAATGATGGAAAACACAATGCATGAC
The DNA here is from genome assembly GCA_933207985.1 of Pelobates cultripes. Lineage (NCBI taxonomy): Eukaryota > Metazoa > Chordata > Amphibia > Anura > Pelobatidae > Pelobates > Pelobates cultripes. Next base: position 354,111,258 of record OW240912.1, read on the forward strand.
TTTACTCTGTAATTAAAGGAAACATTTGTGTATTAGACCAAGTGTGACGTCTGATAATAAAAAGATTTTCTTTCCCATTTAACAAATACTAACCTGCTATAGACATAGTTAGGTGATAATTAGTGTCCTTCTCATCAGTGTAACTTCCCTTTTTAGCATGTGTGGGAACGAAACAAGCAGGCCTTAAACAACCAGTTTTAAATTGGAGTACTGCACTAAACTCAGGAAAAGAATATCATATAAAATATTGCTTTTCCTGCACAAATAACATACTGAAAAAGTTGCCCTGAAGTATGTCCTCGCTCATTTTAGCTGGGACTAAATATGTGCTAAATAGGCCTAGTTTATGGACACTGAGGATGACATGTGGGCATGGCTGAAACTTGCTAAATACTTACCAACAATATATTTAATATTAATATCATATTATCCATGCCTTTGTTCTGGATAAGAGACAGAGACACAGACAGATAACGAACACCTTGATGTGTACAATACCTTCTCACTCAGGTTGCTCTGCTCCGCACACATGTCCATGACACAGCCACTGGCATGCTTGCTGATTTCTTCCAAAAAATTGTTGCAGAGACCTAGACCACATTTTTCCAAATGTGGGTACTGAAAACAAAACATGTAAATCATTGCTTCAATGCGTCAATTTGAATTATTAAAAAGGGAATAATAAAGTGAATGCCTACTTTAGGCAACCCACAACTCTCCAGCAGTAAAAAAAAAAAAAACACCAGGACAAAAATAGTGTTCAGTCTTGATATACCATGAATAGTTTACTAGCATTTATGACCCTGCAGAAAGATCAGCACATGTGCCTTGTTTGAAACTATAAAGAGAGAGATCCATGTCCCACCACAACCAGAGCTCAGTAACGTTTCTTGACAACGCTTTTGTGGTTTGTTTTGGTTTTGGGGGTTTTCCTACTTTTTTGCCTTTTGGTCCAAAATTCAAACCCCATGACTACATCATTGATTTGAAATGGTTATAGTGCAAGGAGTCTGTACGTTCAGTGTTTAGCTTTTGCACACTGAGAGTTGAATCACTTAGCTGCCAGAGGTGTCACTTAGCTGCCATCATAAGCCAGACCAGAACAAAGTTCCAGGCTGGCTAATATCAATTATATGCAAAATGGGCACCGATGGCAGCATACGCAGCATGCTGGTGCCATACACCTAACAAGAACTGCAGGACTGAACCCCATATAATCTAAAATAAAAGGGAACGTTAGGGAAAAAAAAGGTTTTAAAAAAATATTTACATGCAAAACTGAGATTTTAAAAAATCTGGCTTGTTATCATAAGGATAATCATTATAGTCATATGGGCAATGAGAGTTTGTTGCACTTCTGTTTTATTTTCAAGATTCTACAGGAGAATTACTGTAAAGTCCCATCTTACCCAGTAGAGAATCACGGTGTTAATCATGGCATATGTCTCGTTTTAACTGTTCGATAGCTAGTCATTTAGAGAAATAAAATGTAGGACAAACTTCGCATCTATTCAAAAAATATAACTTAAAATAAGGAAGAAATAAGAAGAAATGGCAAGTAGCTTTATAGATATATAGTTTTTTATATAAATAAAAGAAAGCCTATATATTTTCCATTACTATGTGAAGGCTGCTTCAGTCCTCGACCATCGCTCACATTGCCACCCGCAGTGAAAGGCTCCTTGTTATGTGTCTGTTTTCCACCAGCATTTTACACTTCTCATGCAGCATTAATTTGCTTTTCCTTATAATTTTATTAAAAAGGCAATAGTATTTTATACTTTTTAAAAGTGTTTTAGAAGTGAATGATGTGTTTGGACAATACAGACATACTTTATGTGGTTTAAAGAGGCTATGACTTTTACACTGTGAATAAAAGTTGAAAATCACGTATAACCTTTTTATGATATGCTTCATTTTCCCTTACACTTATATTAAAGATATAGCACATTAGAAATGTTGTTTAATATATTCTCTTTGCTTTATGCTTTCTCTACGCTGACTGCCAGGTGCAAAGGACAGAGCTTGATGGACAGGGAGCTAAGATGACTATTATGATTGACAGGGAGCTAAGATGTCATTTATGATTGACAGGGCGCTAAGATGTCTATTATGATTGACAGGGAGCTAAGATGGTGACACCTGGTTCAGGATAAAGAGGTGTGGACTTATACATTTAATTAATTTTTGGCACCTCACAAATACATATAGAGATAAGTAAATCAGTTACAGTTACCTTTTAAATAACATTATGACCAATATATCATTACCACTTTCATGATAACCCATTCCTCACCTCCTCTGGACACATATCATGAGAGCAACTTGAGAAGTGAGAACATATCATTGGAAATGCAATGGAATAACGTAGAGCGGAAGGCTCCTCCATTGTTGATAAGAATGTCTTCTCAAAAATTCGGACATGGAAGCTAAAACACACATAAAAAAAAAAAGATTTTAATGAAATTAGAGACCATCATGACTTTATAGAAGTCTTAATTCTGAGAACTGTAGTCCAACAGAAACTTGAAGAATCAAATATGGAGAGATGATTGAAATAATATCATAGCATTGTTCACTCAGGACACGCAGAAAGGCATTAAATAGATTAGAATCTTAATGAAGAGTTCTGATGTTTCTTGAGGCTTCACATGTTGGTGCTTTTACTTAGGAGTCTTCTACAAACTCAGAAGATGCTGATTAAATTACACTAAATGAAGATGACTTGAAATCATAAGTTACAGCTCTTATCTGAACTGCGTAAGAAACTTTATACTGTTGGCTTAGAGAATATTCTTAAGTTTATATTTCATTATACATATTTCATTCTAAGTGGATTTTTTAACATTACCTTGCATTCACAAGTAATAGATTTTTACCAATACATATTTTATGAGTCTTCACATCCATAATAACTATGTCAGTATGTTATAATAAAGAAGAAATAAAAAGTAGGTTAGCTATGTGCATATTTGAAAATATAAATAATAATGCGATAAGAATGATATTGACGAGGAATTCAAATTGCAGTTCAGCGTTACTTAGAAAATAAGATAATGTCTTCCTTTTTTATTTATTCATTTGTACCTCTTTCATTGCAGAAATAATAAAAAATAAAGTAACTTCAAAAGGATGTGAAATATTGGCACATAGACAATGTCATCTTATCACATAGAGTGGGTGTGACAAATTAGATAAAAGTGATCAAGTACAATTAAGGATATTGTAAATATTGTAAAAATTACATTTGTATACAGGCATTACACAGTAATTAAAGTTACACTAAATAAATTGTTACTTGCAAGTACTAAATAGTGTGGTATGTTCCAAGCTCTTCTTATCTCATTTAGCTCTCTGGTTGTCGTAATGCAGAGCTGAAGTTTAACTTGCAAAGGTTGTTGTAGAGCATAGGTGGAGGAAAACAGACACTATTTACAGTACGTCTGCAGATACACACAGCAAAGAATGGTTTACATAAATTTGCTGGCTATTTATTTGTGGTTTTATTTCAACATTGAATCATTTTAATTGTTGCATAATCCAGCAGCAGTATTTCTGCCAAATGATGCTTCAGGAGCAGTGATCCGTGAACACACGCTCAAAAGAGCTACGTTGAGGTTGTGTATGCAGATCCACTTTAAGTTTTCTGTTACGACCACAGGTTAACTGGTGTACCCAGCTACGGGCAATCAGTTGTTCCCGGCCAGCATGGACTGACATGCTTTGGAGTTCCTAGGGAAGACTCCCACAGTAATGGACTCCTTTTGTTACCATCAGCTCCACCATTTCATCACTTCAGTAGCTCATCAACTGCAACTTAACAGGGCACTATTACTTCTGGAGGACATCTGCTCCAGGGCAGAACAACTGCACTGAAGTATTTCTACCTTATACCAACTGTTGTCATCCTGGGAGAAGACCTCACCTTTCAGGTTCCAGTCTCTGTGGGAGGAAAACCCTTTAGATGCCTTTTACAGATTCGGAATAGAACAAAATGGCAGCCTTCACACATCTTAGCTCCACGTGTGCGAAATACCAGGAGACCAACTATTAGATTCTAACCCGTTGGTACGATTTAGAAAATCCACAAGTTTTTCCTGGAGGTTTCTGAGGTGTAGGGATGGGGTTGGATCTCTTTAGTATATCTTCTGGGACTACCCAGTGATAGTCTTGTTCTGGAAGATCATTCACAAAATCATGTTGAAGGTGGCTGATAAGGGGGTGGCCTTTCACCCAGCTGGCATCTTGCTCAAGGGATCTAACCTCCCAGTTTTGAAATTTAAGAAGGTGCTTGCAAGAGATTTACTGTCAGTAGCACATTCACTAATTCCTACTCATTGGCATCAGAGGGACCTAGTGACATACCAGGCATGGCTAGGGAGGGTGGAGGAGATACGCTGGGTGGAGGAAGAGATTGCTTCAGTTTGGGTCAGATTGGAGAAGCACAAGGAGGTATGGAGGACCTGGATGGTTTATCTGACTACCAATGGTCGGAAGCCAGTGGATGGCAGACCTTCTTTTGGGGTCGTTATGGGGTGCAGTGTGTGGGCTTTGGGGTTTGGAGATATAAGAGTACTTTCTTCCCTCCCTTTTGTTTTTTTCTCCTCCTTACCCTCTTCCTATTCTCTTTCTTTACGGCCTTCTTTCTCTGCTAAACTTCCTTCTCTTTAACTTGTGCACCTTTTTATTAGAGTTTGTTGGTTTGTTTTCCACTGAGGGAACAAAATGCTTAGGCCACTGGAGCTAGGGCTGAATGCGCTATTGTGGGAATTTGTGCCCATTCATCCAGTAGAGCATTTGTGAGGCCAGCACTGATGTTGGAGGAGAAAGCCTGGATTGCAATTTCTGATACGGTTGAGATCAGGGGTCTGTGTGGGCCAGTCAAGTTCTTCCACACCAAATTCATCCAACCATGTCTGTATGGACCTTACTTTGTGCCTTGTGGCACATTCATGCTGGAATATAAAATAGCCTTCCCCAAATTGTTCTTCACTGGAAGTAAAGGGCCAAGCCCAACCCTGGAAAACAGCCCTATACCATTATCCCTTCCCCATCAAAAGTTTGCAGTTGACACAAAGCAGTCAGGCAGGTAACATTCTCCTGGTATGTGCAAAACCCAGATTTGCACGTCAGACTGCCAAACAGAGAAGCGTGATTTGTCATTCCACAGAAAATGTTTTAACTGTTCCAGAGTTCAGTGGTGGTGTGCACACCACTCGATTTTAAGCTTGGCATTGTACTTAGTGATACGAGGCTTGCATGCAGCTGCTCGGCCATGGAAAACCATTCCTTAACGCTCCTGTCGCATAGTTTCTGTGCTGATATTAATGACAGTGGAAGTTTTGAACTCTTCAGCTCGAGCATTGGCGACTTTTACGCACAATGCACCTCAGCACTCTGAGACCCTGCTCTTAGACTTTACGTGGTCTTCATCTTCATGGCTGAGTTTCTGCTGTTCATCGATGCTTCCACTTTCCAAAAATACCACTTACAACTGAATGTGGAATATCTAGCAGGGATGGAATTTCACAAACTGATTTATTGCAAAGTAGCATCCTATCACAGGGCTATACTTGATTTTACTGAACTCTGAGAATGGCCCATTTTTTCCCGTAAATGTTTGTAAACGCAGACTGCATGGCTAGGTGCTTGATTTTATACAGCTGTGACAATGGGTCTGATTAAAACACCTGAATTAATTAATTAAGAGGTGTCCCAATACTTTTGTCCATATAGTATAACTATAAACTAAAGAGTAATTTGGTAATTTCAAAAAGAAGAAAAAGGATGCCTGATTCCTGCAGGCTCTAATCCCCATCCAGTGTAAACATTGACGTACAAGTGGGTTCTAAGTTCTGAGCTATCTGGCTCAGGGGTTTCTTTTGAATAGGTCACATGATTATTGATATATAATACCAACCAGAAAGTAGAGAGGTCAGAGGTTTCTGTAATAAGTTCCTCTATGGAATCAAGCATCCAGCTGTGAAACATGATCAGATTCATGACTTTGCCCAGATCTGGATTATCTCGAAGAGACAAGGGTGCTTTCGATACACTGGTATATGCCTAAAGAGAAGAAAGGACAGACAAGAAACCATCTAGAGATAATTCATATGAAGCTATATTTTCACATATCTGGTACTGTTATACAGTCTATTATTACAGGATAATTAATGACCTATATCATTTCACTTTGGTGGTTTTGTTCTTGAAGAAGTCAAAGCAGTAAAGTAATGCAGCTAGCAATATACATGCATATTACGTCAGGTAATGCATTTAATTGAAACTTTACTCAAAAAGTACAATTTCAAAATTACAGATTTTAAAAAATTACAGTGAGACCTAAGTAGCGGACGGTGAAGAATTTTTTAAGAATTAGAGTGTACATGGGCAAACCTGGAACGTCCCTTGCACATGTCTACACAGGTATATGTAAATGTGAATCTGTGAGCCACAGATACTGCAGGATATTCATGTTGTGAGTTTATTCGTGTGGTATGACATGACCAAATCCCCAAAGCTTTGCTTGACATATGTGATTTTAATTAGCGATGGAATGTTTACGAATTTTACACATAGTCTCTGCTGATCCCTATTGGTTTGATTGTGGCCATGATGTTTGGGAGCCAGAGCTCGTTGCTTCTTCCTGCAACTCTGTCTGGTACTACAACCAGGGCCGTCTTTAATGCGGAGCAAAAGGGGCAGCTGTCCCTTCCCCAGTCATTCCTAGGGGGCCCAAAGCACCTGCCCCTTGAGCCCACCGACCGCCATGGTGCGTGCGAGCCACATGGTACTACCACTGCGGGCCGCACAATTAGGGGTCCCATCAGGTAGCCCATGCTCTTAGGGCCACCCAATGGCAATGAGTCTGCAGGTGCCCTGTCAGCGCTGCGGTGCTTTAACAGAGCGACAGGGCCCCCTGTGATGTAGTCAGTGCTAGGAAGAAGTGCAGTCACTTCCTCCTAGCTAACACAGAGACTGCCACGCAGGAGGGAAGAATAGAGGAAGAGCGTGGACTGGGAGAGAGCCCAACTCCCAACAGCCTCAGACAGCCACTGGACTGGAAATCACCATACTGCACCCAAAAGGTAGGAAACAGGAGAGTGACTGAAATTGTATATTTTCCATTTATGTCTGTTTGTGTGTGTATATCTGTCTGCATGTGTATCACTCTGTGTGTATATCTGTCTGTATGTGTGTATGCATGTCTCTGTTTATCTGTGTGTGTATCTGTCTGTATGTGTATCTGTATGTGTGTATATGCATGTGTGTCTGTGTATCTGTGTGTACATCTGTCTGTATGTGTATCTGTGCATCTGTATGTGTATATGCATGTGTCTGGGTATCTGTCTATATGTGTATTTGTGTGTCTTTATGTGTATATGCATGTGTGTCTATATCTGTGTGTATCGGTCTATATGTGTATCTGTTTGTCTGTATGTTTCTCTGTCCTTATGCGTATTTGTGTGTGTTTCTGTCTGTGTATGTGGCTCTATGTGTATATGCATCTGTGTGTATCTGTTTATATGTATGTGTCTCAGTCTGCATGCATATGCATCTGTATGTGTGTCAGTGTGTGCCTCTCTGTATCTGTGTGTGTCAATGTTTGGATCTATATGAGTGTCACCCTGTGTATCTGAATGATTGTCATTAAGTGTGTCTGTGTACCTGCATGAGTGTCAGTGTATCTGTATGTGTATCTCTTGGTATGTGTGTCTGTGTGTCTGCATGTGTGTCAGTGTGTTCCCCTGTGTATCTGTCTGTGTATCTGTATGTGTGTCAGTATTTGTGTCTGTGAATCTGAATATGTTAGTGTGTGTCTGTGTAACTGCATGTATGTCCGTGTATGTATCTGTATATGTGTTATTGTGTGTATCTGCATATTTGTCAGGGTGTGTTTGTCTGTTTATCTGTGTGTGTTAGTGTGTGTCTGCATGTTTGTCAGTGAGTGTATCTGTGTATCTGTATGTGTGCCAGTGTTTGCATCTGTATGTGTGTCAGTGTGTGTATTTCTCTAGGCGGAAAATAAGTGTGGCTAAGTCTACGATTTATGTGTGTGTGTTTTTTTGTGTTTTCTTTATGTGTGTCTTTGGGTGGAAGGCGTGTTTGCATTAGGCATGTGCATGGGGGAAATTTTCGGTTCGGTTCGGCATTCCAAAATTCGGGACTTCCGCAATTCGGCACTTCAACACTTCGGAACTTCGGCAACTTCGGCACTTTGACACTTTGACACTTCGGAAATTTGGCAACTTCAGCACTTCAACACTTTGAAACTTCGGAATTTCAGCATTTCGGAATTTCGGGTCTTCTCTTGCAGCCACTTAGTAGATAACTCCCTAATTCCCACAGTATTAGAAAGTTATCTACCAAAAGGCTGAAAGACCTAAATTGGTCTTTCAGCCAAATTTACTAAGTAAAAATTACTTAGTATTAGTAAATTTTGCCACTACTCGCTATACCGCGAGTTGGGGCATGTCTATTAAACAGTGAGCAGCCTGTGGCTGCTCACTGTTAAAAAAAAAAAAAAATTCCCACGCTGTGTAATTTGGCACATAACACTCTGATTGGTGGATTAAGTAACCAATCTGAGAGTAATGAGTCAAATTACACAGCATGGGAAAATGCCAAAGAACTTTCCCACGCTGTGTATAATGACACAGAGCACTCTGATTGGTGGATTTCAAGCCAACCAATCAGAGTGCTGTGACAGGTAAATGTAGAGACTTACCTGTCAGTCTCTTCATTTACCTGTCAGAGCATTCTGATTGGGTGGCTTAAACCCACCAATCAGAGTGCTCTGAGCCTAATTGCAGGGTGGGGGCAAGGCTTTATAAGCCTTCCCCCGCCCTGCAGAGCTCAGTCTGCATGGAGCCCTCCATGGGTGAAGATGGATTTTTATTTTTTTTTTATTTTTTTTTAAGTGCTTCGGTTATTATGGCTTTTTATTTGGCCTTTCTCCCCTCCCTCCCCCCCCGGCTGCCCTAAATCCTTTTGAGTGTGCACCTTCCTATCACTCCAGCCAGGAACACATGGAGGGGGGAGGTGAGAAGAACACAGGGAGGGTAGAGGGGGGATGAGAAGAGCACAGGGAGGGTGGGTGGGTGTAAGAAGAGACCGCTAGGGGAGGGTGTGGGAGAGGAGAGACCACTATGGGGCAGGGGAGAGCTCTAAGGGACAGAAGGGACAGCTCTATAGGACAGGGGGCAAGACAGGGAGCTCTCAGTTAGTGAGTCGGAGCACAGGCTCAGAGATTCTTAGCCTGCGCTCTGACAACATTGGAAGAGCCGTGAAGGAGCATAACATCAATATCCGTTATAAAACCAGGAAAAGGTGGGCATGGATGGTGAGCTGATTTGGTGGTGCAATGGGCCACTTGACTGGTTTTGCCCCCCAGGCCTAAGGCTGCCAGCCCTCCCCTGCCCCTCCTTATTCTAATTTAGGGCCCGCTCAGGGGTGGAGGCCAGGGGGGAGGACATTAGGTGTGTGTGTCCCTTATTAGTATTTAGGGCCCCCACTCACATTAGGTCCTTCCCCTTATTTTACTGTAGGGCCCCACCCGCCGTTCAGGGGTGGGGGCTGGAGGGGGGCAATAGGGTGGGGGCTCGGGAGGGGGGGGCCCCTTTTTTTTTTTTTTTAAGTGAGCAGCCATAGGCTGTTTAATAGACATGCCTCTACTCGCAGTATAGCGAGTAGGGGCATAATTTACTAATACTAAGTAATCTTTACTTGGTATTAGTAAATTTGGCTGAAAGACCAATTTAGGTCTTTCAGCCTATTAGTGGATAGCTCCCTAATACCTTGGGAATTAGGGAGTATCTACTTATTCATTCCTTGACTGGCTAAGTAACTTACATTTTATATGAATGTATGTTACTTGATTGTTGTAAGTGTTGCAAATGCTTACAGCTGAATCCTGGCTATGTTTGTATACTTTTTATTTAAAATTGTATACAGTGTAACATTCTTCATTCTTCCACTGGGTAAGTATATTAGTTCTTAGGCAATACTGTGCTTCGGAACTTCGGCAACTTCGGCAACTTCGGAACTTTGGCACTTCAGCAATTTGACACTTTGGAAATTCAGGACTTCAACCATTTGGCAATTCGGCAATTCATCAATTCGGACATTCGGAAGTACCTGAATGTCCGAATTGCCGAAACTCATCCGAATTCACATTCGGACCGAAACGAGTTGCACATGTCTAGTTTGCATGCTAGAAGGTGGGCAGGGGGGGACAAGGGGGCCCAAGCTAATGCTTGCCCAGGGTCCAATCAACATTAAAGACGGCCCTGACTACAACGCTAGAAAGCAGTGACATAGTTATAAGGTAGCGAGAAGTCTGCACTCAGGATGTAGCTCAGATTGCACCAGTATATGCAGTTCCACTTGCAGAGGGAAATTCAGCCTGATAATGCAAGAATACGTCATGCACTAAACAAGATTCATTGATCATAGGAACTGCATTACACCAGACCTGGGCAGGTAGAAACATTGGCCACTGTTTTCAAACACAGGGGCCACAAGCACTATGCAGAAATAGATAGGGCATGGAATTCCAACAGAATGAGGCCAAAGTGTAAAAAAATATCTTGAGGTAAATAAAAATCCACACCGGGAAATAAAAACCTGTTCATCATTATTAAACACAATAAAACCAAATGTTTCCTTATATAAGTGGTTAACTTCTTAGCATCATTTATGTTTTACTGACATCTAGTGTCCAATGTAATTATTGCAACAAATAGTTGAAAATGTGAAAACAAGCCAATCTTATAAGTAAAGGTAATAGTACTAGAAAAGGGTCTGTCTGTCCCTCATGTAATTCATTCACATAGAGGAACAAGATATATTAGTGTTTCAACATGAACAAGCTTAAAGCAGCACTGTCACCATCTGGGGACTTTGCAGAATTTGCAAAGACCTCCAATGGTGATATCACCACTGGGGGTCTGATGGCTCTGAGAGCAGGAAAAGGTGAGATCGACTTTCCTGAACATGTCCCTTATGGGCATCACCATCTTCCTCTGGTGGGCTCTCTTCAGTACCTGGAGCTTCAGACCGCAAGATCCTCCAAAGACAAAGCCAATTCCCTGCAGCCATCACTGATGACGGCTGGGTGTTTTGACACTAACTCCGCCCAGATGTAGAAAATGTACAGAGAAAAAGTAGTCGCTGCTTTGTCTCAGTATATCTCTTGATTGTGTTTGAATCTTTGTGATTTTTCGGGGGGGGGGAGGAGGGGAGGGGAAAAGGGGAGTGAAGGCGCAGCTTTAAAACACAAAAACGTGATACAATCAATAATCAGAGGAGGACTGACAGACTTCTCGGCCTCTTGATCAATATTCATAATTTATCATCACTGTGCTTATAGTGCAGGCAGGGAAAGGGACTCCAGGCATGGAGGGAAAGATTGCCACATTCTTGATGTTAGCTGGTGAATTTTCATTCTACTAAATAAAATCTCCTTTATTGCTCATTTAATTATTTTAATAATCACAGAGGAATCTTGGATTTAACACTTTTTAAATACGCTTAGTGCAATATGGATGTCTATAACCTGCAGCAAGGTCATGGCATTGATACAATCTCTAATCAGAGTTCTCAGTAGTTTATACAATCCTGCTTTAATGATACATTATCATCTCCATGGCGATTAATATTCACTATCTGCTTTATTACCTGCAAGCGAAACCAGTCCAGTCTCAGAGCCCGGAAATCAAATTTTTCCTTATGCTCCACTGCAACAGAGAAAGGACAATGTTTTAACTGCGTGAGAATGTACCTACGCACAAATAGATCATCAGATTTAAATGAAAGATGAAACACATAGAGGATCAATATATATATATATATTTCCTGGCCATATCCAGGGCAGCACAACAATGGGTAGCTCCTCCCTATCCCTAACCAGACAGGAACCTAATTAAAACAGAAGGTATAAGTAACCCCTCCTACCCTCAGTCTTTTTGTTCCTGTCCTATTCCTAGTACAGACTTAGTCATTCTAAGACTAGAGAATTTTTTTCTTTTTGGCTTACCTGCGGGTTGTTACCTTCTCCCTCAAGGGAGTTCAGCCTCTCTCCCTTGGGCAGTCTCCAGTACACGGCCCTGTGCAAAGGTGACCCCTTTAGTGACCGGGGGTTTCAACTTGCTGTGACCCTAGGGGTAGCAAGATCATGCCATCTCCATGATTCCTGCAGTGACAAAGAGGTAGCAGGCTGGGCATGCACATACAGAGCATATGGATTTACTTGCGGTGACCCTAGGGGTAGCAAGATTATGCCATCATCCTGTCTCCTGCAGTGACCAAGAGGTAGCAGGCCGGACATGCACATACAGAGCACATGGATTGCAAGGATTAATATGACATTGACTAACATTCCATCGCTGAAAGAGTTAATGTGAGACAGACTAGTATTCCATCGCTGAAAGAGTTAAAGGACCACTATAGTGCCAGGAAAACATATTCGTTTTCCTGGCACTATAGTGCCCTGAGGGTGCCCCCACCCTCAGGGTCTCCCTCCCGCCCGGCTCTGGGGAGAGGAAAGGGGTAAAAACTTACCTTTTTCCAGCGCTGGGCGGAGAGCTCTCCTCCTCCTCTCCGCCTCAGTTACGCCCCGCTGGCTGAATGCGCACGCGCGGCAAGAGCTGCGCGCGCATTCAGCCGGTCACATAGGAAAGCATTCATAATGCAAATCACAGTGAGAAGCACGCAAGCGCCTCTAGTGGCTGTCAATGAGACAGCCACTAGAGGATTAGGGGGAAGGCTTAACCCATTCATAATTATAGCAGTTTCTCTGAAACTGCTATAATTATGAAAAAATGGGTTAACCCTAGAAGGACCTGGCACCCAGACCAGTTCATTAAGCTGAAGTGGTCTGGGTGCCTAGAGTGGTCCTTTAATGTGAGACAGACTAGCATTCTATCGCTGAAAGGGTTAAAGTACAACTCACTATCTACTTTGCCATGGATTTACTTGCTGTGAACCTAGGGGTAGCAAAATTATGCCATCAGCCTATTTCCTGCAGTGACCAAGGAGTAGCAGGCTGGGCAGGCACATACATATGGAGCATATATATGGATATAACCCCTTCTACCCTTCATCGGTTTCATCTAAATGGTAAGAGATTCCTGCTAATCTGAATTTCAATCAAACTTATTCCTAGGCTTCTGTGTCTTATTTCAAGGCCTCTGTGTCTTTTAATATATCCACTGGATTACTTATTCCTAGGCCTCTGCTGGGCCTTTTAATATAGCAGCTGGATTAATTTATTCCTAGGCCTCTGTTGGGCCTTTTAAAGGACCACTCTAGGCACCCAGACCACTTCAGCTTAATGAAGTGGTCTGGGTGCCAGGTCCCTCTAGGATTAACCCTTTTTTTTATAAACAAAGCAGTTTCAGAGAAACTGCTATGTTTATAAATGGGTTAATCCAGCCTCTAAAGCCTCTAGTGGCTGTCTCATTGACAGCCGCTAGAGGCGTTTGCGTGCTTCTCACTGTGAAAATCACAGTGAGAAGACGCCAGCGTCCATAGGAAAGCATTACGAATGCTTTCCTATGAGACCGGCTGAATGCGTGCGCAGCTCCTGCCGCGCATGCGCATTCAGCTGAAGAGGAGGATCGGAGGTGGAGAGGAGGAGGAGAGTTCCCCGACCCGGTGCTGGAAAAAAGGTAAGTTTAACCCCTTTCCTCTCTCCAGAGCCCTGTCACTGTCCAAGACACCATAAAACCTGTACATAGGAGTTTACTGTTTTACTCGGGAGACATCGCTGAACTCAAATATTAGTGTTTAAAACTGGTAAATTGTATTACAACGATGATATTTTAAGTAAAAGTGTAGTTTTTTGCATTTATTACAAACGAACTGCACTTTTATGGACTATATTATTGTTGTAATATGTTTTACTGTTTTAAAACACTAATATTTGTGTTTAGTGAAGTCTCCCGAGAATAACAGGACCCCCCATGTACAGGTTTTATGGTGTTTTGGAAAGTTAGAGAGTCACATATAAGGCTTGCATTTCATTTTTTTGACATTGAAATTTGCCAGATTGGTTATGTTGCCTTTGAGACCGTATGGTAGCCCAGGAATAAGAATTAGCCCCATGATGGCATACCATTTGCAAAGGTAGACAATGCAAGGTATTGCAAATGGGGTATGTCCAGTCATTTTTAGTAGCCACTTAGTGACTTTGTGACTGCCATTATGGGGGTAATTCTCATTCCTGGGCTACCACACCGTCTCAAAGGTAACATTACTAATCTGGCAAATTTCAATTTGAAAATGGAACGTTCTATATTTGACCCTGTAACTTTCCAAAACACCATAAAACCTGTTAATGGGGGGTACTGTTGTACTTGTGAGACATCGCTGATTATAAATATGTGCATTTTTTTTGCAGTAAGACCTAACAGCATTATGACATTTACAGCTAAAATGTGAGGCGGAACTACAATTAAAAAAAAAAAAAAATACAAATTTCTCACAGTTTTTTAAATTTTATTCATAATAAATTGTTTCATACATAAATATTTGATATGAAATGAAAGCCCTTTTTCTCCTGAACAAAATGATATATAATAAGTGTGGGTGCATTTAATATGAAAGAGGTGAATTACGGTTGAACAGACATATAGCGCAAATTCCAGTTTTTGTTTACGTTTTGTTTTGATCAGAACCTGTACTATTGACTCCGTCCTGAAAGGGTTAATTGGGTAAAAGTAATATCCCCAGGTTACACTTGGAAACCAGAAAATATCTGAATGTCTCTTTCCTGGTTCAAGATTTTGCAATAATTGTTTCTAGATCCTTTTAATACAGCTGCTGGGTTCACTTATTCTATGTGCTTTTTAATTGCATTATTATATGCCTCTATGTTGGTTTTATGCATTCACTAAATTTATTCTCCTATTTCAATGTCTCTGTACTTGGTAATAGGCTATTCTCTGTTCTGTTCCTCTATCTCAGCCTTTCGACCTGTTTTATTTTAAGTCCCTAAGTTTCTATTCTTACTTTTGGTCCCATTTAGGTTTTTTCCTCTGCGTTTAATCCCTGCGAATATGCAGGTGCTAGTCCAATGGTCACGCCATGCCATTACCGCGCATGCACGGAAATCTGATTCGCTCGTGCGTCCAATGTGAGTCCAGTTGCAGTGGTTGCAGGGTCATATTGGCTTTCCCTTTTCAGCACAATGTTTTCTTATAGGTTTTTTCCTATATTAAGTAATTAGATTTGTGTGCAGTTTTCATCTTAATTTGAATTCTTCTTTTTGGTTTTGGTAAGTTTTTCTTGATTGAAGGTATATTACTTATTTTTCTGTATCTATCAATCTCTACTTGTTTAGCAGAGATTTTCTTTGTTAAGGATAAAAAGAAATCTTATGCAGTTATGGATTCAGATCCCTCTGCTCCCAGAAAAAAAGGTCAAACTCTAAGAGACATAGGTAAGCCATTCTATTTTTTCTGTCATTACTAAACAAAAGAGTGCCTATCAATAATTGGAATTCCCTATGATGATAGCTCTACGGGAAGAAAATAATCCGGATCATACAAGGGAAGTCACACTAAAGAATTGTTTGTGAGGCATATGATAAGAGATCCTTGTAAAGGTAAAGTCTCTGCACAGACTGTCTGAAACTGGCTACAGGCCCATCTACCCATGCCCCGTGTATTATGCAATATTAACAGGAGGTATCTCAAGACGTCATAGAAGCTTGTCCTCTGGACAATTTCCAGAATGAATTCTCTTGGGAATCCTGGGAGATAGAACCATTCAGAGATATGAAATCATCGGATGAGGATATTCAGCCTATTTCAGTAGTTCCAGAATCCGCTCATTTGATTTCCAGAGTCCTTTTACCTCTAGCCTTTCTTTTCGGATGTCAGAGGGTGTAGAGTATCTTTTCCAGTTCCCAGTCCCCTTAGGATCCTTAATGGAGGAATGGTTCTACACTGAGAGAGGTTTTCAACACAAGGGAGAATCTCAGTCTTCATCCATTGGAATTTCAAACACTAGTACCTGGGACTCTGCTCCTAAGTAGTAGATGCAGTCCTTAGACTGGCTAAATTTTCCTCTCTGCCTGTAAACAATGCAGGATCTCTCTGAAACTCCATGGAGTATACATGGTTCTGCTCCTCTCTAAAGCCTATGTGGCAGCTGGCACAGGCTTTCATCTTGCTGTAAGGTTTTACCTCAATCTCTAAGGATCTAAGATTGGTATGGTTAAATTGGAGGAGCATATAAGAGATAAATTTCCTTTGTCTCTTGACAATTTACAAGTCATTAATCCGGGAATAGTCTTCAGCTAAGAAGCCTATATAGGTTGCATTATATTCTAGCCAGAAATATGACTTTCTTTGTGTCTATTAGCTGGGCTCTTTGGCTTAGTACCGGGTCCATAGATGCATCCTTCTATATTAATGGATCAAGAGAGGGCAGGGCAGGAAAGCTTGTCTACTTCAAGACCTAAGGTTCAGGAGACCCTTTCGATCCAAAGATTCTCTATAACTTCATTCTCAGACCAAGGTATTTCACACCAGGAAGAGTGTGGTAGATCTCAACCTTGATGTAAGTGGTCATTATTCTACCAGAAGAAGAGAAAAGGTAAAAAGAGATGCTTTGTAAATCTCATGGCTTCCCTTCAATTAGAGGAAGCTATTGTGAGATTTTTTTTTATTTTATTTTTTAAAGCAACTAGAACACAAAGAATCTGTTTCTAACAGGTGTTGGAGATCCATTCTAATTTACAGGATTCTTGAACATTCTTATTTATAAAGGTAGTATTCCTAGTACATTGGAGGATGTCTATAGATTTGCAGGATGCTTATTGCCATGTATCCTTTGCCTGATATCACTTTTATTTTTACATCTTTATGGTGAAAGATGAATGTGTGCTGTAGTCACCTATGGTATAGCTGGGAATACAGTTTGACATGGTCCACAGCACGGTGCAGCTCTTTTCAGACTAGTATATTACCCCAGCAGAGAGAGTTTTGATCCAGGTCCTCCTCCATAGATCTGATAAGATGTCACAAGGGTGGAGGTTAACTTACCTATGGAAATCCTTTGGACAGTGATAACCATGAATACCATCCACTGGGTTGAGGAACCTTTCTCCAAATTCAAATATGTTCAGGAAAGGGACACCATTAACATCCAACATTTCTCTTCTGCATAGGTTGCAAGAGCCAATATCAATCATCCTGACAGTTCCATATTAATACCCAGTCCATGGTTTCCACGTCTACTTATCTTCTTCAGTCCTTCCATGGGATCTCCCACAATAGTTCTTCCCTCTTCCATCAGGTCCAGTGCTACTTTCCTCATTCTGAAGGTTTTGATAATGTAGAAGGGCTTAAATATAAAAGTTTTTGAACTACAGTGATTAATACCCTTCTGAGGGCCATGGGAAACGTATATCATTGGCTACCTTTACAGAGTTGAGATGCCTTTTTTCCTGGTCTATTTCTAATTAGGTTTTCATTCAAATTCATTCTACCAAGAAGGTTCTAAGTTCTTCAATCCAGGACTTATCTAGGAATTGGCCACATCCCCTCAGAGATATGTCTCAGCACTCTGATCTCTCTTTTCGTGAAAGGGCTTTAATATGGAGGTATCTAAATTTCTGTTGGTTATCTTCATATGATCCCACGGTTATCTATTGCTTTCCGTGGAATTCTTTCCTGTTTTTTTTTTTTTTGGTTTTTTTTGGTTTTTTAGGGCTCTGAAATCTTCACACCTTCACACAATTGCTTAATATTAAATTAGCTCTATCGGTGACATTGGCATGGACTGAAGGATACTAGATCCTCAAGCACTATGTTGCATAGAATGTAGAGTCAATAATAAAACTTTCTCCTCCTGTCCTAGATAGATGCCTTAAGATTTATTTTTATAGATCCGCTTTCTGGACTTCTTCTGTTTATCTTTACTAATAGATAGTCATGTGCCGAACGGGCAGCGAACGGTTCGCCGCTGACTCATCATTGAGTAAACTTTGACCCTGTACCTCACAGTCAGCAGACACATTCCAGCCAATCAGCAGCAGACCCTCCCTCCCAGACCCTCCCACCTCCTGGACATATGTGTAATTCTTTCCCATCCATGGTTGTTGCTTGGGTATTACCCATTGTTGTGCGGCCATGGATATGGCCAGGAAAAAGGAAAATTTATTCCTACTTACCGTAATTTTCTTTTCCTGGTCATAGGCCATGGCAGCACAAAGATCCCGCCCTGGGATATTGCTGGAAACAAGACTGAGGGTGGGAGGGGTAGGAGGGGTTACATAATACCATCTGTTAATTAGGGTCCTGTCTGGTTAGGGATAGGGAGGAGCTACCCATTGTTGTGCTGCCATGCCCTATGACCAGGAAAATTAAAATTACAGTAAGTAGGAATACATTTTCCTTTATAAAAGATTATTCAGTGACATATGACCTTCCCATAATTCAAAGTGACCTTAAAGAGAATTTCAAATTATTTACCGAAACTGCTGAACCAAAAATATAAGTGACTTTAAACATTTTTCCAATTCAGTTAGTTTAACCTAAAATGTAAAATTTACTCTGATTTTACTTTAAATTCTAGCAAATTTACACTTTAGTGAATAACTCTGATAAAGTTGCATTTTTACATATTAATGTTGAAGAGTGTTCATGAAATTCTCTGTATTGGTGCATGTTATAAAGGCTTCACCTTGTTTTATATTGAGGGCAGACAGGGTGCTCACGAATGAAGACATGATCACAGACTCTTCTTCAGGACAGACTGTCAAATTCTGAAAGAAATATAAGAAGCGTTGTACATCAATATTGTCTGACACCCAGATTACAAGGAAAATTGTCTGAACACACTGGCAGAATGTCAATGTTCTCAAGCTATACTTGAAGTTAGAATTATTTAAAAGTGTGTGTTTAACCCCTTAAAGACCAAGCTTCTGGATTAAAAGGAAATCATGACATGTCACACATGTCGTGTCCTTAAGGGGTTAAAGAAGGCTTGATCTACTGTCAGTGGTTAAAACAGTTTATGTATGTACAATTCATTTCATCCCAAAGAGAAATTCAGCAATTTCAAAAGAAAAATTTAAACCGAAACCAAACTAATCGTAAACAAACTGAAAAACAAGTTATACTAAACAGCTGAAAGATTAGTATTAAGAAAAGGGCTAATATTTTTTTAGCAGTTTACTAGATAAATCCCTAATTTTGTATTCTTAAATATACCTTGTAAGGATCGAAAATTAGGGAGCGATCCACTAAACAGTGGAAAGATCAAATTTAAGAAAAACACTTTCCTAATTTTGATATGTCAGTTGTTTAGTAGAGAGTTCCCTAATTTGGTATCTTTAACCATCACACGTAATTCCACATAAGGATAGCAAATTAGGAAGCTATCTAAACAGCTAAGAGATCAAATTTAAGAAAAGTATGATTCTTCATTTTGCTCTTACAGCAGTGTTTAACAGATAACTCCCTTATTTGGTAATTGGTATCCTTATGGAATTTCCATGTAAGGATAGCAAATCAGGGAGTTTGCTACTAAACAGCGATCGGATCAAAATTAGCTTTTCTTAATTTTGATCATTCAGCTGTTTAGTAGATAAATTAAGTTTGCTTCCCTTATGTGTGATTATATAAAGATACCAAA
The DNA here is from genome assembly GCA_933207985.1 of Pelobates cultripes. Lineage (NCBI taxonomy): Eukaryota > Metazoa > Chordata > Amphibia > Anura > Pelobatidae > Pelobates > Pelobates cultripes. The sequence continues at coordinate 354,130,905 of OW240912.1, forward strand.
TAAGGGTGCTATCTACTTAACAGTTGATAGATCAAAATTAAGAAAAGGGCTTCTTAATTTTTTTATTCCATCAGTTTAGCAGAGAACTCCCTAAATGGGTACTTTTCCTTGGTAACATTGGGTTTCCAAAAATGGGTTTCCAAAATTAACACATTTTCAAACCAAATTTTGGTTTGTCCGAATCAATATTTTCAGAATTTTGGAAAACCTGACATTTTGAAAATCGCAAACTAATCCAAAAATGAACCAAAATTAAATGTTTCCATCTCTACAGTTTTTCATTATTCCATTTTTTGAAATGCAATTTATGAATACGAATCTATTTACCTGAAGGATTTCACTGAGGACAAGGGCATCGAATTTAGCCATATACTGGATGTGGTATTTCTGTATGATGGGCACATGTTTTCTTAGGGCGACCCTTATCTCCTCCATGTAAAAAATCAGCTCTGCAATGTGCCTGACATAATCAAACAGCAAGAAAGAATCACAGAAATATATTGTCTACCATATAAAGAAATACAAAGAAAATAAATGAAAGTTGGCAAGCCTACGAGGCCCCTGTGCTCGTGGGGCACAGGCAACTTAACATGCTATCAGCTGCTGCAGTTATACTATTAACTCTCTCTGCTATCACATACAAATGCCTCTGCTACCTCTTGTCTCATCTCCCTAGTTTAACCTTTAGATTGTAAGCTCTACCTGTTGTATCGGTCTGTTCTTATTGTGTTTGTCTTTTTCCCAGTTGTACAGCGCTGCAGAATTTTTTGGCGCTTTATAAATGCCAGTAATAACTGCCCAACGTGCCCATGCGTTAAGACGACTCTGGACTGAATCCACCAGTTTTATTCATTTATTGATACATGAAGGTAAATAACACACCTAGAAAAGGCTGAGTTAATCAGTCGGATATTAAAAATTATTGATGAAGCTTGTATTATGATGTGTGTACTTTTTATCTCCGCAGTCTTACTAAACCTGTTATTTTTTTTAAATGTGATGCTTATTGTGTCAATATTAAAGATTCACTGCGGACCCCTAAATCACTTTAGCTTGCTGAAATACTTTGTGTGAATAGTGTGTTCTCTTCATTTTACAAACCGTGTGGATTTCAATAGAAATTGGCACTTTCCTCAAAAGATCCATCTTTCTCCTTATCGGTAATACTATTTTTACTAAAACGAGCGTATCTATGTGAATTTACATAGCTGACCTGATCGGTGTGGCATGTGTGTAACTGCATGGTAATAGCATAGATTTATTTATTATAGTTATTTTAGAATTTATACATTGCATGAATGCTAAACACCTCACATTTTCTTGGCTCTACATATTTTCATTACAAACCAAGCCGATCCTTCCATTTTCAATGCTATTAATAATAAAGTGCAATTTATCTTACACATCCACGTAGTCCTCCGGCGTCTTTGTCTTAGTGACGTGCTCTGCGTGGCGCACAAGCCAGTTAATTTCATCTCGGCCAAAGGATAGAGCCATAAATGCATAGAGAGCCTGCAATACATTGCTTTATGTTATCATACAAAGTGTAACAGTGAAACAAGTGTTTCTTTATAGTGTTTGATACCAATGGTGTGTCTGCAAAAACGCTTTCATAAGTTTTTCGCACAATACATTTGTTTTGCATTAGATATGTTTGCTTTGTTTTTTGTTTCTGCTGAGAAGTGGAGAGACTGTTCACCAGACTTTCGCTAATTTATAGAGTAAAATAGTTGTTGTTTTTTTATTTGGAAATTATTAGCAATGAGAGATCACCATTCTCTCTTTACAGGTGCGGTACTAACATACTACAGATGTATTTTTTTTGTTTGTTTACTTTTTTAATCTTGGATTTTATTTCCCTTTCAGATAAAATGGTTAATTTCACTATAGTCTGTAAATAACTGGAATGGTATAGTGGGGCCCTATGCCTGGCAGGATTCCAGTAAAATTACTTATTTTTAGGCCTAGAAACCACTAAGCAATTTCTTGAAGGGGTTCTCTAAGCAGCATAATGAATATGCCTTGCTGCAATAGTTATGGTGACAACATGACCTATGTGCCGTTCACAGGATCCTCTAAGCAGCATAACTGCTCTACTCTGCTGTTGTGGTTGTGGTGACAACATAGCCTAGGTTTCATCCAAGGCTTCTATGTCAAACCATATATAAGTCTGACAAAAACTGGGGGTCTCCCAAGTACCACTGTGCCTCTTGCATGGCATATTTATATCCTGCCAGTTCAACGTCCACATTAGCAATGCCAGGTTTTACGTAATTTGGACAGCAGTCTTTAACTCCGGGTTCCAGCTGACTTGCTCAGTCAGATAATGTCATCCATATACAGGGCTTTAATAAATCAACAACTGTATATAAAAGGGAGTAGTTTGATTTCCAGATCTTTGGGTAAAAGATCATAAACATTATAGGGTTTATCTACTAAACAGTGAAATGTGGAGAATTTAAAACTACATTTTGAAGTTCAGAGATATCGTGTAACAAAGCTAGCTAACTCTTTTTTTCATATCCGCTAATCTGACCTAACTTTTGAAACCTGGATCTCATTTTAACACAATTCACTAGTGAATACATGGTCACATGACTATCCAACAAAAAGGGAAAAAGGAAAAATAATCTCCTCTCACTTCGGGCCTGCAGGTATTAAATAGCACAATGTGAAAATAAATGCACCTGGAGCTGCAATAACATAAAATGAGGTTACATCCTGGACAGATCCTGTGTACAATTTAGCATGATTTGGTCATCAGATGACATTTACTTTAAACGAATGTCTTTATGGGTATTAGAGAGGCCTTTAGTGGCTTATTTGATCATTACTCTGATATCATGACAAATTATACAAACACTCTCAGAATTAGTGTAGTTAGAACTGTTAGAAATGCAAAGTGAATTTCAAATTTAAGGCAAAGTAGCTGAACTAGAACATTTCTCCTGGTCCTAAGAACCATATAGAAGACAATCTGCCAGAATGATGGAAAACTTTTATAATATGACAACAAAAATACATGAAGTTATATTTAAGTTTTCTTGCATAGCAAGACCACTTAATGTTATCTCGCATATATATTATTCTTCTTATTATAGCCAAATTTACCACCCTAACTCCTCCCACAGTTTTTACACTACATAGACCGTAATATACTGAAACGTGCAGATTGTTCCCGATTGGTATGCTATTACTTTGTGAAACGTTTCACGGAACGGTTAACGGAATATCGTCGTTCTTGTGGCGAAATTTGTCCCATAGGAATGAATCGCGAAATGTTCAAAACTAGAGTGGGAGCTGGCAAAAGCTGAAAAATCAGGACATGATTTCTAAACTGCCACCACTCCCTCATTTTCAAGCCCACCTACACAAATCTTATATCAAAACGTTTAGCTATCCCTGCTGCCACATAAACATGTCCACGGCTAAGCCATAGTTCTGATAGTTTTCACAATATGACCATTTGTCTTTAGCAACTCACAAAGCCGTCTCATTGACATCTCAGAATTGAAACTCCACTCTAGCCAGCTCAAATTTGCCAATGGCAATTTCTGCAAACGGCGACTGTGCCTTCATTTTTAATACTTCAGAGACATACAGGACATGATGCATCATGTAGGCTATCCCTGCTGCCACTAAACATGTCCACGGCTAAGCCATAGTTCTGATAGTTTTCACAATATGACCATTTGTTTGCAACTCACGCCGTCCATTGACATTCATTGAAACTCCACTCTAGCCAGCTCAAATTTATGGCAATTTCTAAACGGCGACTGTGCCTTCATTTTTAATACTTCAGAGACATACTATGCATCTGTAGGTCTGGGTCTTGTGATTTTCACAAAATAAAGCTCTTCACTGTAGGATTTATAGTTTTTAAAATACGACTGTTTGAAAATGGCAACCGCCAATATACTCTGACCTGTGCCAGGCTGGAGCAGCAAGTGATGTCATAGAGAGGGCCTTTTGTACCCAGGCTAATGTTTTTATAATTATATGTTTTTTAATGTAACTGTGAAGCACTTTGGGCAACAACGTTGCAATTAAATGTGCTATATAAATAAATAAAAGTTGAAATGCATTTCTCACTCTATCAAGCTTGCCATGTGCACTTTTAAATTTGATCTTTACTCACTCCAAACACTCCACACAGTTACTCTGCCCAGTCCAACCTTTCCACAGTTACTCCAGCCACTCCAACCACACAACAGTTACTCAAGTCACTCCACCCAGTTACTCTGTCCACTCCAGTTGTAGACTACTGGTGGAGGCAAGAACACTTCACACAATTTCCCCAGAAATTTTAACTTTTCTAGTTTCTCATGTTCTGCAAAATGTCTCCTGTGGTTTCACATTACAGACTTGCGTATTTATTTATTTTTTGTTTACTTCTGAAAGTATAATTTACAGTATCTTCATTTTATTATCTTTTCATGTGACAACACTGAAGAAATGACACTCTGCTACAATGTAAAGTAGTAAGTGTACAGCCTGTATAATAGTGTAAATTTGCTGTCCCCTCAATATAACTCAACACACAGCCATTAATGTCTACACCTATGGCAACAAAAGTGAGTACACCCTTAAGTGGAAATGTCCAAATTGGGCCCAAATGGCCATTTTTTTTCTCCCTGGTGTCATGTGACTTGTTAGTGTTACAAGGTCTCAGGTGCGAATGGGGGGCAGGTTTATTAAATTTGGTGTTAACGCTCTCACACTTTCTCATACTGGTCACTGGAAGTTCAGCATGGCACTTCATAGCAAAGAACTCTCTGAGGATCTGAGAAAAAGAATTGTTGCTCTACATAAAGATGGCCTAGGCTTTAAGAAGATTGCCAGACCCTGAAACTGAACTGCAGCACGGTGGGCAAGACCATACAGCGGTTTCATAGGACAGACTCCACTTAGAACAGGCCTCGCCATGGTCGACCAAAGAAGTTGAGTGCACATGCTCGGCGTCATATCCAGAGATTGTCTTTAGGGAAATAAACGTATAAGTGCTTCCAGCATTGTTGCAGAGGTTGAAGGGGTGGTGGTCAGCCTGTCAGTGCTGAAACCATACGCTGCACACTACATCAAATTGGTCTGCATGGCGGTCTTTCCAGAAGGAAGCCTCTTCTAAAGATGATGCACAAGAAAGCCCGCAAACAATTTGCTGAAGACAATCAGATTAAGGACATGGATTACTGGAACCATGTCCTGTGATCCGATGAGACCAATATAAACTTATTTGGTTCAGATGGTGTCAAGAGTGTTTGACGGCAACCAGATGAGGAGTACAAAGACAAGTGTCTTGCCTACAGTCAAGCATGGTGGTGTGAGTGTTGTGGTCTGGGCCTGCATGAGTGCTGCCAGCACTGGGGAGCTACAGTTCATTGAGGGAACCATGAATGCCAACATGCACTGTGACATACTTAAGAAGAGCATGATATCCCTTTGTAGAGTGGGCCGCAGGGAAGTATTCCAACATGATAACGACCCCAAACACACCTCAAAGACTGCCTTGCTAAAGAAGCTAAAGGTAAAGGTGATGGACTGACCAAGCATGTCTCCAGACCTAAACCCTATTGAGCATCTGTGGGGCATTGTCAAATGGAAGGTGGGGGAGCACAAGGTCTCTAACATCCACCAGCTCCGTGATGTTGTCATGGAGGAGTGGAAGAGGACTCCAGTGGCAACCTGCGAAGCTCTGGTGAACACCATGCCCATGAGGGTTAAGGCAGTGCTGGAAAACAATGGTGGCCACACAAAATATTGACACTTTGGGCCCAATTTGGACATTTCCACTTAGGGGTGATGTGTTATCAGAATAAATGGTGAGAGCACTCAAAAGAATAAGAATAATATTACCCAAAATGAAGTCAACCTCTGAAATTAAACAAAAAACATATGGTCATAACGTTTTAAACTAGAAAAGCTACAATTTCTGGGGAAATTGTGTGAAGTGTTCTTGCCTTCACCAGTAGTCTACAACTGGAGTGGGCGGAGTAACTGTTATTTATTTATATAGCACATTTAACCCAAAGTGCTTCACAGTTACATTAACCCCTTAAGGACTGGACTGTTTTTGCGATGATGTACATTTGCGACCAGGCCTCTTTTTACACTTTTGTGGTGTTTGTGTTTAGCTGTAATTTTCCGCTCTCTCATTTACTGTTCCTATACAAATTATATATTATTTTTTTCAGGACAAAAAAGGCTTTCTTTACATATCATTATTTATATAATCTCATGTAATTTAATTTAAAAAAAAATTTAAAAAAATGATGAAAAATTAAAAAAAAAACTTTTTTTACTTTTACTTGAAAAATCTTTTATCGGCTACAAAAGAGAATAAAAAAAAAAACTGCTAAATAGATTCAAAATTTTGTCCTGTGTTTTAAAATACCCAGTGTTTACGAGCTTTTTTGCTTTTTTTTGCAAGTTATAGGGCTATAGTTACAAGTAGGATATTGCGGTTTCAAAACATAAATTTTTTCAAATTTATCAAGTGACATTGTAACACTATTATCTGTCAAAAATCTCTGAATAACACCCCACATGTATATATATTTTTTTTAAAGTAGACAACCCAGGGTATTCAATATGGGGTATGTCCAGTCTTTTTTAGTAGCCACTTAGTCGCAAACACTGGCCAAAGTTAGCGTTCATATTTGTTTGTGTGTGAAAAAAGTAAAAAACTAAATTGAACGCTAATTTTGGCCAGTGTTTGTGACTAAGTGGTTACTAAAAAAGACTGGACATACCCCATTTGCAATACCTTGGGTTGTCTTCTTTTGCAAATGGTATGCCATCATGGGGGTAATTCTCATTCCTGGGCTACCATACGCTCTCAAAGGCAACGTAACCAACCTGGCCATTTTCAATGTAAAAATATTTGACCCTGTAACTTTAAAAAATGCTATAAAATCTGTACATGGGGGAGGAGGGAGTACTGTTATACACAAATATTAGTGTTTCAAAACAGGAAAACGTATCACAACAATTATATCATCAGTAAAAGTGCTGTTTGTGTGTGAAAAATGCGAAAAAAAAGTCACTTTCACTGACTATCATTGCTGTGAGAGGTTTTACTGTTTTGAATCACTAACTTTCTATGACACCCTAAAACCTGTACAACGGTATCCCCCATGTGCATGTTTTAGGGTGTCATAGAAAGTTACAGGGTAAAATACAGTGCTAGCAAATTAAATTCTGAACTTTCGGCCTGGGTTGGCAAGAAGGTCCCTCAAATAGCAATTAATAAAATTTACTTAATTATGTAAAAATATTACATAAATACGCACGTAGGATTTAAATCTATATGCATTTTTCTATATTTGAAGTGTACGTGTATATTTATATAATTATTTATGTAATTTTGTATATGGACATATGTATATTTCGTATTATTTGTATTTATTTATATATACATAGATATATATACAATTTCATTCTAAGTGTATTTTGATATAAATATATATATATTTTAATATCAAAATACAGTTAGAATAACATTTCATATAGATATAATTTTTTTTAAATTATTTTTAAATGTTTTTATTTTAATTTACTTATTTGTATTTTATAATATATATACAATATATATAGTTATATACACACACGTGTGTAATTTAATTAGAAGTGTATTTTTATATTAATATATTTATATATTAATATAAAAATACACTCCGTATGACATTATACACACATATATATATATATATATATATATATATATATATATATATATATATATACACACACACACACTATATATTTATTTTACACTAGCAGGGAGACTGCCTGTCAGCAAAGACAGTCCCCTTGCAGGCAGACACATGGACACGTATTGTGACCATGTGATCGCTCTGTTGAGCGATCACATGGCCATAGGGGTCCTAATCCGCCATGGGGAGACTGTCTGGGCTGCAGGCTGTCTCCCCACACCGGGAGCGCCGCCGGGGGAACGACGGCGATCGCGTAAGTACATTGGACCATTAGGACGGTTCAGGACCACCACCAGTCGGCAACGCAAAAATGCCGATTAAGGTCCTGAACCGTCCTCGGCCCTGAAGGGGTTAAAACATACATTTATAAAAACATTAGCTGGTGTACAAAAGGCCCTGTCTGACATCACGTGCTGCTCCAGCCTGGCACAGGTCAGAGTATTTTGGCGGTTGCCATGTTCAAATGGTCATATTTTAAAAACTATAAATCCTACAGTGAAGAGCTTTATATTGTGAGAATCACAAGACCCGGACATACATTTTGATGCATAGTATGTCTCTGAAATATTAACAATGAAGGCACAGTCGCAGTTTAGAAATTGCCCTTCAAATTTGAGCTGGCTAGAGTGGAGTTTCAATGAATGTCAATGGACGGCGTGAGTTGCAAACAAATGGTCATATTGTAAAAACTATCAGGACTATGGCTTAGCCGTGGACATGTTTAGTGGCAGCAGAGAGCTGATTTTTTTATATAAGTTTTGTGTGGGTGGGCTTGAAAATGAGGGAGTGGTGGCAGTTTAAAAATCATGTCCTGATTTTTCTGCTTTTGCCAGCTCCCACTCTAGTTTTGAACATTTTGCCATTCATTCCTATGGGACCAATTTCGCCACAAGAACGACTATATTCCGTGAACCATTCGGCGAAACGTTCCACAAAGTAATAGCAATCCAATCAGGAACAATCTTTGGCTGGGTTCTTCCCAAAGCTGGATATGATGTACCACCAGGAACGCAGGTTCAGGGGGTTACACATTTCTTTATTAATCCAGTAATAAATGAAAATCACAAAACAATTATAGATAAATAAAATTCCAGGAAAGTCCCATAAATAGATAGTCAAAGTCAAAATCCAAATCAGTGATTCATTCAAGGCGTGCAGTCCGAGCCAGCTTTATAAGTGGCTCCACTTATTTTTTTTTTATTTTTTTTTATTTTTTTTTTAAATTTCAAATTGTTTTAATGTTTATTCACATTTTTTTAATTTGCTCCACCAATTTTGAGATCTCATGGTACATTTAGTCACGTATAATTTTACTTAATTCTGATTATTAATGGATGTATAAGGACATTTCTAATGATTTTCAAGATAATTTGCACCTAATATACAATAGGAAATAAGCAGAATGCATTTTGGAAAGGATTTTATTATTTTCACTCTGTAAGAGTTTGAAGTTGGTTGTTAAAATCTAATCTAACCCGGAGCATATAAATTAAAGACGTAACTGAGTCAAACAGTGTGCAATATAGGAGTGTCCTTACCGTGTCCTCTGCCATTGCTTCTCATCCACACTTGTTGAATGTGGAGGAACTTGTTGGAAACTCGGTATACCCCAAGTTCAGCAACTCTGCCCCACCTCTGGGTAATCATGTTAAATACAGTGTTTAGCACTCCAATGGTGCTGAGGTTTATGTCGTAAAGGACATATGTTATCTAAAAACTATTTTTTTAAATATGATAATCCTTTCATCTAGTTTTAGAAGGAAATATCATTTTTTTTTTTTTTAAATTTATAATTTTTTATTGTAGCATAGCATGTGTATAGTTATCATCTCTCATAGTTTTGCTACATTTTAAATGCAACCTTTGCATACAGTGTCACAGGTAGCAGGTAAACATAACAGTCTAGGCAAAGCATAAGTACAATGATATACAAATAGTTATACATTAGATTTCTAGTTGTGGTTGCATGGAGTTAGTAAGAAAAATTAACATTTGCTTGTTGGAGATAGCTTCCTTTTGGGGGGGTATGAGCAAACTGGGAGGTACATGGCAATGCGGTTCTCGGGTGGTCTATTGGGCGGCGGGCCCGCTGGAGAAATATTGTTAAAGTGGGAGCGGACATAGAGTAGTGTCTGAGGATGATAGCCTAAGGGGCCTACATCTGTGACACTCAGTCCGAGTTATAATGTGCTTGCGATATTCAGGTTTTCGGCTGAAGGGTGGCCGCAGCACCACTCGTTCTTGGGATAAAGGGTTGGATTCTCTTGACGTCCCATATCCTGGACATGTTCGCTGATGTCTTTGCTGCTGAGGTAGTGCTTGTAGTGGCCTCCAGGGATATTCCCAAGGTTTGTAGAAATGCTACAGAGTCACTTGCTTGGGTGATGTGAACTCTTTTGCCGTCATTGTTGACAGAGAGTCTGCACCCTGGTCCCCATCTGTATTGTATCCCCTTGGATCTCAGTAGTTGGGTGACTTCTTTCATGGAGTGTCGCCATGTGACTGTTGCCCTAGAGAGGTCATTATAGAAAGATAGCTCAGAACCTTCAAACTCATATGTGTTAGTTTCTCGGGCTGCTTCTTGTACTAGTAGTTTGCCATGGAGAGATTGAAAGCGAATAAGTAGGTCCCGTGGGACGTCAGCTGGGGCTCTTGGTGGCTTGGGTATGCGAAAGTGAAACTCCAGCAAGATGGATTTTGCTTTAGCTTGTGATAGCAGAGAGGCTAGTAATCGGCGAATGTAGTGTGCGACCTCAGAGTCTTGCACAGCCTCTGGTATCCCCCTTATCCTGAGGTTCCGCTGGCGCTTAGCGTCTTCCAGTGCAGCCACTTTATTTTCTAATATAGTGCTGGTTTTCTTTATTTGGGCCATTTCCCTTTGCAGGGTTTCAATTTTGGCTGTTGTGGCAGCTTCATTCACCTCCACAGCCTGTATGCGGGCTGACATGGCACCCAGATCTTCCCTGATTAGGGCCACGTCTGCTGCTGATTGAGCTTTAAGCTCCTTGAGCAGATGGATGATGTCTGCTTTGCTCGCCGGCATTTGTTCAGGAGGTGGGGTACTCTCCCATCTAGTGCTCCTTGCTTCAGCGGCCTCCTCCATACTGTCATCTGAGGAGTGATCAGGGGCTTCCCGCGCGGGCGCCATCTTGGCAGGCCGCGGCCGCGGCATTGCTTTGAGTAAATCGCCGATATTTTGAGAGGACGGCGTCGCCTCATGGTGGAGCTGCTTGGATTTGCGTCCCATTATGTTCCGACCCGCGTTGGTAGCGATTGGGCTTTATGGAACTGCCGATTTCGTTCTTTGTAGGTGATTTTCTCCCGGAGCTCAGTGCTCGTGCGTCTGCTTGGGTAGCTCGCTAGCTCCGCCCCCCGTGGCTCCACTTATGTGAGTGAGACTAACACACAATTTCAATAGTGTTTTTTATTTAAAACGTTATTACCCTATGTTGTTTTTGTTTAATTTCAGAGGTTGACTTCATTTTGGGTAATATTATTCTTATTCTTTTGAGTGCTCTCACCATTTATTCTGATAACACATCACCCCTAAGTGGAAATGTCCAAACTGGGCCCAAAGTGTCAATATTTTGTGTGGCCACCATTATTTTCCAGCACTGCCTTAACCCTCATGGGCATGGAGTTCACCAGAGCTTCACAGGTGCTCTCACTATTTTTGTCTGTTAACACATCACTCTTACTTGTTCAGTGGTTATTGTGGCCCACTAAGGTGATTGTAGCACCAGCACTTTATTCTTATGAAATGTTTACACTTGTGTATTGTATTTTATCCACTTAGGGGTGTACTCACTCATTAATGGCTGTGTGTTGAGTTATTTTGAGGGGACAGCAAATTTACACCTTGTTACAGGCTGTGCACTTACTACTTTACATTGTAGCAGAGTGTCATTTCTTCAGTGTTGTCACATGAAAAGATATAAAATATTTTTACAAAAATGTGAGGGGTGTACTCACTTTTGAGAGATACTGTATATACCAAATAATTAAATCTCAAGCACTAATAATAATATCACTGTACAATTGTTTATATAACGAATGAAACATTTTTTTTACATTATTATAGAAGATTATTAGCACTGTTTTATACATTGAATCCATCACTATCCAGCAGTAGGTAAGTCACTGCAGTTATTTAATCCTGATTAGTTTTATAGACTTTGTTTTATATATTTCAGTAGTTGGGAAAATTTTTCTTATTTATTTTTTAATTATAGAACTGAATAAAAATGTGAGAATAGAAAACTTAGTACAATTAATGGAACAATTTAATCCAGTAACTATTCAAATCTATTCATCACTAATTAGCAGTGTGCCCTACATGAAATAATTCATGTTAAGAATTAGAATATATGTTATCAGGTTTATTGCTTTTAACAAATGTAGTTAAGTTATGCAATAATGGGAGTATTGAGAAAATTGCGCAGACTAGATGGGCCGAATGGTTCTTATCTGCCGTCACATTCTATGTTTCTATATTTACATAAAACAGCAAATGGCAGCCCTGGGCACGATTTGTAGGTCAGAAACATTTTGTATAACTTCACATGTTAGAAAAAGTGGATATATGTTCTCTATTTCATTAGATAGTGCTTTCATTCTCTTATCATTTACCTTAGGGCCTAGAAGTCCAGGTTCATCTGAAAGAATAGCTTCCAGCTCCTTAATTGCACTCCGGAGAAACGCTCTCCTGGCACGGTGAAACTGCCCACTGTGGAGAAAAATTAGATCTAATCAAGAGTCACACTAATTAACCCCTTAAGGACACATGACTGAAATATTCAGTCATGATTCCGTATTATTATAGAAGTTGTGTCCTTAAGGGGTTAATGCTGTTAGGAATATATATACAGGTTTAATTACTAAAGCGAGAATTCAAAGTTTATTTTAAGTGAATTTCAAATTCAAGGTCAATAAATGTTTTCAATCCTTTGGCCTAAAATTTGAAATTTACTTTGAATTCTCACTTCACTAGAAAAATATGTATATGTTCCATTCGGCAGTAGAAATGAGGTGCAAAGACAGGGTTCAAACAGCAGTGGGCAGCAGAACTATTGACATTATTTATTTATGTATTTATTTATATTATATAAAGCACCAGCATTTAGGACTGTGCTGTACAATGGAAGGTCAAACAATGAAGAAATTGGAAGCATATACACTGCAGGAGTAAGGAACCTTCCGCACTCCAGATGTTTTGGACTCCATCTCCAACAGTTCTCTAACAGTTATAATCATGGAGATGGAGTCCACAACATCTGGAGTGCTGAAGATTGCCTACCTCAGGGCTAAATTGTGTATTGTCATGCATTTAATATGAATGTCAAATTGTAGGCCAATGTAGCAAAATTGGAAAATCAGCATAACATTTTAAATACACTTTGTGTTCCTGATAGTTCACACTTTTAGTTAAATATATTTAGAATATGACACTATATAACTGACCTATTTACTGCAAACTGTTCTTTACATTCCTTCACATCCGCCACACGTTTTCCATACCTAATGAGAAAAGTAAAGCTGTCATACATTTGGCAATAATGTTTGTATCTCTCTCCAATTTACCAAAATCGTTATATGTTTATATTACAAAATTCTGAAAAACAAGTTCTTCTCTGGTAAAACTTAAAGGGATGCTATAGCTCCCTCTGCCCCCACCCATCCCTCATAGGCTCCCCCACGCTCACCCTACACCCTAAAACAAGGGTTAAAAAACTCACCCAATTCCAGCACCAATGCCCTCGGAGCTGAGTAGGCTATTCGCTCCTTCTAATTCACACAAAGCATTTCAGCAAGCTACGGTGCTTAGGGGTCTGGAGTGTGCCTTTAAGTTTGTAAGGGCAATTGGGTATTCTTTGTAAATGAAACATACTTTAGGGCTATTAAACTTTTTATATGGCACACCAGTTCCTAATACATTTTACTAGTCAAGAAATATAAAATACTTGGAAATAAGACTGCATATTCAAAAGGAATTCAGCACAGAGAAAAATATTTTATAGTAAGTGTTTATTCTAAGACTTCTAAATGTTTTAAGAAAACTTTTGTCTCACCCTTTCAAGCTGCCAAAGAAGTCCTCAGTTACACGATGAATAAGGAGAACCTCATCCCGGATTAACATAATACAACTACTCCCCTGTAGAGCCAGTTTCCAAAGCTCCAAGCTGGAGGGGTTCATGTTCAATACTCCATGCGACAGCAGGAAGCCAACTAAGAATATAGCACAGGATTCATTTTAAATTGTGATCCATTAACCTAACCACACAAGGGACCATATTGTCATTTATAACTCTAGTTATGTTTAGATAATTTTTCAAGATACATCTTACACATGCAGTATTTTCACCAATATTAAAAATGTACGACACAATATTAAAATAATAAATGACACATGGACATTTCAGGAGTATTCTATCTGTACAGAGTAACACACAATGTTGCTCATGTGTAAAATATTTTTTTTCATGTCATTAATTGGCTCACAAATAAGTCAAAAGTGGAGTAGAATTAAATAAAAGCCCCAGTTGAGCTTTTTTGGAACTGTGCATACCTCATCAAGCAATATGGTAAGATACATTAAAAAAAATCATCTATATTCACCAGAACACAGGCCTCAATTTAATAAGCTTTCTAAATTATTATTATTAATCCTAAATGATTCAATACTATTAGAAAAACTTTCCAAATTATTTATCTACAAACATTTCCATAGACTTGAGTAGTGCTCCTGCTTTTAAATAACTTGGAATATTCTCTAACAGTATTGAACCATTTCGAAAGCTGTTTAAATCAAGGCTATAGTGTCGAGTAATGTATCCTAGTGCTTCTACATGAACTTCATGCACTCTATAATATCCTATAATTATATTTCTTGCATAAGCAATTGACTCCCACATTTACATTCTGAATTCTAGACAGAGGCCAATTGCCATTAACGGTTAGAAATAGCAGGAAATCTGCCAAAATAGTTACTTACTTAGAATCCACCTTTCCATAAGCTCAACGGAGAGATATTCACAGGGCATCTAAACATGACACAGTAAAGCACACATGTTTAATGTGCAATGGTACCAGCCTTATTAAAAAAGTAAATATTTATTCAACAATAAAGGTGCGATATACATTAAATGTGGGAAAAAATGGTTTATTCTCATAAGTTACTTATATCATTATAACTGATATAAAACCCATGTTTTGGGCCTAGTAAATGCAATGCTGTCTCCATAATTTCAAGTGGGAACAGTATGTGTTTTGCTCACTTCAAAATGTCTGGCCTTACCGTGTCAGAACTAGATGGCGCTATCATAGCATTAGGATAGCTAAGCAGGCTAAGTAACTGAGCCCCCCTCCACTGGTCAGCAGGCTGTGTTCTCCGGCAGTATAGGAAGTGTAGGGACATCAAAGCATCATTTACTGTCTGAAATAAAGACAGACATTAGACTCATGGTTTTGCCCCGAACACAGAAAGCACATAAGATTAACCCTTCAGTCTCTCAACTGCTAAGCCTGATGTCTTTTTAGACCTTTGAGGCCTTTTCTTCATTTAATATAAAGAATATGCAAATATACTTTAGTATAGTAGTCAGTTTCATACTCAAAAACAATAGTATAACCAAGATTATACCACCAACTGCTCAGGATTTAGAGATAAGCATATTCTATGCAATTGGGATAGCTATGATACTTAGACCACTGATGAGCTTTAAGTAATGGCTTGATAATCACTGTTGTGTGATATTTTCCATGATGATGAAACTGGTAAAATATTAACATGAATATATCAATTTTCTTTACGAGTACCTCCATTCTTCTTGCTACATAGTAGTGAATGAAATCGCAAAGTGATTTGATGAGTTAATCATCATTTTAAATGTTCACCCCAAAACAACTTGGGAGAACTTTGGTTCATCAAACCATCATATCATTTGGAACTTCTGGGGAGGCTAGTTCAGACTATATTGCAGCACAGCCTTGGTAGCACCCTATTCATTTGATGAGTTGAGTTACTGGGCAAAGTGTCTACTGAAGACCATAAAGACTTATAATTAAGGTAACATTAAGGGCATTTAAAGGATGTTTGAGATAAAGTGAAGAGTATGGGGAAAAAAGCATCAAAATGTTATCATTCACCTTGGTATGAGGTCCAAATTCCTCACTCAATTTTTTAAGAGGATTGTCATATTCCAGTAGCATCTGCCCAAGCCTGGCAAAAGTTGGATCACTGCAAAGGAAATGTTGTGGCAGAAAAACAATGAAATAATTTTTGATATGTTCAGGAGTTATGCCTGGTTAATGGCAGGTACAAAACAATGTGTAATAAGCAACTTTTTCCACAATGTTTATGCTGTATCTAGGTTACCTACCTCTGTCCTTGCAACATTTCATGTGCACAATTATAAAGGGCAACAAGGATCTTTCTGTCTTCAATACGGGACATTAACAGAATGACGGAAAAGTATGTAACTATGAGATCCAGGTAGCCCTTGGTAAAATTGTAGTTGACATTCTGTAAAAAAGATATTCAATTCATAGGCCTTAAAACACTTTCTTAAATGAATCTAACAACCAGTGCAACACTTTCCTCATTCAGACTTATCCATGGTGTTCTGTTTTACAAAATCCCTACCAGGCTAGTATATATTCAGACAGCATATATTGTATTCTAACAGCATTTCGAGAATGTATTCTCCAAGAAATAACACCAGATTTTTTACATTTACTTATAACAATGAACATAGGCAATTTAGACAGCGGCCTAAGGTCTTGCTCTCATTAAGGCCTTGCGGCCTCATAACTCGCCCAACTGGAAAGCAGGGCCTGAAGCATGTAGAAGGCAGTACAGGGCTGCCCACTATTAGGAGGTTCAAGAAGCCACAGCGACCAAATGCTCCTCTCAGTTCAGGGGAGGGAAGGCGAGCACCAGAAGAGGTGCCAAGCATCAGATAATATTGCAAGGAGGAGAGGACCACCTGCTCTAATTGTTTAAAGCCTGGGCAAAGGTTCTATCTGTGAAGGAGCTGGTCTGTAACTGCCTGCCTTCACCGGCCGCAATACATCAAGTGGCAGCTACTTAACATCTGGAAGCTACTGAGGGAGAGAGCAGGAAATTACATTTTAAACCTCTCCCCTCCCTCAGTAAGGCTTCATCATGCATCACACCACTTAGTAGCTACTCTCTTCCGGAGAGAAGGCGAAGGTGATGGGCAGTTCCCATTAGTCAGTAGCACTGGACCACCAGGGTAAGTGGCCTAACAATTTATTGAGCTGGAGGAAGGAGATAAATGAGTATGGTAGAAGAGAAGGAAATGGATATTTGGGGAGAGAGGGAGATGGAGCTGGGAGGGGAGATAAGTTGATAAATCTGGGGGAGAGAGGAAGATGGAGCTCAATAGTTTAATAGTATATACCATGTACTGGATCTGAGGTAAACAAAAACATTCTTGATCCATCTTTAAGCATCGATGACTAATATTGATGAAATTTTTCTTAAATAAAGACACTGAACTTTTTATATATTGAGTTTTGAAATAAAGAAGACTTTTCTAAATGTAAAAATAAGATGTTTAGTTGTATGCCAAACTGTACTTACAATGTCAAAATAGCACTGACAGGCATCAATCGTGTTCAGCAACTCATACACATGGTCCTACAACAAGAGACAAATGAAGCAGTTCAGAGATGTTCTAGGAACTAGATTTTGATTCAAATTAGAGAAGAAGAGAGAGAAAGGTGCGTGTTCCTGTACAAGTTAGCCATGAAGTTGATAAGATGCTAGCGCTTTTGTGATATTGAAGGTCAAGGTAAAACTATATATACTACTTACCTTTGCTTATAATTATATTGCCTTTATTTGTAGGATTAATATGATGTACTATTCACGATGATAACATGCATTAGATACTCTATATATGTTAAGAATGAATATAACACATACAGTAAAGTACATTTATACATAAGAGCACATACCACATTACGAAGCAAAAATATTACCAGAAATGCAAAATGTACCTTACATGTGTAATTGATATCCTAAAAATCTATAGGGCAGATGTCTTAAAGTGTGAAATGCAGGTTCCTGTGGTATTTTCTTGAGCAGGGGTAGGCAAACTTTTAGTAGTAGATATTGGTGCGGTGTAAGTGACAAGGAACTACACCTATAAGTGGAGCGCTCAAACACAGATAAATCTTACCAAAACGTAGTCTGATTCAATGGTAAAATATGGGGTACATGTCAAAATAAAATACAGAAAATACAATATAGTGTAGACGGTACTAAAAAATGGCTTCACAGTGATTATAATATCATCGTGTTGAATATTACACTCACATTTCAAGGAGCCTGTATATAGAAAACACTGGCTCCGTATAAAGGCTTGTGTGCTGTTATGGTAGCACCACCCTCCTACTTCGGCTTGAAGAATTTCTCGGGAACACGAAAAAAAGAGAAGAAAGCAAACCAATGTGTAGACTTATGGTGTAAATGACACAGATATGTGTTCAATAAATGGGGTGCTCACCTGGTCCTGAGCCTACGAATCCCGGCTCTAGGTATGTGGATTTTGTGACAATTTGAATGGGGATGGCACTACCCCTGTGAGGATTCCTTGGAGGCTCCAAAAAGAACTTGGATGAGGTATTGAATGAAAATGGTAAATTTATTAGTTTAAAATAAACATAAAAACAAAGATGATAAAAGTTTAAAAGTGGTATTGTGTATGATAGTTATGGAATGTGGGCAGTGTATGGGGGCTGCACATTCTGGATTTATTAAGTGTGTGGGGATAAAAGTTCACATAGTGTGTTTGGTGGTGTGTGATGTATGTGTGGGACTTGTGGTATTGCATGTGATAGGCTGCTTGTGGGGTTCTGTCCCTTTGATGGTATTCATAAACTTTTAGTAGTGCTATTGTCAGTGGTGTTATTTTTTTAAATTCAGGTGTGTATGTTGCCTTATTTTGCTTGTGATGGGTGCTGCAGTTGCTTTGTGTCATTATATTTGTGCATATGTGGCTGTTATATATGTTCATGAATAGTTTGTGGTATAATGTATGATAGTTATGAAGGTGGGCAGTGTATGGGGGCTGCTTCTGGAATTGTGTGTGGGGATAAAAGTTCACATAGTGTGTTTGGTGGTGTGTGTATGTGTGGGACTTGTGGTATTGCATGTGATAGGCTGCTTGTGGGGTTCTGTCCATGTATGTGGATTGTCAGTGGTGTTATGTTTGTGGGGACTGTGTGTGTGTGTTTGTGTGTGGGCTGTTTGTATTATTGGTATATTCTTCTGTCTGTGTGTGTATATATATATGTGTGTGTATATATATATATATATATATCAGCGTGGTTGGCTTCCCTGGAATCCAGTTGGGACCAGGCTGGCCAGGTACAGGTCAAGGCAGGAGCTGCAATAGCTACTGCTGGCTACTCTACTCCAGTGCGGATTTGTGTTCACAAGTGCTGGGAGGAAGTTATCTGAGATCACTTCTTCTAAGTGCTACAATGTATAAATTGAGAAGTGTCCCTCAGCTCCCGCATTCACCACTCAATTAATGGGACACCTCATAGCCAGAGCCTCTTTGTCTCTGGAGCCTTGAGTGCCTTTTCTCTGGAGTATACTTCTGGAGTAGACTTGCATTAGATGCATTCTGCATACTTTACAGGTTTTATTTTTAATATTATGGATGCACAAACTTGCAATAATTACTAGATGTAGTAGGAACAGGAGTTAGGTACTGACAATTTTTTTCTAAAACTGGTTTTGGATAAAGGGAAGTTTGCTTTGTTCTATGTTCTAGATATTCAATATTGTGACCCCTTTCCATTTTTGTCAATGAAATCAGCACCGAAGATTGACCCGTATGCAATTAATCACATCTCACTACACAATGTGCTATTTATTAAACTAAAGAAAGACTGTAGGCATTGTAACTGCTGCATCTCAATGAAATAGTTATAGAGTCTGGCGTTCCCTGGATCTGCCCTTCTATTCAGAGTTAAACAGTTTTTAGTAGATTGTCAGCTACCCTCTTTAAGCCTATCACAGCCGCCAGTAGCTGGTATTAATAGGTATGGCTAGGGAAGAGTATAATCTTTATTACGTCTACCAATTGTACCATAAATGTGCTCACTGCATAAACAAAGTAAGGCCAGATACTGTAATTCAGTGTTATCATGCTCAAAAATTGTATACCACTGAATGGAGGGACAATGCAAGGAGACTCCAGTCACTATAACCAATTCAATGAGATGAAATTATTATAGTGCACAGAGTGTCCCTTTAATGTAATCCCATATAATATAAATGATCTCAACCAACACTTAAGTAAGTTGCATTTCTGTGGTTGTACAATAACAGCATTTTAAGTGTCCCTAAATACCCAAAGTACTGATCTTTGCATCAGATATCTCAGCTAGTCTTCAGGGAACAAGCTATGGTAGCATTACATATCAATAAATGTAGTCGTTATTGTTATATAGTCAGCTTGTGTGGGCCTATACTTTTCAGAATTGTTATACGGAGAGGCGTCCCCATTATGTTTTGGCATCACATTAACACATAGGATAAGAAGTAAGAATTCAAATGATGACTATTGCCTTGGTTATTTGATACACATTTGCGACTACCCTTTTTATATAAGATGCTGAGATAGATAATATAATGGCATCATTGCACAAAATCTACTTTAAACTTTATAAAGAACTATAAACATATTGCAAAGCATTCCATACTTACACGAAATTCCATAACATCCACAAATGACAGGTAATAGCTATTTAGAAACTTCACAATTGCTGCCTTTTCTTTATGCACTGGACCTAGATGTTGCTGAGAAAAAAAAGACAGGTTATTATAAATGGAATGGAATATATAATTGACCTACCAATGACCAATCAAAGGACATACTAAACTCATCATAGCACAATCTTAGATTCCCTTTAGTTCTAGGGCAGAGGTGCCCAAGAGGTAGATCCCCAGATGTTTTAAAACTACAACTTCCATGATATTTTGCCATTCTAAATGCATGCAAAGGCATGTTTAGCATCATGGGAGTTGTAGTTCTACAACATCTGGGGATCTATTTTTTGGGCACCCCTTTCCTAGGGACATCTCTGCTCATTGTGATAGTTCTTACCGTGCTGCTGCGAACATCAATGTTAGGAAACTTCTTGCCAATGTATTTGAGTGAAGATTCCATTGCCTTCTCCGTGAAGAATGGAGGTTTAGTCTTGGTATCTGAACATGTCTATGAAAATTCAGGGGAAAAAAATTATTAGGTAACAAAATCATACACAGAAATCGAAAAACACTTTTTCACTGTTTTGTAATCACAAGAAATCGCTTTGTTTTTTATTATTTAATTCACATTTCAGTTTCTCAACAGTACATGCAGAAACTTGAGTAATACAATATGAGAAATAGTAGGCAGACGAGGATATAGAAACAAACTTACAATACAAACATGGTGTGCATAAAAACATCAGCATAAATTAACATTAACGTTTCTACAGTTTAACCAGTCATCGCCCATCAACATGGAGAAGAGCAACTTGTACTGATCATGAAAAGAAACAAGTCAGCAAAAGAGACAAGGGATACAGGAAGAAAATGAAAATAAGAATATAGAGGGAAATGTCTAAAGAGACAGGGAGGAAACATAGAATGGGGTAGTGTGATGGTAGTCACCATCACTGGGGGCTGAAGATGGACACTTTATGGAGGTCCCCAGATCACTCCTACGTTTTTGCCACCCTGTGCCCATTATAGTTACGGGGTGTGTAATGTATTTGTTTGCTAGTTATACTCCCCCCCCCCCCTTTTCTTGTTGTTTTTCCAGAAGGACGATGTCCCATTGTTCCACATGCCCCTTTCATCTGCTGTATTTTGTAATATGTGTTTTAGGAGTTTTTAGGTACTATGGGAGATAATTGTGTTAGCGAGTCTGTATGTATAAAAGGTAAACAGAAGGTAAAAAAATAGTTTGTTTATTATTATTAATATTATTATGTTATCATTTATATAGCACCATCAAATTCCGCATCACTTTACAATGGGTGGACGAACAGACATGTAGTTGTAACCAGACAAGGGGTTGAGAGCCCTGCTCAATGAGCTTACATGCTAGAGGGAGCGGGGTAAAGTGACACAAAAGGTAAGTAAAGTATTAGACTAGTGACAGTTGCAAGAGAGTTTATAATACAATAGCTATTTTGCAATGGATCTTGGTGTCAGGCAGGTAATTCAGTTATGAACTCTTGACCTAATTCTGTCCTAGACACCAACACTCCAAGGAGTGACTTGTATTGTTTTGTGTGATGACCCCCGTTGTGATAACTCCTATTTAAACCTGTGGTTCCCTCAATAAAACTAGTTCTACTTCGCCTTTCACTAAGTCTCGGCTAGTCTTTGGGTGAGACTACTATACACTCTTCAGGAGAGAGTGATCACTTGGAACTATACCCAGGACCCTTTTCCAGGGTGGGGAACTTCAGATAGACCCCAGCCAAGTGCTATGGGTGTCCCGGTTCCAGCTAGGAAGCGTTTTTGGCAGAGGTATCAAGCCGAGGGGTACCAGGCAGTCCGTCATAGGTAGGAAGGTATAGTGGTAAAGGGTATAAGATGTGGGTATGAGCAGAGTTGGCGGTGACGGAAAGTTACAATTACAATGATTTATATAGCGCCAACATATTATGCAGCACAGTTCATTAGGTAAACAAGAAAAACATTTAATTCTAACAAGAGATGCTTAAAATACTAGAACAGTAAATAAACAGGCCCCTACCCAAATCAACTTACAATCTAAAGGATTTGGTTACAGCATTATATCCATCTTGAATATGAGTTTGAACTATGAAATCTGCAAGGAATACCACTCTGAGTTCTTTGTGGAGGGTATCAATCAGAGTTTATTAGCATTATAAAGTGCAATTTGGTCAGCTGTAAATTGGGTTCCCAGGTAGCATAGAGAAAAGAGTCTCCATTTGAAACACAAATTAAATTAAAGTTGGTCAAGTATTGCTGGGAGTAATATATGAATATTGACGTGATGAAATAAGCATATAGATTTGGTTGGAATCTGTGAGAGGGTACGAAATAGTGTATAGGACCAGTGAATTAGCTGAGATTATATTCATGGTTCCCATTGTCAACACCTGAGTGTGTGTCAGTCTGGTGCACAATGCATTGGGCAAAAGGGAGTGTGAGTGACTCTCTCGTAATCTCAGAAAGAAAGCTCCAACCTCAGACTTAGAGGTAATTTCCTACAAAAAGGGCTTCCCAGAGCTCGATGACGAAAGCACTAAAGGAAAAATGTCAGGATGATTTAAATTTGATTAAATTGCTTGAGAAGCTGACTAGGCAACAGAGAGGGAAGGAAGGGAAAATGTTCAAGAAGAAATACCAAATATTCTCCATGTTTTAAGAGAATGGGTTGAAGCAGCCCTCGAATATTGCACTATAATAAAATAATATAATATTTAGTGAGTTGGGATATTTATTTATAAAATATTTTACCAAGAAAGATACATTGAGATTTCTCTCGTTTTCAAGTATGTCCTGGGTCCACAAATCATTGCATTGTTACATTAGGGTACAATAAAATACAAAAAACAATATTAATACACAATAAATACAAATTTTAACATAGAGCAGGTAGGAAAAATATAATCAACCTTGACAGGTGCATTCTGTTTTGAGGTATGTAGAGAGGGATCTCTTAAATGTAATGGTGGGGGGATTGATTACAACGTAGCCGTATGTTATCCCTTCCATAATTTGGGGAATTCTTTGCCTAGAGTGTATAGTGTTTGTTATACCATTAAAATAATATGTTGATGTACCATGCGTACAAAACAAAGGACATTAAAATATGGCAAGAGAGACTTAAAGAGGGGATCGAGGACCAAGGAGTTGAGTAGCATGTATAGTTGCCAATAACTGTTTTGGGGTATCTTCAGTGAGATGCTTTTGTCTTAAGAGGTCAGTTAATGTGTAATAAGGGTAAAGCTATGGGGGAGGGTAGCTATATTTCAAAAGCAATTCAGAAACGCTACGATGGAGACCAAATATACATACTATTATGTATAGCCAGTGCTCATGCATACTGTTGGATCCCAGTGCTTATGGGGAGGAAGTTCCAATGATGGGTCTCCTGCAAATGTATACATGTATGATGTATAGATTGGGAGAAAAACATATTTAATAATGGGTTTTTCTCCGACCTGTCAATTAATTCTTCGGCATAGTCTCTGTGCCAAGGAACTGATTGCTGGGCAGAGCAGAAACGACCAACCACGGATGCTACTTCTGCTTTCTGCTTTCTCACAGTCATAAATCTTGTCCAGTAGGCCACATTATATGATGAGGCTGACAGGGCAGATGAAAGGATCACCCCTGTCAGCCCATGTAGGTCTGAAAATAAGAGACTGTCGGACTAAAGAGGAAGCTGTAACACTCCTTGGCTTGTGGGGAGATGGCAGATCTTCCATACTGAACAGCCCACATATAGGGGCACAGGGAGTATACACACCCACACATGAAATCCCCCTATACCCCCTGCAGCCACTACTGACCCTATACCCACCACACTTCCTATAAGCATTTGCACACTCTACAACTGCTGTTAGCTCCTTTATTCACTACAGCCCCTATTTCACACTACAACCAATATAGCCCCTATCACTCCAGTACACACTACAGCCCTTATCCCTCACTACACCACCTATCCCCTTGCTTCCCTACAGCCCCTATTCCACACTACAACCACTATAGCCCCTATGACTCCAGTACCCACTACTGCCACTATCCCTCACTACACCCTCTTTCCCCTCCTTCCAATATAGCCCCTATGCCTCCACTACCCCACCGCAGCCCCTACCCCCAGCACCCACTACAGCCCCTATTCTCTTTGCAATCACCAAAGCCACTATCCCCCCCCAGCACCAGCTACAGTCCCTATCTACCCTGCACCCACTTCAGCCCCTATCCCTCACCCACATCTCATCTGTTCACGCTTCACCCACTACATCCCCTATTCCTCACTATAGTCAATATTCTCCTTGCAGCCACTACAGGCCCTATATGTAACACCTATCCTTCCCCTGTACCCACTAAACCCTATCCCTCACCTGCACATACTACAGTCCTTATTCTTACAGCACAACATATTATCCCTATCCTCCCACACATGTCTGCTCCTGAACCCCAGACCCAACCTACAGCCCCTATACCACGGTCCCTATTTCCCCTACAGCCACTATCCTCCTGCAGCTCCACACACAGTAGAGCCTCAAATCATCCAGACACACACTACAGTCTCTATCACACACACACACACACTGTACAGAGCTTATTCACACAAATTCACACACTACACCACTGTCATGGAGCTCCAACCCAACTTACAGAAATGGAGAATCCCCAAAACAGAGGTACTAGATAGACAGATTACCAGGCCTTAGAGTGGCCAGACTTAAGAAAGTCAGTAATAGCCAAAGTCAGTAAATGAGAAATATGGATAAACGGAATGGCAACCCGGGTCAGGATACCGGAATTACTCAAGGTCAAATACAAGCCGAGGTCAATATGAAAATATATCAAGAGAGACTTATTATAAGCACTAACGTGTATCAAGACAGAAACCATGGGGCAATGAACAAGGAGCCAAATTAACCTTTATATAGGCTAACATACTTTTTGTTTGGTACATGTCATCCAAATTGATTGAATATAGGGTTGCCTAGATGATGTGGTCACTGTAAGGGCGGGCGTGACATCACATTGTTTGAAAGCATAAAAGACGCACCATTCAAGCGGGTAGCATCTAAGAGGCTGCAGGGAAGAAGCTGCTGTATGGATTTCAGCCTGCACAAACCAGTAGAGAGAGCTGTTCGCTGGGCTGCTTGGTGAGTATAATATTCCATGTTCAAGTCGGCCCATCTAGTCTGCCCAATTTTCTAAATACTTTCATTAGTCCCTATCCTTATCTTATAGTTAGAATAGCCTTATGCCTATCCCACGCATGCTTAGTAATGGATGAGGTAGTGCTGATGGTAGATTGTGACAACTGTGAAGAATCAGATACCATACCAGTGGACCCGCTGACTGCCCTAGTACTTTCTTCTTGCTTCTTCCCTCGGTAACATACAAAATACACAATCCAGCGCACTCGCTTATTCACTAAATAATAATTTCAATAATGATTTTAAACCTCAGATTGTATTAGTTTTATTTAAAAACACCTCACCTTGGCAAAAATAATGGGGGTTTGTTACATTATATGATCATATAATGCATAAGCCTGCCACATCAATGTACCCCATTTTTGGCAGGTCCTACTCTAGCAGCCTAATGTCTGCTCTTCTGAGATCAATCCTTTACTTGGGAACTACTTCCTCCTGGGACTCTCTGCAGGTCAAGGCTAAATAGGATCCTGGAATGAGGCACCTGTGGCAGGTAGGGGTGCAAAACCAAGGAGTTGGCCTGGACTTCCAAATATATAAATGAAACCAAGAAGGCTGCACTCACCTGAACATGCATACATTATAGGGTGCTGATTGGGCCAATATATCTAACATACAAAATACACAATCCAGCGCACTCACTTATTCACTAAACAATGTGAAGTGCAGCCCCATCTTCCAGACATATACCCTGGGGCCATTAGGTAAGTATCTTTATCTTTTATTTTATATATTACTCTTTTATGTTTATCTTTTTTTAATTTATTGGACATGATGGTTTCTGATTTATAGCCTTTTAAGTACCATTTATGTCAGGAAGTCTTGGGCCCTTGGGCATCCGAAATATTCTATTTCCATTTTGTCATCTGAAGGGGGGAAGCTCTTTAGGTGGTCTCCCGGTAAATATCTGTTTTTTGTCTCTTTCTAGCTGGAGCTCCACCGGCACACGTCTGCACAGTTGCTCAGTCGGCAACGCCCCCGAGTAGTGTGTTTTTATTAAGGTATTTGTGACACTTTTTATTTTAAGTAATTCATTCCCTGGTGGTCCAGTGTGGGCTCCCTGGTGGTCTGTGGTATCATACAATCAGGAGGGAGGGTGGAGAGCGCCTCTGGTCTGGTGTGGTGTTTTTAAAGAAAACTATTACAATCTGTTAGACCTTAAATCATTGTTTAGTGAATAAGCGAGTGTGTTGGATTGTGTATTTTATATATATTAGCCCCAGCAGCAGCCTATAATGTATGCATGTTCAAGTGAGTGCAGCCCTCTTGATTTCATTTCTTCCCTCAGTAATACAGACTTGTGCTATCTTTGCAGATACCGGCACTAGTGAGATAACACTACACTCATCCCCTACTCACTTCCTTGTCATGCAATTTGCACTTTGCAAGTCAGCCTTCTTAGAAGTCCCTCATGGGAGGCCAACCTTTGCTTAATTTGTGCAGTACAGTACCCTCAACCGTTCATCTTCCGTATGCTGAAGAAGCAGGTGGATTTGCGTCAGTGGCAGGGGAATCTGTCACAACACTAGCCTGTACACTGACTCTTGGTTGATTATTCTAATGGAAATGTTGACGGTTGGTAGTGGTTGTGGTGGTGGTGGTAATGGTAGCGATGGTTGGTGAGCTACTTGTACTAGTGGTACTGTAATTGTGCCTTGGTACAGATGGACTTGGAGATGGTGGACAAGATGCAGGAGGCAAATGCACACTAGCTACCAGAGAATATACTAGGCTGCTGCCTGTTCTCTCAACACTTTCCAATTGCTCTTCCATACAAAGGTATTACTTCGGGCAGTAGATGCAAGCTAGATACAACAGAAACTGCTAAACCTAGTCTCAAACTAAAATTAAAAAAGTAAGTTATAGAGAATTTTGGATAATTAAACACTTACATCTTCCCCCATAAAAACTTCAGCTCACTGAATTTGTTTTGCAGGCATGAGTATCTAGACGCCATCTTACTTTTAGGGGTTAAACTGTTTCCATCAGTTTAACTCCAAAGTTGATCCCACAGTGGATGACATCTGCTGCTGCCACAGTATGAGGAAGGTTTGCTAGTAAGCCAGAGATAGGTATGATCATCGGCTGCCCAGCAAATCTTCATCATTCAAAAGCAGCCTGAAGGAAGGGAAGAGCCTGAAGTGTTAGCCACTGTAGGATACATTTGGGGGTTAAAATCATTGCCAAACGGTTTCACCCCTTAGGGTAAAATGGCGTCCAGACATTGAGCGGAAGTTATTATTAGGATGGGTGGGAGTGGTCCTTTAGTTTTCCAAAATTCCCCATAATTGAAAATTATTAAAAAAAAATTACTTTGTGCTTAGTTTAACAAGTGACCCTTTTGTTTAGTATGATACGCATTTTGACTTCCTCTTAAAACTGCATACAGTTTGTGGTGTTTCCTTTAGAACAAAATTTAGTTCTATACTGTCTGTTTAGTTGTGTATCTAAGCGGAAATAAAATATTTATGATGCCATCTAGTGGTCACTTTGCATAGTATCCTAGATACAGTTTCAGTTTCCTGAAGAAAGGGAATAAGGGAAAATTAGGTTAGTATACTTAAGCCATCAAATATTGCTACTCACTGCATGACATAGAGGGTAGATAAGAGCTGTGGCCCATATAGCGGAGCATAAGGGTGGGGCATTGTGATGTCACGTGGTGGGCAGGACATATGGGGAGTCGGCAGATTTTTGTTTGCCTAGGGCAGCAAAAATCCCTGCGTGTGCATTGTGAATCCACATATATTAGCTATATTCTTAAGTTCCTCTGTGATTGGGTATTTTGGCAAAACTATCTAAAAAGTTAAGTGGGGAAAGGATTGTTCAACATTAATACAAGAAACGCTGAAATGATAGATTTTCCAATCCTGGCCCATTTTGCAGATACATACCTGCACAAATTTCAAATGGACACAGAGGAACAATTTCATTTTAGAGGTGTAAGTGGGGGTGTGGCAGGGGCTGGGCTGTTCTGAGAGTTTTTAAGGACTAACTAATAACAATTTTTGTAACAAAATGTAAATTAGAACAAGAACAATACATTTCTAAACACAATTTAAAACACATTACTAATGAAAAAGATACCTTTTGATATGCAGTTTTTATTTGGACTACAAAATAAAATACAACAAGGTTTTGGCTCCCTTGAGCCTTTGTCAGATCTCAGTCATATATTCTATATGGCACATCCGCCAGTCATATATTCCACCAGTCATATATTCTATATGGAACATTGGTCCACCCTGTTTGGAGCACCCTGCTAGAAGTATTCCCAGGATATTTAATGTGTGCAGAATTCTCTTAATCTTCACTGAAGACACATTACTCTGAGTATTTTTGGTGGGTAGCTCTGTTATACATGCAGACATGCCAACAATATGGATCTCCTATAAAAGATGAACATTAGGATATAATAGAGGGACAGAGGGACTGTCCCTCCCACTTGGGAGGTATGTAGATATTGGAATTCAAGTTAGTCAGTAGATTTTTTAGATGATAGATTGAGTTACTCAGTTTAGAAAAGAGGGTGGTAGTTTGCAGCTCATGCTCAAGAAAATTATATATTAGGCAGGAGACATTACAAATGAGAACAAGCAAGTTATTGCATTTAGATTTTTTACAGCATTGTTTTTCTAACACCTTTTATATAACATGCAGGAAACATTTATTGTATGAAAAGCATACTAGAAAATAGAGAAATGATTTATGGTGGGTATCAAAAGTATTGTATATTGTCTATTTATTTAGTCTCCACTTCCTGTTATGTGATACAACTACAGGGATCAAATTTATGCTAATGTTAAGAGGCAGATAAATGACTTTAGACCAAAAAAATGCTCAATTTACACTAATCAGCCACAACATTAAACCACCTGCCTAATATCAAGTAAGTCCCCCCCTCTGCTGCCAAAACAGCTCTAGTGCATCGAGGCATGGACTCCACAAGATTTCTGTATACTTTGGTGTCTGGTACAATCGGATTGAGATCTGGGGAATTTGGAGGTTAATGCAACACCTTGAACTCTTTATCATGTTCCTCAAACCATTCCTGAACAATTTTTGCAGTGTGGAAGGGTGCAACATGCTGATGAAAGAGGCCACTGCCATCAGGGAACACCATTGTCATGAAGGGCTATACGTGGTCTGCAACAATCTCTAGCTAGGTGTTACGTGTCAAAGTAACATCCACATGAATGCCATGACCCAAGATTTCCCAGACCACCTAGAAATCTGGGGCATAGCTGGGGAGTTAGTTGTTGAGGACTGTCAAAATATCATGGTAAGGTGCGGTAGTCCACAAATACCTGCATTGCTGAGGTACTTTTCTCATGTTAACGAAGACATGGTGAATAAAGACACATATGTAATTTCAAATATTATCCAATATTTATAGGTTACAATTCCACAAGTACCCATCACCTACATTCCCATGAAATTCAGACAGGCTTTAGTATGTATTAATATAAAATAATTTACAAGGCTTTAGATTTCAAGTCAAAACTATTTCTTGAGGCATTAAAACAAATATTGGTAGTTCTGATGGACATTAAAATCTGAACCAATAATGATATCATTGTGGGGGGATAATGATAGTAGCAGAAGAGACTATGGTCTCATCGGAGGGGATGGAAACTCGCCTCTCTAAGCCAACATCCGCCAAATAATAATAATAATATTTTATCTATTATCTATATTTTAACCAGGTGTAGATATTATACAGAGTAGTTAAGGTATTTTATTAAATTCAAGTTAACAAATGAAAAGAGACAGAGCAGAAATATATTGCATTTCAGATGCAAGAATTGTAACTTCTAGTCCTGACCTGCTCTAAGAATTGTATTCTTTCTAATTTCTCCCTTGAAAGTGAAATGAATTTGGAGATGGAATATAAAGCAGACCTATCATTTTGTTGCTTGCAATTAAACAGCTTGGAAATGGTTTAATGACACACAGGGGGTGGATATACAGAGGTTAAATAAGAAAGACGAGCTTTGGAGATGATTTAATTCTCATTTGTTGGGGATCTAAATGGACTATTTATATAACAAATACTCAATTAAAGTGTAAAATATGGCAGCTTTCAACAATCTGGAAATTTAAATTTGCAACCTTCAACTCTTTTACAAACACTTTTTTCTATTGCTACAACGTTGGCCAGGAGTACAATGTGTGCTATGAAAAATCCCCTTGGTAGTCACAGGCCAAATATTGGAAACAACCATAATATCTCAGCAGATAACAGAAGCAATGGGAAAAGCTGACCACTCAAAACAAGACTGTCATAATTTATACCAGAGGTAGGAACCTTCAGCACTCCAGATCTTGTGGACTACAACTCTCATAATGCTCATACAGCCGTAATGTTGGCAAGCATCAGGGGAGATGTAGTCCACAATATCTGGAGTACCAAAGGTTGCTTATCCCTGATTCATACTATAATATTTGGAGTCCCTTGCCTGCACACCAGAAGTACCATATTTAATTTTACCTTTTAACTAGCTTTATTTTATCTAATTTTACCTTATTTACCTCCTCTTTATCGTCTTTTTTCTCTCTGCCTTCTCTTTTTCCAACCATTATGTTTTGGTGTTATGACTACTATTTAAGATAGACCATAACTATATTTAATTGTTCTTATATCTTGAGCTAAATTTATTTTCTCTGCATCCTACTATGTTGGGGTTTAACTTTAAAGGACTCCTAAATGCATCCAGACCACTTCATCTCAATAATGTCCGTGTTCAGTAGTTTTAACCCTGCAGTGTAAAACATTGCAGTTTTGTAGAAACTTCAATGTTTCAATTGCAAGGTTAAATACATATCTAGTGCGCTTCCTTTGCAACAACCAAGTAAACTATTGTCATTCAATGCAATGAATTCAGTGCATTCCTATGAGAAGCTTAGTTGCGCGTACATAGCTTGAAGATCATGGGCAACGCTACGGGGAATATTGGATTGAACATTTATCCTAAAGGGGCGACTCCAAGATGAAGTTACAGGATTAAGAGTGGGCTGCAGCAATGAGGGGGTCTCAGTGCTGGAAAAAAAGGTAAGGAAAACCCTTTTTTTCTCATTTTTAATGTGAATGGATGTGGCTATATTTATTTTGGATATAGGCCACTAGAGTGCTATGAATACAGGTTTGTTTTACTAACACTATACTTTCCTTGTTTCCTTGTGAAAGCTGAAGTCGTGGCAATTTTTTTTTTCTAGTTACAAACAATGCTTTAGTCAAACATGGCCCTGTACTTCCTCTAAAACACAAATAGAAATCAACTGACAGGAAGTCAAGCTTTTTGCAGCAAGTTTACGCCCAGTGAAATTTCTGAAAGAGACATAAGGCAGCAAAGCAATGCCAAAATTCAGCCAGCCCAGCCCTGGAGATACCATGGTCTCTAAGCTCACACACTGTTGTAAACAAAAGATCAAAATCACGGCCTGTTACATTAAAATGAATCTGACTGATGTCTCCGGAGTACTAGTCAGTCTAATTCGCAAAATGTGAAACAGACACATTTTTTTATGATCTGGCTTTTTAAGAATATGCAGAAAGGCATTTGCTCACAGTGGAAGAAAATAATTTTTGTTAAACACTAATGTTAAAACTGTTTAATGCTTAAACAGCGGAAGTCTGTCACATAAAAATGTATCAAATAAAAGAGGAGTTATGTTCCTAACAAATATGGCTTCTATTTTAAATTTACAAAAGTAAACTCGGTTACATCTGATCAGCAATGTAGTTATATACAGAACATTCTACAGTACAGTATAGTATGACCTTACTTCTTAGTTAACATGGCCTGACAACTAAACGCGTACAGTGTTCTTCAATAAAATAAGGGTTGTTTGGAATACAAAGTGAATTTAAAGTGCATTTCAAATTTAAGGACAATTTTGCTGAACTTGAAGCATAGCTGACTTGCAACAGTTTGGCTATTTTTTTACTTCAATTTTAAATCTGATTTCCCAACAATTTTCACTTTAGTGAATTATGCTGGTAGCGTGGGCCAGATCATACCTTTTTGATGTTGTAGACACGGATCAGAACTCCTTTGCCTCTGTCATTCAGTATCATAAGTTTCTCTGCCAGTTTATGTTGATATGCTGACCCCAGAGCCATCTTGTGACCACCAATAGCCGTCCTAATCCAAAATACAGTTTAGCATCCGGCGATCCACAGTGCCGACGAATCCAGACGAGCAAGACAAGTACCATCGACTGCCTAACTTATCTTCGTGGTGCCTAGCAAAGTGACATCTCGCAAATGAGCTCAAGTTCTGCTTCCTTTGTGAAAGGCTAGCTCATACAGAAATGTTACAACATACTGAGAGAAGCACAAAATAGATTCACTTATCGTGATACACAGAAGTTTCAATACCACTTCCTTTTTCTATCCCGCATTACACACGTTTGTCTCATTTTGCATGCATATGGGATTTCTAAACTTCTGACATATACTTTTGACTCATTTTATCTGTAACTGCATTTATAAATGTGTAAAATAACTGGATTTTCTTTATTATATTTGAAATGTTACGTTTTTACAAATGTGTTTCCAAATGTTCACGTGTTTACAAATGTGTTGAGCATTCTAACCTGTCTCATTATTCACTAAAGTGAGAATTCAAAGTGAATTTAATATTTAACCCCTTAAGGACACATGACATGTGTGACATGTCATGATTCCCTTTTATTTTAGAAGTTTGGTCCTTAAGGGGTTAAAGGAGCACTATAGTGCCAGGAAAACAAACTCTTTTCCTGGCACTATAGGGTTATTAGTTCCCCCCTCCCGCTGGGCTGAAGGGATTAAAACCCATTCAGCCACTTACCTTAATCCAGTGCCTGGTGACCTCTCCTCCCCCTGCACACGTCAGCGCGAATGCGCATGCGTGGCAAGAGCTGCGCGTGCATTCAAACCGCCCATAGGAAAGCATTAACTAATGCTTTCCTATGGACGTCAATGTCATCTCAGTGTGATTTTCACACTGAGAATCACAGAAGTGGCCTCTAGTGGCTGTCAGTTTCTCTGAAACTGCTATGTTTACAGCTGCAGGGTTAAAACCAGGGGGACCTAGCACCCAGACCACTTCATTGATCTGAAGTGGTATGGGTGCCTATAGTGGTCCTTTAAAGTCAAAATAGCCAAACTAGAAAAATTCTCAGCTATGCTTCAGTTTGGCTACTTTGGCCTTAAATTTGAAATTCAAGTTGAATTCACCTTGAATGACCCTGTACAAGACTAAGTTTTCCATTATTCTGTTAAAATCACAGTGCCAGGTGTGAGTAGAGTACCTCACTATTAGAGCCATTTATTGAACTGGGAATTGTTTGGAACTGACCTTGGAATTGCAAACTTTAAAATAATCAAATTGGAAATATTCTCTATCGCCACTATTTTTCCAACCTGGCTATTTTGGCCTTTTAATTTGCATTTCTTTGGTCAATTTCCAAGCACTTCAAAGTTTACCGAATTACCCTTTATTAATATTATATGTTTCTAAGAATAATAAAAAAAATCAAAAAAAAATCTTACAAGTAAAAGCATTGAGCTTCATAATAAGATATAATAAAATCACATTTATTATTACATTATTTATAACAGCCCATATCCTTTCAGCATGCCATGCAGAGGCTGTGCTAGAACCCTGCAGAAAATCAATAACAATTCACAAGAGAAATCCATGTTGGCCCCCTAAAATTTGAAACTTTTGTGCGTCACTTCCCCACCCTCTCATCCCTTTGTGTGTATCGTGACCCTTCATTTGTGTTTCTCCTAATACCCCTTTCAACATTGTGTGCCTCATAAACCCTTTCACTTTCTTGCATGTCTCTTAAACCATTTCACCTCCTCTTTACCTCTTGTTTATTTCTCAGCCTGCTTACCCTTTTTTACCCCCACATTCATACACAGTGGCATGCATGAATACATAGATATGCTATCACACATGCACTAACATACAACCATGGATATTTTCAGTCACATATACAGACACAATCAAACACAGTCACAACATAAATAATTACATGATTTTAAGCACAGTCACTTATACATACATATACTTAGACACAGTCACATACATATACACAGATGCACAAAGTCACAGGCACGTACTCAAACATATACGAGCACACAGTCACATGCACATTTACATTTACATACATGGTAACACATCCAGATTTTCATGATACTAGTTGATCCAGCACGCATAACTGTATCATACCTAGGACTAGAGGTAACGTCTTACCGGGCCTTAGAATGGCCGGACTTAAAGGACCACTATAGGCACCCAGACCACTTCAACTTAATGAAGTGGTCTGGGTGCCTGGTCCAGCTAGGTTTAACCCCTTTTTTTTTTTATATATAAACATAGCAGTTTCAGAGAAACTGCTATGTTTACACTGAGGGTTAATCCAGCCTCTAAAGCCTCTAGTGGCTGTCTCATTGACAGCCGCTAGAGGCGCTTGCGAGAAGACCCCAGTGTCCATAGGAAAGCATTGTAAATGCTTTCCTATGAGACTGGCTGAATGCACGCGTGGCTCCTGCCGCGCATGCGCATTCAGCCGATGACGGGGCAAGGAAGAAGGAGAGGAGGAGGAAAGCTCCACGCCCGGCGCTGGAGAAAGGCAAGATTTTAACCCCTTCCTCTCCCCAGAGCCCGGCGGGAGGGGGACCCTGAGGGTGGGGGCACCCTCAGGGCACTATAGTGGTCCTTTAACGTGCCAGAGAATAGCCAGAATTCTTGCCGAGGTTCGGGACACAGAATGAGACGACTATGAGGGGAAAGCCAAAAGTCAAGGATACCAGAATACAGGGAAGTTAAACGAAGCCCAAGTCAATAACCAGAAATAAACGCTCAGGAACAAACTATCGGATAACCTACTAAGGGAAACCATGACAGGGCAATGAGGAAAAGGAAAAAGGAGTTTAAATAAGCCTCCTTCAGATCCCATTGGCCACACCCAGCCTTTGACCCCAGAACGTGCGTGCGTGTCCTTTGTGTGACGTCACACGAACGCCAACGTCATCAATACCGTGGGCGGACAGGGTGTTACAAATTGGAATGGATCCGCAGTGGCTGGTGTCCTTCAACATGCCGCAGGAGTCAGATACACCGGCACAGGGCTGCTGAGTAGCACCTCCGTTAATGCCAGAAAGGGATTTGTCATTATAGACACCACAAGGTGAGGATGAACATGTGACATTACCCCCCACCTGAAGACTGCCCACCGGGCGGGCAGCACCAGGTTTAAGGGGAAACTTGGCGTGGAACTAACGAATCTTGTGACCAAGCATGAATATCGGAGGCCAGAACCCAAGAACGTTTGGCAGGCCCATACCCCCTCCAATCAACCAAATACTGTAAGAAAACCATGAGAAAACCTGGAATCGATTATAGAAGAGACTTCATACTCCTCCTGTCCAGAAACAACCAACAGGGGAGGTGGAACACTTGGGATAGTATACCTATTGAAAATAAGTGGTTTGAGCAAAGAAACATGAATGAATTGTATTTGGAATACATAAGGAGGAAGGGAGAGCCAGCGAATATGAAACCGGATTAATTCTACGAAGGATACAAAATGGACCAAGGAATCTGGGAGCAAACTTCATGCTAGGAACCTATAGTTTGATGGTTACGTGATTATAACCACACCCTCTCACCCACTTGCTAAACAGGGTTGGCACACTGCCATTTATCAGCATGAAATTTGAAACGATCTGCTGCAGTTTCATATTGGTGATGGGGGCTATTACTGAAAAAATCCCTTCATAAACCTTCTGTAATAATTGGCAAAACCAATGAACCTTTGAATGGCTTTCAACCCAGTGAGTAAAGGCCACTGTAGAACAGATTCCAGTTTTTTAGGATACATCTGAAACCCCGAGGCAAAAATATTATATACTAAAAACTGTACTTCAGACTGGTCAAAGATGCATTTTTCTAATTTACTATAAAGTTGTTTTTTTAACAAGGTTTGCAGAACTTGTTTAACGTGATCGTGGTGAGTCTGAAGGTCAGGAGAATAAATAAGGATATCATCCAGATAGACCAAGACAAACGAGTAAATGTAATCCCTGAGTACATCATTAATGAAATCTTGGAAAACCGCTGGAGCGTTGCACAACCCGAATGGCATCACTAGATATTCATATTGTCCACTTCTGGTATTAAATGTAGTCTTGCACTCGTGGTTTTCCTTGATTCTCACTAAATTGTAAGCGCTTGTAAGGTCAAGCTTAGTAAATACTTTAGCGCCTTGGAGTCTGTCAAATAAGTCAGCAATAAGAGGAATGGGGTAGGCGTTCTTAATGGTGATTTTGTTCAATGCCCTGTAATCGATACATGGGCGCAACTCACCATCCTTTTTAGATACAAAAAGAATCCTCCACCAGCAGGCGAGGATGAATATGGACTTTATTCAATGAATCCTTAATATATTCCTCCATTACACTACTCTCCTGAGGTGACAGAGCATAGACTGCTCCCTTAGGTGGCATAGCACCAGGTATTAAGTTAATGGAACAGTCATATGGTGTGTGAGGAGGTAGAGTATTAGACTGAGTTTTGCTGAATACTTCTTTAATGTCTCGGTATTGTATAGGAATCTCAGGGTTTTAAGGTGTTCTAGTGGGTAATTCAATAGTGCCCACTCGTTTGGTGACATGCAATATACATCTTTCATTACAATCCTTACTCCATTCTAATATTTTCCCATTAGCCCAGTCAATATGAGGGTTATGCTTGCTAAGCCATGGAAAGCATGGGTGTCCGCAGGGGGGGTACTTGCCCACCCTGGCTTTTTCAGCTTGTGCTGCTATTTTTGGTTTCAGTGTGAGAATACACTGCAATACTGGGGCCGGCCAGTAGGTTGCATTGTGAATGGAGAAAGGCAGGGAAAGGAAGCTGCAGCTTATCCCTGCTTCTTTCTCCTGACTGCATCCGCAGGGGAGCAGCAGCCAGCAACTGCAGAGACAGACTACAGATCAGCTAAGTGAGGCATGGGGGGGGGCAGACTACAGATCAGATAAGTGAGGAATGGGGGGAGACAGCCTACAGGAAGGTTGTCAGGATGGCGGTCCGGTGCCGGGACCCAGACCTCGTCCGGGCGGCAGTGCGTGGACCGGGACCCCTGAGTGCCTGATGTTCAGAGTAGGAGTCACAGTGTGGAGGTGGATTAGCAGGGTCTGGTGCAGGGTAACCGCACGCCCCCTGGTGTTGAGCACCAGCGTTTGTGCAGCCACAACCAGAACCATGAATCAGCTTATGCGGATCCCAGGAACTAGGAGCAGGTAATTAAGCAGACCTCCCAGAAGCTGAATAGGGAGGCTCTGCAACAGGGATGTATCCAGTACTGAAGCAAGGCTAGACTAGGAGAGCAAGGCACCATCCAAGAAAACAAGACCAAACTAGTAGAACAAGGAAATACAAGAGATAGGCACCATGCATGAAAACAAGACAAAACTAGGAGAGCAAGGCAAGACTAGAAATAGGCACCATACATGAAAACAAGACAAAACTAGGAGAACCCAGAACCGGAGCAGGACAGAAAGCATAACCTAGAACATGTACTCAAGACATGAGGAAAACAAGAACATAGCATGGGCATGACTGAACAGGACTGGGATTACAAGACAAGAGATACAAGGTAAAACAAGAAGAAACATAGCTAAGCACTA
Organism: Pelobates cultripes; assembly: GCA_933207985.1. Lineage (NCBI taxonomy): Eukaryota > Metazoa > Chordata > Amphibia > Anura > Pelobatidae > Pelobates > Pelobates cultripes. Next base: position 354,169,269 of record OW240912.1, read on the forward strand.
ATTATGAAAAGTATGGGGAATTAGTCACTGGGAAATCCAGGGACAGAATCTAAGAATGAACCCAGAAACCCAGCAACAAAGAAAACCAGACATAGACCAGAAAAACCAAGCAAGAACAGCAAAAAGAGTACTGGATACCAGAAGCCATTGCCAGAATGATCCGCAGCGAGGAACAGGATGTGACAAAGGTAAAGTAGAAGGAGCAGAAATGAGCAGAAAGGTTCTGCAAGGGGCAGGAGGGGTCAGTAAGGAATAGGAAGGAGCAGGAGGCAGCAGCAAGAAGCAGGAAGGGGTAGGAAAGTATTGCAAGGAGCAGGAGGGTGAAGTAGAAGGAGCAGAGATGAACAGGAAGGGGCAGCAAGAAACAGGAGGGGTAATCAAGGGGCAGGAGGTTTCTGCAAGGGGCAGGATGGGTCAGCAAGGGGCAGGAGGGGTCAGCAAGGAGCAGGAGGGGTCAGCAAGTAGTAGGAAGAGGCAGCAAGGAGCAGGAATGGGCAGCAGGGAGAACGAAGGAGCAGGAAGGGGCAAAAAGAATAAGAAGGAGCGAGCACAAAGGTAAAGTAGGAGAAGGAACAGAAAGGGTCTACAAGGAACAGAAAGAGTCTACAAGGAGCAGAAAAGGTCAACAATTATCTGGAAGGGGCAGAAGGAGCAGGAAGGGTCTGCAAGAAGTAGGAGGGCGCAGAAAGGGGCAGCAAGCTGCAGGAAGGGGCTGCAAGGAGAAGGAAGGGATCAGAAATAGAAAAGAGCAGAAGGTGCCAAGGAGGAGAGAAGACCGTGTCAGAGGAAAAAGAAGACTGTGTCAAATGAAGCAGAAGAAAATGAGATTGGAGCAAGTGAAGTGATCCCTCCACTTCATTCTGGACACCACATCATGAGGCCTTGGTACCTGGGCCTGGCAGGAAACTTTGGACCTTCTCATCTCCCCAGGTAAAAAAACATAGTGTTAATGTGTTCACTTTTATTTACTGAGTGTCAGGAGACACTGGGCCGCTGTGTACGGGTGCCGCTGACTGGCTATACCGTTCAGCTGGCACTCTAAGCATAAAACATAAAAAAAATTATGAATCGGGAACTAGCGATTGACTTAGAGCGTCAGCTGACCACTCTAGCCAATCAACGGCACCCATGCCTGACGTGAATCTGCACTTCCTGACACTCCGTTTCAGAAGCCAAATACCACTGAGCGACCTGGAGATCTGGAGCTGGAGGAAGCCTTTGGGGTTAAACAATTTGAGAGCGGTTTAACCCTTTAAAGGAAAGAGAGCGCCCAGGGGCCTCCTTGCATCATAGCATTTTCATTTAGATGAGGTTGTTATGATGTCCAGAATGTTCCTTTAATTTGCTTAAAGGAACACTACAGTGTCAGGAAAACAAACAAGTATTCCTGACACCATAGTTGTGAAAACGATATTCACCTTGGCTAAAAATAGTGATACACAGTGACACATACACACACCTTGACACACAGATACACACACTGACACACTCACAAACTCTTTGACACACATACACTCTCACTGACAAACACACATACTCTTTTACAGACACATATACACTGTCACTGACAAGAACACCTACATTCTCACTGACAAACACATACACTCTTACACACTCACTCACAAGCACACATTCACTCTCACTGACAAACACACATATACTCTTTGACAGACACACAAAAACATACAAACTCCCTAACAGACACACGTACAATTTTTTTTATTATTTTTTTACATTTTACTCCACCCAGCCCCCTTACCTTTAAGGAGTACTAGCATGGAGTCCCTGTGGTCCAGTGGGGCTGCTAGGCGGCTAGTGAGCGGTCCCTGGGGTCCAGTGGGGCTGCTGGGCGTCTGGCAAGTGGTCCCTGGGGTCCAGTGGGGCTGCTGAGCGGCTGGCGTGCAGGCGATGAGGGAGTAGTGATCTTCCTGCTCAGCTCCCTCGTGTGCCTCTTAAAGATGCTGGAGTTGGAGTGACATCACATATTCCAGCTCCAGCATCACTGCTGTGTGCAAGAGAAAGCTGAGCAGGGAGATCACTGCTCACTGCTCCCTCGCCGCCCGCGGCCATTTTATTTTTTAAACTTTTGGCGGAACATCTGCAGAAATACAGTATAAAGTCTATCTGTGCTCATTTGCATATAAAGCAGGGAAGTCTGGGATAGTTGTGATGTATAACAGTAATTTTTCATCTCAAAACAAGAGAGATGGAGTTTTGTTGGGTAAAGGCTACACATTCCAATTGTATTTATTTATTTTGAAAAAACACACAAGTTAGATGCCTTATTGTGCAATGTTCAAAATCATATTGATTATATAGAGTTAAGTGTTCTATATCCATTTATCAACGGAACCCCAATATGCAAATACAAACTAAACTTCAAATTATCAGTGCTTCTATTATCGCTCCTTTCCTTTTCAAAGCTACCATATTTCACCACATAACGGTTGCAGATTTTATGCCTAATTCCTTTCCTTAAAAATGGGGTTGCGACTATTATGCGGGGTGCGACCATTATGTGAAGCTTTATTTTTTTGCAATATTATATATGCAAAGCTTTTTTTTGTTTGTTTAAACAGCTGCTGATAACATTATAGTTGCTGATAACATAACATGGAATATTTTCTAATGCATTAGGTAAACTCTGATCCTGATCCCTGTCCTCCTGTCATTTCTTAAAGCATTGCATAGAAAAAAATGCACTAAAATAGAATAAACTGATAGGTAATAAACCCACTCTTTAGTATAACATCAGTAGGATATTTGCCATCAGTTTTAAAGAATAAGAATGTCTCACATCACAACAGCAATGGTCAATTATGCAACTATTACATGATGAATTGAATTTGAACCAATGTTTGGACTAAAAAAACAAGGATGCGACTATTATGCGGTGGCAAATATTATGCGGTGAAATACGGTATTGTTGCCCATTTACTTCCATCAGACCGTTGTGTTTCCAGAGCTACCTTCCAGATAAAGCAACGAGAAATTATTGAGAAATTCTACATATAATTTAAATTGTATATAGTACTATTTCTTTATTTATTTATTCATTTATTTATTTTGTAGCACTTCAGTAGACATGATGCAGATTATGTTGGAGTTATATCCTTAATAGTAGAAATTCGTAAATTCAATGTGATTTAGTAGTTAAAGCCAGGGAAGAGGTACAAGATATCAATGTTTTAAAAAAGGCCAAAATATAACTTGTTCCAAATACAGTTTGATGCCTTGAATATAATCGATATCTATGTCTCTCCTTTTTGGGATTTCATGTCAAAACATACTGGAACCTTAATTAGTTGAAGCACAGTTTATTTTGTATTAGAATTTCAAATCTAAATGTTCTCTGTAGCCTTTTCCAACTTCCTCAGGGTAATTTAAACAAGCACTGCCACCTAGTGGATAATATACACCTTCTACAATGTCTTAACTTCTACTATTACAATTCGAAATAATTAATAAACACGCTTATGTTTTAAAGATGATTTAATTTCTGAATTGTGATATTAACACATTAGTCTGCCCCCCATGCCTCACTTACCTGATCTGTAGGCTGCCCCCCTATCCCTCACTTACCTGATCTGTAGGCTGCCCCCCATGTCTCACTTATCTGATATGTAGGCTGCCCCCCCATGTCTCACTTACCTGATCTGTAGGCTGCCCCCATGTCTCAATTACTTACCTGATCTGTAGGCTGCCCCCCCCACTTACTGATCTAGACCCCCATTCTCACTTACTGATCTGTACCATGTCACTTATCTGATCTGTAGGCCCCCCCATGTCTCACTTATCTGTAGGCTGCCCCCCCACGTCTCACTTACCTGATCTGTAGTCTTCCCCCCATGCCTCACTTACCTGATCTGTAGTCTGTCTTTGCAGTTACTGGCTGCTGCTCCCCTGCGGATGCAGTCAGGAGAAAGAAGCAGGGATAAGCTGCAGCTTCCTTTCCCTGCCTTTCTCTATTCACAGCGCCACCTACTGGCTGGCACAGGTATTGCAGTGTATTCTCACACTGAAACAAAAATAGCAGCACAAGCTGGAAAAGCCAGGGTGGGCAAGTACCCCACCTGCGGACGCCCATGCTTTCCGTGGCTTAGCAAGCATAACCCACAAAAATAGCAACACAAGCTGGAAAAGCGGGAGGGGGGCCAACTTCGGACGCTTATGGCAACAACTGTAAAGTTTGCTACTCTAAATTAGACAAACCTTTTATACGCGAGTGTTATATAAATTGATGTTTCATGTGTAAATGGTAAATAATGAAAACAAATGTAACAAAAAAGACAGATGTTAAGATGTTCTGTGATAATCTAGAATGGGCACCCTAAAAGTGGTACTTTATCAGTCCCACCCCTGAGCATCCTACATCCAGCATATGAATAGATGGGATATCATTCTCTGCAGATGATACGTTATGGAAATCAATGACAGAAGTATTGCAGCAAATTAAATGCATACGTATAACACCAATAAACCCATTGATTTCACAAATAATAATGAAAGGAAAAACAATTGAGGTTAGATTTCTTACTTAAAGGGACTCTCCAGTGCCAGGAAAACAATTAGTTTTCCTGGCACTACAGGTCCCCTCTCCCTCTCATCTCCCAATCCCCGGTTGCTGAAGGGGTCAAAACCCCTTCAGTCACTTACCTGAGACCCCCACCGATGTCCCTTGGCGGTGGTTTCAGGTCACCGCCGCTCCTCCTCTGCATTACGTCGGCCGATGGGCTAGACTGATCCCGCCTTTTCAATGCTTTACTATGGGGAACTGAGCGAAGCTGGAGGTCCTCACACAGTGTGAGGACGTCCAGCAACGCTCTAGCACAGAAAATCTGTGCTAGAGACACGGAAGTACCCTCTAGTGGCTGTCTAGTAGACAGCCACTAGAGGTGGAGTTAACCCTGCAAGGTAATTATTGCAGTTTATAAAAAACTGCAATAATTACACTTGCAGGGTTGAGGGTAGTGGGAGTTGGCACCCAGACCACTCCAATGGGCAGAAGTGGACTGGGTGCCTGGAGTGTCCCTTTAAAGAGATACTATAGCATGTCAATAGATGGCTATGGGAAAACTGTTTTTTGGGGGGTTGTCAGTATTCTAAACAGTTAGACAGCCTAACTGCCACTTCAATAGTAGTTAAGTTTATGAAAAGAAGTAACTTGGATGAATAAATGAAATCTGGGTAAGTTTGGGCTTTACATAGATCTAGAAGATATCTCTCCTAGTTGTAATAGGTGAGTTATGTAATACATAAATAAGTTTATCATTATTTTTAAATGGAAGTAACACATATTGGAACTAAAACTGCTTCTAATGCTGAACCAATATAACCAATATAATGCAATGTAGCGTTTGCAAGGTTTGTGTTAAAGGGACCTTACAAGCACCATAACCACTACAGTTTATTATAGTAGTTATTGTGCTATGAGTCTTTAAAAAAAAAAAAAGGACAGGACAGGACAAGACCTTCAAAAAAAGGACTGCTTGGAGGTGCTATTTAAAGTTAGACTGCAGGTAATCAGAATTATAAATCAATTATAAAATGTTGCCAATAATTAGAAATCCTGAGTCAAACAAGCAGCTCTAATTAGAACTTTTTTAAAAACTGGTAAAATTACAGTCTTCTTTTAGCTTTTATGGTTTAGCTAAAAGCTAAACAGAACCACCTGGGCTTTCAACTCACAAGATCGACCTGGCAAGAGTTTCCTCATTCTAGATAAGGAAGTATGATTTCGAGTGACTGCTGTTCTCAACTGTGCCTCATGAGTACCTTTTATGATTTGTCATGATCAGAACTGGCATTGAATTGGTTTGTGACTTTATGATTTTTTTGCAGTTGATTAAATGCAATGGATTCAAGTGGTCTCCTCCAGTGCCCGTATGACAAAAACCACATGATCCGTCCTAGTAGGTTCCCATATCACCTTGTGAAATGCAGACAGGTAAGTGTTTTTGCGATAGACATTTCTGGCTAATGTTTGGCCATAGCCCAGCGAAGGCTAAGCTTGGCACCCCAGTGTTTATCAATTGCTCATTGAGTCCCTTTAGCATGTAAAAGGATGTTTTATGTCAGTAAGTTCAGGTTAGATGAAAAACAGTTCTCGAACAGTTTAGACCCAAAGCTCCCTCCAGCACCGATCTCAACTGCCTCTAGGCGGCATCCAGCTTCTGAGCCAATCAGTGGCTCTCCATTCACAAAACTGGCTTGGAATGAATACCTTTTCCAAGTCAGTTTTGTGAATGGGGAGTCACTGATTGGCTGAGAGCGTTAGCTGACCTTAACCAAAGGAAACCATGATTATCAGACTAGGCAACCTTCTTCCATTGCTCCATGGTCCAGTTCTGCCGCGTAAGTTCCCATTGAAGGCGCTTTCGGCAGTGGATAAGGGTCATCAAAGTCACTCTGACTGGTCTGCCGTTACACAACCCCATATGCAGCAGACTGTGAAGCACTGTGTGTTCTGCCACCTTTCGTGGCCAGTGGTATATTTTGGATTTTTGCTGCCCTAGGCATAACGGACCTCTGGCACGCCCCTTCCTGTTAAGGTCACACCTCTTCCTATTGAAGACTAACACACAGTTTGACTGAACTGACACACACACTGACACACACACTCAATGACAGACACACACTCTCAGATACACTGACATCCACACACTCACTGATTTGAAACAATCTGACAGACACACAAAATAACTCAGACATACTCACAGACACACACACTCACTGACACACACACTCACTCACTCATTCACAGACATACATTAACAGGCACACAGCGACCCACATTTACTGAAAGACACACACACACACAATCACACACTTTCACACACTCATAGACACACACTGAAAGACATACACATCGCCATGCACAAACAATCAGACACACACTGCCATACACACACAATCAGACACACACACATTCACTGACAGACACACACACACACACACACACACACTGATAGATATACAGTACACACACTCACTCTCACATACACACTGACTGACACAAACACACACTGACAGACACACTCATTCACAGACACACACACACACACACACTGAGAGACATACATATTCACTGACAGACACACACACTCACTCACAGACACACTGACAGATATACACACATTCACTGACAGACACACGCACTCACTCAGACACACTGACAGATCTACACACACATTCACTGACAGACACACGCACTCACTCAGACACACTGACAGATCTACACACATACAGGGAGTGCAGAATTATTAGGCAAATGAGTATTTTGACCACATCATCCTCTTTATGCATGTTGTCTTACTCCAAGCTGTATAGGCTCGAAAGCCTACTACCAATTAAGCATATTAGGTGATGTGCATCTCTGTAATGAGAAGGGGTGTGGTCTAATGACATCAACTCCCTATATCAGGTGTGCATAATTATTAGGCAACTTCCTTTCCTTTGGCAAAATGGGTCAAGAGAAGGACTTGACAGGCTCAGAAAAGTCAAAAATAGTGAGATATCTTGCAGAGGGATGCAGCACTCTTAAAATTGCAAAGCTTCTGAAGCGTGATCATCGAACAATCAAGCGTTTCATTCAAAATAGTCAACAGGGTCGCAAGAAGCGTGTGGAAAAACCAAGGCGCAAAATAACTGCCCATGAACTGAGAAAAGTCAAGCGTGCAGCTGCCACGATGCCACTTGCCACCAGTTTGGCCATATTTCAGAGCTGCAACATCACTGGAGTGCCCAAAAGCACAAGGTGTGCAATACTCAGAGACATGGCCAAGGTAAGAAAGGCTGAAAGACGACCACCACTGAACAAGACACACAAGCTGAAACGTCAAGACTGGGCCAAGAAATATCTCAAGACTGATTTTCCTAAGGTTTTATGGACTGATGAAATGAGAGTGAGTCTTGATGGGCCAGATGGATGGGCCCGTGGCTGGATTGGTAAAGGGCAGAGAGCTCCAGTCCGACTCAGACGCCAGCAAGGTGGAGGTGGAGTACTGGTTTGGGCTGGTATCATCAAAGATGAGCTTGTGGGGCCTTTTAGGGTTGAGGATGGAGTCAAGCTCAACTCCCAGTCCTACTGCCAGTTCCTGGAAGACACCTTCTTCAAGCAGTGGTACAGGAAGAAGTCTGCATCCTTCAAGAAAAACATGATTTTCATGCAGGACAATGCTCCATCACACGCGTCCAAGTACTCCACAGCGTGGCTGGCAAGAAAGGGTATAAAAGAAGAAAATCTAATGACATGGCCTCCTTGTTCACCTGATCTGAACCCCATTGAGAACCTGTGGTCCATCATCAAATGTGAGATTTACAAGGAGGGAAAACAGTACACCTCTCTGAACGGTGTCTGGGAGGCTGTGGTTGCTGCTGCACGCAATGTTGATGGTGAACAGATCAAAACACTGACAGAATCCATGGATGGCAGGCTTTTGAGTGTCCTTGCAAAGAAAGGTGGCTATATTGGTCACTGATTTGTTTTTGTTTTGTTTTTGAATGTCAGAAATGTATATTTGTGAATGTTGAGATGTTATATTGGTTTCACTGGTAATAATAAATAATTGAAATGGGTATATATTTGTTTTTTGTTAAGTTGCCTAATAATTATGCACAGTAATAGTCACCTGCACACACAGATATCCCCCTAACATAGCTAAAACTAAAAACAAACTAAAAACTACTTCCAAAAATATTCAGCTTTGATATTAATGTGTTTTTTGGGTTCATTGAGAACATGGTTGTTGTTCAATAATAAAATTAATCCTCAAAAATACAACTTGCCTAATAATTCTGCACTCCCTGTACATTCACTGACAGATGCTGATATACAACCTACACTTACATATATACATGTAGAGATTGTAGCCGTATTAGTCCAGTGATGTAGATGTAAAATCTACTCATTTGTATCTGTTTTTTACATATATATATATATATATGTATATATATATATATATATACACATGTACATATACATGACAAACAATATATATACATAAACAGTCATAGAGAAAACCGCAGAGCAAGGCATACAAATATATAACTTCATATATATACAAGCATGAAGCATCCTGGTCTTCCATAACACCTCAGCAGTGCCACAGGCTGATAGCTTCCATGCCAAGCCGCATTGAGGCAGTAATTGCTGCAAAAGGGGCCCAAACCAAGTACTAAGTCCATATGTATGCTTATACTTTTTAGAGGTCCGATATTGTTCTATGTACACTTCTTGTTTTATTGATTACATGTAATATTCTAATTTACTGAGATTGTGGGTTTGGGGTTTTCATGAGCTGTAAGCCATAATCATCGCACTTATGACACATCACGGCTTGAACTATCTTGCTTTGCATGTAATGCATCTATCTCATATATTAGTTTCCCCTTTTACGTTGCATTACTGAAATAAATTACATTTTGCAAGATATTGTAATTTTTCGAGTATCACTTGTGTGTGTGTATATATATTATTTTATTTTTTATTTATATATATATTCCTGTCCTATTGTGTTTTACACCCCACCTCCTATAGACTGTAAGCTCATTGTGGCAAGGTCCTCTTCAACCAATCGCTACTATAAGTTTTCTTGTAATTGTTCTATTTATAGTTAAATCCCTCCTCTTATAATATTGTAAAGTGCTATGGAATCTTTTGGCGCTATAAAAATGGCAATAATAATAATAATAATAATATTACATATAAATAGTCAATACATTATTAAGCACACATCTGCACCCCAGTCAAGCCATATGACTTGCTTTTCCACAGAATTGTTACTACTGCAAGGGATTCTGGGTGGGCATATGCAAATTAGTTCAACAAAGAATCACCTTTTTGCCTCGTTATTCCATTTTAAACATGGATTTTTTTGAAGTTTGTTTGTTGTATACAACAGCTTCGAAACATAACTCAGGAAGAGATGCAAAGCTAGTGAACCACTCATGGACAACTGTTTTGTTGTTAATGCAACTCTTCAGCATGAGGTTGGTTACTGGCTTGCTAGTGAGGCTTGGCGTTACTTGAGGACAAAAAACAAAGAATAGAGTGAGCGCTAATATATCAGAAAGAGATATAAAAGGCAGCAATCCCAAACAAGGACTCCCTCACGTGTCCTTGAGATAAATACGAAAGGCAAACAAAGGGATGGGACTGCGCCAGTGAGCAATTTTAATGAAATAAAAAGTCCTGGTTAAGGTAGAAATATTGAAATAGAGAGTTATTACTTGAGAAGCACAAACCAAGAAAGTTATGGTGGGGAAAAATAGTGATTGAAACCCACTTCCACTTGAAATCAGTGGATAGTCAATACATTATATACAACACAACTCAGGAAGAGATACAAAGCCAGTGAACCACTCGTGGGCAGCTGTTTTGTTGTTAATGCAATATAAATATAACATTAAGATGTGTGTTTATATAATGTTTTGGTAGTGTGTGTGAACGCCAGAATCTACATTAAGACCTTCATTTATGGTGCTGAAATTATATTTTAAAGACATTTGAGATGAAAATCACAAATCACACATTTCGGCACCATAAATGAAGGTCTTAATGTAGATTCTGGCGTTCACACACACTACCAAAACATTATATAAACACATATTTTAATGTCATATATATATATATATATATTATGTTTTCTTTTTTTCTTTCACTACTCCCACTTTGCTAATATCGGGACAATTTATATATACACATATATGCAGCTGTATATTTGTATTCCTTGCTCTGCTGTTTTTTTATTAGCTTATTAACTCTCCTCTGTTTACTTACTAGCTATTATTATTATTATTATTTATATAGCGCCATCAGATTCTGTAGCGCTGTACAAAGGGTGGACTAACAGACATTTTTACATCTTCTGTTATGACACCCAACCCCCCCTTCCCATTCTCTAATAACATCTGCTGTTTTAGGTCTTAAACTCTATCATATTGATTTGTATTGCTTCAGACCTGAAGAAGACAGGAAATCTCTTTTAAGTATTATGTTACTCCAGTAAAAAATGTATCACTGCATACTGCAATACTCTGTTATTTTGGCATAATATATATTGCTAAACTGTATATTGACTTCATGCATATTCTAGATTCTGGAATGCGAGTACATGCATTCAACATCTGTAATTCCATTTTGGAATTCTCCCCCTTCTCCTGCCCTTTCCTTTGTTTTTCTTCCATGCCACAATAAACCTTGAGCAGAATATTTATGATCCTCTGGAAGAATGTTGTCTACTCAACTTTTAATTCTTCTCATCCCAAAATTCCAACAAATTGCAAGATACTTGTCATGGGCCCAGGGTTGCCGGGCAGGGGTTCCTGTTGCTTGGGTGGGAATTTTACAAGGGGAATTTGTTATGTTCATAAAATATAAATATTTCGGGTTTTTAGAATTGTATTTAATGGGCATGTTTGTTTAATAGAGAACAGAAACATGTGCTCTTTAAACATGGTTTGTTAACAAGAGTGATATAAATAAAATGGGCCGAGTATTTGTTTTGGTGGGGTCAGGATTGTTTTCAACAAGAAAAGCAAAGAGTTATGGGAAGAGGACTTGATGGAGAACTGTATGTGGCTGCAATAAAGTCAGTTCTGTTTAACCCCTACATGTAGTCTCGACTCATGGTGTGGGGTAAAGTCTGTAATCACTGATATAATCACTCACTATCAGGCCCGGACTGGCCTCGGGCACACCGGGTAAATGCCTAGTGGGCCGTTGTGACCATGGGCCGAGGCCGGCAGGGGAGGTTACAGGATCTCCCCTGCCGATCTATGCAGGGCCAGCACCATCCGAGCGCCGGCCCCACTGTTTTCAATGACGGGACGGTGGGGAGATCAAAGATCTCCCTCACCGGCCCACTTGAATAGACCTGCGGCTGGGGAGGGAGAGGAGGACCCGGCAGAGCTCTATCTTGCAGCTCTGCCAGGTTCCTCTCGCAAGATCGGGAGCGTTGCCATGGCAATGCCCCGATCTCGTGAGAGTGAACTCTAGCCTGCAGGCTAGAGTTCACTCACCACTGGACCACCAGGGATGGCGTGCGAGTGCCGGTTTTTCTCCTTCCCCCTCTCTCTGCTTGGTACCATCGTGCCAGTCCACCCCTCCCAGGCTAAAGGTAAGAAGGGAGGGGAGGACCGGCAGGATACATTCCCTATACACACATTCTCTACAGCCCCTAGCCATATATGCATCACATTACACCACAAACACAACATGACTAAAACCAACCTTATTACACAATACCACACCACAATCAGCTCACCCTACACACACGCAACACCACAAGCAGGCTCCAAACACATGCACAATACTCTTTCCTGGCATTTTTGTCTCCTGGTATTCATTTATAGAGACACCAGAGACAAGTTGCAAGGAAACACAGTGCAAGCATGTTATTAAATTTGCTTGCACTATGCAGAACAAATACAGGGCTTTTTTCTCATGCAAGAGCTCTTCAGCAGAGGTCTGTGCATGGTCTGCCCTGGAAGAGCATTGAACCAACATGCTCACTTTGAGAGGGGGCGTGTTTGTCACTAGTGATGACAAAATACACCTGCTCTGCCCCGCCCCCTTCTTAGTGGGCCGCTGTGATAAAAAAATGCACGGGCCGAATTTTTTTCCCAGTCCAGCTCACTACATGCTGGTCAGATTACTTGTAGATGGGCATCTGAGTGGTCCTAACAGCACCAAGTACTTTAACTCAGCAAGGTGATACCGAAAGGTCCAGAAATAACGTTGTAAGCGGAGATGAAATGGAGATACTCAGCCAGAGTACCAGCAAGCCGTTACAATACTAATTTCATCTGTTGTTTTACATCTGCCTCACTGAACTAATAAAGCTACAATCTCTACTCAAACTCTATCTATTTATCTCTGTCTAGACTTGAAGATTTAGATTTGCTTGTATTAGTTTTAGATCATGCTCTACATAAGAAAACATTGTTACTGTCAATGGTGATGTCTGGATTTTGTTTTAGGATCTGATGTGCATACTAAGTACTGATACCTTTTGGTTTTCACATCTACGCTTTTGATTAATGTACATATTGTGCAAAATAGAAAAAGAATGTAGCGCTTTAATAATTAAGAATATAAATATCACCTTATTCTGTATAAGGGAGGAAAACTTCTCACTTAGGTCCCAAATAAGTCAAGATCTATAAAAAATAATAAACACAACATAGTGTAGATGGTAGATAGCAAAGACATATATATTTGTATATAAATATTAACACTCACAAACCCAGAGCTTTTGACTCAGCTCTAGTTTGAATCACTTCTAGGTCCGTTTAGGCGACCCACCCCTTAGATAGAAGTATAGCTGGTCCTGGAGGGGAATAGATATACAAAAGAAAAATTGCGCAGTATCGTTGATGAATAGGAAATCAAAGATAAAATTCCCGAATGGGTACTTACAAACTTTTTGGCTACCTATGGGTTAATATAACTCATAAGGACTTTCTATATATGAATTTATGGAAAATGAGGACGTCTGACTACACACAACTTTATGAAGAACTACATGAGGACTTTAACAATCAGAGAAGATATCGATGTATGAAGAGAAGTGGACTTATAGAATGGAGACTCTTCAATAACTGAAGGTAGCTGATGGAACTCGGGGTGAAAGCACCCGCCGGCTACATCAGACTATGGGGTGATAACGAGGCATGGACCGCATACGTCCTACCTGTGGGTGGTAGCAATGTGTGCGGTGCACACACACCAATTTTTAATTGTATTAATTTGTGAACAGTATTTAAACACAGATGGCGAACCAGGACACATACAGCTTATCGATCCGGTTGAAGAAGCCACATGTGAGTGGTGAAACGCGTTCCGGTTTTATCTAGACATTGTGACATTTTTATTTTATATTTATAGATTGTGTTAATTTATCATATTTTATTAACGTTATCCTGGTTCTATATTCGCCGCTCTACTAATGGGAGTGTAGCCCCTAGCCTGCACAACGCCTGGATACTGAGTCAATTCTGACTCTTTGTTTGCAAGTACCCATTCGGGAATTTTATCTTTGATTTCCTATTTATCAACGATACTGCGCAATTTTTTCTTTTGTATATCTGTTCCCCTCCAGGACCAGCTATACTTCTATCTAAAGGGTGAGTCGCCTAAACGGACCCAGAAGTGATTCAAACTAGAGCTGAGACCGCAGCTCTGGGTTTGTGAGTGTTAATATTTATATACAAATATATATGTATTTGCTATCTACCATCTACACTATGTTGTGATTATTATTTTTTATAGATCTTGACTTATTTAGGACCGAAGTGAGAATTTTTCCTCCCTTATACAGAATAAGGTGATATTTATATTCTTAATTATTAAAGCACTACATTCTTTTTCTATTTTGCACATTTATCCAGTGATATTGTAAGAAGTCACATGAATGTTTAGCTGCTCACTTTTATATATGATTGTTTTTGCACATATTGTTATAATATATCGTTAGATATAAGCGCTAGTCCTTAGCCACAGTTTTAATGTTCATATTGATCACTCAGAATTATTTTGTATGTGCATGAATATTGTTATATAATATAAGTTGTGGGTTAAAGGTTTCCACATAAATCTTCAAACTTTGGGGCTTTTATAGCATAACAGGGATTTCTAGACATGTTATTCAGTCATTATCCTTATACTGTAGCAAGCTGACATCTTCCAGAAACTACTGTTATGAAGTCCTTAGGGTAGTACAAGTACTTGTATGGGCAGAGGGAAGCATAGTTTCCTCTTGTGACATATTTTAGCCCCAAAATAATGAAGCATGCAAAAAAGAAGTATTGGATTGAAGAACATAGTAAAATATAAATGTTTTGGCTTCAAAAATCTTTACATTTTATTTTTTTATTTTTCGCTCAGCCAGATTGTTTTTAGCTAAAGTTTCCATGTTATGGAAGTTTTAAGCCAACAAAAGATCTGCTGGTTTGCTAGACCTGATTTAAAGACCTGCGCATTTTTAACTTGATGTCTTCTATGAGCTGCTATAAAACTATACAAAATGATCCTATCCTTTTTTTCCAGAATAATCCTGTGGCTGTAAAAGCACTAGCAACATGTCCATACAATGCCCGTCACAGAGTGCCGAAAAAGGAGCTTGAACTGCACATGGCAACTTGTGAAAACAAAGTTTCTTTAGACAATATTGCTGGTGCGATACTTGACAAATGTTATTGTTCTCATTATAGACTGTATGGTATTAAGGTAATTCTGTAAGCCATGGATTTGCCTGTGATGAATTAAACAATTCATTGAAAATCACATAACTTGACCTGAAACCACATTCACAAATTAATTTGCTTCATAGTTAAAAACAATTTTAAGAAAAAGGTTTTAGAAAAGGGTTAATGAAATGTACCTAGCTTATGGGATGACACTTCGATCACTGTGCATTGGAGGAGCCTGGTTGCCTGCCTGCTGTCTTTTGACTATGGACTGGCATTTAAATACTTTATTTTCCTATGCAGAAAGGTCTATTCATGTATTTCTGCCCGGGCGTTCGGTAGATTCTATCTACCGAACAAAGGCCATCTATTGGCCTCCCAGGAGCCGCAGTTAGCTGGCAGGCACCATTAATTGGCCGTCCAGAAGCCAGGGAGCACCGCCAATTGACCGCCCAGAAGCCGCGGTTAGCCGTTGCTTAACGAGCGTGTGCCGTCAATTGACCACCCAGTAGCTGTGGTTAACCGCAGCTTAATTGACTATACCAGGTGGCCGCAGCTACCCATGTAGCAGGCAATGGATGGGTTATTGGATGGGACATTCTGCCACATCTATACCGCCTCGGCTAGTAGGAAGTGCAGAGAGAACTCCAGCTAATTTTATTTAGTTTTTTTTTTCTTTATTCAGGACTTCTTGACCAAACTGTTTTAAGATAGCTTTGAAATGATTTGGAACATTCAATTCCATTTCTGATTAATTCAGATATAAATGAGCAACATTCAGAAGATAAATTTAGTAACTATTGTTGAAATTTATTTTTTTTTGCCTTTAAATTGCTAAGTTTTCTATGATTATTGAAAGAGAAATCCTCAGCTAAGCGAATTATCGCAGATGTTTCACATCATTTTCTCACAGTGAAGACCGCAAAACTGGTATAGAAACGCATGATTTGGTTGTATTTTAAATTGGATAATCCTAAAGTTTTTCCAAAGATCATTTATGTACTAATACATTATTAACTGCCTTTTGGTGATCCATTCTTCAGTTGCAAAATTAGCTCTGTGAAACATTCTTCAGTTTAAATAAAATAAATGTTAAAATAATTTACCGTACATAAAATACCTTATTACAATGTAAACAAGTCATTGTAAACAGTGTCTTAAAGACTGAAGAATATGATGTGTCCAATTCAAGTAGTAGGGACTGGTAAACAAGTATGGGGGCCCCTGTTCTGCCTCTCTATAAGAATTAAAGGAGCACTATAGTGTTAGGAACACAAAAGTGTATTCCTGACACTATAGTTCTAAAACTCGGATTGATGGCCCAAAACACTTATAGTCAGTTGGTGTAATAAATAGGGATGGAGGAAAAGGGGAAGTAGCAAGCGAGTCTAAGTAGATATCGTGCCCTATTGTGCCTTCATGGGCACCCCTTAACCCGAAAAATATGTTCCTATACTGTTTGTAAAATGATAATTCCACCACCCAATCTTGAGATAGCATCAGTATGAATTATCACCAAGTGCTGTAAGTAGATAACACTGGTCCCCCACAGCAGCTAAGATCGATGATTGCCGTGCCTAGGTCTTCGAAATAACGGCAAGTCAAAATGCTTGATGCTGATACGGTTAGCCAGGACGCTCTCTCCTAAATCTCCTATGTATATTTAAACAAATGGAGGTCATTTAGTTACTCCAATGGCCAATGTGTAGGACCTGCCTAGGGGGGTCTGACTTGACGTTGGCAGGCGGGCATTCCCTCCAATGGCAATTGGAGTTACTAAATGACCTCCATTTGTTTAAATGCAGAAGTATGTGTTTATGTGTGTGTATCAACAGGGCGTTAGCACGTTTTGCTAGTTCAGTTCATCAGAGCTCATTTTCCTCCACCCCTATTTATTACACCAATTGACTGTAAGTGTTTTGGGCCGTCAATCCTCTATACTTCATTTGTATAACGGTAGATTGATTATGGCGCTCTGAGACTATTCAACATCCCTGAATGTCATTAGTATATCTATATTCATTCAATCCATGAGCTCAGCAGTTCTGCTTAAACAGACTTCTTGTTACTTTTTAGTCACATTGTGATAATAATGAGAAGACCTGTTACATATACAAATGTAGCACTTTAGACCAAGATACTTTGAGACTAAATCTTTGTGAGTCTTAATTATCTATGATATGATATCTGCCCTATAGTATTCCATATCTTTAGTACATTATAGTGGCATCCTCTATGTTTCTTTCCTTTTATGTTATTTCAGATCTTTTATTATATATACATAAAACTGTCTTGTCTCAACAGCGGTAATGAAGTCAAAAGATACACAATCTACCTGGCAGAGTCCTCCTTGTGGAGAAAACTGGGATATAGGTAACAATGTTGTGACCATGTTGTGTACAAATATTAATTTAAAGGGTCTGATTTACTTCTTTTCATGCAGATCTATTCCCTATTAACAGCCCATGGCGGGTGTGTACTTATTTATGTGTATATATGTGTGTGCATGTATGTATAGGTGTCTGTGTATGGGTGTGTGACGAGACCAATCTCGCCACTGTGCATTGGAGGAGCCTGGTTGCCTGCCTGCTGTCTTTTGACTATGGACTGGCATTTAAATACTTTATTTTCCTATGTAGAAAGGTCTATTCATGTATTTCTGCCCAGGCATTCGGTAGATTCTATCTACCGAACAAACGGCCGTCTATTGGCCTCCCAGGAGCTGCGGTTAGCTGGCAGGCGCCATTAATTGGCCGTCCAGAAGCCAGGGAGCACCGCCAATTACTGCCCAGAAGCCGCGGTTAGCCGTGGCTTAACGAGCGTGTGCCGTCAATTGACCACCCAGTAGCTGTGGTTAACCGCAGCTTAATTGACTATACCAGGTGGCCGCAGCTACGCATACTGAACACTGGATGGCAGCAGTCTGCAGTTCACACGCGTCCGGTTCATTCACGGATTTACTGAATTAACTAATTTAACCCAGATAGCTCTGCCATGGAGCCTATTTGTTTAATAAAAGACTTTGGCTCCATGGCAATTGAACTGTATGTGTGTGGTCTGAGCGCCATTCAGTAATAATGTGCGCTCAGACCTAAGCTATCTGGGGATATGTTGCATGTCTGTATTTTATGTAATAAATGTAACCTTGTGTATTTTATTGTATTTTAATGTATTTTTACTGCCATGTGCTTAATGGAGTTTTGCCTCTGTCCTTGGAGATAATTGGATTACTTCCCAATTATCTCCAGGATAGAGAGGAGGGATTGTGATGTCATTGTGGGAGTGTTTATCTGTGTTGTATGTTTTGATTGGATGTTCCACAAAACCCTGTGGGTGGGACTTTGTCTGTAAAATGTGTATATAAGAACAATAAAGACACAGCTCAGTCTGTTCCTGCTTGACCCTCAACACGGAGCCTTGTCTCGTTCTTGGGGGGGGGGGATTTATTGTATGCTGTTCCAGTTCGACTGCTAGGAGTGTAAATCTTTTGTATGGTTTTTCCTATTTGGCTGTTTACAGCATTCGTATGCTTCTCCAGTTCGGTGGATTGGTGTCTACAGTAGCTGCCTGTATATCTGGAAGGGAATATCTCCTAAATGGCTGTTAACCCCTTTTATGCCCGGTGTGCCGTTACAGGGCGTATATATAAATGTGTATGCCTGCATATTAATGGATTTATACATATGTGTGTATATATGTATGTGTAGGTTGTATATATGCCCTTATTCATTTTCTAAATTCTTGAATGTGAGTAGATACATATGATCTGTGTTGTTTTTTAACTTTCCCCCTTCTAGTACCATCTCCTGCTCTGTTTGTTTGTTTGTTTTCTCTCCTCTCTGATCCTTACATGGAATATTTATGACCCTCTAGACCAGGGGTTCTCAACGTTAGTCCTCAGGACCCCCTACCAGTCCAGGGTTTAGGGATTACCTGGGTGTGTCTAAGGTGTTTAGAAAAAAAAAACACCTTAGAGTCTAAGGTGTTTTTTTCCCTTTTTCTAAACACCTGAGACACACCCAGGTAATCCCCAAATCCTGGACTGGTAGGGGGTCCTGAGGACTGGGTTGAGAACCCCTGCTCTAGACAAATAGTGTCTATTTTTTTTTATTCCTTATGCTAAATTAGACCTGTGTTTTATCTCCACTCATGTCGCTTTAACACTGTATCACAACTCGTCTTTGAATTTTATGTATCGTATTGTTCAGAAATGCTTCAGACTTGAGAAAGGGCCTGCAAGTCTTGTCAGCAGAGAGTTCTGGGTGAATCTTATGAATGCTGTTGTTTAAGGGCCAGGCTCTGCATGTGGCTTTAGCTCTGCGGTGGAACTGAGCAGTTTGGCTGCAATTGGGGCCCCCCACAGTCAGGGAGTCCACGGGTGGCCCATGCACTTAGGACCACCCGATGGGTATTGCTGAATAGAGGCCCGGTCTGGTGCAGTAGCCCTTTAATAGCATGACCAGGCTACTATAGTATCAGCAAGAGAGGGAGCCATACAGGAAATATAGGAGGCGACACAGGAGTGGGGAGTATCAAGAAGAGAGCAAGCTCCAGACCCATACTCCCATTAGACTCGGCCACCATCACCAGGACTCCAAGCAAGCCACCCTACTGCACACAAATGGTATGTAAGCATGAGGATAGCTACAAATATAAAAATTATGGCATGTATGCATGTATCTATCTATGTGTTTGCCATTTTGTCTGTATATATGTGTGTGTATTTGTGTCAGTGTGTGCATGCGTAAGTATTTACAAATACAAAAAGATAAGTCCTGCGCTCACTCCCATCACTCCTGGGCGGCAGCAATGACCACAGTACGCTCTCTCCTAAATCTCTATGTATAATTAAACAAATGGAGGTAATTTAGTTACTCCAATGGCCAATGTGTAGGACCTGCCTAGGGGGGTCTGCCTTGACGTTGGCAGGCGGGCATTCCCTCCAATGGCAATTGGAGTTACTAAATGACCTCCATTTGTTTAAATGCATAAGTATGTGTTTATGTGTGTGTATCAGCAGGGCTGTTGCATCCTATAGGCGACTTAGGCAGTCGCCTAGGGTGCACCGGCCCAGAGGGCGCTAGATTTGAGTGACCCGGTAGAAGGGAAGCGCACATCGCTCCCTCCTGCCAGTCACTCAGTGCAGCGTGGACAGGCAGCGCGGACCGCGGGACAGGAAATTCTGTTTCCTGTACACAGCTGTACTGAAAGGAACTGCTCTCTCAGTGAGCACTTCCTGTCGATCCGGCCAGGTACCGGACACAGAAGCTCCTGCACCGCAGTCCGCGCCACCCGGCCATGCTACAAAGAGGTAGAAACCACTAAGAGAAAGATAGGGGGTGGGTTGTGGAGGAGAGACCTGTAAGGGAAAAATGGGAGGGGGGTGGGAGAGACGAGTAAGGGAAAGATGGGGTAGGGGAGAGAGACCTCTAAGGGAAAGATGTGGGGGAGGGGAGAGACCACTAAAGGAAAGATGGTGGTGGAGGAGAGACCACTAAGGAAAATATTGGGGTGGAGGAGAGACCACTAAGGGAAAGATGGTGGGAGGGCGGAGAACTCTAAGGGACAGGTTGGGGGCGGGGCAGGGGCGAGAGCAATAAGGGTCGGGGGAGCATTAAGTGATAGGGGGTCAGGGCAGAGTACTAAAGGTCAATGGGGCAGGGGAGAGCACTAAGGGACAGGGGAGCAGCAGAGAGCACTAAGGGACAGGGGAGCACGGGAGAGCACTAAGGGACAGGGGGTGCGGGGGACATAACTAAGGGACAAGTAGGGAAAGGAGATCACTGAGTTATAGGAGTACACTAAGGGACAGGATGGGATGGGAGATAACTAAGGGACAGAAGAGGAGGGGAGGGGAGAACACACAGTCGCTTGTGAGGGAGACGCACACATATAATAATAAAAATTAAAATCTGCTCCACTCTCAGTCCATATCCTACCCCACAAACCCTCTCTTTCACACTACACATATACACAATGCATCCTTACACATACACAGAACAACACAATGCATCCGTACACACACACATGCACAGAAACATATAATGCATATTTACTCACACACCAAAACATGCAATGCATCCTACACTCACACAGAAACACACCGTGCTTCCCTTACACACCCCGAAACACACAATGCATCCATTACACACACACAAACACACACAATGCATCCCTTACACACACAATGCATACCTCATAAACACACACACACACAATGCAGCCCTTGCACACATACACACACTGCTTCACTTAATGCATCTCTTACACATACTCAATGCACCCCTTACAGACACTCACTGCATTACATTACATACACAGAAACACACCTTGCATGCCTAACATATACAGACACAGATTCACACAATGCATCCCTTTTACACACACACACACACACACACCGCTTCTCTTAATGCATCTCTCACACACTCAATGCACCCCTTACAGACACACTGCTTTACATTACATACACAAAAACACACCTTGCATCCCTTACACATACAAACACAGATTCACACATTGCATCCCTTACACACACACACACACACACACACACACTGCATTCCTTACACACAAACACACACTGCATCCCCTATACACACACTACATCCCTGGCACAAACTGGTATTCCTATATACTACATTCTATAAGAACACACACACATTACATCCTCTACAATAACACCTACCCTAGACACATACAATCCACTCCCTGTGAGCGAACTCATGGGTGGGGCTTGTAGGCATAAGGCTTATGGGCAGGTCTTGTAGGCATACTCACGGTCAGGCCCTGGGGGCCCAGACCGTGATCTTTGTAAGGGGTCCCAAAAAATGGAGCTGCATCCTGTTTGTTGATTTTTGTGAGCACTGCCAGACCAGTGGAGCCAGACTGTGGTCTGAGTCCATCATCATCCTCTTGTCCTCATCTGGTGGTAAGTAGGCAATCCAGTATATTATTAGTGGCACTAATCTCCAATTAGTCACCAGAACCACTACAGCTTAATGTAGTTGTTCTGGTATCTATAGGCTGTCCCTGCAGGCTTTTTAATGTAAACACACTGCCTTTTCAGAGAAAAGAAACTGTGTGCAGCACTGGCATTGGCTATTATGGCAGATCATATAGGTGGGGCATTGTGATGTCACATGGTGGGCAGAGCATATGGGGGGGCGGCAAATTTTTGTTTGCGTAGGGCAGCAAAAATCCTTGATCCGGCCCTGTGCATTTGTGACAGGGTATGTGTGTTAGTGTATGTGTATCTGTGTGTGTCGTGTGTATCTGTGTGTGTGTGTGTTATATGTGTATGTCAGTGTGTGTATCTCAGTGTTCCTATATGTGTGTCAAGGTGCGTGTATGTGTTAGTGAGTGTATCTGTGTGTCAAGATGTGTGTCAAAGTGTGTGACGAAGTGCCCTTCGCCACTTGGTCCTGGAGAGGCCTGCTCCTCCCCTGTGACTATGACTCTTTCATGTATTTGGCTTTAAAGCCCCTAGTCTACCTTCAGACAGACTATTTATGTAGGCTGCTTTATTTATCTTGTGTTTTAGTCACCCTGTACCCATTATAGGTGCAGGGTGTAATGTAATTGTTTATAGTGTGTATGTGTGTACTGTGAAATGTATTGCCTGCTCTCCTGTACTGCTGAGGTTTGCTACCAACTAGGTGGGTCTGGCTATGGAGCTTGTCTAGTGCCCTCTGTTGGTAGCAACAGCAATATGCACTACCTGAATTGCAAGACTGGTTCATTTGTATATTCGGGTAGATTTGCATATTGCTAATTCTGCAGGCAGGTGAGATATTTACTGTTAAATATTGTCTCCCCCACCCCTTTAAAAATGTGCCATTGTGTTGTGATAAGTCACTGTGTGTTGCCTGCTATGGTTTGACTGTTTGTGATTTTATTGAAGTTTCACAGCAGTGTTATTGTGGTGACCCTACTGGCTGGTCCCAAGGGAAATAAAGGTTTAGACAGTTCTTCTTGATCCCTCTAAATGTAGCCTTGTCTCGTTATTGGAGAGAGCTGTCATAATCACACTGGGGATTGCTATGCTCTGCATACTCACCTGAGCTTGAATCACTTAGCTCTTTTAAGAGCTTGTTCCTGACACGCTTTCCTTGGAGGAGAGGTCTTCCCCGCACAGTCCTGGATGCTGGAGGTTCGTACAGAGTGGAAGGAAGAGGTCTTTCCCTCACGGTCCTGGAGGACAGAAGCTGATCCAGGGTGGAAAGAAGACAGCGAGACTCCAGTCAAGCTACAGCGGTTGCGGTGGTTGTGGTGTCTGCTGCAGTGCTTGGAGTCCTCAGGAAGCGCTAGGAGCATCCTTCAACGGAGGTACCCAGTCAGGGTGCCAGGTGATCCGTTACAGTGTGTATATGTCAGTGTGTGTATCTGTGTGTTAAGGTGTCTGTATGTGTCATTGTGTGTATCTGAGTTTGCGTGCATGTGTCAGGGTCTTGTATGTATCGCTGTGTCAGGGTGTGTGTATATGTTGGTGTGTATCCGTGTGTGTTAGTGTGTATATTTGTCATTACATTTCTGCATGTGTATTTATATTTGTGTATCTGTGTGTGCTAAAGTATACCCACCCACACACACAGCACCCACACACACATCATCCAACACACACACCAGCACACACACATCATCCAGCGCACACACACACATCATCCAGCGCACACACACACATCATCCAGCGCACACGCACACACACACATTATCCAACACACACACACATTATCCAACACACACACACATTATCCAACACACACACACATTATCCAACACACACACACATCATACAGCACCCACACACATCATCATCCAACACACACACACACACACATTACCCATCATCCAACACACACACACAATATCCAGCACACGCACACAACTCATCCAGCACACACACACATCTTCATCCAGCACACACACACTTCATCCAGCACACACACTGTAACAGAACTGTCTGTATATGGATTACATTTAATTTTCCACCATTCGTCTGTTGTTCGGTTTATTTCCCTTCCTGTACAGTCCCTATGTGTTCCCCTGTTAAACTGCCGAAAGACGCACGAAGGCGCAACCACCGGGAAGCTAGCGTGTGCCGTCAGTTGACCACCCAGTAGCTGCGGTTAACCGCAGCTTAATTGACTGTACTGGGTGGTCATGGTTACACATAGCCGCCACCCGGTGGCGGTGTTATGGAGCTCCCCGGACGGCCATCAGTGCTCAGCTCAGAATCAGTGCACTAAAAGCGGATACTTTTACGTGCAGGCACCGCTGAGCCTCCAGCCTTCCCTGCTTCTATTTCAGTTTCTTAAATGAACGCTGGATTGATCGGGACTTTACTTAAGTGAATTTTTTAACCCAGATAGCTATGCCATGAAGCCTATTCGTGTAATTAAAGACTTTGGCTCCATGGCAATTGAACTGTATGTGTGTGATCTGAGCGCTATTCGGTGGTTATGTGCGCTCAGATCTAAGCTATCTGGAGATATGTGACATGTATGGGGTTGGTGTAGTAAATGGAATATTATATGTTTTCATGTATTTTATTGTCTCTGTGTCCCCACGTGTATAATGGCGATTTGCCTCTGTCCTGGGAGATAATTGGATTACTTCCCAATTATCTCCAGGATAAAGGGGGGGGGGGGGAATTAGGATGCATTGTGGGGATGTTTTACTTCTGTGTGTCTGAATGTGATACATGTCTGTCTGTGTTACAGTCTTCCATCTGGTCCCCTAGGGGATTGTCCACCAGTTGGGATACCTGCATAAATACCGGGCAGGTAGCCCTCAATAAACCATACCACTGCTTAACCCTCAACACGGAGCCTTGTCTCGTTCTTAGGGGGATCAACTCTATGCTGTTAGAGACTGATTGCCAGGAGTGTAAGCCGCTTGGGTGCTGTTCCTGTTCGTCTGCTAGCAGCTATTCAGGACGTTCCAGTTCAGGAGTTTGGAGTGCTATTTTGTATGCAGTTCGGGAGTTTGGAGCATTCCCTTGTATTCAGTTCGGGAGTTTGGTGTTCTGCAGTAGCTGTGCCTCTATCTCTGGAAGGGGAAGATTGACTAAATGGCGGTTTAACCGTTTTATGACTGGGGGTGCCATTGCGCACACACATCATCCAGCACCCACACACACCACCCAGCACATACACACACACATACATCATCCTACGCACACACACACACATCACCCAGCACCAACACACACACACATCATCCAGCACACACACACACACATCATCCAGCACACACACACACACACACATCATCCAGCACACACACACACATATCATCCTATACTATACACCAGGGGTAGGCAACCTACAGCACTAGTGCCATGCACGGCACTCGAGGTGTCTTTCCACGGCACTCAAGGCTGCTAGAGCCAAACAGGCTCTGTCCTATCAGGAGTCCCAGTAAAACTTCAGATATCTGCTAATACGAAAAGGTGGTGATGGAAAATCCTCAATTTATGCATTGCAGAACATAGAAGTGATCTCCGAACAGTTCCTTCCAGCACTTGTGAATGGGAATCCACACTGTAGTAGAGCAGCCTGCAGCTGCTGTTGCATCTCCTGTCCTTGACCTGTACCTGGGCGGGCTGGTCCCCACTGGAACCCAGGGAAGCCACACACACTGCTAAATATACACAGAAATGCAGAATAACCCTCCCCTCATACAAATAATCCGAACAGCCCACAAACAAACATACACACAATCCGCATAAACGTAACCCGCTAACAATCCCCATACATGCACACAACCCCACATGCAGCCTCTCACATGCAATACCCCAAACACATACACACACTACCAAACACACAATGTGACATATCCACACACAATTCCACAAGCAGCCCCCATACACAGACCACATTCATATGTATCATACACGATACCATAAACTACTAATGAACATTTACAATATAATAGCTCATATACGCACAAATACAACGATACAAAGCAATTACAGTATAAATAACACAAGCAGAATACAGCAGCATACACCCCTCGATTTAAAAAAATTAAAATAGGACGGGCACGCTACAGGACATCACAATCCTATATCGGCACAGTGCTGCTAAAAGGTTGCTTACCCCTGCACACTCTGCACTCACTACAAACACACTACATTCATTATACACACACTGCATTCAGTACAAACACACTATATTCATTATTCATGCTCTGCACTCACTACAAACACACTACATTCATTACACACACCCTGCACTGCACTATATGCATAGGAGTGTAATTTATTTTATTTTTAGCGGGGGGGGCAGGAATCTTGTAATCACATTACATTCATTATACACACTCTGCACTCACTACAAACACACGACATTTACTGTACACACTCTGCACTCACTACACACACTACATTCACTATACACACTCTGCACTCACTACAAACACACTACATTCACTACACACACTGCGTTCATTATACACACTCTGCAATCACTACAAACACACTGCATTCGCTATACACACTCTGCACTCACTAGAATCACACTACATTCATTATACACACTGCACTCACTACACACACTGTATTCATTATACACACTCTGCACTCAGTACACACACTACATTCATTATACACACTCTGCACTCACTAGAATCACACTACATTCATTATACACACTCTGCACTCACTACAAACACAGTACATTTATTATACACACTCTGCACTCACTACAAACACACTATATGCATTATTCATGCTCTCCATTCACTACAAACACACTACATTCATTACACACACCCTGCACTGCACTATATGCATAGGAGTGTAATTTATTTTATTTTATTTTTAGGGGGGGTGGGGGCAGGAATCTTGGGTGAGTTCCCACACTTTTTTCCCCAGGACTTGACCCCTGTATGTATGTATGTGGGAGTATATGTGCATGTATCCCAGCAATCAACCAACAACACAGCATACAAACACACCCCTGCAATCAAACACAAACATTACATTTGCACACACACCTGCATTCAAACTCCATAAATATATACAAACACCCCTTTATTCAAACACCAACACTACACACAAAAGCACACCTGCATGTAAAAGCCAACACCACATACAAAACACACCCTGCAGTCAAATGTAAACACTACGCACAAGTACACCATTGCATTCAAATGGCAACAGTACATACAAATAAATGCATACATGCAAACACTTACTCTACTACCCTGCAAGGATGGGCAAATCGTAAATCCCCAGCTGACATAGCATCACGGGAGATCGACAGGTGGAGATTTTTGCCATCTTTGTGCTAGAGGGGTCCAAAACTACTTTTTGCATCAGTGCCCTCTCTATATTAGTGCCACCACTGCTTAACTGCAAGTTTTGTCAGCTCTTAATAAAACCATTATAAACTGAATGAAGTCACACAGAAAAGACAATTTTGTATTATACATTAGTTATATTGTTATGTTTTTCTTTGCAGACAATGCACAAGACAGTAGAGTTACACCCTTTATTCTAAATGACTTTGGGAACACCAAACCTTATGATAAATCTGATCTGTCCAGGTAAGTTCCTGGCAAGAAATCTGAAATTGTATTTGTAGTTTAGTAATTAAAAAGACTGCTAAATGTGTTTTCCGAAACACATTTTTCAGACAATTTTTATTGAGCACTTGACCTGTTTATCGGGTGTGGCTGCTAATTTGCGTCTGGCATTAAATCCAGTCAAAATGAAATAAAAATATAATTTGAAACCAATCA
This sequence comes from Pelobates cultripes, assembly GCA_933207985.1. NCBI lineage: Eukaryota > Metazoa > Chordata > Amphibia > Anura > Pelobatidae > Pelobates > Pelobates cultripes. The sequence continues at coordinate 354,197,205 of OW240912.1, forward strand.
ATAATCATAGACCATTTAAGATAGAATGTAATTGAGGCATTGGTTACATATATCATTAAACCATAGGTATTTTAATGTATCAGGCTTCATTAATGTACTAGACGTAATGCACCTTTAGAGCAACAGGTATAGTATAAGTTATAAGAAGCGATGTTATCCTAGAATTAAAAGAGGAGAGACCAAGACAGGAGAAGAGAAAAAGGAGAATGAGAATTGTAGGAGGAAGAAAAGAGTGGGACTAGTAAGGGAGAAGGGTAGGGAAAATGAAGAGGGTTGGAGAAGGCAAGAGAACTGAGCTAAGAAAATTATACTGCTGCTTATGAGGGTATAGGTGGCAAGGCTATTCTCTCCCCCAGAGATCCCACCGTGTTGGGTTAGCCATTGAGATCAATGAAACCAGGTTGCATTGGGTATTATCTGGGGCGGATGAAATGCTGTCATAGGTATAGATTTCCTCCAGTATGAGGATCAAATCTTCTACTGTGAAGAATACTGTAAATATCACTCTCTGTCTCCAGAATATATATCAAGGCTAAGTCTGTTTACAGGAAGAATCATAATTTATTCCCATGCGGTATAAACCATTCAATTACTATTTGAAAGTTTTAGGACTTGTGATATATGGTGAGGTCTGGTAGATCCAGACCACCATGCTGTTTTGCATTAGTGATGAGACATGTGTTCATCACTGAGATATGTAATGAGACATGTGTCCATCAAGTTCAGCCTTCCTCACATTTGTTTTTTGCTGTTGACCCAAAAGAAGGCCAAAAAAACAGTTTGAAGCATTTCCAATTTTGCAACAAACTAAGAAAAAAATTCCCTCTTCATCCCAGAATTGCAGTCAGATTAATCTGACCTAGCATTTAACCTACACTGAAAAATGTTATCCTTGAATATTCTGTTTTTGCAAGTATGCATCTAGTTGCTGTTTAAACATCTATACGGACTCTGATAAAACCACTTCTTCAGGCAGAGAATTCCATATCCTTATTGTTCTTATGGTAAAAAACCCTTGGTTGAACTATAAACAGGTTTAACAAGGGAGAAAAGGTTAAATTAAAAGTCCATGCAAGATCTGTTGCGATTTGCATAAGAGATAGAAGTAGTTCACAATTGGAAAGGACATTCATATAAAAGGGATGTTTTAACTGATTGTAAGACCCTGATGCCCAATATCTTATACTGTCACGTTTTGGGGGTTATGGAACCCAAAATGCAGTACTTTAAAAATAAGCAAACAAAGTCTAAGGCAAACAGAGTCTGATAAAGGGCAAGGCAAAAGCAAAGTAGGAAGGGGTGATAGTCACATCAGATTCATTGGTATTGTTTGACATGATGTAAATCACCATTGTTTTGTACAGTAAGTTAATATTCGTCAGTACTGTGGCCATAGTGATCTGAGCTTCTTTTTTTGTTTTGTCACACTTGGAAGAGTTTGTGAGGTTTAGGATATTAGTGTCTTGGTGTTTGGAGTTAAAGACGGCTCCTCAGTTGTTGCGGGGGTTTTGAGAGGTCGTATTTGGGGTGTTTGCCATCGTGTTGCGTGTCCGTCTTCTATATTTATCTTACGTGGTTGGAGTGTTCTATGTGTACTGGAGGCTGTCTCCCTTTCTTTGCCTGCGGACGTTGCTTCATGGTTGTCTCTAGGTTTAGTGTATATGGAATCAGTTCTGTGTTTTTTGTCCTGGTGTTAGCTGGAGTTGTGGTCTGTCTAACAGTCTCTTTGGTTATTGGTTATATGTAGTGTGGGTGTGTGTTTTCTTTGTAGAAGAGGTTGGTTAAGACAGTGGCATGGAAGGATGGGGAGGAGGGGAGGTTGATGAGGGTGGGAGGTTGTGTGGGGTTGGAGGGAGTAAGGGGGTATTTGGAAGGTCCAGGGATGTCCCCGAGAAACTGTTTGGGGGTGGGCTGTCTCTAGTCCCTGAGCCCTCCGCTCATACTGCAGGCAGGGAGTGCTGGACCCATGGGTCCCAGACCCTGTGGTAGCGTTGTGTTGTATCGTGGAGCAGAGCCGACAGTTTGTCCATCTCCATGGTTTCCACGGTTTTGTTAATCATGGTTGTAAGCTGGGGTATGTTCTGGTTGCCCCATTGCTCCGCTATCGTGCGTCTGGTGTCCAGCGCCAATCTCGCCACCAGTTTGGAGAGCAGCCATATCCAGGGACCTGTTGGTATGTCCGTGTCCAGTATCCTGGATGTGAGAGCGGATACCATACCCCAGATTTGTGAGACCTGGGGGCATTCCCACCAGAGGTGGATATACGTGCCCCTTTGTCCGCATTCTTCCAGCAGGAGTCCCTGTCTACGCGCCCCATTTGTTTCATTCTCAGGGGTGTGAGATACCATCGGAGCAGTGTTTTGTAGGCCTGTTCTTTGTGGTTAACACATATTGTAAGTAAGGCTGTGGCCTCCCATATGTCCATCCAGTCTGAGGGGTCCTCTGGGGGACCTATATCTCTTTCCCATGCTTTTGTGTATGAGAGGACATCCTCCAGGGAGTTATAGTTCAGGAAGAGGTATATAGTGGAGATTTCTGTATGGGTGCGCGCATACACGTCTTTTCGAGTTGTGTTAGTGTGGTAGTGGCATTGTGTGGTTCATTGAGGAAGCTGCGTATTTGCAGGTAGCTGAAGTGGTCGGAAAAAAGGTAGTTAGTGGCGTCTGTCTTGGTAAGTTGAGGAAAGGTCAAAGTTGGTGGCCTTGGAAGAAGTGGAAGAATAGTCCATTGTCTTCATAATGCGCGAAATCCTGGAGTGATGGGCCTGGGGGGGAATTGTTTGTTTCTCAGAATGGGTGTGAGGCGATGGGGTGTTTGTGACGAAGTGCCCTTCGCCACTTGTGCCTGGAGAGGACTGCTTGCCCGCCTCTTGCCCTGTGACTATGGCCCCTGGGATGTATTGCCCTTTAAAGACATGATTTGGGCATAATGGATTTGTGTTGTGCTGCTGCTGGCCCTTTAAGAACCATCTGGGGACATACTGTGGAGTTACTGGGTGGCCACCATTTCCTGTATCAGAAGCACATGGTGAGAACAATGGATGGCGGCCATTTTAACTCACAGACACTGTTTGGACTTTTCAACACGGTGCCATCTTGCCAGTATTTGGTGCACAGAGACATCGTGCAGTGGTTTTGGACTATACAGCAGGGGACACATTATACAGTGATTGTTTTTCATTTAGCCTGTATATGTTCTGCAGAATCTGCATTAAACTGTATTTTCCAAAGTACTGAACGGATCTGGGTGAATTTTGGATATGTGGTTAACCCAGATCCCCCGGTTCCTTTTTATGGGGTTATTGCATGTTTTGGGGTCCCTGTGTGTTTTATGAAACTGTATTATTTCTGGCCAGCAGATAATTGAGCTTTGTGTATTGTAGAAACTCAATTATCTAGCCTGGCCCAGAGGAGGAGTTTTGTGTTGCATAAATTGTGAGTTCTGTGTGCCAGTAAATCAGTCTTGTTCCAACATTAAGCCTTGGCTCATGTTTGGGGGAAGGGATACCTACACTCTGGGGATTGCTATAATCACTTACTCCCCAGAGGAAGCTCTTGCAATAGCTTGATTTGTTCCTGTTCCTGCTCTCTGGGGAAAGAGAGGTTCACCCACTGGAAGCTGGATCCCGGCCTTGGGTCCAGGGTGGGTGGAAACAGCAGAGACCCCGGCGCAGTTACATCGCTGGAAGTGGGGTCTGCAGTGCTGATGGTGTCGGTTGGAGTGCTTGGAGTCCTCAGCGAGCACTAGGAGCATCGATTGGCGGAGGTACTCAGTCGGAGTGCCAGCGTTCCGTCACAGTGTTCACTATGGGGTGTCGTGAGAGTATTGTCCCATATCAGAAAGGATGTTGTTAGGGCGGGGGTGGTCTGTGGGGTGGGTGGCCTATCTCTCTTGGGGAGCCAGAAGAGTAGTGAGGGGTGGTCCTTGCCCAGGAGGTCATGTTCAAGGTCCACCCAGAGTTTAATTCCCGGGTCCGCATGTAGGTTTTGTATTTGTGTCAGTTGGGCCACCTGGTAATAGTGGTAGACGTTTGGGAGACCTAGGCCTCCGGTTCTAGTAGTTTTGTACATTGTGGCTCTTTTAATTTGCGGTCTCCTGTTCGACCGTATGAACCTATCTATGTTTACTTGAAGTGTTTTAAAGTCGTGTTTGGATATGGGTATTGGCAATGCTTGAAACAGATTGAGGAAGCGGGGGAGGAGGTTCATCTTTATTGAGGCTATTCGCCCCAGCCAGGATATGGACACGGGGCTCCACCTTTGTAGGTCCAGGTGTGCTTGGTGGAGTAGTCGTGTGTAGTTCAGGATGTAGGTTGTGGAGAGGTCTGCGGGAAGGTGCGTTCCCAGATAGTGAATGCTCTCTGAGTTGTATCTGAATGTATCTGTATCTGGGTGGGCTAGTTTTATGTGATATGGGGTTGGTTGTGGTATTTCCAGTGGGAGGGCCTCTGTTTTTTCCAGGTTTAGTTTATATCCCGATAGGCGCGCATAGCTTTGTAGGAGTATTAGTAGAGGTAGTAGGGATTGGCTGGGGTTTGTGATCGTTAACAGGATATCATCGGCGTAGGGCGCCATCTTGTTTTCTTCGTTCCTTACTTTAACTCCCTGAATTGCTTGGTCGTTGCGTATGTTTTGGAGTAAGGGTTCGAGTGATAGAGCGAATAGGAGTGGGGACAGTGGACAGCCTTGTCTCGTCCCATTTTTGATCGTGAATTCTGGGTGTATGGCATTGGGGATGAGAAGTGCGGCTGTGGGTTGGTCATATAGGGTAGCGAGGGCCTCGAGGATGGGTGTTGGGAATTTGAATTTTCGGAGGGTGGCGAAGAGAAACGGCCAGAGTAGGCGGTCGAATGCCTTTTCAGCATCCATGGATAGGAGGAGGGTTGGGATCCGTCTGCTGTGGGCCACCCAAATTACGTCTGGTATTGTCCCCCGCCTGTCTCGTGGGGATGAAGCCCACCTGATCAGGGTGAATTAACTTAGGGAGGAGGGGTTGGATTCAATTAGCAAGGGATTTTGTAAATATTTTTGTGTCCACGTTGAGCAGGGAGATGGGTCGGTAGTGTCCTGGGGTCCAAGTGCGTTTTTGTCAGGTTTTGGGATGAGGCAGATAGTCGCGATCGTACCGATCGTTGTCGTGATATCCTGGGAGAAGAGGGAGGGAGAGACCAGGATCATATCGATCCAGGAGTAGGAAAGGTGTGTGTGTGTGGGAATAAAAGGTAAAGTCAGCGGTTGTGGGGTTTTGTATTCTCCAGATGCCGTGGAGTATGAAATTTGAAAGCAGTTTGTCTGTTCTGGCCGAGGAGGGTGCTTTGGTTTTGTGATTCAGGTGGCGTTTACGATCTATCTGGGGGGCTAGGACTGCACTGAAGTCACCCCCGAGTATCATATGACGGGAGGGGAATAGCTTTAGGTGGGCCCGTAGGGCTGTCCAGAAGGGCGGGTCGGAGGTATTGGGGGCATATACAGAGGTGACTGCATATTTGTGTGTGCCATGGTGTCCTGCCACGGTCAGGAATCTGCCCTGGGGATCGGTGACCGTGTGCTTGAATTGTATGGGGCATGTGTTCCGGATCAGTACGGTTACTCCGTTGTGTTTTTCATTTGAGGAGTTTGCTAAATGGCATTCCTTGTAGTGTCTGTTTTTTAACGGGAATGGTCTTGAGTTCTCAAAGTGCGTTTCTTGGAGGAGGATTATCTCGTTCTATTAGCCCAGCGCATTAGTTGGTGGCGCTTAGCGGGGTTATTCAAGCCCTTGCAGTTGAGGGAGATGCATTTTATTCTTTTCATTCCGATTGGTTGTGTATGCTCGGGCTGTGGGACAGATAGCGGAGGACCCAGGTTCCTGGTCTCCTCTCTGGGTAGGGCGGGTTGTGAGGATGGGGTTGCGGTGGGCGGGGGGGGGTGAGGTAAAGGTACTGATGTAGGGGGGAGGAGGTGAGAAGGAGGGTATGGGGTGTGTGTCGGTGTTCCCTGGTCTTACTGTGTTATTGCCAGGAGATGTTGGGGGGTAAATGTGGTGCCTTTGGGGGTAGTGTGTGTAGGAGGGTCCCCTTCTGGGGCCAGAGTGGGTTGAGGTAAAGGAGAGAGGAGGAAGGTTCTTCACATTTCCTGTCTCTCCCTCCTCCTGTGCAATGGGTGCAGTGTGTCACTCACGGTTGTTCGTCGGTCACCTTGTCGTGGTGTGAGTTGCGTTGCCTGTGCGGTCTGTTTCAGTGAGCGGTGTGGTGGACTGTATCCTGTCTCCTGTATTCGAGCGTCGTTGAAAAGTGTGTGTTGTCTGTTGTAGAGCCAATTGTAATACATCAGCACTATATATATATATGTGTGTGTGTGTGTATATATATATATATATATATATATATATATATATATATATATATATATATATATATATATATATATATACTTGAATATAACAATACAGAGATTTGTTCGAAGTTAGTTGAACTTTAAATTGAACTATAGACGGGTGGGGGCTGGTTTGTGATGCCTGATGGGTGTTGGTTCTGCCCTTTGCCCCTCCATATGCCCTTTTTGGGTAAACATTTATGCAGTTATATCCCCCCCGCTGCACCCATTCCTCCCTCTGCCTCGTCTTCACTCCTGCGTTTTGTCTTGTGTGTCAAAGTGGGAGCTGGAGTCCTATGGCCACAGCCTGTTCCGGGGCTAAGCCATTACTGTGTGTGGTCTGTCTCTATGCGGTGGCTAGTACTTGGTGATGGATGTGGGGAGTATGGGCTGCTGTCACCCATATGTCCTCGTCATCTTGTGGTAGCGTCCGTAGCGTATCTCTCCCAGGGTTGTTGCCTCCGGGGTTGTACAAGGAGGTTGGGAGTAGGGCTCTGTCCCCGTGTTGCCTGCCTTTTCCAGGGTGATCTCTCTGTCGGGTGTTATATAGATTGGGTGTCAGTGGTTGTCGCCCTAGGAACCTAGGAGTGGGGGGGGTGGGAGTCGGGGGTGTCCTGCCATGGGGTTGCTAGTTTCCGTCCAGTCCGTCTTCCTACCTTAGCTGTCCGCTCGTTTCAGGGTGCAGGATCCCCCTTCAGGTGAATCCCACCGCCCCCTGGCCCCCCCAAAGTCATTGAGTAGAGTACTGGGTGTGAATTTAGGGGATTGTAAGTTAGAGTCCTGATAAGGTTCACCTCTTACTCCCATCTTTCGCAGCCATATGGGGTCGTTGTATAGGGAGTGTGTCTTATAGTTCTCAGGGGGGTATACCCACTTCAGGTGGCAGAGACGGCCTAGGATCCCCCCAGGGCAGCGGGCATTCCGCCAGTCACGGTTCCGGTGGTTCCCACACCGGGGTTCAGGCAGATCTCCCACCTTCCCTCTATTTTGGCCCGTCTCCCAGTCGTAATTCCAAGGAGAGATGTAGGGCCTGTCTGGGAAGTAATATTGGGATCGTCCAGGAGGTCAGTATAGGCGCCTGGTGAGCAACGGGGGAATTGGGGCCATATTGTCTATTGAGGGCATGTTCATTCGTGGGGCTCAGGCACCCTCATTGTGGAGTGCCTCTATCCGCCGGTGGAGCGGGCTGGAAGTATGCTTAGAGGGGCCTACCTAGTGCTCTAGGCGGTCTGGTAGATGGTCCTCTTGTTGCCTCCTCGAGGTGGCGCCCTCTGTAGTCTGGGTAAGCCTTTTTTGCTTGGCTAGGCGAGGGGGTCTCAGTCTTTCTTTGGAGCATTCCCTCCTTCCGTACTCTGAGAGGGGTGTGGGGTTCAGCAGTTGGATGCCCAGGGAGTCCGCCATCGGGCCCATTTCAGCAGCTGAGGTGAGGATGTGTGTTTGATCGTCTCTTTTGACTATGAGCTTAAAAGAGTGTCCCCAGGTGTATTTAAGTCCTTGTTGCTGGAGGGCCAGGGTTAGAGGCTTCAAGTCCCTCCTTTTCGTTAACATTGTAGGGGCCAAGTCCTGGAAGAATGTCAGGAGGGAATCTTTATATTTCGGTGGTCAATCCCTAGCTAAATGTAGCAGTTTTTCCTTCGTTTGGAAATAGTGTAGACGGGTGATAACGTCCCTTGGGGTAGAGATATTTAAGTTTAGGGAGTGCAGCGCCCTGTGAACTCTGTCCATTTCCAAGTTTTGTATTGATAGTTCTGGGGCCATTGTTTTAAAGATGTCTCTCAGGGTTGAGATCAAGGACTCAGGTGGGACCGTTTCGGGTAGGCCCCGTATGCAAATATTGTTTCTCCGTAACCTATTGTTGAGGTCTTCCAGGCTGTCCTCCATCGCGGACAGACGGTCGTGGAGGTAGGAGATCTCCTGAGACTGTGTTGTTGAGGCTGTCGCCAGGGTAGAGAGCCGTACCTCTGTCTGTGGTCGGTGCGGGAGTTTAGTGCTTTCACGTCCTCTCTGAGGCCTGCCAGTTGCTTGCCAATCTCCACGGCCACGTGGGATTTTATGTCCGTCGTGGCCTCCCTCAGCATGTTGCGGAGGACCCCAATTGTAAGGGGGGCTGAGGGGTCGGAAGTGAGGTCGGCCCCTTCGGAATCGGATCCCTGGTGGTCCACATGGTAGGAGTGGGTAGGCCTCAGAGTCCCCTGGTGTGGGGAACATTGAGGCGACTGATGGTGTAAAGTCCTTTTTTTTTTTTTTTTTCTTCTTCTTTCTGCCTCCCATAGTTGCGGTAGTGAGGCTTGGTGTTGGGGTATGATTGGAGTTGAATTAGGGGTTCTGGAGCAGTGTGTGACCAAGATGGTGGCTGATTTAGTGCTTTGGGGAGAGGGAGCTGTGGAACTAAGCGTCCATCTTCATCCGAGGTTAGGCTCCGCCCCAGCGAGAAATGTTTTTAAAGTGGAATCGACAGGATTTGGTACCAGACTGGATGTGAGGCTCAAAGGTGATGCCAGAATCAAATATAACACCAAGACAGTGTGCTTGCAAGAGTGGGCTGATGTGGGTACCACTAACTTGAAGGGAGAGTGAAAGAGGAGGATCGGTATTAGGAGGAGAAAAAGCTCAGTTTTAGAGAGATTCAGTTTCGGAAAGCAGGAGGACATCCAACTGAGACAGGATGAAGGAAGGAGGTATCATTAGAAAAGGAGACACTGAATGATCGTTGAGAGAGATAGGAGGAAAACCACAAGAGGACAGTGTCACAGAGACCGGGTGATTAAAATGTTTGGAGAAGAACATGAGATTAAGAAATAGAGGGAAACAATAAGTAGTACAGATATTCTTAAATAAATCTCCAGAAATGATACCTCTGCTTAGGTGTTTCTGCAGTGCTTGGTTGCTTTGAGTTCTTGAAGTTGCTAATGAATGCTATTGTTTGGGGCCCAGTATTTGTTGTTAGTGTTCAATTGGTGGCATAGGATATGATTGAAAACTGATGTATAAGTCCTTCTGGCCTTTAGTTTGCTCATAGTCAGTTACCCTTATTACCTCTACACTATGTATTTTCCAAATCCTTAATTTGTAACCTGAGATCTTCAATACGTGTAGCTTGCTGGTGGACTGATAATTTCATGGTGGACATTACACAGAGGGTTTCTATACATGTGATATCGAGGTCTGCAATAGTAATAGTAGTGGTATAATACCAGATTTGAACTAGTTCCAATCTAAATGTTTGTTGTTGCAATTTTCCATTATGTGAGTCATGCAATTAGGGTATACCAGTCCAGGTCTGAGCACCTCCCTATGTGAGGAAAGGAATTGGCTGCACTGCTCTCTGGCATGGAAGAATCCAGGGAAGGTGGTCCATCTTGTCCAGTGTAGTCTGAGAGTTTGGGCCCTCAAGGGTCTGTAAATAATTTGGTTTTGAGAAGGGAATATGCTCCTGATGAATTTTGCATGTGGAGGGGTTGCCACAGAGTTGTGCGTGCTCCATTTTCTATAAAGCATCTTTCAAAGTGCAGAAAGTGACCAAGGGTTGAAGAGAGATGGAGTAAGGTGGCCATTCAATCTTCTTGTCAAGCAATGCCTTCTACCATACAAATGTTAATGCATGTTAGTTTGGCACCAAGTCTCTAGGTGTTTGTTATCTTAAGTGTGATAAACAACTTTTTCACTCCTGAGTCTATTTTCTAACAGCTTATTTTTTTTGAATAGACTTGAGGGCAGTATGTGCTATATTTTTACATTTTATGTTCATATCACAGATATTAATGTTAAAGGCCATGCCTACCTACGCCTAAACTAGACTTGTGCACAAATCAGTTTCAGCTGGCATGAAAGACTCAAATGCCTTTTAATTTGCAACCGAACTGATTGAATTGACTGGGATATAACTGTGGAGTCTTATTTAATTAATAATACTCAAAAAGTAAATCTCGGATGGATTCATTTGTTTAAGTGCAAGTTAAAAGACATTTAAAGGTATTCTCTAGTGCCAGGAAAACAAACCCATATTCTGAGCACTGTAGAAAACTGGAGTGCCCCCCTTCCTCCCACCCCGCATCCGATATCGCTGAAGGGGTTAAAACCCCTTCAGACACTTACATGCAGGCCCGGACTGGCCATCGGGCACACCGGGCAAATGCCCGGTGGGCCGCGGTGGCCATGGGGCCGAGGCCGGCAGGGAGATCACATGATCTCTCTTGCCGGTCTTTGCAGGGCCGGCGCTATCTGAACGCCGGCCCTGCAATAGTCTCCAGCGGGCCGGTGGGGAGATCAGAGATCTCCCTCACCGGCCCACATGCAGGATAGTGCGGCCGCCGGGGGAGAGAGGGAGGTAGCCAGCCTGCCAGGAGAGGAACCCAGCGGAGCTTTAACTAACAGCTCCGCCGGGTTCCTCTCGCGAGATTCGGAGCGTTGCCATGGCAACGCTCCGGGTCTCGCGAGAGTGAACTCTAGCCTCACAGGCTAGAGTTCACTCACCACTAAGACCACCAGGGATGGATGTCAGCCCCAGCAGCAGGATCCCCCCTCCCAGGCTAAAGGTAAGCAGGGAGGGGGGAAATAATCACCTAACTAACATCAGCCTCACAGACACCCCTAACACTCACAGCACCCTCATTCACACACACACACTGCACCCCTGACACTCACACACACACACACTGCACCAATGACACTCACACACACACACACACACACACTGCACCCCTGACACTCACACACACACACACTGCACCCCTGACACTCACAGCACACACACACACACTGCACTGCTGACACTCACAGCACAAACACACACACACACACTGCACCGCTGACACTCACAGCACACACACACACACTGCACCACTGACACTCACAGCACACTCACACACACACTGCACCCCTAACACTTACAGTACCCACACACACACACACACTGCACCAGCTTCCTCACACACACATAGCACTCTCACGCAAACACAGCACCCAATCACACACAGCACACACACACAGCACCCTTACCCACATAGCACCCTCACGCAAACACAGCACCCATCACTCACATACTACACACCTCAAACACACTGCACCCCTCTCGCACACACACTACACCCCTTACACACACACACAGCACCCTCACACACACTGCACAAATGCTTTCCTAGCATTTTTGTCTCCTGGTATCCCACCTATGGAGACACCAGAGACAAATTTCAAGCAAACACAGTGCAAGTATGTTATTGAATTTGCTTGCGCTGTGCAGAACAAATACAGGGTCTTTTTCTCATGCCAGAGCTCTTCAGCAGAGCTTTGCGCATGGTCTACCCTGGAAGAGCATTGAACCAACATGCTCACTTTGTGATGGGGCGTGCTTGTCATTGGTGATGACAAAACACACCCTATCTGGCCCCGCCCCCTTTGTAGTGGGCCGCTGTAATTAAAAAATGCCCGGGCCGAATTATCTTCCCAGTCCGGCCCTGCTTACATGAATCCAGTGCCGATGTCCCTCGGCACTGGGTCAGGCTCCGCCCACGCTCCTCCCCGCCTTACAGTCTCTTTCATACAGAAGTCTCTTACAGGTTGACCTTGTGGTTCTCTTTCTTCTTTTTTGAATTGCCATCAAGAATGGCAGAAATCCTTGCCCATTTTCAGGGGGGTTTAAAATATTTATTATAAAAAATATATATAAAACGAGAATGGTTTCAAAAATTGTATATGAGGGAAAGATATGTTTGTCCCCAGAAAGTATTTTTAATTCTTTTGAAAAATACTATAAAGATTTATATAACATAAATCTAGAAAATGAAATATATTTTCAAAATAAATCTTCAAATAAACTAACTAAAACTCAAATAGAAATTCTCAACAAACCTTTCTCTATTCAGGAGATCTATAAAGGGATTGATTCTCCAGCCCTTAAAAAGGCCCCAGTAGCAGATGGACTTATAGGCATTTTTTGTAAAACTTATAAAAAGGAATTGGCCCCACATCTACTAGCTGATTTTAACACGTTTGTAGATAAAGCCATATTACCTATAGATCTTACAAGAGGCAACATTGTTACCATACTAAAACCAGGAAAAAACCCAGAGGATGTTAGAAGTTATAGGCCAATTTCTCTTCTTAATTAAGATATAAAGCTATGCAGCGGTGATAGCAGGCAGGATGAAAACAGTTATCAAAGACCTAATACATATAGACCAGGTTAACTTTGTGCCAGGATAATCTTCTTCGAGTCATACTCGAACACTTTAAAATATTTTTTAGTTAGCTAGAGAAAAAGAGATTCCTCTCCTGACCCTGTCACTGGACGCGGAGAAGGCTTTTGACAGGGTCAGCTGGGACTTCCTAGCGCACACCCTAAACTTTATTGGCTTCTCTGGTAGAATATATGATGCCATTATGGCTTTGTAACAAAATCCTTTTGGTAAAATATCAAATCAGCGATTCTCTTCTAACTGGTTCGACCAAACAAACGGAACCAGGCAAGGATGTCCGCTCTCATCGTTTCTATATATTTTATCTATTGAAATCCTGGCAACTGAAATTTTTAATAATCCCATGATTAAGGGCTTTGTGGAAGCAAAGATCAAAATCAAATTATATGCAGACGATATTCTGATCATTATGGAAGATCCAGTTAATTCCACCATAGAGTTGTTGAAGGTTATAGAAAGATATAGTCAGTTCTCGAATTACAAACTTAACACATCCAAATCAATCGCCCTTCTGTTATTTATAGACACAGGTAAAATAGCAGAAATTGCAGCAAGATTTGATTTTGTTTGGGCAAAAGAATCTTTCACCTATTTGGGTAAAAAGATCTCTACAAACCCCAGAAATTGGATTAAAATCAATTTGCTTCCTCTAATTAAAGACTTTAATACAAATTTCAAACAATGGAAAAATAAGGATATATCATGGTGGGGAAGGATTAATGTTGTTAAATCTTATGTTATGCCCAAAATAACTTATATGATGAGTTTACTACCCATAAATATCCCTTGAGCTGGATGAAGATAAACCAGACTCTATTTTCCAAGTTTCTCTTGCAAAAAAAAAAAGACCTAGAATTAGCCAGAAGTTATTAGCAATGAAAATTGAAAAGTGAGGTATTCAATCAATTGAAAAGTGAGGTATTCCTTCATTGGACAGACTTAATCATGCTTCACTTTTAGCTCATGCAATTCGTACTTTACATCAAACTACTAAAGAGGAAAGCTGGTATATTTTAAAATTAAAAAGAATAGCAATGTTTAAAAATCTTGCCGCTGCCTTTTGGATCCCTTTAGAGACAATTGAAAAACTACGTTTTTTTGGAAATGTCTTATTTTTGAACTCTGTTTTAAAGAATTGGTATAAAATCAAAGAAAATCTAGGTTTTAAAGAAAAAATATAACCTTCCTTGAAGGTGGACATTCTAATGGATCTTTTACAAGACATTGACTTAATAAACTGGAAATCTAAAGGGTTAATATTGGTTGCTGATTTAATAGAGAGAAATAAAATTAAATATTTTTCTGCTCTCTGCAAAAAATATGTGATTTCTAATAAGGATAATTCTTTAATTATCTTAAAATTCAAGCATTTATTTGTTTTTAATTCTACACATTTATAAAGATGCTACGCCTCCCCTTACATAGAAACATAGAAACATAGAATGTGACGGCAGATAACCATTCGGCCCATCTAGTCAGTTCGGGAGATTGGAGCATTCCCTTATTTGCGGTTCGGGAGTTTGGTGTTCTACAGTAGCTGTGCCTGCATCTCTGAAAGGGGACGATCGCCTAAACGGTTTTACCCCTTGTGTGCAAAACGGTCCGTTACAATTGGTGGTAGCGTTGGGATCGTTCCTACAGTCAGAAGGACAGCTACAGGAGACACCATATCCGTGGATTTTACAATTTAAGGGCAACGCATGTCCCAGTACAGCGACCCTGACAGCACCAGGATGGAACCAGCAGTGGAGTATGATGAGGGTGTCATCTATGACTGAGATGCGCTGCGCAAAGGCATCTGGTACCAGGCACTGGGTATTGCAGAGTACCAGCGGGGCGAGAGACTCCCCAAGGAAGATCAGCGATTGCAGAAGCGACTAGCCCTGCGGATGCCCTTCCTGGGAGAGCAGCCCCTGGATGAATGGGTGAAGGAATTGGTGCTCCGGGTATGGCAGGAGATGTGGCTGGAAGATGCCTACCAGGCGCTCTGGTGGTATGGGGCACAGTACCTGCCCTGGACAGCCGAGCATGACAAGCCAGAGGGAGAGGAGTTTGATGGTCCTGGCTTGTTATGGGAGTCTTTTGCAGAGCCTGAGTTTGGGAGCCCTACACAAGCCCAGTTCAGTGATCTGATATGACTGAGATATGACTGGGGTGACACTCACGAAGACCTGGTCCACCTAGTGACCCGAGATATGGAGCTGGAGCAGGGCTACCAAGATATGTTCCACTCCAGTGAGAAGGCTCAGCAGGGAAGCGGAGACCCAGATCCAGACCCATTCAGCTGGGTAGATATTGCGGAGGATTACTAGGAAGTCTTTGTAAAGACTTTGGCTCCATGGCGATTGAACTGTATTCGTGTGGTCTGAGCGCCATTCGCTTAATAATGTGCGCTCAGACCTGAGTTATCTGGGGATAGGTTAAATGTATGGTTTTAATGTTATGTGTCTTGCATGATATATTTTAATAGTAATTCTTGTGTTAGTATCCCCACGTGCATAATGGCGATTTGCCTTTGTCCTGGGAGATAATTGAATTACTTCTCCATTATCTCCAGGGCAGAGGGGAGGAAGCCAGGATGCATTGTGGGAATATAATGTGACTGTGTGTCCTATTTGTCTACTTGTCTGTCTTTTGTCACAGTCTTCCATTTGGTCCCCTAGGGAATGTCCACCAGGTGGGAGACCTGCATAAATACTGGGCAGGTAGCCCTCAGTAAACAGACCACTGCTTGACCCTCAACACGGAGCCTTGTCTCGTCTTTGGGGGGATTTACTGAACGCCGATAGAGACTGATTGCTAGGAGTGTAAGCCACTTGGGTGATTTTCCTATTCGTCTGCTAGCAGCGATTCGTATGGTTCCAGTTCGTGAGTTTGGAGTGCTATATTGTATGCAGTTCGGGAGATTGGAGCATTCCCTTATTTGCGGTTCGGGAGTTTGGTGTTCTACAGTAGCTGTGCCTGCATCTCTGAAAGGGGACGATCGCTTAAACGGTTTTACCCCTTGTGTGCAAAACGGTCCGTTACAGTTATGATAGCCTTATGCCTATCCCATGCATGCTTAAACTCCTTTACTGTGTTAACCTCTACCACTTCAGCTGGAAGGCTATTCCATGCATCCACTACCCTCTCAGTAAAGTAATACTTCCTGATATTATTTTTAAACCTTTGCCCTCTAATTTAAGACTATGTCCTCTTGTTGTGGTAGTTTTTCTTCTTTTAAATATAGTCTCCTCCTTTACTGTGTTGATTCCCTTTATATATTTAAATGTTTCTATCATATCCCCCCTGTCTCGTCTTTCCTCCATGCTATACAAATGGTAGAATAATCTATTAGCAATTGATTGAAATTGAATTTACAGCTACTAGGAACATATCATTCACTCAATAGCATGCTCCTATCAACTGTCAGACAGACAGCCAGACGTGGTCGCCCAAGGAGTTCCCTACAGGAGATTTGAACCGGGGAACTTTGCAGTCCTGGTCCTGCTTCATACCTCTGAGCCACATCCTATCCCTGTCTCCCCCCCCCCCCATCCTTGCTCGTGTGTGGTGGGGGTAGGATTAAAGCAGGGTAATCCCCTCCAGCTTCATCGGCCATCCCCTCCTCCCTCCCCACCTCCTCTCCGTAGCCTCCCCAGCGCAGCAACTGCTGTAGAGATTATTCCCCCTCGGCTATTCCAACTAAAATAGAAACATCCCTTCTTTCCCATGTAAACCTGTGTGATAGTGTCCCGTTTTCCACCAAGCGGAACCATCCCAGGCCTTGTTGGCAACTGGTCAAGACTGGTCTCAGGCTTCTGTAGGATAGTATGCAGGTGTCCAGCTCACATTTTTGTAACAGTGGTCCCTCCTGAAGCAGCGAAGCCCCTCCAAGCTGGCAGGACCCGCGCTACTTCCCACCTCAAACAAGCACAACTGTAGTATTCCCGCCAGAAGCAAAGAGTCCCCATGGTGGGCCGTAGTCCCAGGGGGGGCGAGGGGGAGCTAAGGCTGTGTTAGCTGCAGATGCTTGGTGCTGTGAGGCCTGGGCCTGTGCTTCCAGTGCCTGTATGCGGTTGCCTTGTGCATCTACATCTGCTTGCAGTGCTGTTACCGTAGAGGTGAGGGATGCCGTGAGGGTGCTTGTCAGGGACTGTAGGGCCAATTTTGTTACCATGGTAGCCGCCAGCCGTCTGATCTCCGCTCCGCTATCTGCCAGTGTGGGCTCCTCCTGTACCGAGCTGGTCGAGGCAGGAGACACGGGCGCCATCTTGGACCCATGCACCTCCCGGTTAGGCCCCAGCGGGGTTTGAAGGAAATCATCCATCGGGCAGTGTCGGTGGTGCAGCCCTGGGGGTCTGTGGTTGCTCTGGTCGTTTGGTGCGCCCCATTAAGGTATTGTAATCCGCGGCATGTAGCTAATAGTAGCGTGGTGACAAGGAGCTCTGTTTTCAGACGTCCATGCCGCTCGGACTTCAAACCATGCCCCCCTACAATTCTCTTGCTTTATTGTCTTCTATGTTATGTGTTGTTGTTTTTTTTTTTTGTCTATTTTATTTTTTTTTCTTATGTATGTTTGTAAGTGAAATTTTTTTTAAAAAGACGAATCTTAAAAAAAAAATATTGTTCTACATTTTAATATTTTTTTTTATCTTTGCATCTTCCATAGTAGCACTAGTGACAACAAATTCTACATTCCTCAGATCCAGTATGAGTGATGGTAAGTGTGGTGAGCATCAGGAACTTACATTGGGGGAAGGGATTTGTAATTTAAAAGAAGTAGCTATTTGCACAGTGCTAGTTGTTAAATAATAGCATTTAAATATAAGCTAACTCAGAACTTTTAAGGCTTACTCTCTTAATAAATTAAATAAATTGTGATTCTAATTGTACCTGGTAACGGGACCTATTGATAAGGTAACTTTTCGTTTAATGCTCTTTATCACAGATGCATTTGCTAAATTGAGACTAATAGAGAATGGGGGTTAATGCTAAAAAGGTAAATCAAGCATAATAAAATAAAATATATAAAAACAACAGTTATTTATTAACACCATACAATAAAAATATATAAAGTGGTAGAAGAAAATGATAAAATAAAATGGATTAGAAACTCATTGTGGAGACCACCAAATAAAGGATAACACACCCCAGGGGGATAAAAACAATTAGCAATAATAGATCATGAC
This sequence comes from Pelobates cultripes, assembly GCA_933207985.1. Taxonomy (NCBI): domain Eukaryota; kingdom Metazoa; phylum Chordata; class Amphibia; order Anura; family Pelobatidae; genus Pelobates; species Pelobates cultripes. The sequence continues at coordinate 354,214,923 of OW240912.1, forward strand.
TGATGGAAACACACATCATAAAACACCTAAACATACCAGAGGGCCCTAAAGATTGTGAGGGTCTAATTATCCCTGCCTTAAAGCAGTAGGTTGGTCCACTTCCTAAATGCAATTTGTGGTATATCGAGTATACATAATCAGAGCCAAGAGTCCTTTTAAAGTATTGGCCATTACCTGTATAATATAACCAGAATCTCCTCATAACACAAGTTACATTTTGAAACAAATATTGGTCATAACTTGTTGTTAGACAAATCACGACTATAGATCTGTAAGTTCCTAATTGTTCCTCCCAAACTAATCTGTGAGGTAGTTACTTTTTAAATTTTTATTATTTATTTTTTTTGTCCATAAAGACTGCTCTCACTACTTCCAGGATAGGAACTCAACTATCTTGACCTTACCACTGATTCTACATATCAACAAAGATAACCTATCCAGTTCCCTTGCTTTCATATATACCAACTTATTATCAAGAAGCCGGGTGATTAAAGGATCACTATAGGGCCTGACCCTATAGTGTTAAAACCACCATCTAGCCCCCCTGGGCCCCTCATGCCTCCATAAATATAGCAAAATCTTACTGTGTTCAATCCTAAAGCTGTAACTCTGCATGCTGTTTGACTCAGAAAAACAAGCAGTCTGCTGACATCATCAGAAGTGGTAGCCTGATCCAATCACAATGCTTCCCCATAGGACTGGCTGAGACTGACAAAGAAGCAGATTAGGGGCAGAGCCAGCATGATTCAAACACAGCCCTGGCCAATCATCATCTCCTCATAGAGATTAATTGAATCAATACATCTCTATGGGGAAAGTTCAGTGTCTGCATGCAGAGGGAGGAGATACTGAATGTTTGGATGCATTTTAGGCAGCCATGACCCAGGAAGGATCTCTAACAGCCATCCGAGGAGTGGCCAGTGAAGTTATCACTAGGCTGTAAAGTAAACACTGCATTTTCTCTAAAAAGACAGTGTTTACAGCAAAAAGCCTGAAGGTAATGATTCTACTCACCAGAACAAATTCAATAAGCTGTAGTTGTTCTGGTGACTGTAGTGTCCCTTTAAAATCAACAACTGCCTATCAAAATTGTTCACAAATGTACATTTATGTCCTAAAGGGACACTCTAGTCACCAGAACAACTACAGCTTATTGTATTTTTTCTGGTGAGTATAATTATACCTGTCACGACTGCTAGTGTGGTCCAGCATGCATAACTATGTAACATCTACATAGAAAATAGAAAGGAACAGAAAGGATAGAATGTAAACCGGTCCTTAGAATGGCCGGACTAATACGTTAGAGACAGAGAATGGTCAAGGAATAGCTGAGGTCAAGGAAGCCAGAAATACACAAATACCGTTAAACAAGCCAAGTCAGGGGAACCAGAAATTAGCGTAGTCAGGAATAGCCAAGGTCAAAATACCGGAAATCACAATAATAGCAAGGATAAACGCACTCTCAGGAACCAGGACAGGAAACCACGACAGGGCAAGGTAGTGGGGTGCTTCAGGGATTTATATATCCCTCTCTAGTCTGTAATTGGTCAGAGTTTGACCTCTGACCCTAGAACGTGTTTGTGCGTTGGCGTCGTGACGTCACACGCACATTCGTGTAACCCTGGGGCCGGAGCCATTAATGGTTGCGACCACATGGTCGGCGCCATCTTTGTTGTGGGCAAACTGCCCAGAGGATCGCTGGCGAGCAGGTAAGCTCAGCTTGTTGGCGCAGTCGTGCCGGTCGGGCCAGAACGCGCCATGTGGCGAGACGGGAGCCGTGACAATTCCCTTCATGCTTTTTGCAGCAAACACTGTCTTTTCAGAGAAAATAGAGTGTTTACATTACAGCCTAGGCATGCCTCCAATTGCAACTCCTCAGATGGTTACTAGAGGTGCTTATTGGGTCAGTTCTGGAAAATGTGCAGCACTGCCATTCAGTGTATCCACCCTCTGCATGGAGACACTGAACCTTCCTCACAGAGATGCATTGATTCAATGCATCTCTATGAGGAGCTGTTGATTGGCCAGGGCTGTGTTTGACTTGTGCTGGCTCTGCCCATGATCTGCCTCGTTGACAGTCTCAACCAATCGAATGCTTTCCTATGGGAACACATTGTTATTGAACAACACTTCTGATGATGTCAGCCAAGCAGGCAGATCAGGGGCAGAGCCAGCAGCAGCAGACTGCAGTAAAGGTAAGATGATAGATTTTACTATATTTAGAAGGGCAAAGGGGGCCAGCAGGGCTTGATTGTGTTTTTAATACTACAAGGTCAGGAATACATGTTTGTGTTCCTTTAAACTTAAAAATTGGACATAAGATCATATTTTGAGTGTTGCAAAATGTATTTTCTTTTTCTTTTTTTTTTTCTTTTTTTTTAGAAAAATACTGTTCACTAAACAGTTAGAGAGTTGTAGAACTCTGATAATCAATTCACAACATCTTTATCAAAACAGAACAGCTGGAAAAAAGACATTTCAGATTGTGCTGTATTGCAGATTTTTCTCCACTTTGCCAATTTTAGTTGACATTTTGAAAAAATGCTAGATAAAGACACCAGTGTCTCTCAATTATTTAATACATTAAATGTGCCCCTAATAGTACCAGCTATAACTTCAGAAATATGACCCTTAATGTCTTTTTTTGGAACAAACAAGTCATGCTCAAATCTTCAGATGCAATATGTTCTTATTTATGATCTCTCTTCTAGGTTTCCAAATGTCATCTGGAGCTTCATTTGAAAGCAGCCATTCATAATTTACTATGCCTTCTTGCAAACAAAATCAAAGGTCTTTACTCCTAAAAAGGGACTTTTGATAATAAACCCATCAACTACTCTGCCGCAGTTATCTTGTGATATAGAGACGAAAATTGCATTGAACAATGCCAACATTAGTAATAAAATTAACAATGGACTGGTTCCAAAATAAAATGGAAGCATTGACATGACTTTTGTATTTTTTACAATCTTTCTTTATAGTTTTTTTTTTTCATAAAGGGATTCCGTTTGCAATTTTTGTATTTTTGCTATATATGTTAAGTTGCAATTTCACCTTTCTCACTTATTACACATAGTACAGGACAAAATAAGCTTTAATTTGATGTGACATGTACATACATACAATAATAATCTCATTTGTTATAAAAAAAATACAAAAAACTGAAAACAAACTTTTTTTTCACAGTTTTGGCAATAATAATGTCTGCACAATTATTGCAGCTTAAAAAGCTAATTCAAAATAAATTTATTTATTTGTCCAGGTTAACAGAGTACATCATATGTAGGATCCCAGATTATTTTTGGCAGTTACAGATCACAAACTACAAGGAGTAAAAATACAGTTTCAATGTGGAACAATTTAGGTGTCTGTCACGCAAGTTCAATAGCCATCCCAGGAAACAAAATTGTTCCACGAAAGTATGAATTTATATAAAGTAGACAACACAGGATACTTACCTAAAGATATTTTGACACTCTTTTCGAAGGTGCATTACAACATCGTGCCTGTTATATATGTGTACCATTTGTGAAAGTAAACCCTCCATTGTATCTCATATTGTGTATTGTGTGCCTTAATGTGTAATTCTGCAATCTAGTTTATGTCAAAGTTAGTGGTAACATTTTTTTTTTTTCATATATACAAATACATAAAAAAATTTGTGGGAATTTTGTAAATGTATTATATGCCACTATGATCAGACCTCCCAAATTATGCTTAGCAAACTCCTCTGAATAAAAGTTACACCCCCAATGCATGCATTAACCACTATCTTGTGAAGTTACACTACCGTATAAGAGACCTGACTATTTCTTTTTTTTACGGTTAGAATTTTGATAGATGGATTTGATGGGTTTATTCCACACTTGGGGACAATGCAGCAGTTCAACAGTTTAAATGACCCCATAAATGCATACCATTTGTGAACTTAGACATCATGGTGGATATCATATGGTATATTTTGAGTCTTATTAAACAGCCATTTTACCACCAATGTATTTCAGAATGTATGGTATTATTTTATTTTCTATTTTTTTTAAATGCACATTGCAATTTAGCTGTTTATTTGGTAAACGTTTTGTGCGCTACTGTTAAAAATCACTAAATTGTGCTTAGGTATATCTCATGAGTACAGAATGTATTTTGAGCCTTATTGAGGTGCCATTTTTCACCATTTTTAAAAAAGGTTTGTGGTATTTCTTTTTATTTTTTAATTGTTACATACATATTACATACATATAGGTTAAAAAAAAAAAAATCAAATCCCTGTATATAAGATATCCACCAAATGAATGCATGCATGCTTTTTGTCATGCATGTATTTATTAGGTGTATATCGTTAAAAAGCTTGCAAAGGCTGCAGATCTTATGAACTGCAGCCTTAGCACGCCCGCCCACCCCTTTTTTTTCTGCAGAAGAGACTTTCAGTCTCTTCACTGGGAAATGACCAATCAGTGGCTTCACGCACATCTAGTGTGAGGTCTGGAAGAGCTGTGTGGGACGAAGCAGATGCGCTCAAGTAGAGCGTGCCTGACACTTCTATTAGCTCATGGGAGCTAATGGAAGCAAGCTGCAAACCTCCTGGCTCTCTGATTAACAGCCAGGGAGATGTTCTATAGTCAATAAAGCACTTAATTTATTTATTTTTTGTAAATCTTTTTTATTGAGGTTTTGTGCGGTTAGAAGCATATTTTTGCCAGTACAAACATTTTCAATGGTGTGGACTCGCAGGTCCTGAATGCTCATAACAAAGTACGGTCGCTTACATAGGTAGTATAATGGGTCATTATATAGGGCTAAACCAAGCCTATAGAGCCTGGATACTTCAAACAGATGCACAACAGCGATCAGCACATTACATGGTACAGTACTACCCTTCTCCACCTGGCATCAGTGTGTATAGCAATAGGCCAACCCTTAGAGCGTAATGCGTCTTGAGTGTACCCTGCAACCCATGGCGCATCTTGTAAAGTATTTTAAGAGGGATTTCACTATGGTGTAGTCTGAACCAGACCAGGTATAGTTAACTTTCAAGGGGCTCCATGTGGCCACCGAGGCCTCACACTATGTACAGTTATGGGCCTGTGAGCGTTGCCAGTGAGTAAAAGGCCTTTCCTTGGTTGGTCCGCCCCAACTATCCTACCCTATAAGGTTGTGCGTATGCCCATACGTCATCGATGGAATCCATGATAGGTGTTGATGAGGTGATTACAGTGCTGACTTTCTATGATCGCACTGACTGGTCCCAGTTAAAAAGCAGGCCTATCACTATAGTGTGTGTTTGTCTTATCCATGTATGCGTGTGTATGTTAAGGTTACAGGTGAAAATAAGAAGTGGTTTGGTAGAGAGGGAAGAAGAGTTGCCTCAAGGCCTAAGTATAGGTTAGGTAGGGTAGAGTAAAGCAGGCAGGAATGGTCATGCTCCGTTGGGCCAGCAGTTAATTTATTTCTTAATCCCATAAGAAATAAAAGAAATGTGTTTTGCCTGCTCACCCATGTTTTCTTTAAAAATGGTACATATATTACCAATTCTTCAAGGGTATGCAAACTTTTGAGCACAATTGTAATATGTATGAATACCACAGAACAAGTCTGATGAACAGAAGAGAGTAGTTTAGGAAATGTAAGCAGAAAAGGCATCTAATACCAAGTAAAAAGAGACAAAATGAGAAATATACTAGAAATATACACAACACATGTGGGATTCAGCTGGTATTTCTTAAAAAAGATAAATAAACAGAACATAGTGTAAAAAAATTGATTATAAGAAACACTCTCTGCTATAGATTGCACTCAAAAGATGTTTGAGTAAGAAGCGCTCCAAGGGTGCCTCCCCTGAAGTGGATGGAGGGCTAGTATCTGCTTCTCAGGATTGGAGTTATCACCATGAATCAGGAACCAGTCAGGACTCCAATAGGTAGATAAGCTTAAAATGTATTTTATTTTTAATAAAAAATAACAAAATTAATGTCCAATGAGGACCGGGAAAACCACGTTAGTCCAAAGTTGATAACAAGGCTAGATCGATTACCAAATTAACATGAGAAAAAGTACAATGCGCAACTTAGTTAATCAGGCCCATTGGTGAAACCATTGTTACATTGATAAAGGGGCAGGGGTCCCTGAATATTTGTAGTTTGGCATGCTCTTCTAACAAATTTAGGATTCACCAGTGGGCCTGATTAACTAAGCTGCGCATTTTAATTCTTTTCTCATGTTGAATTTTTGCAAATCCTGCCATAGCAATCCATGTACTAATGTTGCGCTAAGTAAAAGTTATTTTGAGATTTGTGGGGAGCAAAATGTGGAGCATAAAGCTTGAATTCTGAGTATATGCATGGAAACCCCTTCTCAAAATAAGGAAACGTAATACCTGGGGCTCGCAAATGCCCTTTTGTCACAAGTTTTGAAACACTTGTGTGAATACCCACTTCTTTATTATAAGGTCATTATTATACAATAGTTTATACTTTTTACGACCTCATCTGTGCTTTTATTTATTCTGCTTACAATTTATTGCTGTACAGTTGTGTTTAATTTTAGCCAATACATTCCAGGGGGACCAGATAACAGGACAATCATGCTGACGTGATATGCACACTGACACTCAAACACACACACACATTGACATATACACACCTTGACACACAGATACATGCACTAGCACATACACACAGATGCACACATTTTGCATACACACAGATACACACACTTGCACAAACAAACACACTCAGATATTCACTGACACACAGATACACACAGTGGCACAAACACACAGATAAACAATGACACACAGATACACACACTGGCCCATACACTCAGATACACACACTGGCACATACACACACTTAAATACACAAGGATACACACACTGGCACATACACACACAAACTCAGATACACACTGACATTCACATTAGCACATACACAGATACACACAATCTTACATACATAGACACGGTCTAATTATTTAATTTGCTTGCCTTGTGTCCTGGAGGGTGGCTTGCTTGGGGTCCTGGCTGGGACTGATGGGAGTGAGCATGTAGAAGCTCACTCTAGCCTCTCCTCTGCCACAATGCTGCTTTCTGTAGCCTCCAGCCTCCTCCTCACTTCCTACCGCGTGGCTGTCTTTTAAGCTGGGAGGAAGTGACAAGCTGGCAGATACTACAGTGGCTAGATCAGGCTCTTAAAGGGTCACGGCACCCAACCAGGCCCCTGTTCATCAATACTCTTCATCAGGTGGATCATTTGAAGGGGCATTTATTAAGGGCATTTATCATATATAATATCCTGGAAATCACACACAATCTGATATACATTGTATACAGTGTGTCATTTCCAGAATATTGTATATGCTTTGCGGGTGTCAGGGAGCCACATTAAAAATACAGCATAGGTGGTTTGTCCCCCACCCAGGAATGTGAGATACAGCTTCTCCAATAAAAAGATGTCCAATGAAGGTCCAGGGGTACAAAGTAGATTGATTTTATTAAATAAATAAAAAGTAACACACTAACGCGTTTCACCTATACAGAAAACTTTTTCAAAGTGTTCAAAGTGTTTTAATAAAATTATTCTACTTTGTACCCCTGGACCTTCATTGGACATCTTTTTATTGGAGAAGCTGTATCTCACATTCCTGGGTGGGGGACAAACCACCTATGCTGTAAAGGACTGGGCAATCCCTATTTGCTCATCCATTGTGAGTATATTTCTCTCTTTATTTTAATTGTTTTATTAATACAGAGAACAATATTCCTGTTCTTTTATATCCCTTATACATCACTCGAGCATCATCTGGAATACACCACATGGATTATTGGCACAGGGATACGATACCAGAGGAAATCAGGACCATCTTAACATCCACAGACGGGGATTTTACCATCCATACGCTGTGAACTGAGCTGATCTTGAGCTCCAGAAAAGTGTGAGTGCAATATATTTTTTCTTATATTCTGCCTCTGCTGTTAAAGACATACTACACTATATTAGTATTCCTGTCCCATTTTGTTTTCTCCCTTATATTGGCTCCATTGGACCCCACACAAGGAACTCAATTGTCAAGCGCTGCTTCCCTACATCCCCTGTTTTACTTGCTCAACGACCAGAAAAAAGAGACTCTGGTTTGGGAAAGTTTTAGCTGCTGCACACATAAGGAAAAAGCGCCAGAAATCTCACTTGCTGCTATATCTGACACATACCCTTTATTAGCACTTATCCTGCAAGAAGGGGGAGAAGCAATATCTGTTACCCTTGAAAATCTTACAAACAGAGATAGTTTCTTACAAATTATATAAGCAATTTAAACTGCTGAGCTAGCACTTTTAAGGGATTATGCCAACCAAAAACAGTGTGTTTATATATTTTTGGATAGAGAAACCCTTTTTGGCATGCCCTCCTATTAAAATAAAGAAACAAAACAAATGTAATGACACACTTGCACTTCCTTAGCTGGTGGGCTGGTAGATTGTGTGTTAGTAAAGGGGGACTGTTTGTGGTGTCGTGTGTGCAAGGGGGTGTATTTGTGGTGTACTATGTGTGGCCAGCGGCTGCAATGTGTGCGCGTGTGCATTTCTCAGTGCTGTAGAGATTTTGTGTGTGTTTTGGAGCTGTAGAATGCGTGTATAGGGACTGTAGATTGTGGGGTTTTGTGTGTGTTTGTATCTTGGGCTGCAATGTTTATATATATATATATATATATATATATGTATAAAAAAAAAAAATAGAAAAAATCTTGCACTCCACCTTCTTAAATGATTTAATGCCCGGTGCTTGTCAGCCAAAATGCAAAAAAAAGTTCCAAAGATAGCACTCCAGGGACTTGTAAAAAATTCACTTTTATTACCTTCAATCAAACATCCAAAGTGTCAACGTTTCAGCCCAATAACCTCAGGCTTTCATCAGGACATCGTCTGAGGTTATTGGGCTGAAACGTTGACACTTTGGATGTTTGATTGAAGGTAATAAAAGTGAATTTTTTACAAGTCCCTGGAGTGCTATCTTTGGAACTTTTTTTTATATATATGTATATATATATACATGTGTATAGTGGTTGCATTGTGTGTGTATTAGAAGATGGAGTATGGGGTTTGTAAAGTTTGTTTTTTGGGGTAAAGTGTTTGTGTGCACATGGAATTATAGTGTGTGTATAGGAGTATAGTGTGTCTATAGGGGATATGGTGTGTATATAGTAAGTGTGGTGTGTGTATGAGGTTACAGTGTGTTTATAGTGGTGTGCATTGTGTATAGTAAGGTGTTGTGTGTATAGGAGTTGGATAGTGGTTTTATTTAATTAATTTATTAATTCAATCATTATTTAAAAAAAAACAAAAAAACACCCATACCCTCTCCCTGTTGTTTCCTTGCAACAAGAAGGACATAGTCCCTATGTGCTATGATGCTATTGAAAGGGAGCCTCTGGTCTGCACCTGAGCTGTATACATACCAGGAATTACTGTCTTAATAACTTACAGTGTCAGAGTGTTGCTGTGGTAACCCATGACAATGCTCTGATTGGCAGGAGCTTGGTAGACAGCTACTCATGGTCTGCACCCATGGGGAAGTACAGACCAGGGGCTGCTAGGCTCCCTCCCAGCATTAGATATGGTGACTGGCCCTAAGTCAGTGAACAAGTGATTGACTGGTCAGTGCTCCCTAGTGCCAGTGGCGTACATACCGCAGTCGCGGGGGTCGCAGCTGCGACCGGGCCCGCCACTCCAGGGGGCCCGGCCGCCCTGCGGACCCCTGTGACCGGTTATCTGCCGCAATCATCTTCTGTGGCCCCGGCCCACGCAGCAAACAGCCGTCCAAGGAGTCCATCGGGTGGTCCATGCTGTCAGGGCCACCCGATGGATGTGGATTGTCAGGGGACCCGGTCAGCGCTGGGCGCTTTAACAGCGTGACTGGGCCCCCTGTGATGACATCATAAGCTGGGAGGAAGTGACCGCACATCACTCCTCCCAGCTATCACTGAGAGCCACGCGGGAGGATGAAGAGGGAGTCACAGTGGGAACTCTTACTCCCATCCACCTGACCCACCACTGGACCCTAGGGAAAGTCACCTTCCTGCACCTTAAAGGTAGGAAACAGGAGGGTGACTTAAACATTTTATGTGTGTGTGTGTGTGTCTGCCTGTTTTAATGTATGTGTGTGTGTGCCTGTCTGTGTATTTATGTGTCTGTCTGTCTGTCTGTGTGTGTCTGCCTGTATGTGTGTGTGTGTCATGCCAAAAGCATGAGTTGGTGTTTGATGTGTGTTTATATATGTTAAGAGTTGTTTTTTTGTAAACCTTGTGATGACATTTATTGTGGTCTTTGATCTTGCACCAGGCCTAGACCATAAAACATCTAGATAGCCATCACCAGAGCTGGACACAAGGAATTTCATAGAGTGGGCAATAGACTGCCAGACCAACCCCCTCTGATCCCCCCCCCAGGTGTCTGCCCACTGAGAAACAGCTAGTTTAGATATATGAGGGTGTTGGACTATCCAGGGAGGGTCAGTTATTCATTTTTCTTTTGTCAGTAACTTCTAGGAGACCTATACCATCTAAGACTCCCACAAGAATTCTATATGGGGTAAATATATGTAAGGAATTTCTTGTGTTTTCTCCTATTTTATTTTATGTACTGTTTTGCAATTTGTTATCTGTATGTCATTTATTTCTGTATTTTGTACTCAGCACTGTGAATCCTTTTTTTGTCAGATTAAATGTTTACTTAATCAGCTTGTGTCTCTGTTCTCTATGAGCTTCACTCTCCAGAGGAAAGCTCAGGTAAACACGTTACCAAAAGGGTTAACTATATATGTTTTATCAGTAAAAGTAGAACTGTGATACTATAATTCTCCTGTGTGTGGGGTAACCTAAGACGCCCGGGTTTAAACGTCTTGGTGGTGGCAGTACTAAGGGGGTTAGTGTAGAAGGGATTGCAGGGGTTAATTGAGTGGATGCTGGGACTAGCAACAGGTAACCAGGGGTCTGGTGTCATGACTGCAGACCCACGAACCTCCCGTTGCCCAATAAACACACAACACCTGTATAGTGGATAAGGGCAACGGACACAGCTTTATTGAACATTTTTGACCAGCATTAAACCAACTGTCAGCTGATGGGGTGATTCATCCATCAGACAGGTCTCACATCCTTTTACCAGAGTCCAAAGCAGCCTGCCTTCCGCCTTCAGCCCAAGCATGCTGTGACTCCCCAATCCGACTTGGCACTTGCCTTCCCATGCGCTGGCCAGGTATTCCGCTGTGACAAAAACAAAACAGAGACAACCAGACACAAAGAAAAACACCACCAACACCGCCACTTGACTACCAACCACAACCATTATAGGGAGGGAGGGTGGGAAAGCTCCTTTTAGCTCTCTTCCTACCTACTGAGTGACAAGGGCCCACCCCCAGATTCCCTTATGTACTAGGTCACTTATTGCTACATATGTATCCCTTTATGTCCGTCCCCCCTCCCTGGGCAGCAGTCATGTCTTTCCCTTCATTATTCAGTCCAGGGAAACCTTGACTGCAGACCCACGAACCTCCCGTTGCCCAATAAACACACAACACCTGTATAGTGGATAAGGGCAACGGCCACAGCTTTATTGAACATTTTTGACCAGCATTAAACCAACTGTCAGCTGATGGGGTGATTCATCCATCAGACAGGTCTCACATCCTTTTACCAGAGTCCAAAGCAGCCTGCCTTCCGCCTTCAGCCCAAGCATGCTGTGACTCCCCAATCCGACTTAGCACTTGCCTTCCCATGCGCTGGCCAGGTATTCCGCCACCGCGATGCCAGCCTCCTACGCCCTCCCCCGGCATCGCGCCCCCCGCCGCCAGCGCTTTCTCAATCCCACCTTGCAGTCCCATGTTGAAAATGTCCAAACCAATCAAGCTTAAGTGCACCCCATCGGACCGCATCAGCGCGCTGTTATCCCCTTCCAACTCTACATGCCGGACCACGATGCCCCCAAGCTGCCGAACAAACCTCGACACCGCCATGTTCAACTTCCGCCTGCTGCGCTCCAGCCCGTTTGCATAAGGTAACTGCAGCCAGCAGGGCCTCGGGACCACCTCCGACCACACCAACGTGACATCCCGAAACAATGCCATGCACCGGGCAAGATCCTCCTTCATGTCGTGCATGAGATCCACTATCCGGACCCGCCCCAGGTCATTCCCCCCTGCATGAATGACCAAGATCACCGAACTGGGAACCAACCTGCTCATAAAACGGCACTCTGGGTAAACCTGGTTCCATGACAACCCGCGAATGCCCCTCCATCGGACCCGTGCTTGGTCGTACGAACACCCCAGGTTGCGGCCATATGGACGCTCCTCCGCCCGCCTCGCTGCCCAATAGATGTAGGAATGCCCTAGTATCCATACATACCGAGGGCGAGAACCTAGAAATGAACAAACAGAAAAACTAAACGGGAAGAAACTGTTACTCACCCTGAAAGTCGCCCTATAAGAGGTGCGGCCGCACATACAACTGGAACCTTCCTGAACGCCACCACCCCAATTCCTGCACCGCTGACGGTGAAAATCCCATCTCACTAGCTTGTGTAGCCGCCCCAATCCGGAAGGAGTGGGCCGAGTACCGTTGCGGGCTCCTCCCGCTCGCCACCAGGGATTCACGCAAAATCTTGCTAAATTGATAGCGCGTCATAGGAGACCCGTCCTGATGCACCAGCAGCGCACCCCCGCCCGTAGGGCGGACCTGCATAAATCTCCGAAACAGGTGCACTGGGCAGTACTCCCCTCCTGCTGCATCAATACGTACCCACGCTCCTTCACCGCGTTGATCCGTCTTGGACTTACGGATCCGAAAGTCCAGCCCTTTGACCGCCCACCGCACATCCGACACCAACAGCGGTGGCGCCACCCGACGACTGGCGGCCACCACCTCTCCGACCCGCAACGCCCCAAAAAAGCACAAAGAAAAAGCGACCCCAAACAACAACGCCTCGTACTCCGAACTACACACCCGCCGCAGCGTCGCCAGGAGCTCCCACAGAAGCTGCACCGAAATAGGCCTCCTCTGATCCGGGACCCTCTTCCGCCGCCACCCACGCAGGGCCCTCTGAATACTAAATTCCCTGGTCATATCCTTCCAACCCAGAAACCTAAACAAGAACGACAGGGCCGACAGGGCCTTCTCCGCTGCAGCACATGACCGCCCTTCATCCAACAATTGCTCCAAAAACAGTAAGGTTACCTCAAAGCGCCCTGAGTCCGACGACAGGCTACCTTCCCCCGGCACCAACCCGAGCCACTTAGACCACACCGCCCGGTAGGACTTCCACGAGGATGCTGACAACGACTCCGACACCAACCCCATCAATCTTCGGAATCGAGCTCCCATAAAGACTGCGGGCAAGGCTGCCCCATCTGTTCCGCCTCTGGTGCCGCCTCTCGGAAACGCCGCCACTGGAACCGAGAAAGCGCATCAGCCACAATATTCAACACACCCGGCACATGACACGCCCTAACCCACACATTATGCTGCAAACTCAACAGGACCAAGCGCCTAAGCAATGCCAGCACCGGCGGTGAAGCCGACGTTGCGCGATTTATCACGTGGACAACACTCATGTTGTCCGTATGAAAATCAACAGTTCGGTCCCGCAACTCGTGACCCCATAACTCCATCGCAACGACAATCGGGAAGAGCTCCAAGAAGGTCAAGTTGCGCATGAGATCTGTACCCCGCCAGCTGTCCGGCCAAGCCTCCGCGCACCACCGGCCCCGGAAGTAAGCCCCGAAGCCGAGGGAGCCAGACGCATCTGTGAAAAGTTCCAAAACTGAGTTCCCAACCGCCGCTCGCAACCAACACAACCGGCCGTTGTACCGTTCCAGGAAGGAACTCCACACCTGCAAGTCCGACTTAAGCTTCTTCGTAACCCGTATAAAATGATACGGCTCCCGAATCCCCACCGTCACCAAAACGCCCGACCCATCGGCAAAACACGACAAGCGAATGCTAGGTGACCCAGCAGCACCTGCATCTGCCGCAACTGCACTTTCTTCGCCCCTTTGACGAGGTCAACCCAACGCAAGAGCACTGCGACCTTGTCCTCCGGCAACCGAAAAACCATGTTGGCGGAATCAATTTCCACCCCGAGGAACGACAGCACCTCTGCCGGACCCTCTGTCTTCTGTTCCGCGACAGGAATGCCGAAATCAGCCGCCACTTCCCGAAAAACACGCAGAAGGTCCCCACATACCCCCGTCCCCCGTTTCCCGACAAACAAAAAAATCATCCAAATAATGTGTCACCGACACAAAACCCAAAACCTGAATGACCACCCATTCCAAAAACGACGCAAAGGACTCGAAATAGGAGCAGGAAATCGCACACCCCATCGGCAGACACATGTCATAGTAGTAACTACCCTCAAAGTGGCAACCGAGCAGGTGATGACACTCAGGGTGGACTGGTAACAAGCGGAAGGCCGATTCAATGTCGGACTTCGCTAACCAGGCTCCAACCCCGGCATCCCTGACCAATTCCAACGCCCTGTCGAAAGACGCGTAACGGACGCGGCTGAACTCCTTATCAATGCCGTCGTTAACAGACTCACCTGCTGGATAAGATAAATGATGAATCATGCGGTAAGCTCCCTCCTCCCTTTTGGGGACCAAACCCAACGGCGACACCCGAAGATTCACAAATGGCGAACGGACAAACGGCCCTGCCATCCTCCCCAAACTTACCTCTTTGTCCAGTTTTTCCCGCAACATCCCTTCCCTACCCTGAATCGAGTGCAAGTTCTTTGCAAAACGCGGCTCCGCCGAGGGAACAAACGGAACCCAAAACCCCGACGAAAACCCGTCCGCCAACAGCAACGCATCCCGCCGCTTAGGATACCGAGCGAGCCACGGCGCCATCCTTTCCCCTCTCACCGGGGTCCAGGCCTTTTGGGGCGGCGTCCGCGGCCCCACCTTTGGGAGGCACCTGTTTCCCCTTTTTGAAACAGCGCGACGCAGGATGCGCTCCTCCACAGTGAGAACACTCGTGTCGAAAGCGGCAGGAACTATACCACCTGCAATGGCTCTCATTGAAGAGCCAACAAACCCCTCGCTTAGGGCCAGCCGGCGCCCCTGGCGGGCCGCCGGCTGCTCCCTGAAAGGGTGCCGGCCGGCTGGGAGTCATGAGCAGCAGCCAAAGGCTGCCATCCTGCACCCCGAAGTCCAACCCCGGGCATACCGCCATCTTCTGCCGAAATTGCTGGTCATAACGAAACCAGCATTGACCGCCGTATATTTTGTAAGCCCCCCAAATGAGATCTAGGTACCCGAATAACGAAGGGGCCCTTTCCGGGAACTGCCTGGACAAAACACTGGCGAAAACTGCAAACCCCTGCAACCAGTTCCCAAAAGTTCTTGGGAGCTGCTTGCCCTTGTCCCCTTCCCCCGGCTCCCCCCGTCTCGGCCTATCTACGGCATCCTTGTCCGGCGGAACCAGGGAAAGCAAATCCACAAATTCGCCGCGCACTATCTTCTTGCGCGTCTCGCTAGGGACATGCATGCCCAGCGGAGATAACTCACACCCAGGTATGCTGGGGCGAAAAGCGCACATTGGAGCTGCAGGCGCGGGCCCTGGCGCAGAAGCTAATGCCCCCCCTTGCGCAGCCCCTGGTAACCCTGCCACTATGGCCCTAAGCAAGCGCAAAACCTCCCAGACCACCCCATGCGCTTGCGCAGGCTGACTCACCGGACACAGGAAGGTTGCCAGGAACCTGTTCCTCCAGCAGCTCCTCCAGCTCCTCCACGCTGTCTTCCTCTCCCATTGCCGCTTCTTCATCCATCTCCAGCCGGCCTCTCCACAGGCCGCCATCCTCCGCTTCTTCTGGCCGACCACCGCCATGGCCGCCATCCCCCGAGCTCCTGAGCTGACCGCCCGGCCGGCCGCCGTCCCTCCATGCCGCCCGGGCACTTTCCAGGCCAGGCTCCCGGCTGCCCGGCTCTCCGGACCGGTTTGCCCGGTTCCAAGATGGCGGGGCCTGCGACGTCAGTGCGTTCCGGCGCACTGACGTCACGTACGCGCCCCGCGGCGCCTCTGCCGACGTCACTCTTCCCGCGCGCCGGGCGCGCTCAGACGTCACTTCCGGCTGGGCCGGAAAAGAAGCCGGACTCCTCGACCGCGTCCCTCGTCCGCCGCCATCTTGATCCCGCCGACCAGCCTCCATCTCTCGCCACAGCCACCCTCCTGCAGCCCGGACAGGTAAGGGGACACCTCCATCCGCTCCACTCGCTCCGTCCGACCCGGGCACTCTCCTCCTGCCACTGTTTCACCGCACTGGGCTGGGGGAAAGGCGCATAGGAGGCCTGGATCGCCTAGGCCTTCTACCGCCATCTTGTCTCTCCACAGGCTCCACCACTGCCGCCCCATCGCTGCCACCCTGCAGGCCGGCCATCACTTCACCCAACGACCCGGTGCCATTCTCCGACAGATATGCCTGCAGCATCTCCACCAGGGCATCCTTGGACACCACCACCATAGCTCTCCCCGTGCCAAGGTGAGTAACTCTTCTTGCCAGGTGAGCAGTTAATTGAAAAATCAATAAAAGTTCTTCTTTTGTTTTTGTTTTTTTTGTTTTTTACTCTCAGAAGGTGTAGGAAGAAGGAAGGAGATTAAAGAAAAGGGCGGGAAAAAAGCTCCTTTTAGCTCTCTTCCTACCTACTGAGTGACAAGGGCCCACCCCCAGATTCCCTTATGTACTAGGTCCCTTATTGCTACATATGTATCCCTTTATGTCCATCCCCCCTCCCTGGGCAGCAGTCATGTCTTTCCCTTCCTTATTCAGTCCAGGGAAACCTTTAACCCTGTCACTTCCACACTCTCCCCACTGTCTCGGCTGGGCCTATAGCCCACGCTCGTGACAAACTGGCGGCAGCTAGTGGGATATATTTAGAGATTTTTAGTGCTTGCTAGATTTTACCTGTAAAGGGGGTCTTAGCACTAAAAGAAATTGCATACTTGTTTTTGTGTAATTTCCAAAGACCAAGCTCAGTGCTGATTTAAAATACATACAAAGTGCAAAACAGTTCTCCCCTCCCATCTTTTGTTTTTCTTTCTCTATCCTATTTGTGAATATGGAGGCCTATCGCAAACAATCAAAAGAGGCCTTGGAATTGTTGTGCCAAGAAAAGAATTTACCAACTTTTGGCAAAAATAAGGCACAACTTATTGCTGACCTTGTGGAGGCTGACAGCCATATTTTCCAGCCAGAGACGGACACTGAAAGGGTTACCGAGCTCCCTACTACTGCAGGAGTGTTGCTTACTGAAATGCCTGGTGGTTGTACCCCTCAAAACATTAAGGACATTTGCTCAACTGATTTATTTCGGCAACTGATGGCTGCAAATCCTCAGGAGGCCCTGCATGTGATGATCCAACAGCAGGCTGCAGAAAGAGAATCTGCAGAGAGGCTAGCCAAAAGGGAGGCTCAAAGGAGACATGAGCTGGAACTTGCTAAACTGCAATTTACCCTTCAGTCCTCACTGAACAGCAATGCATCAGAGTCCAGCACACGTAGGCTCCGTAAGGATGATTTTCCTTCCCTCGAAGAAGGGATAGATTTGGATGTATTTTTAAAAAGTTTTGAGAAAGTATGCAGGCAGCATCAACTACCCTCAGACCAGTGGGGCAGATATTTAACTCCACAACTGAAAGTGAAAGCCTTGGATGTGTTTGTGTCCCTTCCCCCAGAGACTGATAACAACTATGAGGCAATCAAATCTGCATTGCAAAAAACTTTTAACCTTACTCCTGAGTCTTACAGGAAAAAGTTTAGGAGTATGCAGCAATGCCCATCATCCAGCTGCATTCTATATATTGCACAATTAGAAACCACGTTCCGGCAATGGGTAACAGGAGTACAAGCTACTACCTATGAAGCCCTTAATGACTTAATGGTCCTGGAGCAGTTCTTGCAGACCCGGAGCCCTAATGTACGAGAGTGGATTTTGGAAAGAAAGCCAAAAAATGCTAGGGCTGCTGCAGAACTGGCAGATGACTATGCCGACATCCATGCACCCACATCCAGGCGTGGACTTGTGTCAGCTGCTACTTCGACCTGGAGAGAAGCTACAGTTCAAACACCACTTGTAAGATCTGCAGTGAGAACTTCACCGCCGACTGCCAGCGTAGCCGGGGCTATGTCAAGTGAGTCAGATGCCCGCCATTGTTTTCGATGCAACCAGATTGGTCATCTGAGCAGGACTTGCCCCACTAGGAATATGCCCTCACCAGCCCGTGGAGGGGCACCATCAGTATTGCTTGTGGGTGGGTCTGTGGGGAAACGAGAGGATAACCTGCAGAGTGTAATTGTGGGTGACCGAGTGACCATGGGACTGAGAGATTCTGGAGCTTCCTTCACCCTGGTGCGACCTGAAGTGGTGAATACGGAGGACATAATCCCTGGAAGGACCATGTCCATCAAAGGAATTGGGGGTGTACGCCCCGCTGTGCCCTTGGCACGTGTGTACCTTGATTGGGGTGCGGGCAAAGGTTTGCGGGAAGTGGGGATTTCAGAGGATATCCCTGTTAATGTTCTGTTGGGGAATGATTTGGGCAGGATGCTCTGTCACTATGCTCCAGCGGACACTGTCTGTGAGCCAGAAGGGCTGACTGCTCCACCTAAGGTATTGTGTGAAACTTTGGGAGACATTGTGAAGTGTGATTGCTGGGAGGGAGAGCAGGGTGTGGATAAATATCTACCTGTAACTGAACCAGTGATGTCTACCAAATGTGAGATAGGGGTGAGTAGTGATGTGCCTGTATTAAAATACTGTGAGGCTGGGATGTCAGAGAGTAAGGGAGAGGAGGAAGGTGAGAGCCAGGGATGTGTACCATTAGTCGCAGTGGTAACAAGTCAACAGTGGGTCAGGGCTGCAGCAGGACAGTCTGAGGTGCTATGTGAGATTGTGAGAGGAGGGCCTGCCTTGGAGAAGAAATTATGTGAGTGTGTGCAAAATTCTGTGTCTGATCAAGGGGGGTCAAATGTGTCCTGTGAAAATGTATGGGAAAAGCCTTCCAGCGAGAGGGGGCTGAATGAATATATGTGCCAATGTGTGCCTGAAGCAGATGTATGTGATGTGGTGGGTGAAAATGTGAAGGGACAGCGAGGCTATGGGGGAGGGCAGAGGGTGTGTGAGCTTTACTCTGCGCCAGGCTTAGCCAGTTTCCAAAGTTCGGTATGTGTGATGACCTGGAGTGAAAGTGAGGGGCACGGACAGACTCAGCCTGTGGGTCCAGGAAGGATGGCTGCAGGGAAACATACTGTTGGAGGAACCAGGAACCTTGTCAGTTTATCACAACTCACGCATACACCTAAGCAACCTTCTGATTGTGAACCAAAGGTTCAGAGTCTGATAGTGCAACAAGCCCAGCAGACAGACGGCAAAATGAAAGAGATGATGGATGTTGATACAGCCCATCTATCCTGGGAGTGTTCTCTGTCTGCTTTTTTGTGTGCTTACCGGGGAGTGCTGCGGAAATCCATTGGTTTCTTCCCCTTACAGCTACTACATGAGCGCAGTGGGTGTGGTTTAAGGGATGTTACCAGAGATCGATGGGAAATTGAAACAGGCAAATCAGGCATGTTTGTTGAGGGGGTAGCTGTGGTATGGACTGATCACAACCTGCTGCAGGTGACAGGTAACACTGATAAACTGCTCCGTTGGAGCCCTTTTCTCCAACAGTATAATTTCACTGTCCAACACAAAAAGGGCAGCTTGCATGGGAATGCAGATGGCCTGTCTCGGCAACTAGAGGGTTAATGGTAGACAGATAAATCAGCCTGTGGCTGCATTTTTCTGTCCACCATCTTAAGGGGGAGGTGTCATGCCAAAAGCATGAGTTGGTGTTTGATGTGTGTTTATATATGTTAAGAGTTGTTTTTTGTAAACCTTGAGATGACATTTATTGTGGTCTTTGATCTTGCACCAGGCCTAGACCATAAAACATCTAGATAGCCATCACCAGAGCTGGACACAAGGAATTTCATAGAGTGGGCAATAGACTGCCAGACCAACCCCCTCTGATCCCCCCCCCAGGTGTCTGCCCACTGAGAAACAGCTAGTTTAGATATATGAGGGTGTTGGACTATCCAGGGAGGGTCAGTTATTCATTTTTCTTTTGTCAGTAACTTCTAGGAGACCTATACCATCTAAGACTCCCACAAGAATTCTATATGGGGTAAATATATGTAAGGAATTTCTTGTGTTTTCTCCTATTTTATTTTATGTACTGTTTTGCAATTTGTTATCTGTATGTCATTTATTTCTGTATTTTGTACTCAGCACTGTGAATCCTTTTGTCAGATTAAATGTTTACTTAATCAGCTTGTGTCTCTGTTCTCTATGAGCTTCACTCTCCAGAGGAAAGCTCAGGTAAACACGTTACCAAAAAGGGTTAACTATATATGTTTTATCAGTAAAAGTAGAACTGTGATACTATAATTCTCCTGTGTGTGGGGTAACCTAAGACGCCCGGGTTTAAACATCTTGGTGGTGGCAGTACTAAGGGGGTTAGTGTAGAAGGGATTGCAGGGGTTAATTAAGTGGTTGCTGGGAATAGCAACAGGTAACCAGGGGTCTGGTGTCATTAACCCTGTCACTTCCACACTCTCCCCACTGTCTCGGCTGGGCCTATAGCCCACGCTCGTGACAGTGTGCTTGTCTGTTTGTATGTGCGTCTTGTGTGTGTGTCTGCCTGTATGTGTGTGTGCTTGTCTGTTTGTATGTATGTATGTGCATCTTGTGTTTGTGTGTATCTGTCTGTTTGTATGTGTGTGTGTCTGCCTGTCTGTATGTGTCTGCCTGTCTGTATGTGTCTGCCTGTGTGTATGTGTGCCTGTCTGTTTTTTTATGTATGTGTCTTTGTATGTATGTGTGTCTTGTGTGTGTCTGTAAGTGTGTGTGTCTGTTTGTATGTGTCTGTGTGCCTGTCTGTATGTATGTCTGCGTGTGTCTGTATGTATATATGTGTGCTTGTCTGTTTGTGTGTATGTGTCTGTGTGTGTCTTATGTGTGTGTGTGTGTCTGTCGGGGAGATAGGGGGGGCCCACGGATCCTTTTTGCACTGGGGCCCCATGGTTTGTGTGTACGCCACTGCCCAGTTGTGTGTACGCCCCCTTATTTTATACTAATTCTAAGTTTAGGATTAGCTGGACCCGTACGTAATCAGTCTCTCTCAGGGCTATTCAGTTTCACTAAACTCCTAACTTTCACAAATTAAATAAAATATAGCAAAACTGAGGCAAAAATAGCCACAATGTGAGTTGTTCTGATAGTGGTATAATATTTACCCTACCTGCACCTTTTATCTTGGAAAAGATGCCCATGACTAGTCTAGTATTTGAAACCATGATTTTTCACTAAACTCGCCCTTTTTGCAAATTTAATCAATTTTTGCAAATTTAATTACATTTTGCAAGTACCAAAACTGAGGCAAAAGTAGGCAAAGTGGAGTGTTGGAGAATTCTTCCAGACCAGCTATTTTTTCCTTAGTATTTCCAATCAAATTTAATTTGCAAAAGTACAGAGTTTATTGTGAATATCCCTGATCATATGGTTATTAAATACCCAAATTGCAAACCTGAGGCCAAAATAGCTTTCAAATTTAAAGGGTTACTTCTACCATCATAACCACTACAGCCTACTGATTGCAACATTACCTGGTAATTTGGCAAATAGTTTTACAACAGTTTGTCCTCCTACCTTGGGCGTACCAGGCGCCAGGACTACTATGCAGGAATCTTAAAGGACCACTTTAGGCACCCAGACCACTTCAGCTTAATGAAGTGGTCTGGGTGCCAGGTCCATCTACAGTTAACCCTGCAGCTATAAACATAGCAGTTTCAGATAAACTGCTATGTTTACACTAGAGTTAATCCAGCCTCTAGTGGCTGTCTCATTGAAAATCACAGTGAGAAGATGCTGACATCCATAGGAAAGCATTGAGAAATGCTCTCCTACGGACTGATTGAATGCGCGCTCGGCTTTTGCCGCGCACGCGCATTCAGCACTGACGTCGGAAGAGGGAGGAGAGTTCCCAAGCGCCGAGAGAGCCCGGCGCTGGAGAAAGGTAAGTGTATAACCCCTTCAGCCCAGCGGGAGGGGGGCCATGAGGGTGGGGAGGGACCTAAAGTGCACTATAGTGGTCCTTTAACAATATCCAGCCTCTGCAGTAGCCACATTTCAATCGTGCACTGATTAATTGGTCGCTCTCCACTAATGATTGGCCCTCTGAGCATAGAAATATGCACATAATTTACATTACCCAGTCCAGGACTCTTGTTGTGGCTTGGTTAATGATGCCCAAATGACTCTGGGGATGTAGCTACACCTCTGGCAGAAAAGGGGCTAAACTTAGTATATGCAGCGTTTTATAGTGAATAGAGTCTCCAGACATCAGAACCACTTCAAATTATTGATGTGGTCATGGTACGTGGCAGAAACCTTTAGAACCTAAGGAGCCAGAAGCCTATTAGCTATTAGTTGGTAAACTATTTAGATATTTTTACCATTTTAGCTACTTTGGCTTTCACTTTAGTGAATAACCCTGTTATTTTTATTACTATTATTTATAAAGCGCCAGCAAATTCCGTAGCGCTGTACAATGGATGGACGAACTGTTAGTCTCGGTTTTTTTACATTTATCAAATATTCTTATCTCTAGAGTAAATAACTTTTCTTTTACAAATTCAGTTACATTTCCTACACATCAGTGTTTAGTGAAAAAAAAGTGTTTTTTTGTTTTTTGTTTTTACTATATCACAAATTGTATAAGCGACAAAGACTTGGGACAAAAGTTTTAAAAAGATATTTATTAAATGTGCAATTCGCAAACCAATGCCTAGTTTGGAAAATAATCCATGTAATCTATCCTGCTTTCATTGCATCCCTCCCTCACCTATACAGTGTAATATTCTAATTTCTCAATTAATGGATCTATTTAACTTCAGATGAATGTCATGAGTTCCAGCTGAGAACCAAAAATTGCTAATGATTTCCCTGGAGTCTGAGATCACCAGGTTATGTTATCTACATCTTTTCAATGGGTAAAAAAAACAAACAAAAACCCATTACATACTAAATCATAATATATTATGCATGAATACTTATTTCCAAATTGCAGGTATTAAGTACGGATCCCACTCACTAATCAGATTGCAATGTCAACTCACAGCCTTATACAAGCACTTTGCAGACTACCAGAGTAGCTATGCCTATGTCTCTATTGTGGGAGAGTTGCTTTAATGGGTAATATTGTATTTAGTGTTTTTTTTCTAAGGATTACGGTACAATCATGTTTGGACCTATGAGCATGAGAGCAGAGGACCACGTGGCTGCTATTTAAACCCCCCACTCATCTCCTGGTCTTTGAATTAGTTAGCTGTTTTTAAAAACCACTCCCTATTAGGGCAGTGTGTGTATTTTTATTCCCCCAGTTAGCATAGTCAGGGGGTTTTATTTTATTTATTTTTTCTCTCCCCAGTAAGAATAGTCTCGGGGTATTTCACCTTTTCTCCGTTTGGATAGTCTGGGTATTTTATTTTTAACGCTTTACTTTACTTTTTCTGGGTGTTTTTAAATTCTTTATTCCCAGATAGGGTGGTCAGGGTAACTGTTGTCTATAGAAGGTGAGTGTATCTGCTGCTTATTCTGATGAGTTTTGTGCTTTCTGACGGTTTACTTCTGATGTAAAACTAGACAACTTTATCACTTGGCGTTCTAGCTGATAACCCTTGTGTGTTTTTCTTTCTCTCTGCAACAGAGACGGTGGTAGTTGTAGTTTCTTTACGATCACATGATAGCTGGGGCATACCCAGAATTCTGGTCTGGAGAATAGTGCTGTAAACGTTCTCACAATTGCTTTTATAGTGAAACTGCAGAATTCTGAGACTAGTTGTGCTTCTAAAAGGCAAATCTTCTCGTGGGGTGTGTTTTTTTTTTTAATAATGCTCTTTTTTTCTCTTTTAAAGGCATACTCTACATGGTTTTCATCCCATTTATATCTTGTATCCCAATTATCTTCGGCAGCCTATATATGAATGAAGCAAGCTTATTGGGATGCAATGTATAATGGCTGTGGAATGTCACTACACTGAAATGTAACCAAAATGTTTATTTGTTTTTGTTTTTTCTGATTAAAATAGAATAAAGTAGTGCTGGGAAAAATAGGTGATCCTTTTAATATCTTGTTTACAACTTAAATGGCTGACTTGTAACTCTTGTCAATTCTTTCAGCTAGATATTCCTATTCTAGTGTCAATGTTCTAAATATGGAAATTAATGTGTGTGTATATTCTTCTTGGTCAAATCAGCTCCATGGCTTCAGAAGGCCTCCTCCAGTGTCCTTATGACAAAAACCACATGATTCGTCCCAGCAGGTTTCCTTATCACCTTGTAAAATGCCGAGAGGTGAGTCTCCGCATGGCTATAACTTGCTTCAAACGTATGTTTGTGGCTCAACTCATTCTCCTGTCTGTTAAAATGTCTTTCACAACCTGTCACTTCTCATGATATAAAAGCCTGTATTTAACACATGGCATGTGTATATAGAAAAATGTACAATTTTTTTTTAATTTTTTTTTTTTTAATAGAATCATCCTTTGGCTGGAAAAGTGCTTGCAACCTGCCCATATAACGCCCGCCACAAAGTACCAAAAAAAGAACTTGAGATGCATATGGAAAGCTGTGAAAACAAAGTCTCTCTGGATGAAATTGCTGGTATGTTGACACTAGTATCATTGTCTGATTGCACTCACTATAGTAACTTGACTGGGGGTGAACATTTTACATCAGGAGAACCCAGACACCATTAGGATAGACTTTTGTTGAGGTGAAACAGATCCACAAACTGAAAAACTGGGCAGACTTCATGGATGAAGATGGAGCACACCATAAGCTAGAGTACACTGGTACTTTACCCAAGGTGTGGGGTTTTTTTTTTTTTTTTTTTTTTTTCAATAAGTTCCTCACTGCTGGGTTTATTTTGATTCAGGTAGTTAAGATCTTGATATGTTGCAAGACCGCAAATTCAACTGTCAGTAGACTTTATTTGATCTTATTTAACTGCGTCTACATGTTCTATTATTCATATTGTAACGTTGGATACCTGAAGAAAAATAAACTGTTCCACTTTAACCAATATGTGCCAAATACAAGCCTGCAAAGTGGCATAGTATTACATCATGCATTCTAGGTTCAGAAGGTTGAATTTTGTGGCATATAAAACACTGCTCAAATCTTAAAGGACACTCTAGGCAACAATACAAAGAAAAAGCATTTGGCCTCCATGTTTGTGGGGGTTTTTTTTTAATTGCTTTATAGATTTGGCACAATTGGCCTCTCATGCCCAAAAGACTTCCTTATGAAAACTACACACAGATCAGCCCCAACAGCACTGAGTGAGCAGCTTTTAATTTCCAACCTGGATACAGGTAGTGATATCCTTACTATGTCTCTCTGGTTGTCCTAATGCAGATTGTTGTCCACTCAGTGGCGGAGCTGCAGGCCTACCTTTTGATAAGTCTTTTTGGAGTGAAACTCAAAGGCAACCTTTAATGCTTAATGTGTTATAAGAGCATTAAGGAAGATGTAGTCCACAATACTTGGGGTGCCAAAGGTTGCCTGGACCTGCTGTAGATAACTTCCCAAGTGAACTGACACGTCAAAGGGATTTGACTTCTAATGAAAGTATTGTACTGTAATATGCCATAAAGTGGATTCTACACATTGTAAAAATCTTATCTCTACAGTGGTGATGCAGGCTTCACAATCCTCCTGGCAGAGTCCCCCTTGTGAAGAGAACTGGGATCTGGGTAAATAGGTTGATATGAAATGTTGTTACTTTAGATTTGACGTTTAAAGCAGCTCTTTCAACATTAATGCTGTCTAGCCAATGCATCTAATGGCACTGAGGGCTGTGCTACTTGCCTCTCATTGTGAGTCACTGCATCTCTAGAATTCTCCTCTGCTCAATCCAAGCACATATGGATCATCTCACTTGCATGGCAGGGGTTTACAGCACTGGCTCTAAGGGGTCCCACAATTATCAACCGTATTCAACTCTTGAGATAAGTCAGAAGTGGCCAGCCAATGACAAAGCTGATATAGACCATGGAGCTTGACTAAAGATCCACTCTGTCAAGTTTTGCCAACATGCAATCAGACATAATGAAAAGTAGTCCCTCTTATGTAGAACTAGTAAAATCATGGGTTTTGATAAGGGTAAGAGAACTGCCTGTGGGAATAAAGACTCTTATTTTTATTTTGCTTAAGTGAAAAACTGTATACCAGGCACAATATATAGTGGTTATAGTTACAACATTGAGTTGGTTATCAAACTTGCATAAGAGACAAAACAAAGATCATGCTGCAAAACTTTTTAATATACCCAGATAATTGGCCACACTCACAAATAGTGGCACAATTGAAGTGAATCAATATGTACACAAGCACTTGCAGTCTCAAATTCAGCTTAATCCCAAGGATATACAGTCAGCTGGTGAAGTGACTCTTCTTTTCAAAGTCAGGAAACAGAATCCCAGTATCAGATATTGGGTACTTCCAGGCTGGGGTATAACTAATTAACAGTGTATTTTTATCATTGTATTGGGAGTATCCCTTAAACATTGAAAAGTATCTGCAGTAGCAAGTTTGAACTTCCACTTCCTCCTGTCAGTGGAGGCATCCTGCAGAGGCAGGCAAATATTAAACTGTTTAACTTGCCATGTTTATAAAGTACTACAGTGAACTGTCTGTTGGGTATATGGTGCTTAGCATGCCTCTCTAAATGTTGCATGAAACGTTTAAAATGTTCTCTAGACATGCTCTATGTAAAACTGACCTTGTATCTTCAGATGAGACTCCAAAGCCTACCACCTTTGTCTTAAACGGCTTTAACAACGTTCAGCCTTATGATGCGTCTGAAAAAACAAAGTAAGTTACTTGTATGGAGGATATCTTAACTAGTTGTGATGCAAGCAAAGGGGCACGAACTTCATATACTTTCTCTTGAATCCACAAAGTGGACTTTTCATGAAGATATCAAAGCTTGCTGCTCATAAAATGGCACTCTCTCCTCCAGAGAGGGAAAAACATGGAACCCACTGAAGTAATCTTATGGTGATAGAGGTTTTACAATCTCATGAGATGACAGTGTTGGGCCTTCTCAGATCATCCAGATCTCCTTGCAAAATCAATCCTCAGAGCATTGGTTCTAATGCAAACTAGTGCCACACTTTCCTATGAGTACTAGCAAGTGCTTCGAGGATGGCCTCTAGAGATTTCTTTAAACTTGCCATTTCTACAGAACTCTAATATTTAAAGGAACACTATGGGGTCAGTAATACAAACATGTGTTCCAGCAACGTTTTAAAGCGCTGCTCAGTTCTGTCAGAATTAGCTAAAATTGGCATGGGGGTGGGGCCAAATGCTGTTTTGGCCAATCAGGACCTCAGATGCACTGAATCTGAAGAAATTCAGCATCTCAATGCAGAGCATGGGGATGCTGAACGGCAGGGCTGCTTTTTCAGCAGCACTGACCCAGGAAGGACTCTGTGGCCACATGGAGGCCTCCCTAGGAGGCAATGTAAACACTGCCTTTTCTCTGAAAAGGCAATGTTTAAATAAAGCTATTGAAGGGAACTATGCTCACTAGAACTACATTTAAGCTGTAGTTCTGGTGACTAGTGTCCCTGACATCACACCACTTCATATTCACCAAGACTGTTTTCAGACTTGTGAAAGGTTAAATTTTTTTTTTTTTTTTTTTGTTTAACCAAGGATTTCAGTTAATCCAAGGTAGAGGTATACCTGCAACTCCTTCTTGGAAACACCAGAATGACATGCCTGTATAAGTTTTAGTTGACTGAAGAATTCAGTTTGATAGTAAGGATTTCAAACTTCTAAGAGGCTACTTGTTGTCTCCATTACTCTGGCATTCAAAACCACAAACGCTGCATCTAAACCTTCTTATTCAGGAATGAACCCATTGGGAGGATCCCAGGCCTTCCATATGAAGAATTCAACCCTGTTAGAGGAAGGTAAGTGATTCTTATGTCTGAATAAAATATCAACTCTAAACTGGCTCACTTTCAGAATAAAATCTGAGCAATGAAATGTGGCAGGAATACCCTCTCACTCAAATTCTATAGGGCTTGTGTAGTTGTACTGAGGCTTCTGAAATGTGAAGACTAGTTACTATGGCTAGTGAACTGGTGTGGCTGTTCTTCAAACTTTTGTGAGCTGTCAGTTCTGAGCTTTCTGTGACTCATTTAATGTATGGGTTTTTGACTTGGGGTAACAATGTAGAACACATGCAACCACATTGCCACTGCATATTTCCTTGAACTAGATTATGGGGAAAGCATAACCCACTATACAATTATCTAATGTTTTGTTTTTTTTTGCCTAGGGAGGAACATCAAACTATGCATTTAACAGTTGTACAACACTGCGGAATTTGTTGGCGCTTTATAAATGCCAGTAATAACAGGCAGAATATCATTAGTAAAATGGGAAAGACTATTACCCATACGAAATAAACTGTCCCACAAAGGTGAAAAGCTGTATTGGTGTTCCATAGAATATAATGGACTTTACTTGTAAAACCATAGCCAGGTTTAATTCAGTGTCTTATACTGTAAGTGTTTGTGTTCACAATTACAGACATGTATATCTGCAGAGCAGTAAACTGCAACTTTAAACTTGAGCCACTAGTTTCTACACCTTCATGAAACTGAATTACCTACATCTTCCACACACTGTACTTGGTGCCAGCTGAATAAGGCCAGTGTAGTAATATCCTAAACTAGGAAAAAACATCTAAATGCACCTTTATGCAAAGTTGCAGGTATTCAACACTCTGTAGGAAGTTGCCAAACAAATGCTCACTTGGGGATTTTAATGAGTTGTACTTCTTTACCAGGAGACGCAGAGGAAATGCAGCTGGCAAGTCTCAGTGCAACTTTAAATGATGGTAAGAAACCAGAATCTGTGCTTACCCCTCCCTGAGTTTAACATTAATTAGAACAGTGGCTAAATAGATGCTTTATAAACTGCATTAGAGGAACCTTTCTTGTTATACTCATTATATGGGTTTTGCCTCAATGTATCAAATTGTAATTCCTGTTGCTAACTAGCAAGTAGAATTGCCTACTTAACTCCTCTATAACATTGTAGAGGGACCACTGCAATTTCATAAGCAAACTAGTCTCTGAGCATCTATCTAGACGTGGTTTCCAAATGCTTACTTACTGATCATAAAGTAACCTTCAATGTTGTGCCACTGTAAAATTTAGCCTGCAATATTTTAACCATTCTATAGTCTCTTTCTAGGTTTTAAACATCACCTGGAGCTTGGTTTGGAAACAATTTTATTAACAATCTTTTACTAGTTTTAAAAAAGGGAAATTTTATTGTAATGTTAAATACATAAACTGCATTTTTTAAAACATTCCTAACTGTGTAGTTTCTTGTCTCACATGACCTTACTTTAAAGGTGTGTAGCAGTTGTCTGGAGTCTGCTTCAGACTTAGTGGTGTAGGGTTGTTTGTGTGTGTGTGTGTGTGGGTTTTTTTTTCTTCTCCCAATGTTTTTAGCTGGGGAGTTACACTGGTCATTCTATATGCAGTCACATTCTTAAACCTACTTGTGGTGTGCCTCCAGTGACAGGCAGGGATGGAGAGCAGGCACCTGACTGTTAGTTGCAGTCCTGCATTGCGAGGGAGCTGCTGGGATCAGTCTTGCACAGCTGCCTGCCACTTATGCTGGGGTGTAAAATCACCCCAGTCCTTGCATTGGTGCAGAGAGCTGTGCAAAGTGATCCCAGCAGTGACAAACATTTGTTCCTATTCAAATGCATATTAAGATGTGGCTGTCTAATATCTTAAAAAGTACAGATGGTGTTTGCGGGTTGTGGGTAGGGCCTTTATTTTGGGGAGTCTCTTTACATGGGCATTGTCTAAGTTGGCAGCTAGGATGTAACTTTGCCTATAAAGAACTGAGGACAAAGTAGTTTTTTTTTTTTTTTTTTTTACAACCCACTCTCCTCTCCTGGTGTGTCCCTGACTTGCTGATATTTAAGAGTACTACCTAAGACCTCTCACACTCTTAACAGATGTTATTTCTTAACAATGTTAAGTAATTTGCTTTTGAAGTACAAATGCAGTGGTTTTGTCATGTCAGATTGTGTATTTTTGGTTAATATAGATGTATATTAACCTGGCACGCCTTTAACCAAAAGAATCTGATTTATTCAACTCAGAAAACAAACCAGATTACATGTTTAAGGGACACTTTTGGGGAGAAGTCACACCCATGGCATTGGTGGTTGATGTTCAGTGCCTATCATGAAGGGGTTAACACAACTTTTGCCTGGAAACTCATATCTCCTGGTGAGCCATGAAAAGTGGCCATTTACCTTGTAACTAACCAAGAAACTTGAACAAGTTTAAAATCATTCAGTAGGAAACTTCCATTGTTTCTAGACTCGTTCATTCTTTAACACTAGTATACTGACACACCAATACAACATTTCACCAACTTCCTGATTTCAGTCCTCAACACTTTTATTTAACACTTTTTTTTTTTTTTTTTTTTACAATTTGCTGACTAGTTTTGCGTACCTTAAATTTATTGAATTGACAACTGGATTTATTCACATAACATGAAATGACTAAAAAACACCTTGGCCAGAACAGCCAAACTGGAATAAATGGCTGGTAGTAGGCAGGGCAAACATTCTCATGACATACACTGACTTCATTGCCAGGGTCTGAATGAACATCACAACATTGCTGCATTCACTTCCTCCTGCTAGGAGTTACCATAGCAACAACACATGCTAGAGAACAGAGTAACCTTCTTTGGGCAATCTTTTCTGCTTCCTATCTCTGAACATTTAAGTGTTCTCTAAGGAATGGAGAGATGGGTGGGGAAACACTAATTTGCAGGTTCCCCTTTATGGGCAACATGACTGAAAGAATACCTACATTGACTTGCAATTTAGTTTTTGTTTTAATTTACTTTGAATCAACAATTCTCACTTTAGTAAATAATCCTGTAAGAGGTCTCCAGATAACTGCAATGTTTCAGCCAAAATTGAATTTAGGCAAGACTTTTTTTGGTGCCTGGCTGACTCAGCTATTAATCAAAGTAAGAATTTAAAGGGACTGTATAGTCACAGAACTACAGATTTAATATAATTCTGGTGAGTAATGTGTCTACATTATAACCTAGGAACACAGTGGTGTTTCCTGGGTCAGTGCATGGAGATACTGATCGTTCCTCAGATGCTTCTTATTCAACGAATCTCCATGAGGACATGCTCTGATTGGCCAGTGGTATTTGGCTGTACCCTGAACTGTCTCCTTGACGGAGAGTAGGTGTGGATGTTTAATGGGTTAAAAAGAGCAGATGGTAACATAAGAATTGGGTAATGGGTATACGAGAGGAATAAGGGTCTTCACATGTCTCTAAGGCCAGAGTTTTACAACTTTCTAACATCTATAACAGAACATGTTCTACTACTCTTCATTTGCTCTCTTGACTTTCCGGACAGACTATTACTGTCCTTTGAAGATCTTGAACAGCAGTAAATCTGCACTTTTATATAACTTTTTGTATTGCTGTCTTGTGCCTAAAATAAAAACATTTTTATTGTTGGACTGCAGGTTTTTTTTTGTCACTATAAAAGTATTACAGCAAGCCATTAATACATGCTATATAGACCTAATCAAACAACTCATGTACATAACATACTTATTACAGGTGCTCTATTATGTACTTCAAACCTTGTTTTGTACTCAATCTCAGAATTTTATAC
Source organism: Pelobates cultripes (assembly GCA_933207985.1). NCBI lineage: Eukaryota > Metazoa > Chordata > Amphibia > Anura > Pelobatidae > Pelobates > Pelobates cultripes. The sequence continues at coordinate 354,246,771 of OW240912.1, forward strand.
TCTTACGATTACACACCCCCTCCTTTCCCAACACCACTAAAACAGTGGAGCCCATGTTTCCATGACGTTGGTTCAGAGGACATCCTTACTGCAAACTTTACGCAAAACCAACTATGCCCATGGTCTCCTCCAGAGATGCTCTTAACCTTACATTATGCTCATCACTGACTTTATTTTAGGGCTAGAAAGGACAGATTTGTTTTAAAAGCAAATCCAGGCTGGTGCAAATATTTTTGCCACCCCACTGGCTTCGCCCTTGATTCTGCCCTCTCCTGTAGTGTGTGGGGGTGTGAAGAGTGTATAGTGGATGCAGTGTGTGTGTAGAATAGATGCAGAGTGTTTATATGGTAAAGGCAGATTGTATGTTTTTGTTTTTTTTTGTAATGGGTGTAGTGTGTTGTAACTGACGTGTAAAATGGCAGTGTGCAAAGTGGTAGAGTGACGTGGAAGTGTGTACAGTGCAAGGAGGTACCTCGTGAAGTGTCAGGATTAAATGAGAACAATAGCAGTGCAACATAGCATGTTGTAAGAGTCCCCTGTCGGCACCATCTTGTCTTTTCAGCTGCTTCTGGCTGCAACTCTCACAAGACCATGCTAATCGTGGTTGCGGACATCAATTATTTTATGAAGTTATGGGGGCAGGATCAACTTTATTAAAGCATTAGCAAAATAAAGTTAATGCTGTCACCATAACCTCATAATAAAATGTCCCCTAATTTCAGGTCCTGAGATTAGGGGACATCTATTTTATGGGGATAGCATAAACCTTATTTTCCTGACATATGGTGGCAGTACAATAGGGATGTACTCTTCCCATGGGACAAGCATATGAAATTAACAAAAGTTCCTCCCCCAACAGGTATAACACACCAACCTGTCATGGACCCTCAGTTCTCTTTCCTGTTCCATGAGGAACAGATGGCATCTGGATTTTGGGGTTGCTGCCAGGGGGATTTGGCCTGATAGCCTATCGGGTGGAGAGCTGAGTGGCCTGCGTTCATCCTGCAGGCGTTACGAGAAGATATGTTTCACTTGCTTTATGCTGAGTGCGGTCACCGGCAAAGCAAGGAGGAGGTCTCTAGCAGCAGCAAATCACTGCCCGAGCGAGACGCATGTAGTGGTGGAATGCATGCCCGGGAGGTAATGTGTTCCCCCGGCGTTCCAACCGTGCTACTACGCATGCCGTGTCGGAAATAGCGCCAAAATTTAAATGAATGCTACCTATTTAAGCTGTGCGGATCCTACTGACAACATGGATGCTTGCCAGGAAAGATCTCCCATGTAACCAGCCCCCGCCCTACGGGTTAGAGGTGAGATTTTTTTTTTAAATCTCTAATCTTTAAGACCTCTGTGTCTCTTATTTTTCTTAAATTTCTACAATTTCATAATTGTTTTATGTTATGGAGATATGTCTAGTACTGTCTCTCCAGATATTATGGATAAATACAAGGTGCCAGTTATAAGTCAAAACATCTGAGTTGTAGCAAATGCTCCACACCACTACAAGATGGTACTAAAAGGAAAATCTGCAACCAGTGTTCATCCTTATCGCTGGAAAAGTCCAAGCAAAAACAGAGGCAAAAACTGTACAGATCTTCTTCTTGATCAGATCTGTCCTCGGACGAATGTTCTATGTCTTCCTATTCAGAAACTTCCTGAGATTCTTCTATTACAGAACTTGGTTTTTCACAAGAAGAATTAAGAAAATTTATTAAGGAAGTTAATGTTGCCTTCTCTGAAGAAAAATCAGATAAAGCGAGTAAGAAAGCATTTTCTGTTCCACAGCAGATTCTGGAACTTATGTACAGAGAGTGGAAAAACCCAGGAAAAAAGGGCATTTAATTCCAGGCATTTCAAAAACATCATAAAGCTGCAAGGAGAAGACAAGTGGGAAGACTTGCCAGTCGATGTACAAGTTGCACAGTTTCTAAAAAGACTACTATACCGATTGGAGAAGTTTCTGGACTTAAAGACCCTATTGATAAAAAGGCTGAAACCTTGAGCAGATGAGTATATCAAGCAGCAGGATTTCAGGTTAAAGCGCCATTGGCAGGAGCTTCAGTGGCTAAAGCTCAGTAATGTTGGATTCAGGGATTGTAAAATAGCCTGCTAGATAACCAGGACAAAGATCTCTCTTGCCTGTTAAAGTTATCTAATGACTATCTGCTAGATGTTATCACAGAGGTGATTAAACTTTCTGTTCGTGTCATAGGTCTGACAGCTGTTGCACGCAGGGCACTTTGGTTTAAAGCATAAACGGCTGATACGGCTTCAAAGTCTGCACTTTGTGAATTGCCCTTTGAGAGGAAGAGATTATTTGGTTCTCATCTGGAATAATTAATCCAACAGATGTCGGGAACCAAAAAAGCTCTCCCTCAGGACAGAAAGTTTGCCTGGAAGCCCAGATACAAGAACTTCCAATACAAGAACCTCAGGGGGTATCAAGAAAAACTTAGGATCTTTCCTTTGTTGACAAAAAAAAGCCCTAAGTTTGATGCAAATAAAGACTTAAAGACTGACAGAGCAAAAAGATTCTGATGCCATAAGAATAAGCAGACGAATACAACAATTTGCTCACAAATGGAGAGAGACCACTGCAAATCCATGGATTTTTAATCTAGTTGCTAGAGGATACAAAATAAAGTTCTTAGATATACTAAGACCAAGTTTCCTTGTCTCCTCCTACCGTTTAAAACAAACAAAAAAAAACAAGCTCTATTCACCGCTACGGTTACTCTTTTAAAGATAGGTATTGTAGAAAGAGTTCGAAGAGTCCAGCTGTATCAGGGTATATACTCTCGGTTAGGGCTGCCATCAGAAATTTTAGGGCCCCCAAACCCCGCCCGCAGGAATACACAAACACAGAAACAAACACACACTCTGGTACAAAAAGTACACACATACTGAAACAGACACATAGACATATACAAAGATACAGACACACACATATATACTGAAAGGCAAACATAAAAACTGACATACATACAGACACACAGACAGACGCAAATACATGCTGACATACAGACATATATACATACACATACTGACATACATACATACTAACAGACATATACATCTACATACACAGAGAGACAGACATACACATACTGACATACATAAAATATACATACAGACATATATAGATACAGACATACATACACATACTGACATACAAACACACAGCTAATTTTTCTTACCTTTTTTTGCAGGAGGCTGGCTGGAGCTGATGGGAGTCTGCGTGGCTCTCCAGTCCTCGTGGCCTGGCTGTGTCTCTCTTCCCTCCCGCGCTGAGGGAGCTGGGAGGAAGGGACCGGCTGTCACTTCCTCCCAGCATTACTTGGGGCTGCAATTTTTTAAAGGGGCCCAGTCGCGCTATTGCAAGGCCACAGCGCTGACCAAGCCCCTGAAGATATAGGGCCCATCGGGTGGCCCTAAATGCTTGGGCCACCTGATGGGCCCTTTCAGCGTGCGGACCCCGGTGCAGGTGTACCGGCGGCAGTTCTGCTGCTACATGTGGGGCCCTGACCCATGAAAACCATTATGGTTGTCACGCACTGATGGCAGCCCTGCTCTCGGTTGCTCCTGGTCTCAAAACCAGATTTGTCCTTTCGTCCCATTTTGGATCTAAAGAAAAATATTCCTTACCAGCATTTTAGAGTGGAAACCATCGCATCAGTCACTCATATCCTCCAAAAATTAGATTTTATGGCAACTTTAGATTTGAAAGATGCCTACCTTCACATTCCTATGGATGTTGGCTCAAGTATCTGCGATTTGCCATAAGAAAGGGTCACAAGGTTCATCACTTTAAATTCAAAGCCCTTCCATTCGGTCTTGCCTCAGCTTCCAGGTTTTTACAAAGGTTCTCACGCCTATCGCAGCCTTCTTAAGGGTACAAGGTATCACAGTTGTGCCGTACTTAGACTGGTTCATAAAGGCAAGGTCAAGAGACGCTCTAGAGAAGGACATGGTTGGGTAATAAACCTAGGAAAATCTCATCTGCATCCCACAAGGTCAATTCAGTTTCTAGAGTTTTTGATCAAGTCAGACACTTTTGCTATTCACCTACCGGCAGAAAATATAAGAAAGATAAAGAAGCTGACAAAAGAACTTCAGAGAGAGCCAAAATGCTCTGTGAGGAAAACTATGCATGTGTTGGGACACCTCACTTCCACTATCCCAGCAGTAAAATGGGCCAGAGTAGAATCAAGGCCTTTGCAGTGGAAAATTCTTCTAAAGTGGTCAAAGAAAGAAGAAGACTTAGATTATTTAATACACATTTCAGATCCTGTTAGAAGACAACTAGATTGGTGGAAAAAATAATTTCATGTCAGAAGGTCTATCATTTCGGCCAAAAAGATGGGTCATAATCACCACAGACGCTTTGAATACAGGCTGCGGTGCACACCTACAGTATCACTTAAGACAAGGTACATGGTCAGAATAAGAAAAAAGGGAATCCTCAAATTACAAGGAGTTGATAACCGTCTTATATGCTCTTCATCAGTTCAGAGATCTCATGGGGAAAGAGGTGAAAATTCAGTCAGACAACCAGACTACGGTGTCTTACCTGAACAAACAAGGGGGCACAATGATAAGAAAATTGCACTCCCTTTGCATGTAAATTATGTCCTGGGCTCACAGTCATCTAGAAGACATTTCAGCTATTCATACAAGAGGAATAGACAATGTTATTGCAGACGACTTAAGCAGATGGAGATGGTCCCAGAATGAGTGGTCTCTAACTCTGGTCATTTTGTTTCTCAGCTGGTGAAGATATTCGGACTGCCTGTCATCGATCTAATGGCAAGAAGGTCAAATGCAAAGGTGAAAACATTTGCCTCACTCTTCAAGGCTCGTTCTGGATGGGCTGTCAATCAAATGGGACTCCAGCCTAATTCCAAGGATCTTGAAAAAAGTTAAATCAGAACATGCAAAAGTATTGGCCATAATCCCATACTGGCCAAATCGGAGTTGGTTCTCGATTTTAATGACGATGGTTTTGAGGTACTAGGACTTCCGGTTTCAACAGAGATCCTGGAGAACAAAGGTATTCCACTGGAGGTACTGAAAATGTTCAGGTTGACAGCTTGGCTGCTGCACGACTAATCCTGCATAGCAAGGGCATTAAGAAGATTTACCTCTGCTATCTATTTGAAAATTTGGATGAAATTCCTTCATTGGTGCATATCTCATCATTGTCTGCGAGAATCTCCTTCTACTGATACTATCTTACATTTTCTACAGGACGGCCTTAAAGGGGATGTTAGTTTATCTATCCTCAAAGTTCAAGTTTCTGCTCTCAGCCATTTTTTGGTAAAGAACTTAGCTTTGAATCCTCTGATTAGGAGATTTTTTAAGGCTGTCCGGCTGATTAAACCCCCACCAAGAGGTTTTTTCCCTCTTGGGATCTTTCTTTGGTTTTGAAGGCTCTTTGTACCCGTCCTTTCGAATCTTTTGGAGGAAACATCTTTAAAGCTCTTGTCTCTAAAAACAGCTCTTTTGGTGGCCATAACTCCTGCTAAGAGGATAGGTGAAATTCAGACTTTTTCATCATCTGCTGTATTTACAAAAATTCTTCAAGACAAAGTTGTTCTGTGTCCAAAACCTTAATTTCTACCTTGTCATCTCATCCAAGGCTACCGATCAACCTATTTCCCTGCCTTCCTCTGGTTATCCATCTGTCTCCGATTTGGATGATAATTGGCACAAGTTGCATGTCAGAAGATCTCTGAAGATCTACTTAGACTGCTCCTCTAGAAACAGGAAGACTGTCCATCTTTTTCTCAATTTCTTTGGAAAATATAAAGGTTATGTTGCCTCCAAATCTACTTTAGCGAGATGGCTCGTGGACACGATTAAGTCGGCTTATTCTTTCTCAAATCTGACTCTACCTGCCTCCTTGAAAGCTCATTCTACTAGAGCAATGGCTGCTTCCTGGGTCAAAAGAGCACATGCTTCACCTGAAGATATCTGCAGAGCCGTTACATGGTCAAATTTCAACACCTTTTCAAGCATTACAGACTAGACGTATTCTCTGCCTCTGACGCTGCTTTCAGGCATAAGGTGTTACAAGCGGTGGTTGCTTAATTCCCACCCATATCTTTGGGATCTTGATATATCCCTATTGTACTGCCACCATATGTCACGAAAAACTACAATCTTACTCACCATGAATTCCTTTTTCCTTAATATGGTGGCAGTAATTAATTAATAATATTTTTGCAGTAGTATGTCTCTGATGTTTTATTGGGACATACTGAGGGTCCATGGCAGGTTGGTGTCTTATACCTGTTTGGGGAGGAATGTTAATTCTAATTTTTAATTTCAGGTGCTTGTCCCATGGGAAGAGTACATCCCTATTGTACTGCCACCATATAAGGAAAATGGAATTTATGGTGAGTAAAATTGCAGTTTTTGAGGTTAAGCCCTAATCTTAAAGTTGATGCTGTCCCCTAGCCAGTAATTTACAAGAGGCATGTATGTGAAAAAAAATAAAGTTAAAAACATAAAAAAATTGTTACAGTACTTTGTTGATTTAAGCAGCCGAGACTCCTGATCCATCTCTTACTGGGATTGTTCAGGGTTTGGCAGGGGCTGGATCAGCAACATGGCAGGGAGGGTCAAGTGAGTGACATATGCATAACCTGCCGCCCCTGCATTGACAGACAGGGCACCTGGCTAAATTTAATTCCAGCTCCTCCTCCTTACAAGGCGGAGGAGCTGGAAAGAGTCGAGACGGACGCTCAGATGCTCTTTTCAGAGCAGCGCCCATGCACCTCTCTAGTGCCTGCACAGGTGGGCAGGCACGGCACCCCTTCGAAATGTGCGCCTTCAGGCCAGTGCTTACTTCGCCTATAGGTGGTACCGGCCCTGTGCACATCAGTATCTCATAAAAATAGATAGAGGCTGGAGTTACAAATGTACTCCAAACTGAAAATAAAATAGCAAAATACAGGTGCTCCTGTGCCACCTCACTGTGGCTCCTACAGTAATATAGGTAGACAAACTTTGGAAAAAGGGAAGTGCAACCAGACACATGTGCAACAAGTGCTACAGCTTTTTATTGAAGAACAAGTATCTATGCAAACGGTTCGGGCTTAGCCATTTTTAATGCATCTTGTCCTTCTGTGGGAGAAGACCAAATCCTTCTTGACATAACTAAAGGAATACTTAGGCACTATAAACATGTCTACCCCCTATTAGGCAATCATATACCTCTACTACAATTCAAACTCATACAGGCTATTTTTAATTATTATAGCAGCAGTGGGACACAAAACTACATATGTGTGGAACTGGGCGGGTGCAGCCACTTTACACTTATTCCTATCCGAACTTAATTTTATGTTTAAAATGGATTGGCTTAATACCTTTTATCAACAAAGAAATTTAAGCCAAAAAGTTAATATTTACATGGAGAGCTTACATCCTTATATTGGATAACTCCTTTAAATCTAAGATCAGGACAACTTTGGCGTACACGGCATGGTTCTATGTGCAGGTGGTAGTGGTAGTGACCCTTTACAAAATATTTCATGACAGTCATTCCTTACCTTAACCTGTGCATTCCACCTTAGCGTGAGTTCAGCAGGTGGGGAGTGACCTGTGGACCTACAGCGTGTTAAAGTTTTATTTCCTTTGTTCTTCAGTTCTAGATTTTGTTAATAATTTGCCACACATCCATACTGGTTCTGGGTGGTGATCAACAGCCCCACTCCTTGGTCCGATTGACCTATCCAAAACCTGGTAAATAACATACCAATAAATCTGAAAAAAGATGGTTTTTCCACATTCTCATATACATGACAGAAATTATTACTTTTTCTTCTGGGAGAGGGGGTGGAGGGACACTAAGATAAAAGGGGTTGACTTGGACTAATAGCGGCCTGTTAACCACGGATTATTAAAGTTATTTATTTTGTTCAACAATTCTAAAATCCAAAATGTTTGGAATGTTGATTATTTTATATTGATAGAGACTTTATTTAATGTTTTTTTTTAATGTTACCTATTATTAACCAAATGCTATCTGTTTACTTGCTAATACCTGACATTCCCAATAAAGAAATTAATTGGAGGAAAACATTTTCCTCCCACCTGTGAATTTTTCAGCATAGGCTCTATTCCAAGCAATTGATAAGTGAAAGCAGAAGCGACCTCCCACAAGTAGTACTTCTGCTTTCCACCCATAGCACATGAACGGTGGTTGCTATGGTAACTCTATACTGAACACTGCTCACGCAACTAGGAAGTATAGAAACAGAGTCAACGACGTCACTCCGTTTTGATGCCGTCATGTTGGAGTCATGGAGAAAACTAGGTGGACTGGAGGTGGGTGTAGTATAGAAGTTTAACACCATCCTCTCTAATAAGATCTCGGCAGGGGAACATTGGGTCAGGTAAGGGTGACACGTTCCCTTTAAAGAACTTTCCACAGGGGTGAATATCATATTAAGCAGTGTAGGCACCTGTCCACTAGGGCATGCCTGTTTTCCTTCCTGGATCTTAAAGCGGCTCTGTCACTGTCTGGGGACTTCGCAGAATTTGCAAAGACGCCCCCAAGGTGACATTGCTGCTGGGGGTCTGGAGGGACAGATAAAGGTGGCACTGAAGCTTATATCACTGCTGCACTCCTGTACATGTGCGAGAGAATAGCATTGTGGCCTAAGTTGGATCCCACGAGACCGTACATAAAGAGTTATCTCTGGTGACGTCTGTGGAGATTGACACTTCTAGACAGCCGTAACAGCACCCAGTGTCTCAAAGTGTCAGGTGTAGGAAATATACATAGACAAAGCAGTCTCTACTTTGTCTCAGTATATCGCGATTGGATTGAAATTTCAGTGAAATTCTAACACAGTCAAAATTAACATTTCATAAAGATTCTACCTTTATGAAATACTAATTTTCGGGGGGAGGAGATAAAAGTATAAGGAGCCTTTACCAGTGTCCTCTATATGTACGCAGGGAAAGTTATGAAGGGTGTAAAACGTTCCCAGCTCATCCAGTGTCTGTATGTGAGGCTGGACAGGAAGTGGAAGGGGTCACTTCTCATGTGCCCACTAACAGCCTCTCACACAGGAAGTGCCTTGCAAGAAGACCAGGGACAGCAGTGAGTGATACACACTGTTCTGCTATCAATCATAGGAGGCTGACTGGAATACAGAAGACATACAATAGTTAGTAGTTGGCAAATAACCCTTCAAGATCTGCATGCTCTAAACACCCCTTTTCCTTAAAGGATCACTATAGTGTCAGGAAAACAAAGCGGTTTTCCTGACACTATAGTGCCCTGAGGGAGCCCCCACCCTCATTGCCCCCCCCCCGCGCTGGCTTACCTTAATCCAGCGCCAGGCACCATCGGTGCTGGTGACCTCTCCTCCCCCACCGACGTCAGCTCCCGAGTGGAGCGGAAGGCACATGCGCGGCAAGTGCCGCATGCGCATTCAAATTTCTCAATGCTTTCCTATGGACGCTCTGTGCGATGGATGCGAATTTCTCATCCAGCGCCGCAGATGCGCCTCTAGCGGCTGTCAGGAAGACAGCCACTAGAGGATGGATTAACCCCAAATGTAAACATAGCAGTTTCTCTGAAACTGCTATGTTTACATGTGAAGGGTTAAAGCATGGGGGACCTGGCACCCAGACCACTTCATTGATCTGAAGTGGTCTGGGTGACTACAGTGTCCCTTTAAATTGTAGTGAATAGGAAAAACAACAAGTTAAAATAAGCCAAACTATTGCTTGATTTGGCATGGAGAATCAGGACAAAACATTTAGGAGTGGCGATTCTTGTCTCACTTCTACAAATCAGCTTCTAGATCATTAACTACATTAATTGGTAGAGATTTTGCAGAACAAGAGAAAATAAATATAAAAACATGCAAAAAAAATAAAATATGGGTAATTATAGTGGGAGCTGCTAATGTTCACATTCCATGTGTTTATCCCACTACACAATCAGCACCAGGTGTATTTCCAATTATTTGGTGTATCAGTGAGACCCCCTCCCCCCTCCCATGATGCTGTGTGTCTGGGTGGGGCCCCTGGGTGAGGAGCCAGACTCGCGGGGCCCTTGGAGGAGAGAGATTGTTGTGGTGTGTGCGGCGGGCAGGAAATATCAGGTAAGGGGACTTATTACATGGAGACGCAAGGAAGATCATTAAATAGATTTATATGTATTACTCTATAAGTAACTTATATATAAACTGTGACTTTATTATTTCTTATAAAAGTAGACCCCGGAGATGTTTGTTTTGCAAGGTTTCCTATTATGGCTCAGTAAATGCCTGTTGGAAGCCCCCTACCCCGTACATTTGAGGGGTCCTTAAATGGTATAGAGCGTGCCTGGCCTGGTTTAGATCTGGAGGGAGTCGTGCGCGGCCTAGTTTTAGTCCTGGGCAGTGAGGAGGGGGGTCGGGCTGGCCTGGTCTGGTCTGGTTTACATGTGGGGGGGAGGGGTGGGGGTTGGGTTGGCTTCCTCTCGTTATGTTTGTCAAGCACAATAAGATGGTGGATAGATAAACCATGTGGCTATAGCTATAAGGTGATATAAACCACTTAATGAGGTTTACCAGCCTGGAGTGCTTTGTTCTCTGCAAAACATCTTGGACTATTATGGATTCTCCAATAGCACGGTAAGTGGCAAGCTAATCCTTTATCAAAGCAATCTATTTTGAGACGGAAGAAAAGAGGGTATGCTGCTGTCTCAGTTCGAAGCCCAGGCCCTCTCTCAGGATGGAGAGAAGAACCACTGAATGAATGGAAAAAAATTTTTTTTAACAGCAAGTCTACATCTGTAGTTAATCTAATACAGGGATCCGCAACATATAATTGGATATTCAAAGTGAATTTCAAATTTAAGTCCAAAGTCCATTTAGCTAACTCTTTTGGCCTTAAATTTGAAATACATTTTGAATTTCTGATGATACTCCTCTTCGTGAATAACCCTGTTAATGAGAAGCTGAGGTTCTACATTCATGTGCCTTCCTTGGGGTAATGTTGTCACAGGGTGTGTGAGATGAGGGTGCTTTATGTGATCCAAGTAATAGGATGTAACTCAGGCAGCATGCTGATGTGAGTATTGGGAGTGGAGGGTTTTGGTAAAATAAGGTGACCTATAGTCAATCCAATTCCTTGATTAGAGTTGTAGTCTGCAGCCACTTAAAGGCACACTGTAGGCATGCAGACCACTTCAGCTCATTGAAGGGGTCTGGGTGCAGTGTTCCTATTGCTGCAATGTAAAATATTGCAGTTCCAGAGAAACTGCAATGTTTACACTGCAGCACTAAGCCTGCCTCCAGTGGCGGTTTACCAGACAGCTTCCTGGATTGAAAGGGACTTTTGGTCCGGTATCTGACACTGGACATCCTCACGCTCTGCATGAGGACATCCGGCATCCTTTTTTTTTTTTCATAGCATTGATTCAATGCTTTCCTGTGGAGAGGTCTAACGTGCACGTGCCATTTGCTGCGCATTAGCGCCTGCACGGGACGGAGAAGGTGGCGGAGCGTCGACCCAGCGCTGAGACTTTGGTGCTGGGATCAGGCAAGTAAAAGTGGCTTTTTGTTTTTTTACTCTTTGCTAATTGAGGGCTGGCGATAGCAAAGCTGTGTTCCTGGCACTATAGTATCTCTTTAAGTACTAAAGGGTTTACATGACACAGGAATAGTAGCCCTTCATAATATATCAACATAAGGCTGATTTCTGACATAAAGTACATTCTTGTATATCTTAATCATCTCTTATATTTTCAGGTTTAGCCATGGATGTCACCTGTCCCTATAACAATGAGCACAAAATTCAAGGAACAGATCTGAGAATGCACATTATGACCTGCCAGGTATTTTCATGTATTAAACATTTTAAAATAGAATGTCTATAGTTAAAGCATTCTCCATAGAGAAGCTTTGAGGGCTCTCATGCATGGCAGTTGCCATGCTGCTCCGATTAGATCTCCTCATAGAGAAATGTATAGTAATTTAACTCCTAAGCTGAAGAGTTTTCTGTGGTTGTTAGACTGACAATTTAAACGACCACTATAGGCACCCAGACCACTTCAGCTCAATGAAGTGGTATGGGTGCCAGGTCCCCCTGGCTTAAACCCTGCAGCTGAAAACATAGCAGTTTCAGAGAAACTGCTATGTTTTCATTGAGGGTTAATCCAGCCTCAAGTGACAATCTCCCTGACAGCCACTAGAGGCTACTTCCGCGATACTCAGTGTGAAAATCACACTGAGATGTTGCTGACATTCATAGGAATGCATTTAGTAATGCTTTCCTATGGGCAGTTTGCGCGCAGCTCTTGCTGCGCATGTGGAGCTGACATCAGCAGGGGAGGAGAGGTCACCATTGCTGAGGCGCTGAATTAAGGTAAGTGGTTGAAGGGGTTTTACATAATTAAATGAAGAACCAGGATTGAGAAATCATTCACTTCTAGTCCTTTGCAGAACCTGCATACTTGCAGCAAAGGAAGGAAATTAACATTTATTTTAATTCTTTCTTTGTGTATTATCCAGATTGCAGTTGGAGGTATCAACTCAAACCTTGTATCCTCTATATCAGGGGTAGTCAACCTTTTTCTACCTACCACCCACTAATGCATCTTTCTTGATGGGAATTTTTTATTTTTTTTTTGCAAGTATTTTATCTCCTTTTTTTTCAATTTTTCTTCCCCTTTTTAATTTTTTTTTTTCTTTTTAATGCTTTTCTTTTACCTTCCTTATGGCAATTTACAAAAGTAAGGCTGAGCTAGTTAGCCCACATTATTATTACTATTAGCCAACAACAATTCTCTCCTTGTCCTGCCTATAACTTTTCTTTCTCCTATTTTACAACTGCTCTGCTCCGCTTCTCCCTGTCCCTGCTATCGTGCATCAGCTCCCCTTCCTCTTCCCACGTGTTGCATGTTTGCGTGCACATGCACGCGTTCGCTTGTTTGCATGCACGCATTCTTGTTTGCACGAGTTAGCGCGCGTTTGCACTTTCATGTGTGCACTCATGCCTGCCCGCCCACTCTCTCAAAAGGAGGATTAGCTAGCATTTTAGCTTGTTGTGCTGCTGAAATCCCTACTGCCCACCTGGAATCCTGAAACGCCCACTAGTGGGCGGTAGGGACCAGGTTGACGACCCATGCTGTACTTCATATGTGCAGGGGGCTCAAGTACATGAATATTTGTATTGAGAAAGGGTTCCTCAAAGTACCTAAACAACTCCAGTGTTTTGAAGTAGTGTCCATGCAATGGAAGCAGGCTACATTCATAACTTTACATTGAATGTTATCCAAACAGCCAGTAGATGGCAGTCACAGAGCACTAACTACTGTTTTAAATGGACAGAATCATCACCAGAACAACTATAGCTTAATGTAGTTGTTCTGGTGATTTATAATCCGTCCCTGCAGGACTCATGTTCATGTACACACTGCCTTTTCAGAGAAAATAAACATTTTAATTTAGATTCTTGAGACATTTGGCAGTTAACAAAAAGGACTGATGGAGGAATCTGTTTACGTTCTTTTTCTCTTAACTTGTGTTTAAAGATTATATGCAAAAATGTTAAATTCTTTATTTTTTTTTTATTTATTTTTTTGTGTCATATGGTGGGGGACAAGCATCTTCAAGATAATTAGAATTGAAAGTCCCTCCCCCTTGCCCTATAAAGGGCTACCAAAGGCAAACCTACCCCAGTTCCTTTCTTGTCCCTGTCGGGGATGGACAGGCATCTAGGGAGGTGAGACACACCGGTTGCTGGTCTGGGGGATCCGGCCCGATAGCTGCCCGATACCTGCCATGCTCCTGCCTCTAAGGTTACGGAGCAAAGTTTTGTGTTTTTTTTTTATGCCGAGAAGTTCCGGCGGGTCTTCATGGAGGCAGTCCAGGGTGCAGGTAGGTTGTAATTAGCCCTACTCCTGCGCACAGCGGTGGAACGCACGCCCGAGAGGTGATGCATTCCATCAAAAGTTCCGGTTGCGCATGCACATACCGAAACTTTATTTTAAAACAAAATTTATTTATTTTTTAAAAAGCCGCGAAATTTGATGTTTGGCTGGATGAAGCTTGCCAGAAGTGGTACGCCGTGTCACCAACCCCCCCACACGGCTCAGAGGTATTTTGAGGTAAGATTAACTAATCTTTCCTTAAAACTATCTCTGCATTGTTTATACACTTAGTTTATGAAAAGTATGAAGAGGAAAAGAAGTTTATAACCTTTATTTCACAATGGGTAATATGTTTTGGACCGCTTTCCCTATAGAGAAAGTTTCGGCATTTTAACCCTATGGACATAGGGCTGATATCTCCTGCAAAGAGGCACAGTGTGTGTCCATTAGATGCTCTTTGAATGAGTTACTGTGAGCAGTATATGTATCCACTATATGCTCTGTGATGAGTTGCTATGAGGATTCCGCTTCAGTATATGTATCCACTATATGCTCTATGTATGAGTTTACTCTGAGGGCTCAGTATGTGTACACACTATATGTTCTATGTATGCGTTATGAGGACACAGCCTCTCTATATGTATCCACTATATGCTCAATGATGAGTTGATGTGAGGACTCTGCTTCAGTATATGTATCCACTATATGCGCTATGTATCCCCCACTGTAACCCGTTCTCTGCCTGGCCCTCCGCCCACTGTAACCTGCCTCCTCCCCCACTGTAACCCGTTCTCTCGCTGCTTCCTCCCCCACTGTAACCCGTTCTCTCCCTGCCTCCTCCCCCACTGTAACCCGTTCTCTCCTGCCTCCTCCCCTACTGTAACCCATTCTTTCCCTGCCTTTTCCCCCACTGTAATTCTCTGCCTGCCCCTGTAGCCCGTTCTCTCCCTGCCTCCTCCCCACTGTAACCCCTTCTCTCCCTGCCTTCTCCCCCCACTGTAACCCCTTCTCTCCCTGCCTTCTCCCCACTGTACCCCTTCTCCCCTTGCCTGCCCACTGTACCCCGTTCTCCCCCTGCCCTTACACTGCCCCCCACACTGTTACCAGCACACACACTTCCTCCCACACTGTCACCCTACCTCTCCCCCACACTGTTACCCTCACCTCCTGTCTCTGCGTGTATGTGTATCTGTGTCCTTTTGTGTCTGTGTGTATTGTGTCAGTGTGTATCTGTGCACATGAGTGTCTGTATGTGTGTGGGGAAACTAGGTGTCGTGTGTCTGTGTATTGCTGTGTCAGTGTGTGTATTTGTGTCTCTGTATGTGTATACACTGCACACATACTTCATACATTTAAACACACATTGTGTATATGTATATTTTATAAACATAATATACACACACTGCATCCACTACACACGCACTGCAATCAAACGCAAACATTACATACCCCTGCATTAAAATACTAAAATTATCTACATCTACACACACAAAGCACATCTGCATTTAAAGTCCTACACTACATACAAACGCCCATGCATTCAGACGCAAACATTACAAACCAGTACACCACTACATTCCAATGGTACCAGTACATACATATACACCTATACATGCACACATATACAAAAACATGCTTACATTCAAACACTGCTCACAAATATAACCCTGCAATGATGCACAAATGGTAGATCCCCATCTGGCATAGCATTGTTGAAATCTCCGACAGATGGAGATCTACCTTTTTGGCACACTTGCACTAGAGGGGGGCCCAGAAAACATGCACCAGGGACCTCTCTATATTAGTTCCACCACTGGGATAATCAACGTGAGGTGCCTGGATGAAAGAGTGAGTAAGCAGTTGTATGTCTCTAAAACTGATTTCCATAATGTGCAAAGTTTCTGCCTCTAAAACTGCCATTATGCCTCTAAAACTGCCATGTTATGACAATTGTATGCATTTAAAAGCTGATTGCCATGGCGTTCCAATGTTATGCTTTTAAAGCTGATTGCCATGATGTACCAAGTTTAGGCATTGAAAAGTGATTGCCATGAAATGCCAAGTTTATGCATCTAAAGCTGATTGCCATGCTGTGTCAAGTTTATGTATTTAAAGCTGCCATGATGTTCCAATTGTATGCATCTAAAGCGGAATGTCATGCTGATGTGCCAATGTTCTGACTCTGAAGCTGATTGCCACGGTGGGCCAATTGTATGCATCTAAAGCAGATTGCTATAGTGTGCCAATTTTATGCATCAAAAGCTGCCATAATGTTCCAATTGTATGCCTGTAAAGCTGATTGCCATGGTGTGCCAATTGTATGCCTCTAAAGCTGATTGCCATGGTGTGCCAATTGTATGCCTCTAAAGCTGATTGCCATGGTGTGCCAATTGTATGCCTCTAAAGCTGATTGCCATGGTGTGCCAATTGTATGCCTCTAAAGCTGATTGCCATGGTGTGCCAATGATTGCCATGGTGTGCCAATTGTATGCCTGTAAAGCTGATTGCCATGGTGTGCCAATTGTATGCCTGTAAAGCTGATTGCCATGGTGTGCCAGTTGTATGCCTCTAAAGCTGTGTGCCATGGTGTGCCAATTTTATGCATCAAAAGCTGCCATAATTTTCCAATTGTATGCCTGTAAAGCTGATTGCCATGGTGTGCCAATTGTATGCCTGTAAAGCTGATTGCCATGGTGTGCCAATTGTATGCCTCTAAAGCTGTGTGCCATGGTGTGCCAATTTTATGCCTCTAAAAGTAATTGTCATGGTGTGCCAATTGAGTGCATCTAAAGCAGATTGCTATGGTGTGCCAATTGTATGCCTGTAAAGCAAGTGGGTCTCGAAAAATTACCGGTTTGAAAAGTGGGTATCTGCCCATAAAAGTTTGGGAAGCCCTGCTCTAGTTGATGTGAGGACTCTGCTTCAATATATGTTTCCACTAGAGGCGCAATGTATGAGATACTATGAGGCCTCAGTATATGTACCCACTAGATGCTCTGTGTATGAGTTATTAGGAGGACTCCGCCTCTGTATATGTATCCACTATATGCTCTATGACGAATTGATGTGAGGACTCAGCTTCAGTAGATGTATCCCACTAAATGCGCTATGTTTGTGTTTCTATGAGGGTTCAGTTTCAGTATATGTACCTTCTACACTCTATGTATGAGTTATGAGGACACAGCCTCAGTATAATGCTCTATGTAATAGTTACTATGAGGACACAACCTTGGTATATGTATCCTCTATATGCTCTACGAATGAGGTACGGTGAAGTCTGGGCCTCAGCATATGTATTCACTAGATGCTGTATGGATGAGTTGCTAGGAGGTTACTGCCTCAGTATATGTCTCCTCAATATGCTCTATGCATAGTTACTGTGAGGACGCCGCCTCGGTATATGTATCCACAAGAGCTGCGGTAACCAGAGCTATTGGTGTTTTCCTTTTTGCTCAACGCACTACAGAACATGATTCCTGGAGATCAGGATAAACCTCTCCTCCATTAGTTCCAGAATTTACTATTGTCAAAGTACAATTCTTTTTTTCTCTGTCTGTGGACGTTTGGTAGCTTTATGTTTGAGATCATAGACGACTGATACCGCGTCTAGATCGGTCCCTTTTATTTTTATTTTTTTTTTATTTTTTTTTTTTTTAATTCTTTATGCATTGACATACGATACAACTTGTAAACATATAATCGGCTTGTGCAAAAGCTGGGTTTTTTGTGGTACAACAAAAAACTGTGCAGATACAGAAAGAAGACAATTATTTGGTTAGAAGTGCGTTTGTTCTTTGAGAGGCCTGTCTTTTCAGTCGTTGGTGTTTCGATCTGTCAGTGTTTTTTAAAAATTTTTTTTATTGTAATTCTTGTATCAGATTGTTTTTGTGATCGTGGGGTTCAAGCTCAGGAGATACCGTTTTGGGTGTGTTCCTGAAATGGTAAGGGGGGGGGATTTTGGAACTCGTGCATCTGTTTCGTAAGGCTTTGTGTTATTGTCTGGTTTATGTTCTTTTTAGGGGGAGTCACCTCGTTCCCTAGGTGTTAATTCAGCATCTGTTTGACTGTAATGGGTGATACCGTACAGTTGTGATGGACAAGGTGGCGGGGGCTTTTTATCGACTTGCCTATTACCTGGCTGCTGGCCTTTCCCTGTTGCAGGTTGGGTATATTGTATCTTTACGATGGTACCCTTATGCTGTGGTAGTATCTTGGCTTTATGTTGCCGATTTTGCCTTAGTTTCCCTGGGATAGGGTTTCAGTCGGGAAGAGGGGGGGTTTGGTCCCGGGATCATCTATTTTGTTTTTGTATTGTACCTTCTGGTGGTCTATAGGGTTTGTTTGTTTCTTTGTGTGTTTACTTTGGGGGATGCTAGGTATGTGGTGGCAGTGAGTTGGTGTGGTTGTTGTCTACCTTGTCGGGGGTCCGCTGGTGGGCGCTGTTTTAGGGATAAGGGGAAGGGTGGGTTGCTGGATTATGGGGAGGGGGAGGGTGGGGTGGCGCACCGCGTTGTGTATTAGGTGTGGGTTGAGGGCTCCGCGAGCCATGGGTCCCAGATTTTGTCGCAATGTATTGTGGTTTCGTGGATGAGAGCCGACATTCTGTCCATTAACCTTGCTTCAGTCATTTTGCGTTTCACGTCTTAGTGTTGGGATCGTGACCGCCCCCCATTGGGTAGCTATGGCTCTCCTGGTTGCTAGGGCTAGTTTGGCCAAAAGTTTGTTGTGGGCGCGGGGTGTGTTGGGCAGGGGTTTGGATAGGAGCCATAGCCAGGGGTCTGTAGGAATGGTGTCATGTAGGACTCGTGATGAGAGTGTCGCTATGTCTCTCCAAATTGGTGTGATAAGAGGGCATTCCCACCAAAGGTGATAGTATGTCCCCTGTTAGCCGCAGCCTTTCCAGCATATGTCTGAGGTGGATAGTCCCATCTGTTTAAGTTTCAGTGGTGTAATGTACCATCGCATGAGGGTCTTATAGGCCTGTTCCTTGTGTGTGACACATATTATTTTTGATGTGGCCTCCCAGATGGTCGCCCAGTCTGAGGGGTCGATGAGGGGGCCCAGGTCCCTTTGTAGATCGGTCCTTTTGTGAGCTTCCCTTGAGTAAGCAGAAGTTGTTTGGGTCTCCCTTAAAGAAAATCTTATCATACTTTAGAGAATAAGAACATGAAGAGCATATTCCGATATAGAAACAGGAGTTCACCTAGTGTGGCCTCAGTACTTTCTAAAGAAAGTAAAGTTGTGAACATAGTGGGTTTTTTTGTTTTTGTTTTTTTTGATCAGACGGAGCAACAGAGGAAGAAATTTCTGCTGACAACGATTCTACCAGCAATCCATGGATTCTAATGCTTATTCAAAAGAGTTCCTAGGTCTCGTGTTAAAGTCACACATTGTTGGTTTCTCTTCCCAAACAAAGAGAAAGGGAGTTGGTAGAAGCAGATCAGGATTTTGAATTTGATAAATATTGTTCCATCGGACGCGCTTAACATTCTAGGTTTCCACACATCCGCTTTTCCGGCGGTTCCAGTGGGCAAATTCTTATATAGGACTCTATAATGGAAGATTCTATCAGCCTAGTCAGGAAAGGTAGAGGATCTAGATGGGTGTTTTTCAGATTTCCCATTGTGTAAAAGCTCTACTTTCTTGGTGGAAATCCTCAGTTCCTTTCAGGAGGCTTGTCTTCCGTCTAAAGACCACTACAGATGCTGCCAAAACTGGTTGGTGAGCTTATCTAGTCTCCTTGTTTCAAGGTCCAGGGTAAAAGAGAATCCACAGATTTTGGGGGTTTAAAGCTGTGCTTTCCGCCCTTCATCACTTCAGTCCATGGATACAGCGGAAGGCCGTAAAGATTCATACGGACACTTGTACAATGGTTTGATACGTCAACTGGCAAGGAGGAACCAGAGTAGGCGCTCTTTATCGCCTGTATGTGGTTATCGAGCTCAGCAGGGTAATTGGAATCAGAAAGTTTGGTCCTGAGGTCCATGTATTTTTTCAGTCTGGAGAGGAAATTCGGTGTTCCAGACTTTGCCCTGATGGCAAGCATTAAAAAGAAAACAGGGTTACCCAAGTTACCTCCCTGTTCAGAGTAGGTCCTCTTGGTGTATAGATTAACACTCATTGAGATGTAATGTCAGGCTGGCATACGTCTTTCTTCCGCTGACGCTATTTCCAAGGATTCTTCGGAAATTATGGCAGTCGGAGCTTAATCCTGGTTCTTATGCCATACTGGCCAAACAAGGTTCTTGTTCCCGACGTTCAAGAAGATGGCCTCCACACAGTGGGAACTTTCAATCTCGTAAGACCTCATAATGAACAGGAATCTACCCTAGTGGCTCTGTAGAGGTTTAGGTTTATGACCTGGCTACTGCTAGGTTATTTCTTCATTATCAAGGTCTGCAAGAAGATTGAAATTGCTGTGTTAATTTGCTCAACTAGACTTCCTGCTTTTAAGGTCTACTTTCAAATAAGGGTCAGGTTTCTTTATTGGTGTTGGGAACACCACTGCCTGCGTGTTCATCCGTCTCTAGGTCTATGCTTCAATTTCTTCAGGATGTTTTTCTGCAGGCTTTGGTGACTCTTGCTGTGAAAGATTTTTGCATCCATATGTTAATCTGTAGGTTTTTGTGATATATCAGGTCCAGACATCCTCCTAGAGATCTGTTTTTTTTCCTTTCTGGGATTTATCCTTTATTTTTACTGTCTCTTTGTATCCCTCTTTCGATCCTTTGGAAGAGGTTTCCCTTACAGGTTTCGTTCCTCTTGGTCACCTTCTTGGTAGCCGTCACATCGGCTAAAAGATTCAGTGAGCTTCAGACACTTTCTTCCCCAGATGAATTTTTTTTTTTTCTTTTCTTTTTTTTTTTCAGTATTGCTCGTGGTCATAGTGGTTCTTCACCCTAAACCTTCCTTTTTCCTCTGGTTCTTTTCTCTGAGTCAACTGATGGTTTCTGCCTTCCTTTTGGTGTTTATGCCACCTCTCTTCGGGAGCTTAAATGTTTTTTTCTTGTATCTTAAAGGAGCATTGCAATGTGTTTTTTTTCCTTGGACTGAGGAGCTCAGGTATTCTGGCCATCTGTTTGTTAACCTCCAGTGAAAATTCCAGGGGCATGTAGCTTCCTGCAATTCTTTGTTTCAATTGACTCATACAATCGAGTAGGTTGGCATATTCTTCCGGTGGTCTTCAAGTTACGGTTTTCTCTCACGGCTCATTACACTCTGGGTATTGGCTGCCCCAGGGGCGATAAGAGCTCTTGTTTTCTCCTGTAGAAGTCTGTGAGGCAGTGTCTTGGGCTGCCTTTCCACATCTTCATTAAACTCTACAGGCTCATCCTCTGAATCTGCCTTTGGGCGTAAAGGTTGCGAGCTGTGGTGACATTGGTCCTGCCCGGTTTGGGATCTTGCTATATCCCACGTGTACTGCCATCATATGACAGAAAAAACTGAAATTTTTACTTACCGTAAATTCTTTTTTTATTAATATGGTGGCAGTACGGCTTCCCTCCCTCTAATTTGAAAAAAATTTGTGGGTTGATTTGTCTGGTGTTTTTTTTTTCTTGCTACTTACTGGGGTAGTTTGCCTTTGGTAGCCCTTTATAGGACAAGTGGGAGGGACTTGTTCAATTCTAATTATCTTGAAGATGCTAGTCCCACAGGAAAGGGCAAAACCCATGTGTACTGCCACCATATTCATTAAGGAAAAAAAGAATTTACGGTAAGTAAACATTTGTTTTTTGTCATATGGTGGCAGTATGTATGGGTTTTGCTTCCTATTTGGGACAATTATCTGCAAGATAGGTAATTAAGAAAAGTTCCTCCTCTTTACCCTATAAAGGTCTTCCTCCAGCAAACCCACCTCAGTTATTCCTTGTCCCAGCATGGGACGGATCAAGTGTCTGTTTTAAGGTGAGGCACACAGGTTGCTGTCTGGGGTAAGAAGGCCGATAGCCACCCGGGTGGTAGGCTGAGCGGCATGGCTCCGTCTGTGGAGGTTCTGGAGCCCTCTTTTTTTGGAGCCCCCCTTTTTTTTTTTTTTTTTTTTTTAAACTTTACTCAGAGTATGTTATGGCTTGGTGAGTATGCGCTGACCGGGGGGCACCTTCATTATGTTGCAGGCTGTGCGCCTGTGCACAGCGGTGAAACGCCCATCCATGTGGTGGTGCATTTCACAGAAGTTCCGGGTGCACTATTGCGCATGCGCGAACCAGAACTTCCGGTAAACAGCAGATTGCTGTGCTGTTACCTCTGGCAGCCGGAAGCTTGTCAGAAGGGTTCCCCGTGTCACCAACCCCCCCACACGGCTCATGTTTTCAAGGTAAGATTAGCTGATCTTTGCTTTGAAAATCTGTTCTGATTAAAATTGTAAGTTATGGATGGAATTGTTTTGCAGAAAGTGGACTGTGTGCAAAATGGACTTTGTACACTGTGGAATGCCTCTTCTATACATGACTTTTTTGCTTTCTGTATCTGTGCTACTCCCCTTAATAAGGTTCTGTCGGTTATAAATATGACCAGGGTGCTGCAATTTCTTGGGTGAAATTAAGCAGAGAACATGCAATCGTTCCTATATTTGAATTCTTATAGAGAATCCGTGTATCCGCTGCTCTGCCTGAGATGTTCCGCAAAGACCGAAGAGAAGCGTCCTTCAATTACTTCTGTCTGGCGAATGTTTATCTACCTCTTTTTGAGACCTGTCTGGTTCATCATACTGTGTAGAGTTGTTTCCCACCTGATGTACTGAGAAGGTTCATTAGGAATGAATCGGTCACGGGGCAGGATAAATCTGCTAAACTTTAATGAAGGTTATCTGTTCCTCAAACCCCATGTCTCTTATATGCAGAAATGGGAACACTGTGTAACGAGCCTTTCTTGCCCGACGTTTAATGTGTTACCATCAAATGGGTAAATGTTACTCCACCAGGTACACTCGGAATCCATAAAATTCTGCAGAAGTAGCTGCTTTCATAACCTGGCCGTCAAGAAGGCTGAGAACTCTTGCAGATGCTCTTTTCAGACTGCTGGTTTTCGGTATGGGTCTTTGCTGGCAGGTGCAGTTGTGTCCAAAACTCATAACTTTGTTTACAATCATTAATATAGGTTATTTATCCCCTTAAGGACTAAGCCAAATTTACACATTTTCATCAAAATAAAACTTAAACAAAACTTGGAATTTAAATATATGTCTGTTCAACCGTAATTCACCTCTTATATTACGTGCACCCACACTTACTGTATATCATTTTATTCAGGAGTAATAGGGCTTTCATTTAACCTAAAACATTTAGCTATGAAACATAATTTAATATGAATAAAATATTAAAAAAATGGGAGAAAATAAGTGTAACTAAGCTCCCTGTACCCCTGGCTGGGTACCTCCGCCAAGAACCGCTTCCTCGCTGGAACAGGGGACAAACCGCAGCACTTCTGCCCAGTCGCCGTGGCTTGACTGGGGCCCTGGAACCGCTCCTTCCTGGAGCCGAATGGGGAATTGGCTCTAGTCCTTACAAGGACTTTCCCCGTTGAATCCCCTGCAAGCTGAAACAGCAGACACAGGAGTAGATCTTCTTTCCCTCCAATAACAGGACGACACAGTTTTGGAGTGGAAGCTGGAATAGAATTTTAATGGAGGCACCCTGTCCTTTTATGCAAGTTTCCCAACAAGGGCGACACCCAGGTGGACCTTGTTGAGCACAGGGATACAAAGTGAACAAACCAATAAAACAGTCATACAGTGAGAGACTCCCATACACAAACAATAGAATCCCTTCTCTGTGCTTGGGAGATAATTGAATCAGGAACTGTACTAATCTAACCTAATTATCTACAAGCACAGAAAACCCATACAATTTTATGAAACCCCAAAAAGTACCTTTAAAAACACAAACGCCAATAAGTCACATCCCCTGATGAAAATACGCCATAATAAGTGGATTGAAGAGTTTTCATTGCTCTTCAAAACACTCCCGTAACAGCATATTTTAGGGAATGAGGCATTCCCTACTTGGGTGTTTGGCTACTTATTGCTTATCTGGACAGTTGCCATTTAAGTATGTTCAGATAGCTAGCAGAGTGCTACAGCAACACGGTTGGATATAGAGACTATAATGTATTTTCTTCTCCAGGAAAGAGTGGGGGTTTTGTTTTTTTTTGTTTGTTTGAGGTTCGTGTTAACCTTAAAACATTACCTCTGCATCTACTGCTTTCATGAAGGAAAGGTTCAATTCCTGCAGTCAACTGGGCAAAATCTGCATTTGGCTGCTACAGTGGAAAATTCTCTCCTAGGTCAAAGTGTGGAAACTCTTGATTTCTGTCTCCTAGACTCTCTTCGAAAAAAAAAGCGGAAGATCAGCTAAACTGGTGGACGTCAAGTTTGTAATTTTCACCTCAGAATGCATCTAACACAGGCTGGGTCGCTCGTCTAAATTCTCTAATGTGCCAGCGTTCTTGGTCCGAAGAAAAATAGTCCACTGGTTTCAGAGCTCTTAAGGCAGTTCTTTACTCCCCTCACAGATTTCAGATCTTGGTTGATTGAGGGACCTATTACAATGTGGTCGGACCACGTCAACTGCTGGGTGGTGCCAGAGGCAAGGTCTGTTTCAGCTGTGTACCAAGACTGTGTACTAGGCTCAGGATCTCCATTCCACTCGTGTCGACAATGTCATCACTTACAACCTCAGCACAAGAAATTGGGATCAAGATTAATGGTCTATAGATCCGATCATGTTTATGGTCTAAAGAGTGCCCGGATTGACCTTATGGCAAAGAGGGAGAACATGAAGATTCTCAGGTTTGCCTCTATATAGGACAGATAGTTAACGTTGAGTAGTTGGTCGTTCTATCTAAGGGTATTTTTCTGGGCTTGCACTATCTTCTTCTATAGACTGTTCCCAAGACTTCTTCAAAAGAGGTGAATGGACAGAGCAATGGTTCTACCAATCTTTCCGTACTGGCCAAACACGAGCCAGTTCCGATCTCGAAAACACTTTTGGAAGACAGGATATCCTGCTGGAAGTGTTGAATAGGTCCTTATTGACAGTAGGACAACTGCATGGTGGATCCTTCTCCTGAGTCTTCATGAGTCAGTCCACTTGTTGCGTATAATCTTCTAGTCGTTCTGTCTCTTTTACATGAGGATTTGGGTAGAGTGTCTACATTATTGTAAGGGACGTCCTTGTCTTCTAGTTCATTTGTCTGGATGGTTCAAATTTACACTTCCTGCAGGAGATTTTCACAGGTTGGGCGTTTCCATGTTAAGACCAAATTGTATTCCCGGAGTTCTTTCTGAGCAGGGATTGGTCTTAATTGGTACTGGTTAGAAGTTTCTTTAACGCAATGGGCTTCTTAAATCACCCAGGAAGTTCTGTTTCCCTCCTGTGATCTTTCTTCATTCTGTCAGTTCCCCTTTTACTTTGGAGATGGTATCTTTTAATATGCTAAAGCTTACCCAGCATCCTTAGTGGCCATTACCTCTGCCAAGAGAGTAAGCGAGCTTCATGATATCTTCTTCAGTGGAATTTCTTATATTCCATCAAGGTGAAAGTTGTTTCATCCTAAAACTTTAATTCTTCCAGAGTTATCTTTTAGAGCAGCTAATCAGCTCATTCTTCTGTAATTATGCCACCTCCTAGCTGGAACTAGGTGGCATATTCTAGAGGTTTTAAAAAGGCATTTCAGATGTACCTATCAATATCAGCCGAATTCAGAAGATCAGATCAACTGTTGTCAACTTCTAGGAAAGCTTATGGGGAATAAAGCCTCTTGTAATTCTATTTCTAGTTTTGTTTTGTGGTTTTCGTCAATCATAATGTCAGAAAAAACACATTTTTACTCACCGTAAATTCTTAATATTGTGGCAGTAAAAATGTCCCTCCCTCTAAATTACAATTTTGCTTACAGTGTGTGGATTAGGTGGGGGAAGCCCTTTATAGGGTAAAGGGAGGGACTTTTCTTAATTGCCTATCTTGCAGGTGCTAGTTCCAATTAGAAAGCACAACCCATACGTACTGCCACCATATGGCAGAAAAAAAAGAATTGACGGTGAGTAAAAATCTCTGGGGCTTTTTGGTTTTTCAATTAACGTTTGATTTAAAGGGACACTGTAGGCACCCAGACCAAATCTCACTAAAGTGGTTTTGGTGCAGTGTACCTGTTGCCTTAATCCTGCAGCTGAAAACACTGTTTTTAGAAAAAATGCTATGCTTACATTGCAGGGTAAAGACTACCTCTAGTGGATATCTAACGTTATGAAACTTTGCACTTACAGACATGGTCTCCGGTCCTCCGACTGAAAAAGGTTGTTGACTCCTAATATAGATCATTTTCTCATAGTCCATTAGAGCAGGGGTTCCCAACCCAGTCCTTGAGTACCCCTTACCAGTCCAGGATACTTGAGAACGGAGTTGGGAACCACTGTGTTAGAGGGTAGGAATCAAAATACATCGTATTTGCACATATTTTGAAATGCTGTATTTGGAAGGGTCTTGTATACAGAGTTTTAAAATTGTCAGAACTGCTTTACGTACTGAATTATACTTTTTGCTTTTTAGGACAGCCGTTGTAAGGAAACTGGCAATTCTGCAGTGCCACAAGCCACCAAGAAGAAAACTAACTGGAAAGCTTTTCCTGTTCATTTTAAGCATGAACAGCCAGAAATGAAAGTCTATGGTATGAGCCCATTCCCTGCATGGATGTAGTATTCCCAGAAGCTTACCAATGACGCTAAGGGAAATACCTAGTTTTGTATCCACAGCCTATTTGAAAAAGAGAAACATCATAATATGTGGCACATAAACTTACAGCAAGCTTAAAGGGACACTATAGTCTCCAGAACTACAATTTAATCTAGTTGTCTGTTCCTGCAAGACCTTTGCAGTAAACACTGTGTTTTCAGAGAAAAGTGAGTGTTTACATTATAGCCTAGGTACACCTCCTGTGGCCACTCCTCAGATGGTTACTATAGGTGCTTACTGGGGCGGTGTCAAAGCATCTCTGAGATGCTAACTGCACAGTGCTTTGACACGCATTCACAATTGCCTCCCAATGCTTTCCTATTTTGATCCTGGAGATCAAAATAGTTGGGATACTGTTGGCCAGGGGCCCAATGCGCATGCACAGCGAGCGCCGCGATCATTTATACAACCCCATAGAAAAGCATTGAATCAATGCTTTCCTATGGGGTTTTAGCAGATGCTGGATGTCCTCATGCATAGTCAGGTGACCAAAAGTTGCCGAATGACCCATAAGTGGAATTTACCCTGCAATGTAATTATCACATTTTCTCAATAACTGCAATTACAATTGCAGGGTTATACTGACAGGGACATTGTACCCAGACCACTTCAATGAGATTAAGTGGTCTGGGTGCGTATAGTGTCCCTTTAAGAAAGTGACAAAACATCAAATTCTGCATGTCCTAGGAGGTGGTGGCTAAAAGTAATCTTGCATGGTACTGGAAATCACCAGTACAGATTGCGCAATACATGTTCCACCTACAGGTTTCAGAGGATTTGGAATAGCTGGAACTGGTTCTGAATGAAAACCATATTGTTTTTGTTCAATGCAATGTCTGTTTCCTTTTTACTAGTTTTCTGTTTTTTTATTTTGTTAATGAAGAACTTTTAAATAAAATGTATATTGAAGAAAAATCTTTCCTGTAGGTCCACAAGATCCAGAGAGACTTCTACAGTGCCCATATGATGCCAATCACCAGATAAGGGCTTGTCGATACCCTTATCATCTGATAAAGTGCAGAAAGGTAAGGTTTTTTTGGGGGGGAGGTGATGTATAGTACCCCCGGAGCGATCACTTTCGGGTTGCTCCACGTAACGCCCGGCAGTAAAGCAGAGCATCAGAAGCCATCTGGCAGGCTTCCGATCCTCTGCCTGTGCTGAGTGCCTCGAGCTATGTGGTTTTTAAAGATGGTGCTGTCTTTCTAACGGCAGTGCATCAGCGGCAGGATAGGGTCATGCAATCAGAGCTTGCCCCTATAACGATTTTATTCCAACTATGATCCCAATTTGTCTAAGCAGGTTATATTATAATATAATATAATAGTAAATATTGACTCTGATCAGTGTGCATCTCCCTCTCTTGAGAGCTATTAACCTCTATCCTGCCATTGATCACTGTATAGATCACTGGCTTTTGCACTTATTTTGCTGTCTGTGCATTTTTTTAGGGGTTAAAACAGATCACTAAATAAAGGGATTGTGATCATGTCACAGAGGTCGTATAGCGCTGAGGAGGCGCATGCCATCTTTGCATTAGTCTGATGCGTCTATGTCTGACTCTAACTCAGATTTTGACCCTGCCAGGTGCTCAGATACATCACTAGATACAGCGCTGCTAGTGATGTATCTGTGTCTGCTAGTCCCCCTGCCAGAAGGAGACGTGCTGCTCCAGGTAGCAGTAGTGCCTCATCGCCAGGGGGCACATCCTGGTATCAATGTGGATGTCCCAGGATTAAGCCCTCAGCAGTTTATGGAGGCGTTTCTGGGTGAGGTATTGGGGGAACATTGTCGGCCAAACTAATTTATATAGTGCCTCTGATGGGCTTCTAAGCCAGAGTCTTTTTTGGCAAAGCAGCAATGGGCCCCCATAGATGTGCCAGAATTTTAAATTAAAAAAAAAAAAATTCTGGACATGTACTATGCTGATGGGCATCGCAGCCCTCTATTTGCTCCTACTGGAGCAATAGCCCTATCTGTTCTACCCCCATTTATTCCCAGTGTACATTGAGTAAGTGGTATGAAATGATTCTACATTTCCTGGACTTAAGCAACAATAGCCTGTGCGCCCCTAGGGAGCATTCCCAGTTTGACAGGCTATATAAAATTCGCCCCCTGATTACCCACTTCGCTGCCAGGTTTGCAAAGGCTTATACACCTGGAATAAATGTATGCATGGATGAATCCCTGATGGAGTATAAGGGAAGGCTGGGATTCAAGCAGTATATTCCTTCCAGACGCTCCAGGTATGGTGTAAAGGTGTATAAGCCCTGTTATAGCGAGACTGGGTAAAATTAGGCCTTCCAGGTATATGAGGGAAAGGATAGCCACCTTGACCGTCCATGTTGCCCAAAACATATGGGAACCAGTGGCAAGACTGTCTGGGACCTGATATTCCCCCTGGTGAACAAAGGGTACCACTTTTATACAGACAATTTTTATACAACTGTACCTTTGTTCAAGTTACTGTATTGTTTTGATACAGTAGCTTGCTGTATAATAAAGAACCGCGCAGGTTTCCCTGGACAACTTGCGTGCACCCGGCTACGAAGGGGGGAGACCTCAGCTCTCGCCAAGAGAAGCTGTTGGCAGTTGAGTAGAGAGACCAGAAGAATGTGCACCTTCTTACCACCATCCGCACTGAGAGGACTGTGGAGGTCTCTGTACGTGGCAGAGCTGAGAGCCCAAGGAAGCCAGCCTATAACCTGCATATGGGTGGGGTTGATCTGGCAGATCAGCTGCTACAGCCCTACCTAATTATACGGAAGACAAGGGCCTGGTACAAAAAGGTTGCAATCTACTTAATGCAGATTGCAACCCACAACGCTTTATTGTTGTGCAAAAAAGCAAACTCTGGAATGCAACTGACT
Source organism: Pelobates cultripes (assembly GCA_933207985.1). Taxonomy (NCBI): domain Eukaryota; kingdom Metazoa; phylum Chordata; class Amphibia; order Anura; family Pelobatidae; genus Pelobates; species Pelobates cultripes. Next base: position 354,276,248 of record OW240912.1, read on the forward strand.
TTTTTTTTTTTTTTTTTACAGTTCCAGCTCCATATCATTTTGGGGATTTTGTACTGTGATGCACCTGCTCCCCAGGCGGTGATGAGAGAGAGCAGGGTTGGGGCTACACATTTTATTTTTTAAATCCTCCCCCCACCCCCCCAATGCAGCAAAGCATAAACCCCCCGCCCCCCCCAAAAAATGCAGTCTGTTTTAAGAGGGTGCCGAGAAAAGATACCGTATATTACTGTCCTGATTGACCTGGACTCTGCATTGGGGACTGCTACAAACTATACCACTTTTAATTTTTTTTTTTTTTTTACATATTTTCAGTTCATTTTCTTTGTTTAGCTGTGTTTTTATTTTATTTTTGGGGGGGCGGGGGTTATGTTTATGGGGGACATGGGTGTACTCAGGAGGCCTTGCAGAAAACAACCTGGAGTGTTTGCTTGCAATAACCAACAGGCTCCCCTAAATCACACACAAATGTGTGTAAAAATAAAAATTGCCACCACACATTTTTCCAATTTCTTGACTGCATCAAAACATTCCATATACAATACAGTGGGGTGTCAACTTTTCAAATATATGCACGCTCATGGGAAGAAAATAAATTGGGATATCTAAAAAGGCCCCTAAATAGAAGATAGGCAAAGATGATAAGCCAAATTTGAAAAACACATGTCAAAGTTTGGCATTGCACCCCCCAAACAAACCTATGCATAGGTGGTATCACTGTACTCAGGAGATGTTGCTTAACACATATTGGGGTGTTCTTTAGCAGGAACACCTAACAGGAGCTGAGCATTAATGCCTAAAGTAGAAGGTGTGTTAAAAAATAACAAACATTTATATCCAAAAGTTTGACAGACTGGTGGTAGAATTAGTGCATGGAAAGTGTAAAAATACCACCATTTGAAATACCCTAGGGTATCTACTTTTCAAAAAAATAAAAAATAAGTGTGTGTGTGTGTGTGTGTGTGTGTGTGTGTATATATATGTGTGTGTGTGTGTGTGTGTGTATATATATGTATGTGTGTGTGTGTGTGTGTATATATGTGTGTGTGTGTGTGTGTATATATATTTATTTTTTAATGGGGGTAAATTACATTGTCCGTCTTCCAAAATGTCCCAATTAGGACATGGGTGCATGATGACCAGCTGTTAAAATTCCAAGTTGGAAAACTGGAATGCACACCCTCCAAATAAGGTCTTTTAGCCCCCAGAGAACACAACACACCTGTACATGGGTGGTATCCCTGTACTCAGGAGACGTTGCTGGACACATATTGGGGTGTTATTTGGCAGTAACCTTTAAAGTTCTCAGTACATGTATTCTTAAATTGCTATGTGTGTCAAAAAAATCTCCAATTATTCTTTATTTAATTAGGCATATATTGGTGGTAAAATGGTTGCATGAAAAGAGTCAAAATACCCTAAGTTTAACCCCTTAAGACTGCAAGGCGTTCTATGCCGTCCCTATTTGTATGGCTCTAAATGTCGCAGGGTGGCATAGAACGCCCTGGGCGGTCTTGTCTCCCACTTGGCCGGCAACACATGGCTGCTGCAGATAGCGTTCGGTGGGGCATGTGTGGCCCCCCTGTGCCCAGGGACCGCGGCCTACAACTTCTAATCGCAGCAACTTCTAATCGTCGGACACATGGTAAATACCGATCACAGTGACAGTCTGTCACTGCGATCGGTATTTACCATCTGTCTGACGATTTTTTAAAATCGGCTGACACATGGAGCAACGGCATTTTCACTCTGCAGAACGCGGTCAGTGGACATGCCTGGCCCCCCAGGCAATCACCCTGCGGTCAGTGACCGAGATCTGCAGAGTCTGATCGCAGTGACAGCCTATGTGTCAGCTTATTGGCTGACACATGTAACCACAGGCAGGATCCCCCTGCAGATCGCGGTGGGGGGCATGCCTGGCCACCCAGGCACTCCCCCTGTGGCGAAATACCGCAATCTGCAGGAGGTGATCACAGTGACAGCCATTCACAGTGATCAATGATCCTGTGTGTCAGCCAGTAATGTGAAATCACTGGTTGACACTGTCTCTGCCCCTCTCCTGTGAAAAATAAAATATTAGTTACAAATAAAATATACTTAGATCATATATATATAATATGAGGTGTGTGTGTGTGTGTGTGTATGTATGTATATATATATATATATTATACACTTTCGAAGTGTATTTTAATAGTAATATATATTATCAAAATACATGTAGGATATTGATATATATAATGTAAATACTTTAAAAAAAATTATAAAAAATAAATAATTTAAAGATGTGTAATTTCGTTCTAACTGTATTTTGATATGAATATATAGATATCAAAATACACGTAGAACAAAATAATGTATATCTATATACATAAGTGTGTGTGTGTGTGTGTGTGTGTGTGTGTGTATGTATATATATATATATATATATATATATATTAAATATCACTATATGTATACCTATATATAAATAAACATTTTAATTTTTTTTATATGTGTATATATTTATGTAATTTTACATTATTACATAAATATACATTAAGTCCTTTTATTAATTACAATTTGCGGGACCTGCCTGACAACCCAGGACGAAAGTATAGGGAATTTAATTTGCTAGCACTATGTTTAACCCTATAACTTTCCAAGACACCATAAAATCTGTACATGGGGGGGTACGGTTTTACTCAGGAGACTTCACTGAACACAAATATTTGTTTCAAAAATGTATTACGGGGGGCGGAGCTAAGCTGTTGAACGGAACGGTCGCACGCCTAATGTGCTCCGATATCAGAGGCCTGTATTTCGGGTTTTCATCGACCCCAAGTACCGACAAACGGACCCCACTTGGACCCCCAGGCAGCCCACACCGGCATGGGCCGAAACCGGGGGCGAGCATCGGAGACTTATGGCGGCAGACACATGGCGCCTCAATGCCCAAAATGGCGGCCTACATGGGGGAGAGCTCCGACTTCTCGGACGACCATAGTTTGGAGCCCCGGGATCTACAACCTCCAGGTCCGAGAGAACTAACCCGGAACACGGTACCCGCAACCTCATATGCAGAGTCATCACCAGTCACCAAAGCTGACATGCAGGAGCTACTGGTGGGCCTGCGGAGAGACATCCAGATGGATTTGGCGACTTTCCGCAAAGACCTACAAGGTTTGACTGGCCGCATGGGTACCCTGGAAACCGACACCCACAATACGAAGGCACAACTTACCCAACTACAGCAAGAGGTGCAGACACTGCAAAAACAACACGCTGCTACGGAACAGCGGTTTGCAGCACTGGAGGACTCCAGGCGAAGCAAAAACCTCAAGATAAGGGGAGTAGCAGAAACAGTCCCCGACGCGGAACTACCGCATCTGATAAGACGTCTACTAACGGCGATACTGCCCTCTAAACAGGCGAAATCGGTGACACCTGAAGAAATATTCCGGATCCCGAGGCCACAAAAAGCACCAGCCACAGCTCCGCGCGACCTGATTATTCGATTCCAATCAGGGCAAGACAAAGCAGCAGTTATGGGGGCACTACAAGGAAAGACCCCCTACAACTTTGAGAACTTATCACTCACGTTTTACACTGACTTATCAGGAAGCACCCTGGCGTGGCGCAAAACACCACAGCCTTTCACGTTGCTCCTCCGCGACCGGAGCATTGCATACAGATGGAGAGGATCCCGCACTCTAGCCGTCCTCCAAGGTAATACCTCTTACCCTGTCCACGACTTCGAAGGGGCGGTGGCCATCTTAGAGACCCTGGGCCTTCCACAAGACTCCCTAAACAGAGGAGCAGGGACAGGGGCCGCAACGCATGTCTGGGACCCAGCCGGCGCCGCTCCATTTGTACCGCGCAATTCCGCAGAAGACACCTACAGAACGGCCACAACCTGAACTCTAACCAGTCTTCTCTACGGAGAATCACCACAAAGCTTCCAGCTTAATAGATCACATCTGAGACTCCCCATTTAAACCCTTTTTTTTTTTTTTTCTCTCCTTAAACTCGCTTAATATATGGCACAGACGCCGGGAAAAGAGACACTAGCGGACTTATACACCGCTGTTTTATTGTTATTTTATGGTTTTATTCTTTTATTCCTTTCATTAGCACATTGCCTACCTTAAAATTACTGTGAACTCAAAAGCATAATGTTTCACCCTGTCATGCCTTGCCGTGCCCGGCGGCCAGGCAAACAATGGCCATGGCACCCACGCACGGCAACAGTTTTCTTATACGTAAACTACACCATGCGAATCGTACCTGGTGGCTAGTAGGATCTCACACTACCCACACCTGCTTCACATGTTAGAACGCGGCACCCACTAGCTTGAGAATTAGTTCATCACGCCACTAGGCTTCTTTAGGACATACAGGGCGCACCTCATACACACGACACAACTATAACCTTAAGCTTGACTAGCTTTTCTAAAGGCATACCTACCACTGCGGTTAGGTTACATAAACATTACCTTCCAGCCTGTCACCCTCATACACATAGATAAGCGGGTTACTTACATATATACTAAATGCGTAGACCAATATGTGACCTAGCCACTTGAATGCTGTTACCTGTTACTGACAAACATTTTGAATCATACAAAGCTTAATATTGTCTTAAACGATCCTTAAATGATAAAAACGTGCTAAGTTTCAATAAGCCACGAAAATGTTTTTGAATGTTATACAAGAAGGCGTCTGTTACGGCTATTGTGGCTACGCAGACACTGTTGTACTTTCTTGCACGATAAAAATAAAGAATTAAAAAAAAAAAAAAAATGTATTACGATGATATCGTCCGTAAAAGTGAAGGTTTTTTGCATTTTTCACACACGAACGGCACTTATACTGACGATATTATTGGTGTAATACTTTTTACTGTTTCGAAACACAAATATTTGTGTTCAGCAAAGTCTCCTGAGTATAACAGTATCCCTCATGTACAGGTTTTATGGTGTTTTGGAACATTAGAGTCAAATATAAGGCTTGAGTTTCAGTTTTCACATTGAAATTCACCAGATTGGTTACGTTGCCTTTGAGACCGTATGGTAGCCCAGGAATAAGAATTACCCCCATGATGGCATACCGTTTGCAAAAGTAGACAACCCAAGGTATTGCAAATGGGATATGTTCAGTCTTTTATGGTAGCCACTTAGTCACAAACACTGGCCAAATTTGGCGTTCAAATTAGGTTTTTTTGCATTTTTCACACACAAATATTAATGTTACTGTTTTACACGTGAGACATCGCTGAATACAAATATGTATTTTATTGCAGTAAAAGCGAACAGTATTTTGACATTCACAGTTAAAATGTCACATAGAACTAAGAAAATTTAAAAAATATCTTCTCCCTTTTTTTATTTTATTCATATCAAATTTGTTTTATACCTAAGTATTTGATGTTAAATGAAAGCCCTGTTTCTCCTGAATAAAATGATATATGTGTGGGTGCATTTAATACGAAAGAGGTGAATTACGGTTGGACAGACATATCGCGCAAATGCCAGGTTTTGTTTTGATCACAACTTGTACATTTGGCTGCGGTCTTAAGGGGTTAATACCTTAGGTTGTCTTATTTAAAAAAAAAAAAAAAATACACGTGAAGGGTTATTCAAGGATTCCTGACAGATATCAGTGTTACAATGGAACTTGCGTTCCTTTAAAAAAAAAAAAAAATGGTTTAGCAAAGTGCTACTTTTACTAATAGCCCTATAACTTTCTCAAAGCCAAGAACATGTTAACATTGGGCATTTCTAAACTCTTTAAATTTAGAAACTATCACAGGTGTTTATTGGCGGTTGTAGATGCGTAACAGATTTTAGTGGTCAAAGTTAAAGTTTTTTTTTTTTATTTCTTATTTTATTGTATGTACAGTAAATTATATGATGAAAATAATGGTATCTTTAGAAAGACCATTTAATGGCGAGAAACTGTATATAATTGGGTACAGTAAAATTAGTAAGAGGGAAAACTACAGCTAAACACAAACACAGCAGAAATGTAAAAAGAGCCCTGGTCCTCAACAGTAAGAAAATTGAAAAATGGTCTGGTCACTAAGGGGTTAAATACATTAGTGCAGTGAGTTTGCCAGTGTGGCAAGAAGTCCATTTCTAACTTGTATATGTCTAATGGGGACGCTTTATATATAGTGAACTGGCCTGGTTTACACAATGGAATTCCCTATCTTTTGACTGTCTATCTTGAATTTCATTGAGATGGTCTGTTATACCTGTATTTGGCTCAATTTGGTTAACAAGGTAACAAAATAACACTATTCTCTAGTAGATTACAGTATTTAGCCCCAGTGTACAAACCAACCAACTCCATATAATTTTGGAGATTTTGTACCGTGATGTACCTGCTCTCCAGGCGGTGATGGGAGAGAGCAGAGTTGGGCTACACATTTTATTTTTAAAATTCAGGACATAAATGTTTACTGCTTAAGCAATTGATATCTTTCATCATGTGAAATGTGATTTAGTAACTCCTTTTTTAACTTCAGAATCATCAAGATGTTGCCATGCAGCTTGCCACTTGCCCATTTAATGCTCGTCACATGGTGCCACGTGCAGAACTCAGCCAGCATATCTCAAGCTGTGAGGATAAAAGTTGCATTGAGCAGGACATTGGTGAGCTAAAATTTAGTTTTACAGTATATGCTCTTCCCTCTCTTGTATGCCCAGGTTTAAATGTTATAGCCTCCAATTGATGTAATTTAAGCATTTTAGTTCCAACCATAAAGCAGTTTGAAAAGAAAATATTGAAGTTTGCGGGCTATGGACTTTATTGAGAGTAATTCTGGAGCAAAGTATTGAATGCGGACCAAATACACTCCAAATTGATAACTTTAAATGTACATTCAGCACATCTAGAACACCACTATTGAAATTTTTTTTTTTATACAGAAATGCCTGCAAAATGAAACCGAAAAGGGTTACGCCAACATTCATGACCACTTCTGCTATTGAAATACGTATGTGCAGTGTTTTCAGTTGCACATGCAGAGTAACTTGCACCTCTGTGCCGAGCAGCTCTGTTCTGGGCTGCTTAATGTTAATTCTATGCAAAAACTGTCAGCATGTGCTTGTTTACATATCCGCTTCTACCCTTAATGGCAGTGCTGCTACAATATCTTCTGCCTCCCAGCATTTTCAAGTACCTGCGTTTCTTGTCAGCAATTAAATGGCAGAATGAATATGCACAGGCACTCCATTAAACATCACAAAGAAGGATAGTACTGCACTCCTTTCGGACACCATTTTACCCAGCCTGGCAACTCGATGAAGGACCTAAAAAGTACTGGTGTTTACTCAAAAGGGGTTTTAAAAATACCCAAGAAAGAGAAACTTTTGAAACCAGAATGGTCAAACTGATTTAACAGCAAGAATAGAGGACTACATAATGACTTGTGTTTCCTGTCCCACTACCAACACTTTACGTGAACACTCCCCCCAGCATTATCATATTGTTTTGTCATATGTATCAACACTTTAAAACGCATTCCAATATGTTTATTCAATCAATATGCAAAGTACTATGTGTAGACCTATGCTTTCCCGTACTCTTATGCGTGTATGTTTATATATGTGACTGTGCATTTATATTTGAGTACGAGTTCATATGCATGTATGTATAAGTATGTGTTCATGTGTCTGCATATACATATATGTGTGTGTGTGTGTAAAGGGTAACATCTTCTGCACTGTCTGCTTGTTTTTCTTTCTTCCTCTCCCCCTCTCTATTTTTATGACCCTCTGCAAGAATGTTGTCTATTTTCTATCAAACCTGTCTTATCTGCACTCATGTCTCTTTAACACCTGTTAAGTTTCAGATAAACTGTTTTTAGCTGCAGGGTTAAAACCTGGGGGACCTGGCACCCAGACCACTTCATTGAGCTGAAGTGGGTCTGGGTGCCTATAGTGGTCCTTTAAGGCTCTTTTCCAGTTCTCCACAGTTTATAGGTTTATAATGGGCAATTTCTTCAGTGAATGGGTACTCCATCTTGTGTTTTGTGTGTGTGTACATCAGAACTGTGCAGATTGCCTAATTCGTTTGCTAATTCTTGCCGCACCACTTAAGCTACCAAATCCTGTAATGTGATTTGATTGCAGTTTTGACAAAAATCGCAGCTTGCATAAGAGAAAAGTTACTTATTTCAACTAGAATAGTCATCTTGAATTTTCCAACTTGGGCTGATAACTGGATTTTTCTCTCTTCATTTCAGCTGATGAAAACAGCATTTACAAAAGAGATGTGAAGCCTAGCATGTGGACTTCCCCTCCGTGTTCTGAGGATTGGGACCAAGGTATTGTTAAATTAATTTGTGCTTGATGAGAAACTGATCCAGTTTTCCAGTCAAGGAGACTTATTTTAAAGTAACATTATAGGCACACTCCATGATCACATTTATATAAAAAAAAGTACATCTAATAAAACTAAAACTTTTATTCCAGTACCAAGGCAAAGTTCTCCCTGCAGCCTGCTCTTCCACATCACTTACTGGCAGGAGTGGCACAGCAATTGGCTGTTAGGTGCCAGTGTGCTGGTGTTTGGTGTCAAGTTTGCACTAGATTCACATTAACCACCTGGAGCTCTTTTTCTGGGCTGGTTTATGACGTGTCTGGAGATGGAGCTATACCTTGCTCCAGCGGGGGAGAGGAGGGGGATTAAATTCTTAATGTGCAGTGTTTCATCGCATAATGATGCTCATACAGACTTCAGGCAACATAATCACTTCAAAAGTAGCCATGGTGCTTTAAAGTAATCCTTTAAGGAATACATGAGCGCTGTGCATGTATTAAGTGACTGAGATGACTTTACACGGAAGTGAGGTGGAGTTGTTTTACTTTTGCTATCCCCCTCGATGTTCTTCCTATTGGTTTTTATACCAAATCTCATCAAGACTGTAAGCTTGTAAGTCTTATTTATTAAATTTTTATTACCCCTCTTTATAATGTAACGCGCTGTGGAATAAGTTGGCTCTTTATAAAAGACAAAATAATGTTGGATGGTGGTTTTCCATCACTGTATTTGCCAACCAGTTGGTGGTAGGTAATGTAACTTTTTGGTTGCTATCTCGAAGTATATAACTGTGGTTTGCTATTCTGTGAATTTTGCTCACACCCCAAGTTTAAGACCGATATACTGGGGTTTAAAAAAAAAAAAAAAAAAAAAATATTATACAATTCAAACAGATTGTATTTTAGTCCCTGACGGAGCTGTGATTGGGAGATAATTTTAAGAATTGCGCAGAACGATCTTAATTTTGTGTTCTCTTTCTCACAGATTGCACTTTAATATTAAGAATTTTTATTTTTCCTTACAGATTTGCAGAGTAAACCGCCTTCTGTGTTCATGTGGGGGACACCTTCGTACCCTGTGCCTAGGTAAATTAGATATCCAGTTTAATCTCTAAAGAAGAGTAATGGTAGTGGAACTTTTTAGCTGGGGTGGTGGAGTGTAACATATATCTTGCATTGACCTAGTGCTCCATAAACCTGACTGTCATACTTTGTAAGCTTTATGAGGACTGCTTGTACTTCCAAATCAAAGCTGTTCAGGCAAATATAGAGTTGGGAGGTATGCACTGTGAACAATGCCATGAAATAAGGTAGTTTATACTGTTTTGCTTTGTGAAATGCCAGGTAAGGTATTCAAGTCGTTCCATACCTGGTTGGAGTGTACAGATGAGAAACTGCAATGTTTAAATTGCAACACTAAGTCAGCCTCTAATGGTTGTCTACCAGCCACTAGAACTGCTTCCAGCTTGCGAGATGACTTTTGGTTGGCTTACTGACGCTGGATGCCCTTGCGCTTTGCATGAGGACATCTAGAGTCCGTGAAAACCCTCTGGGAAAGCATTGATTCAGTGCTTTCCTGTGGGAGTACTTAATGCGCTTGCTGCATATGCGCATTATGTCCCCCTGTCGGAGCAAACTGAGTGACATCTCTGCTAGATCAGGTAAGTAAATGACTTTAATAATTTGACTGGTGGGAGTAGAGGGAGCTATAGTTGGGAATAAATGTTTGTGTTCCCAACACTAGCATCCCTTTGAGTTAGATTTTTGTGCTTGATTCTGTTAATATTTTACCTGTAATGTGTCTAGCATTCCAACCAACATGGAAGGGTTAAAGGATTCTATAATAAACTACATAATGTATCCTGTTCTGGTGCAGTATATAAGCACAAATGGAATTTAACACATTTTATTTAGGTTTTATCATTTCATGGCATTTTAAATTGGCACTTACTTGCATTGGTCATTGATTTGATTTATATTGCACGAATATGAAATTATGTAACAATTGTAAATAAAGACACTTATTATCTACATGTTCTATTGTGTTTTCCAGTTCTGGAACTTTAATGGATCCTAAATCAAGTCTGGGTTCAAGTTTGCGAGCACCTAAATCTCTGCCCTATGTGCTGCCGTGGAAAATTAGTAAGCAATTTGTGTTAACATTGCTTGTATCAGCTCTAGGGGGTGCCATAGGTCTTAATATTATTGTAGCACAATTTATCTCTACTGTTTAGTGGGATAAATGTAAATAACCAGCTGCAATAAAAACTTTGAAGCCTCAAATAACCGTAAAAATTTAATTATACTTTTGAATTCATCCTCCTAACATCATTAATTGCATTTTCCAGGATTGCTGTAAGATATTCATGCAGAGAAATGTCATTTGGAACCAGTCTTCATTTTCTTTTGATGTGTCTGCATACAATGTTGATTTTCTCAGCCAATCCAATGCTTCTGCACTGTACAATCAAATACTCTCAATACTGTTATTTTAGGTATAACAAAGTTGAACTTTGTAGCGTCAAAGGCGCCTCTAGAAGTGTTAACTCTGCAACTGAAAACATTCCTGTTCCTGCAAAACAATGTTTTCAGTTGCTGAATTAACGGACCACTATAGGCACCCAGACCACTTCAGATTAATGAGGTGGTCTGGGTGCCAGGTCCAGCTAGGGTTAATCCTTTTTTCTATAAATATAGCAGTTTCAGAGAAACTGCTTTGTTTATAAATGGGTTAATCCAGCCTCTAGTGGCTGTCTCTTGACAGCCGCTAGAGGCGCTTGCGTGCTTCTCACTGTGATTTTCACAGTGAGAAGACGCCAGCGTCCATAGTAAAGCATTGAGAATGCTTTCCTATGGACTGGCTGAATGCGCGTGTGGCTCCTGCTGCGCATGCGCATGCACATTCAGCCGAGGAGGAGAGCTCCCCGCCCGTCGCTGGAGAAAGAGGAAAGTTTAACCCCTTCCTCTCCATCCAGCCCGGAGGGGGACCCTGTGGGGGCACCCTCAGGGCCCTGGCACTATAGTGGTCCTTTAAAGTGTGAAACATTGCACCCATGCCACTTCATTGAGATGAATTGATCTTGGTGACTATAGAGTTACTTTAAGTGTTAAATTATAGACCATAATTCTTAATTTGTGTGAAATCTATTAGTAGATCATCAGCTTCAAGAACCCAGTCATTTATGTAGATTATATTGTTACAATGGCACTTGTTAAGGGTTAGGATATATTAGACAGCAAGTGAACAGTTCTTGAATTTCATATTTTGGAAGCGGGGAAAAATGGGCAAGAAAAAAAGATCTGAGTGACTTTGACAAGGGCCAAATAGTGATGGCTAGATGGGTCAAAAGCTCTCCAAAACAGGTCCTGTGAGGTGTTACTGGTATGCAGTGGTTAGTAACTACCAAAATGAATGCAAGGAAAGACAACTGGTGAACTTGCACCGAGATCATGGGTGTCCATGGCTCATCTATTTAGCATCTGTGGGATGCCCAACCTTACAGAACTTAAAGGATCTGGTGCTGTAGTAGTACCAGATACCACAGGACACATTTAGTGGTCTTGTGGAGTCCATGCCTTGACACCACAGTTTAACAGCACAAGATGGGTCTAAGCAATTTAATATTGTGGGTGATCAGGGAGGTCACAGGTGCCTTATTTTTTTTACCTTGCATTTCAGAGATGGATGGATTTCCCAAGTAAGTCGATTAATCTCATTAGAGAAGGCATTAGGTTGCTAGTAAAGGACCTGCCAAAAATGGGGTACATTGGCTTTGTGGCAGGTTTAAACAATGTATAATCTTATACTGTAACTAAACCTATTTTTGAGTAGGTTAGGTGACTTTAATAATAATTTTCTCCCCAGCACCACTCTTGTAATGTATGCATGTTCAGGTGAATGCAGCCCTCTTGGTTTTATCTCATACAGTTTACAACTGCCTCTTGTGTCTATGCACCTTTACTGGCATATGGTGACAGTACCTGTAGTTGTGCCTCCTTAATTGGGAAAAGATAGGAGTTAATTAAAAGTCCCTCCCCTTTATCCCATTAAGGGCTTTCCCCGGCAAACCCACCTCAGTTCTTCCTTGTCCAAGCACAGGACTCATCAAGCTTCTACTTGAGATGATGCACACTGGGGGAGGAAGACTGATAGCCACCCGGGTGGTAGGCTGAGCGGCATGGCTCTGTCCATGGAGGTCCCAAAGCCCTTTCAGGTATTTATGTTGCGACGAGTATGTTCCGACTTTGTCATTATGGGTAGGCCATGGGACGCCTTCATGACGCTACCCAGGTGGTGGTGCATTCCACCGAAGTTCCAGGTACGCCGCTGCACGCGTGAACCGGAGCTTCTGGGAAATGGCGCTGTATTTGAATCAATGGGGGTATAAATGCTGTGCGGTCTCCCTCTGGCCGCTGGATGCTTGTCAAAAAGGATTCTCCTTGTCACCAGCCTCTCACATGGCTCAGAAGTTTTTGAGGTAAGATTAAAAAAATCTTTACTTTGAAAATCTTTTGCTTTCTGTTAAATGGTTTAGGGTCTTAAAGGTATATTTGTTATGTTTCAGATATGTCTAGCCCTCAGCAGATTTATAAAGACATGCCTACTCCTGCAACTAGAAAGGCCTCATCCAAAGCCACACTTTTAGTTTGCAATGATTGTTCCACCCTCCTACCGGATGGTACTAGGACAAAAGTGTGTATTCAATGTGTTTGGAAAAATCCAAACAAAAGGATATCAAGTTTCCTTTTGGCAGGTCTGACCTTCAGACCGAAAGAATGGGTGGTCGTCACATATGCGTCAAACTCAGACTGGGGCACTCTTCTAAATTTGTTAGTCTTCTGTAAACCAAGTACCTTGGAATATTAAGACAACGGGTCAACAAATTACAGAGAATTGAAGGCCGTTATTCACGCCCTTCACTGATTCAGATCTTGGGTAGAAAAGTTGCCCGTAAGAATAAAGTCAAACACAGTGGTCCAGTGTGGAAAGTCTGTTCCGGCTATGTGCCGACATTATGTGCTGGGCTCAGGTTCACTTAAAAGACATCTCTGCGGTCCACAAAAAGGGCATCGACAATGTCATTGCAGACTACCTAAGCAGAGGAAAATGGGATCAGAAAGAGTGGTCTCTAAACCCAAGGATATTCGACGTTCTAATAAAGAGATTTGGAATGCCAGTCGTAAACCTTATGGCAAGAAGAGCAAACACCAACGTTCTCAAATTTGCCTCCCAGTTCAGGACAGATCATCCTCAATGGATAGATGGGCTATCGCTCCAATGGGAAATTATTCCCTAGCGTACATCTTTCCAACAATAAAGCTGATCCCAAGAATTATTCAAAAGATCAGAAACACAGGGCAGTGGTTCTAGCAATAATTCCGTACTGGCCAAACAGGAGCTGGTTTTTGGTCTTGAAGGAGATGGCTTCCACGTACAGGGAACTTCCAATCTCAAAGCTCTGATAGAAAACAGGGCGTTACCTCTGGAAATTCTACAGATGTTCAGATTGACGGCATTGCTGTTGCAAGGCTAATCCTTCATCATCAGGGTCTTCAGGAAGACTGGGTCCAATTACTCCTTCAATCTACCAGACGTTCCACCTCAAAGTTGTACATGACAATTTGGGTGAAATTTCTACATTGGTGTATCTTCAAGTACATCCTTTGGTTGATTCTATTTTACACTTCCTTCAGGATGGTCTTCACAAAGGTCTGGGTGTTTCCACTTTAAAAGTCCAACTATCTGCCTTGAGTTTTTTTCTAGTGAAGGATTTAGTGTTGTATGTTATAATTAGGAGATTCTTCAAACAAGTAGGGCTTCTTAGACAACCCAGGAAGTCCTATTTTCCCTCCTAGGATCTTTCTTCATTCCTGCAAGCGCTCTGTGAACCTCCTTTTGAACCTTTTGGGGAAGGTCCCATTGAAGAATGTAACACTGAAGACGGACATTTTGGTAGCCATCACCTCTGCCAAGAGTAAGTGAACTTAAGGCTCTTTCTTCATCGGACAAATTCATTATATTCCATCAAGATATGGCAGTGCTCCATTCTAAGCCTTCATTCCTACCGAAGGTTTTCTCTTCTAGAGCTGGAAATCAGCTAATCATTTTACCTTCCTTCTGCAATAATGCCACTTCGCCGCAGGAACTAAAATGGCATAAATTAGGATTATAGAAAATCTGATCACCTGTTTGCCAATTTCCAAGGGAAATTTAAAGGGGAAAGAGCCTCTCGTAATTCTGTCTCTCGGTTGATACAATAAAGATGGCGTATGCTTCCAGTAACCATCATATTGCTACGGCTCTTAAAGCACATTTCACAAGAGCAATGTCCACATCATGGGCAGAAAAGGCTCTTGCTTCGCCCAAAGAAATTTGCACAGCGCCTTTGTGATGCCTGATAGGCATTACTGGCCAGATGTATTCTCATCCTCTGAAGCTGCATTTGGGCGTAAGGTGCTTCAAGCAGTTGTGGCGTAATGCGCACCCAATGGGAATCTTGCTATATCCCACAGGTACTACCACCATATGCCAGAAAAAAAACTGAAATTTTTACTTACTGTAAAAAAAAAAAAAAAATTCTTTCTTATTATGGTGACCATACAATATTTACGGTAAGTAAAAATGTCTGTTTTTCCTTTTCGATTTGTCTTGGGACTTTTGTGTAGAATAGCTTCCCCCTTTTTGTTTTGGTATGTCAGTCTTAAACTTTTTTGTTTTCTTGGCAGGTTCCAGTAAGGACTAATCTATTGAGTAAGTATTTCCACTTCAGTATCTGTCTATATAAATGCCTTGTTGCGACAATGCTGTTCTAGATAATTGTTAATTTGTATGCAGTGGTGTATCCTGGTTTTGTGCTGCCCTAGGCAGGACAAAACTCAGGCGCCCCCCTCCCCCCCCGCACAAACACACACAAACACACACACACAGTCAGACACATACACAAACACACACACACACAGTCAGACACACACACACACACACAGTCAGACACAAACACACACACACACAGTCAATTTTACAGTCAGACACACGGTCCAGACACAAACACACCGCAAACACACACACAACACAGGTACACACAGTCGCATACACACGGTCAGACACAAACACACGCACACACACACAGTCAGACACACACACACACACACACACAGTCAGACACTGCACACACACACAGTCGAACACAAACACACACACAGTCACACACACACAAACACACACACAGTCACACACACACGCAGTCAGACACAAACACAGTCAGACACACATAGTCAGACACAAACACACACACAGACACAGTCACACACACAGTCACACACAAACACACACACACAAACACACACACACACACACACACACACACACACACACACACACACACACACACACACACACACACACTAACAGACACACACACACAGTCAGACGCACACACACAGTCAGACACACACATACACACAGTCAGACACACACACACTAACAGACACAAACTGTCAGACACACACACACAGTCGACACACACACACAGTCAGACACAAACACAGACACACACGGTCACATACACACACACAGTCAGACACATACACACGCACACACACACACAGTCAGACCGCATACACACACACACACACACGGTCAGACACGCCCACGCACACACACACAGTCAGACACATACACACACACACACACACACGGTCAGACACATACACACCTGCACACACGGTCAGACACAAACACGCACACACACTCAGACACGCACACACACACACACACACACAGTCGGACACAGAGCACACACACACACACGGTCAGACACATACACACACACACACACACACGGTCAGACGCATGCACACGCACACGGTCAGACACATACACACACACGGTCAGACACACACAGTCACACAGACACACACACACAGTCAGACACATACACAGACACACACACACAGTCAGACACATACACAGACACACATACACAGACACACATACACAGACACACATACACAGACACACATACACACTCACAAACACACACAGTCAGACACAAACACACACACATATTAACTTTTTTTTTAATTTAAATCCCCCCCCAACCTCCTTACCTTTGGGAGTGCTGGGGGGGGGGTGTCTCTCTTCCTGGTGGTCCAGTGGCTGCAGGGCGGGTGGCGCTGGCAGGCGGGCGGGCGGCCGGCGAGGGAGCACTTCCCATGAGCTGACTGCTCAGCTCCCTCGCGCGTCGGCTGCAGAGTGAGGCTGGGAACCGGAAGATGACGTCATCTTCCGGCTCCCAGCCTCACTTTGCGGTGCGCGAGGGAGCTGAGCAGTCAGCTCATGGGAAGTGCTCCCTCGCCGGCCGCCCAGGGATGTCAGTTAGCCGCAAGGCTAACAAGGCATCTGCCCTGGGCATTTGGGGGGCGGCGTTTTTTGCCGCCCCCTGAAAAATGCCGCCCAAGGCAAATGCCTTGTTTGCCTCGCGGCTAATACGTCCCTGTTTGTATGGTAACTGTATGAACTTTTCATTTGCATGCTTGGCTGCAAAATTTAAAGTTAAATATTTGTCACTGCAAATACACTTGTGAAGGTATGTCCAATGCTAGTGTGTTAATGGAAAGGTAGATTTGTACTGTGTGTGTGTTAGTTAATACGTGAATGATGGGGTATATCTTAAATTTTTCCCAATGGCAGAAATTTAGTTCTCCCTCATTGGTGCAAGCAGCAGCCAACTCTTATTGGATTTTGCCTCTCCCATTTTGTTTACCTTAGCCTGCAGGGAGGCTTCAGTAACGCTCCTGCTGCAAGCAGAGCCATATAGAGACCACTGTATGCAACACCAACCAGTACAGTTCATACTGTAGGATGCAATGATGTATAATTCCAATACAAGCTGCATGGAGCTGCACTGCTACTTGTATGCTCCATGCTGCTGAACTCATTGATGCAGACCCAGGTTCTGGAGCCTACAGACTGCATCTGCATCATATGAAATGTGCTCTAGGTACACTTAATCTTGCCCTCTGGTTTACACTTTAAAAAGGGGCAAATGGAAGTTACGTGGAAGGTGTATGTGCCATCCATTACAAAAAAGCTTTCCATAAAAAGCATTTGATACCTGACTGATTGTGCTAGTTAAATGATAGTTGTTATGAAAGTACTTGGATGCATGTTATATGCTTGAAATGGCTTACTCCTGCAGCATCCAGGATGTTGTGTGCCATCACATCAGGGGTACTGATATATGTATTGAAACATGGGTAACTACAGCCTACTTTTTAAATCTGGGTTATTTAATGTAGCTTTGAAAGCAGAAGGAAAATGGTATGCTTTCCTCTGTATCACTGATATCTGCTCAGTGATAATTATGCAAGCTGCTTTACATGCCTGTAATTGTGTTTTTGTTCCTTTTCCAGAGAAATCCTACTTTTACAGACTTGTAAGAGAAGATTGCCCTTCCAAGTGCCTGTGCGTTGATATTGTTGGTGTTTGTTTTGAATTTGCAAGTTAAACTCTGCTTCAAGAAAGCTTTATCCAGGACATTTCTACACCATGTCAGGAGGAAAGGGTTTGCAGTTATAGTATTTATGTTGGCGTGCCCAAACTGTTAGCTGGAGTCACAAGCCAAACTGACATTTCTAGCATGGGCTACTTTTGTTGGGCACCCTTTCCCATAGTAACGGTCCTGAGGTATTTTTGTTTTTCCGCACATGTTTAAATACTGCTGCTGGTCTTGGAGATGGACCTGGTTGAGAAGCACCAATCAGATGTCTATATCTGAGGACTTGTGATGTGACATTACACAGCCATCACAGATTACCCACTGAAAGCTCTCAGTCCAGCAGATAAAGGTTACTGCATTGGACGTCTTGTGTTTACAACGTTGGAATAGCAAACACTATGCTAAAATTGATTTTATACCTTATTAATATTTTATGTAGTCGCTTATTAAGATACTCTTGCACCTTCATTTTGGCTTAAATATTGGTAACTGCATAACCCTTTGTCTCACAAAGTTTATTCTAGTCCGTATATCAGTTGGCTATGATACCTTTTTTAATAACCAAGATACAACTGAATGGATGGTGGTTTATTTCAGTTTTACAATGTGAACTGTAGCTGCATTTATTTTATCTGATAATACAACATGTATCACAATGAAAGTGGTTTACATTGCAATTGCACTTAATACCAAGTAATCTCTATTGGAGACATGTTATGAAAACAATAAAGCTACTAATTTGCCATTTCTTCTCAGTCCTTTTTCTTCACATTATATTATTATATTAAATTATTATGGATTGGTTTTAAGCCTTATTACAGTTACTGAACTGGAAACTGCACATTTTAGTTAGCTGACAAATGACTTGGCTTGCAATGAGGTTTCAGAGGTTAAGGAAGTTTAGTTTTGCCAATTATATATGGCAGGTTGCTTCATAGAATGTGACGGCAGATAAGAACAATTCGGCCCATCTAGCTTCCACACTGTCATTCTCTGAGGTTCTGCCTGTGCATAACAGTCAGAACAACAGGCGGATGCGTATTAGGGACTTTAATTTGTGGCTTGGTGAATGGTGTCGGGAGCAAGGATTTGGCTTTATTTCTCATGGTAGCTCTGTTTGGAATGGAAATAAACTGTACAAAAAAGATGGTTTGCATCTTTCTCAAAAGGGAACACATGTTATCAGTGAGCAGTTCAGAGGTTTTCCTAGGATGTATTTAAACTAGGAGGGAGGGGCAAAAGGGTGACAAAACATCAATCCAATGGTCCCCCAAAACAAGGACAGAAGGTGACTGTAGCAAGTGTGTTTAAAAATAGTAAGCTTAGTCATGTCTACAAATGCTCGCAGTTTAGGGAATAAGATCCATGACCTTGTGGCAATAATGGCAACTGATAGTGTAGATTTAGTCGCTGTTACTGAGACATGGTATGAGAAAAATGACTGGGACATAGTAAAAACCAGGGTACTCTTTATATAGAAAAGACAGGGAAGGCAAGAAAGGGGGAGGGGTGGCCCTGTATGTGAAGGATGGCATAAAATCTAGCCTAATAAAAGTTAGTGAGGTGAACATAGTCCGTTTGGGTTATGTTAGAATTTGGTAATCACACAGTAACTCGCGTAGGTGTGATTTTATAGGCCCCCAGGACAAATAGAAGAATTAGATAATCTACTAGATGAGGAAATAGCTAAAATGACAATGAAGGGGGAAGTTATCATGGGTGACTTTAATCTTCCTGATGTGAATTGGAAAACAAAAATAGCTGCTTGTGTCAGGAGCACACATATTCTAAACTCCTTACTGGGATTGTCTCTAAAACAAGTTGTTGAGGAGCCAACTCGTAAAGAGGACATACTAGATTTAGTGTTAACAAATGGAGATTTGGTATCAGATATTACTGAAGGTGAAAGTTTAGGATCCGGTGATCATGAGTCAGTGTGGTTTAATATAATAACAGTGACTGAGTCACACCACACAAAAACAAAAGTTTTAGACTTTAGAAAAACAGACTTTTCTAAAATTAGAATATGGGTAGAGTCGTCGTTATCGGACTAGAGCAATTTTAAATGGAGTCCAAGAGAAATGGAATTATTTAAAAGTTGCACTGCTGAAGGCAACAGAAAATTGCATTTGGCTGGTCAGTAAAAGCAAAAAAATTAAGAAACCACTGTGGTACTCTGCAGATGTGGCCAAAATAGTTAAAAACAAAAAGTTAGCATTTAGTAATTATAAAAAAAACTGAGTGAGGAAAACAAAATGATCTATAAGATTAGGCAGAAAGAGGCTAAGCAAGTTTATAAGAGCTTCCAAATCTCTCACAGAAGAGAAAATAGCACAGTCAGTAAAAACAAAAGGAAGGTATGTAGAAGAGGATAAAGGTCTAGCTGACTGCCTCAATTAATATTTTTGTTCTGTATTTACAGATGAAAATGAAGGAAAAGGACCTCATTTATCCTTTTTCTAAACGGAGTCCTTTATTACACGTGAGTTTACAGAGGAAGAGGTTCTATTTCAACTGTCAAAAGTAAAGACAAATAAGTCAATGGGTCCTGATGGAATACACCCAAAGCTATTAAAAGAGCTTAGTGGTGTACTAGCAAAACCATTAACAGATTTATTTAACCAATCATTAACAGGAGTAGTCCCAGAAGACTGGAAGTTAGCGAATGTTGTGCCCATTCACAAGAAAGGTAATAGGGAGGAGTCGGGCAACTATAGGCCAGTAAGCCTTAGTTCAGTAGTGGGGAAAGTGATGGAAACCATGTTAAAGGATAGGATTGCTGAACATCTAAAAACCATGGATTTCAAGATCCGAGACAACATGGGTTTACTTCAGGGAGATCATGCCAAACTAATCATATTGATTTTTATTTTTATTTTTTTGATTGGGTAACTAAAATTATAGATCAGGGTGGTGCAGTAGACATTGCTTACCTAGATTTCAGTAAGGCTTTTGACACTGTTGCACATAGGAGGCTTATCAATTAACTGCATATCTGTTGCTGAGTGACAGGCAACAGAGGGTTGTAGTCAATGGAATAGATTCAAAGCTTGGACTTGTCATCAGTGTGGTACCTCAGGGATCTGTACTTGGACCCATTCTCTTTAATATTTTTATTAGTGATATTGCAGAAGGTCTTGATGGTAAGGTATGTCTTTTTGCTGATGATACTAAGATATGTAACAGGGTTGATGTTCCAGGAGGGATAAGCCAAATGGCAAATGATTTAGGTGAACTAGAAAAATGGTCAGAATTGTGGCAACTGACATTTAATGTGGATAAGTTGAAGATAATGCATCTTGGACGTAAAAACCCAAGGGCAGAGTACAGAACAGTTCTAACCTCAACATATGAGGAAAGGGATTTAAGGGTGATTATTTCTGATGACTTAAAGGTAGGCAGACAGTGTAATAGAGCAGCAGGAAATGCTAGCAGAATGCTTGGTTGTATAAGGAGAGGTATTAGCAGTAGAAAGAGGGAAGTGCTCATGCCATTGTACAGAACACTGGTGAGACCTCACTTGGAGTATTGTACACAGTACTGGAGACCATATCTTCAGAAGGATATTGATACTTAGAGAGAATTCAGAGAAGGGCTACTAAACTGGTTCATAGATTGCGGGATAAAACTTACCAGGAAAGGTTAAAGGATCTTAACATGTATAGTTTGGAGGAAAGACGACAGGGGGCATATGATAGAAACATTTAAATACATAAAGGGAATCAACACAGTAAAGGAGACTATATTTAAAAGAAGGAAAAACTACCACAACAAGAGGACATAGTCTTAAATTAGAGGGACAAAGGTTTAAAAATATCAGGAAGTATTACTTTACTGAGAGGGTAGTGGATGCATGGAATAGCCTTCCAGCTGAAGTGGTAGGGGTTAACACAGTAAAGGAGTTTAAGCATGCCTGGGATAGGCATAAGGCTATCCTAACTATACGATAAGACTAGGGACTAATGAAAGTCTTTAAAAAATTGGGCAGACTAGATGGGTCGAATGGTTCTTATCTGCAATCACATTCTATGTTTCTGAAGGATATATGCCATCGTGCCATATGCGCCATCTATTGGTAAAGTGAGTTACACACCTTTTTGTTTGTTCAAACTCTGACCATCTTCTTAATTGTATATTAAATTAACCAACCACAAAACTGGATACAGTATTTAAAACAAAAGTTGTAATTTTTATTTGAAACTGTACCATTTGACTTCTGCTGCCTATCCTAGGTTCAAAAGTTGTTCTTTTTCCGGTTGACATATCCGGTTAATATAGCCCTAAACCTATAAAACAAGCTTGATTTGGGGAGGTGGACTTATATGCCAGAATATATGGTACATGAAGTTTGAGTCTGTACACTTTTTCACTGATTATTGTTAATCAAGATTGCTTAAAACTCCTACTCCACTGCCCTGCTAGAAACCCCTTAAGGACACGTGACCTGTCATGATTCCCTTTTATTCCAGAAGTTTGGTCCTTAAGGGGTTAACATAAATAAAATGATTGCATTAAAATACTTGTATCAATCAATGGCTTCTCCTTCAGATTTTCTTCCCCTGTTTTAATGCATAAAAAGCAATAAAACAGTAGAATAAAACTTTGTAATCCATGCCTTGATGGTACCTCTATAATGGTAGACCTTCACGGTTTCACTCACGGCAGGTATCCTTCCTAATTTGTTTGACTCCTGGTGATTACAAATGTGCATTTCCTTCCAGAATCATTTATTTGAATTCCCAATTCTCTTTTTAATAAATAACCCTGATCTGTGAATTTAGAAAGATGTACAGCCATCTATGCAGAACCAAGTATGCTACGATATAGGGCAGATTTAAAACATGCGTGCAAAGATATTTCAGACACCTGCTAGAAAGACAAATACACAGGTGCTCTGTGCCATTCACAGACCCATATTCTAAGGTGTGCACCTACAGATACAGTGTCAGACATGTAGACTCACACTAATGCCACAATACACTCAGACACCTGACCATTACACAAACAGGGACGTTTGACCTCACATTCTAAATACATAAACATGTAGTTGGTACCACTTTGCAGCTATAACAGATTCCTCTCTTCTGGTAAGGCTTTCCACGCGATATTGGCATTTGTTCCCTTTCATCCAGTATAGAATTTGTGGACTAGAGGGCCTGGCTCACAATCTTCATTCCAAAGGTCAATGGGGTTGAGGTCAGAGCTTTGTGTGGGCTAGTAAAGTTCTTCCACACCAAACTTGTCCAACCATGTCTTTATGGACCTTGGTTTGTGCACTGGGGCACAGTCGTGCTGGAATAGGAAATAAAAACTGTTTCCACAAAACTGGATGGATAACACTTTCCTGTACTCCAGTGGCAACCAAAAGGTACACCCCGCTCCCCCAATGTTTCAAAACTTGGCATTCCATGGTCATTATAAAGGCATGCAAATCATTATGGGAGTTGTAGTTCTACAACATCTGGGTATCTACCTTTTGGGCACCCCTTATTTACTCCACGCATTGTGGGGCTTACATGCTCGGCCATCGAACACTCTTCCAGGAATCTCTTGTCAGGGTTTTGTTATTACTGCAGTGCAGTGGCAAGTTTTATGGACCATGCTCCTCGGTGCTCTGTGACTTTACATGGTCTTCTGCTTAGTGACTGAGTTGCTGCTGTTCCTAAATGCTTACACTTTCCAATTATCACTTGGCCGTGGAATATCTTTCAGGGATGAGATTTCACGAACTGACTTATTGCAAATGTGGCATCCTATCACCGTACCACGCTTGACTTCTATAAACCTGTGGCAATGGGTCTGATTGAAAGATCTGAATTTATTTTATTTTTTTAAGATGTCACAATACTTTTTGTCCTATGTAGAAACATTGAGTGTACATGTAGTCCTGTAAGTTGGTCTGGTCATTAGACAGTCTCTTGGCATATGCTACTTCCCTGCTCCAATCTGATGCGGATCGTAGATTTACGTTTTGATGGAGCCCTTGTCTCTGTCTTTGGTGCTCTGATGCTTGTAACGTACTATATTTAAGGCACAATTTGCAGTCATGCAAGTTATGTTTACATTACTCCAGGTACCGAATGTAGCCATGGAGGACAAACTGAAGGAAAAGAACAGAGCATAAAAACCAGCATAATTTTTGGGAACATGCGTGGAACGGGTTCCATAAGGAATAACCATGAGTTTACTCAAACAAGAGTCCTATATTTTAAACAAATAAAATTGCTCAGGATTTTAACCATCATGCACTCCACTTTCTCATAAAGTTTTGTTACGCTTTATCGAGGGAGGGGGGTGAATGTAAACAGTAAGGGAGAGCCTTTCCAAAATGTAGCTATGCTCCTACAAGCAACCCTGCAAACTGTTTTTAATTTAATAAATTAATGCAGTTTTTGATTGTGTACAGGATTTTTAACGTCACACCTCCGACAGCAAAGTGCTATTTCTTTATGTGCAGAGTTTCACCTCCAAGCACCATGACCACTTCAAACACAAAAGTATTCATAGTGCCTGGAACAACCCTTTAGTTTCGTCTTGTGTGAGAATTCAAAGTTTTGAGGTTGCCTGTATCCCTTCACAGCACTTTTGAATGGTAAAACAGTGCCCCCCTCCTCAGAAAGCTGGCAAGATAGTAAAACCTTTGCAACAGTATATAATACATACGATAAGTACTATAAGATAAGACATCCTGAGAAGTCTTCCTTAGTATAGTAAGCCCATATAGGCAAACATAAAAATGTAATATATAGTGTTTCTATGTAGATTGACACCTAATCCTAAATTCATAAGGTGATGGTACCTATGCAGCAGAATGACAGATGTCTAATATTCATTCTCTCCCACACGAGGCATATGACTATTATATACACATTCATAAAGTGTTGGTTATGTGGCTCCCTGAAGACAGCTTTATGGTATTTATGGTCGTGCTGAAGCTGACAGTCTCTGAAAAGAAGTCCTCGGCAGCCTGTTAGCTGGTAAAAAAGAAACATGGGAATTTTATTTTTATTTTCTTCCTACACATTTTATGTGTACATTCTGAATTAAATGCACACTATAGGCACCAAAACAACTTGGCTTAATGAAGCAGTTTTGGTGTACAGATCATGCCCGGCAGTCTCACTGCTCAAATTTCTGCCATTTAAGAGTTAAATCACTTTGTTTATACAGCTCTACTCACACACCCCTGCATGTTACTTGCACAGACTTGTTGAAAGGAGCCTAAATATTTTAGGCTCCTGTATTCCACATTCTATTTCATTTAGAATTTATTCCATGCTCTGTTAATAGACTTCTAGACTTTGCAGGAGCATCCTGCATGTGATTGAAGTTCAAATTGCAATGCAGTAGATACAAACTTCTAAAGCAAGTTAACCTCTGGTTGAAAATGAAATTTGGTTCATGGAGGCTGTGTGGGTCAGTAGGGCTGTCGCGGGACGTCAGGGAGTGGAGCGTCGGCCCAGCAACGAGGGATAGCAGCGCTGGCATAAGGAGTGAGTAAAGGGTTTTAACCCTTTATTTACCGGGGAGGGGCAGTGGGAGCGATAGTGCAAGGAGTACAGCTTTTGGCTTATTGTATCCATTTAAGTCAAGTATGCTCGCAGCTGAATGTTTCTGAAGAATTGCCATCAACTGTTTTGCAGTTCATGTCCTGGTTTTATAAACTGGCTATGCTTTCTACTTTTTCAAGACTTTATCATAGCTCGGTTTGCTAAACTGTGACCTCGATATAGGTAAACTTTTATCAGTCACAGTACGACTACAATCCATTTACTGAACAGTTTAGCTAATCTATGATGGGTGGAACTGCTGTTGGATTATTATTTATATAGCGCCATCAGATTCCCTAGTGCTGTACAATGGGTATTAAACTACTTATCCCATCAACTCCTTCCTGGTGTAGGAAGAGTCTGCTTCCAGGTGACCCACGTAACCGTGCAGCACAGTAAAAGTATGATAGTATGCATTTTATTTAATGCATAATATTTTATTATACATTAAATATAATTTCACTTTCAATGTTAACGAAAAAATACCCCCGCCTTCCCCAATAAAAGTGATTTCTAATTCTCCACTGTCTGCTGGAATCCTAATTTATGTTAATTGTTAACATGCACAGTAAGCAGGCCTCACATTTCTTTGCTCTCGGCTGTGAGGAAGTGATTAGCAAGCTCCACCTTGACATAAAGGGAATTGCAGGATATTCTAAAAATCAGAAGATGCAATTTGAAAGGGACAGCTGTCAGGAAGTGTTATCTGTGTGGCCTTTCAATTCTGACATAGGGTCTTGTGTTGGTCAGTTTCTCAAGCAATGTGGTTATTGGTTACTTCAGCTATTTTACTACTACTCCTATGGCTCTCTACCACCCGCAGACCAGGAGACAGTTTTTGAGATTGTAGGTCAACAAGAGCTGAAAGGCCCTAGTTGACCCCTAATTCCTTTAACTAATGCTCACCACTTGCAACTGGACTCCATCTCCCTCTTATTGGTCACCATTTGGCTGGCAGAGACTAGAAGGTCCACAATAGTGAAAGGACTACTGGTGAACTAATCACATAACTTACGCATGATGATCATTGCAAAAATCATTTGCATCCCTTAGTTCCTTCCAATTGTAAGTAGTGAAAACATTTTCGAATGGACTGATACCATTGTCCAGCCTTCTTTTGTGATATATCTAAAGCAGAAGTTCCCCTTCCATAAAACAGATAACCAGGTTCGTTCATACTGGAACAAAATTCATTGGCTGCGAGAGAGAGTCAACTGCCACTCTTACCCAATGAAGTCTGTCAAAACACAAAAAACTGACATCACTAATGAGGAAGTAAGAACTTATTCATTAGTGCTTTTAGAAAAGGTGGCTGGATTGGAGGGACCCAGGAACGTGATAATCTGATGGAATGTGGAATAATGCAGAAGGACCTATGGTACTATAACCAATACAACATGTTATAGTGGTTATAATACTTGGACTGCTCCTTTAAGTAATGCTGTCCTTCTAGCACGCTGATGCAAAGAAGCCGTAATTTATATGTGAATGTAAAATTGCAGACCGCACAGAAGTTATGAATGCCTAAGGTCATTACATAAGGAAGAGATCTGAAACTCATTATTGAATAGCAATAGAGAATTAGTCTCTGTGGACACATAGTAATAAAAAAATCCAGTTTAGTTGTGAACTACGAGTTGACAATGGTAGACAAGTATGCAGTAGGACAGTAACACGATCACGTTTATTGGGCAGGATGTCATGAGATACAGTTTGATCTATACAACTTCATTATCAAGTATCATCTAGTGAACTTATTCAGGCGCCCAGTAATGGTGCTTGAGTTCAAAGATCATTAAAGTCCCCACAGGACTATGTATGGAGAGCAGAGAATATGTGACTCAACATCTTACATCTAACTGTGCAGTGAGGCCATAAAACTCAAAGTTCACGGAAAGGTTATATTATCTTTGATTGCATAGCTTCTTTGAATTTGGTTGTACCTGCAGAGACGAGTTGTCATAGCGACAGGTCCCAAACAGGACTGGGTAGTCATTTGTTTTCTTTTCAAGCCACACTGCTGAAGAACTGATAATGGAGCTCCTTTGGAATGTAAATAGTTATTATATAAGGCTTTTACATTACTGGCTAAACTCTGTCATTACGTTTGACTAAGCCACAAAATGTCTATAAAAATAGATAAACTAATCTTACACTGCAATTTTATTAGGTTCCTGAGACAACTGCAGAATAGGGGCATCAACTGGCCCTTAGCCCATAGTGTAGAATCACTCTAGGCACCACAACAACTTTGGAGTATTGCAAAGTTCATGATTCAAAAGTACCCTGTACTTTTTGTAACATTTTGTAATAATTGTATGAGAGTTGTCAATCAGGCATTCAGGACATTATTTTGCAGTGATGTTTGTGATGTTTGTGTCCAATTTGGGACAAGCACATGTACAAACTTGTATCATCTGGGAGTTGTTACTGAGGTCATTTCCAAAAGGGGAGATTTTATAAAAGGGACACTTTTATAAAATATGCCAGTAGGGACATCAATTAATACTAAAGCACTTCTACCACCTAAAGTTCTTTCATTATGTGGAGTATTCCTTTAAGGTTGCTTGACATTGCATAAATCACATAGTCTTATGAGAAGTTATTGAAGAGAATTACTTCCTGAATGTAGCTAGTTTTACACAATCGATATCAAGATCAACCCTGAGAAACCTCCAGTTCCTGCGTAGCTTTTTTTCCACTAATGGTGGTGTAAAACACACATCCAGGGCCGTCCTTAACGCGGGGTAAACGCTGCCCACAGTGTATTTTTTTTTTTTTTGTAAATCTTTATTTTGGTGTGCAACAAAAGATGAACATACAGGCTTGCATTGCCACGACAACATCAGCAAGCTTAATGTAGATAATGTAGACAAACATTTGCATTCAGTGCCATGACATGAGAAACAATTGCACTTTTTTATGTGTTAAAGAGACATGCTTCATTATATGCTGTAATATAAATCTTGAAATGTTACAGGCTAGAGTAGTGGAGCACAGGTTGGGTAGGCAAGTATTTTAAGTAGGTTAGTTAGCAAGATAGAAACAGGTTTAACAGAACATTTTATTCTACCCTGTGTGCTGGATAGTACACATATATATAGTAGCTGTCAGGCTTAAACATGTCTTAGGTGTGAAACTTATATATGCAGTGTGTGATATCTGCTGGGATCAGAGATTAGGTTCTGGTGGATATTGCATCGTTTTTACATTTAAGAGCCACCGAGTAGATAAATAAGTAGGGGAAACAGTGGTTTAAGTAGCTTGCTGGGGAGGAATCTCATGCTTGTAAAACATATCTAGTTCCCCTATGACTATAGTGCCTGGGTAGTAATGAAGGTCCTTGTACGATATAAATCAGAGGCTGTACAGTGCTATGTTAAGTTACACGCTGCAAGTTACATCACTAGTTCACTAGGTACAGTGAGTGTTTCTGTGCAGGTCTAGGAGAGGGTGTTGGTGAGTGTCCTCAGCCCACTCCGCCTGGCGGGATAGCGCGGTGGTCTTGGGAGGCCAGGTCCTCATGCCATGATGGGGGGCCCTGTCCGTTCCACTCACATTCTTCCGCGGCAGGAGGTCTTTTGACCGGCATGGGCGTGGGTCGTTTCCGGCTGCTCATGGTCTTGCGGAGTCTGCGTGCCAACTGCCTTCGGCCTGCGGCTATAAATGGGACTCGTGCCGTCGTGCCATGGATCCTATTTTGAGGGTCATGGGCCCAGGGTGCTTCCAGTTCTCGGATAAATCCCCGGGTGTATGGCTGGCGTTGGAGAGGTACCTCCGTGTGAGTACCCGGCCCAGAAGAAGGGCATGCGGCAGAGACTGCAACATTCTCCATGTGCATGGCTGGGTGTGTTAGTTCGGTTGGGCTGTTTGCTGATAGGAATTCCGCCTGGGGCTGTGTGGTGTAAGTGATAGGCTGCTGTGTTTGTTCTGCCCGGGCTGCAATCTGGCCCCAGAACGTTGCACATATCTTGTCGAAGGCA
This sequence comes from Pelobates cultripes, assembly GCA_933207985.1. NCBI lineage: Eukaryota > Metazoa > Chordata > Amphibia > Anura > Pelobatidae > Pelobates > Pelobates cultripes. Next base: position 354,305,578 of record OW240912.1, read on the forward strand.
GCATTAAACCCAGTTTCCCATGTCGGTTCAGGGTGTTCCCTTGCTCCGTCGGCCATGTTGGTTGCGGCCCAGGAGCAGGAAGCAGCCTCATGTGTTGTTGGGATGCTCTCGGTTTTCTTTTCCCCAGCAGGGACCGGGATTACTCCCACCGGTCCAGAGGGGGGGGAACGGGTTGCTAGCATTTGCTTGGTGGTCCCAGGTTGGAGGATCGGCCGTTTCCTCCCTCCATGGGTCCCTCCGCCTGTGTAGGCCTCAAATGCAGTATTTGGCTTCAGGACGGCGGACGAGTCTCCAGAGTCGTCTGCTTGTGCTCCCCAGCAGTTATTTTCAGTGTGCAATCTCATTTGGTGCTGTTTTAGGGGTAGCATCTCTGTTTGTACTCGGTTTAGTTAGGATTGTGTGAGGAGCTCACCACACACACGTCTGTCAGCCATGCTGGTCAGGCCCCGCCCCCCTGCCCGCAGTGTATTTGAACCCCATGGACCTGGCGGTGCAGCTGCATACAAAGGAAGGAGGTCCACCGGATGGCCCATGCACTAAGGGCCACCCAGTGGGTATGTGTCAGCAGGGACCAGGCTAGGCGCTGTACCGGTTAAACAGCACAACGACCCTTTCTGTTCGGCAGAAGACTGGGAGGAAGTGACTGCCGCTAGTGACTTTCTACCACAGAGAAATCATAGCGCGTGGGAGGGGGAAAGCAGTAGGGAGGGGACCAGGCCAGGAGTGCAAGTGCCTAACTCCCAACTGCCTCAGCCTGCCCAAGGAAGCCACTCTCCAGAAAAAGGTACCGTATATACTCGAGTATAAGACGAGTTTTTCGGCACATTTTTTGTGCTGAAAACCCCCCACTCATCTTATACTCGAGTCACTGTCTGTATTATGGCAACTTACATTGCCATAATACAGACAAGGACCGCCAGGCTTATTACAAGCCCGATGGTCCTGTTGGGGGCTAGCAGAGAGCTGTAACTTACCTTTCCTGCAGCTCATGTCAGCTCCCTTCTCTCTCCTGCGTTCTGGTCAGCAACCTTCTCCTCCACTGTAAATCTTGCGAGAGCCGCGGGGTCAGAGCGTGGCAACGCTCCGCGCGGCACATAGTCTGCGAGACTTACAGTGGAGGAGAAGGGAGCTGACAGGAAAGGTAAGTAACAGCTCTCTGCCAGCCCCCTCCTACACAGCCCATGCCACTGGACCACCAGGGAATGAGAGCCCCCCTCCCTGGCCATGTATCAAGCAGGGAGGGGGGACAACAAAATATAAATACAAATTTAAATAATATAATGAAAAAATTAATATTAAAATAAAAATAATTTTAGAAAAACACAAAATTTAATATTAAACTAATAATAATTTTAAAAAAATGCCCACCCCCCACCAAGGTTACACACTCTGCATCACACACACACACACACACTACACACACTGTATTCATTATATACACAAAATATTCAATTAATGTAATTTTTGGGGGATCTAATTTTATTTAGAAATTTACCAGTAGCTGCTGCATTTCCCACCCTAGTTTTATACTCGAGTCAATAAGTTTCCCTGTTTTTTGGGGTAAAATTAGGGGTCTCGACTTATATTCGGGTCGACTTATACTCGAGTATATACGGTAACCTGGAGGGTGGCTAAGTGTAAATATAGCATGTGTGTATGTCAGTATGTCTGTGTGTGTCTGTTTTTGTCAGGATGTCTGTCTGTTGGTGTGTGTTTCAGGATGTCTGTCTGTCTTTGTCAGTATGTCCATCCATATGTCTGTCAGTGTGTGGGTCAGTATATGTGTCTGTTGGTATGTGTGTTAGTATTTATGTCTGTCAGTGTCTGTGTCAGTATGTCTGTCTGTGTGTGTCTGCGTGAGTCAGTATGTCTGTCAGTGTGTGTCAGTAAATGTCTGTCTGTAAAGGTATCTGTCGGTTTGTCTATCATTGTGTGTCAGTATATCTGTCAATGTCTGTGTGTGTATCAGTATGTCTGTCAATTTGTGTCAGAGTGTGTGTCAGTATGTCTGTCAGCATATGTGTCTGAGTATCTGTTTGCTGTCATTGTGTAACTGTGTGTATTTATCGGAGTGTGTTTATCTGTATGTAGTCCATGTGTGTATCTGTGTATCTGCATGTGTATCAGTGTGTGTATCTGCTTGTGTGCTTGTGGGGCAGTGTTTGTGTATATGTGCATACACCTCTGAATTCAAACACTAACACGACATACAAAAACACCTCTGTGTTAAACACGAAAATTACATATAAACACACTCTTGCATTAAAAAAAGCAACACTACTTATAAATGCATGCTTGCATTCAACCACCATCACCACATACAAACATACTCCTACATTCACACAAACATACGTCATACAAAAACATGCTTACATTTAAACACACAAACACTGCTCAGTGCTAAATACAACCCTGCAAACATGGGAAAATGCTGTCAAATGCCTCAGCTGTCAAATCTTTGTTGGAGCTGCACGACAAATGAGGATCTACCTTATGGCCACCCATGCGATAAGAGGAACAAAAAAAATCTTGTACCAGGGCCCTCAACTTTAGTGCCATCACAACAATAGTTGATTTATATATAGAAATTAGGAATAAATTAACCAAAATAAAAAGTAAGTATAACTCCCCTTTGAAATGGAAAAAAAAAGCCAAATTTACACTCACAAAAGGATTTGGTATAGAATGGCTTAAAGGGCCACTTCCATATCATGGGGATATTTGATTAGTATTAAGTATAAATGAAAAGCAAAAAAAAAAAGCTCTGTCTTCTATATCATGAGTTCATTATTAAAATAGGAAACAGATCGGAGGAAATAGCAGTGCTCTATAAATAAAATATAATAAAAGGAAAAATGATTACAGCATCTTGTCTGTTTAAGTTGGTGCACTGCTTGTATTATTGCGTTATTTTAAATGTATGCCTGACTTTGCAATGGGTATTTGTACATCAAGTCATTTCTTGAGTCGTGATAGCTGCACAACAGTTAACTGTGTGTGTGTTAAATACATATAAATGATTTTCATTTTCCAGATACTCCTTAATTTGAATATCATTTGTGTTTGCTTAGTTTATTCATTTCTTGGTAGTGACCAATCACAAGTCGCATCTCTGCCTCAGCTGGAATATATCAGGGTAATTCACTAAAGAGAGACTTCAAAGTGAATTTCAAATTTAATGTCAAAATATCCGAACTGGAGACTTCTCTGGCTTTAAATTTGAAATTCACTTTAAATTATCACTTTATTGAATAGCCCTGCTTATGTCAAAATAGAATAAACTCTTTGACAGGGTGTCATGAAAAAATTTGAGAACATTTTAAAGTGTGCATATATTATTATTATTATTTTATTATTTATATTGCGCTAGCAAATTCATTGATGGTTATTTCACATCTACACACAGATATGCAAACAGTTCTTTTTGATAAAGCTGTTGAAATGGATGACTAGTCAAATATACATATTATGATTTTTAATTTTGTTAATGGGACACTATAGGCATTTATCTCATTGAGGTGGTCTGGGTGTAATGTTTATATTGCAGGGTTATGACTGCCTCTAGTGGCTGTCTCCTGCATTTTCATGGAGTTTAATTGAAATGATGCTGAATGTCCTTATGCTTTGTATGAGGACCTCCAGTGTCTTTTAATTCCCCATAGGAAAGCATTTATTTAATTATTTCCTTTGGAAAGACGACATGCATGCAAATTAGGTAACCCCTTTGTGCTGATGTCGGAAGAAGGCGGAGGCGGAGCCAGCTTAGTGGGTTTCGGCACTGGAATCGGGTTAGTGTTTAAAGTATTTTTAATCTATATTGTTAGGAATACAGCTTTATAAACCTAAGACTCTAGTGTTCCTTTAAATAATTCCACTAAGGAAATTGCAATAAGCCACTGAGCTGAAACTGAAATTCAGCTTAGAAGAGGATGTAGGAAGCCAGGTTTGTCCGCCCTATTCTCTGGCATATCCTTACACTTTGTGAGTCAGCGAGCATTGGAGAAACTAGTTTAGAAAAAAAGCTTTTGTGTAGCAAGCTGTATATTCATAACAATGGGATAGTGGTCACCATATAAATGTAGTCTAAAATGGATACATGTTGCTTTGTGTGATCCACTGTTATGTGGTGCAGTGAATTTGAATTTACATGGAATTATGGAGTTCTTCTAATGGCACTGATGTTGTAGTGGTTCTGGGCATAATGGTGCAAGTCATTAAAGTGCAGGGTACAGAGGACCCCACAATGCAGCTCCTTCAAATGTGTGAATTCAGTGATAAGTCACATATGTAGACACTGGTGATTCTAATACACAGTGGTATATTTGGCATTTGTGCTGCCCTAGGTATGACGAACCTGTGATGTGGTATTCCAAGGTTAGATTGCTGCTTTATCTGAGTGGTGTGCATTAGGAGCAATGTTTTGGGTGCTAGGGAGAGCTCTGTTTGTCTCTTGTTTGTTTTGTTTGTGAACTAAACACCCTTTAGAAAGCTCATGGAAGGAGCATGCAAGGAATCTTGCCAGGGTAAATGTAGTCGAAAGGATTTTCTGAATCTTATTCCACATATCCTCTGCCAAATGACGAATTAAAAGGAAAACAAACAGTGGAGCTACAAATGCTTCAGATCGTTTACCCTTGCCAGTGGTTCCTGGCTGTGTACAGAACAGCTGGCACGGAGTCAGAAAAGTATGCACTTAACTCGTGTTAGCCCATTCTCTTACATGCTTGGTACTGTAAGCTGTAAACTGTTCCCATCAGGGACAGGGTATATCGTATATCTGTATCCATTTCGAACAAAAAGATTTTCAAAGAAAAGCTTTTAAGTAATTGCTCTTTTATATCAGACATTCCAATGTTTGACCCTTTCCATGTGTGTGCCTGACTTCTAAACTCACCTTTGCAATAGAAATACTTCTGCAGCCTGGAAACCGTGACTTCATCATCTCAAGATGCACTCCTTTCCTCAATCTCTTGGCTAAGTATGTTAAAGTTAATTTAATTACAGTTCCATTTGTAGTTATTTTTTCATTTATATCTTTATATAAGTTCTACTCTTGATAAATCCTTGTAGTAATCTTGCATTATTCGTTGAGCCAATAGACCCAGGATATGCCAATTTGGAAACAGAAAAAAAAATATTAAATATGTATATATACAGTTGTAATAAAAAATATTCAGCCCCCTATTGGAAATCAGGTTTATTGTCAAAATGTACAGACTGTTCTTCTGTTTGCAATGAACAAATCAAACAAAAGCAACTGAAATAGTTCAGCTGGAAGCAATAGCATGCCTCAATAGCAAACCAGTAACCAACCTTATGCTGATGATTTGCTTTAACAATGAAACTGCTGTCCATGAGTGGTTCACTGGCTTTGTATCTTTTCCTAAGTTGTGTTTTAAAGCTGTTGTATACAAGCAACACAGCCTCAAAGGAAGCCATTTTTAAAATGGAATGAGGCAAAAAGGTGATTCTTTGTTAAACTAATTTGCATATGCCCACCCAGAATCCTTTGCAGTAGGGACATCACTGCAAATTTGTGATTTCTGTGGGAAAAGCAAGTCTTATGGCTTGACTGGTGTGCAGATTTTTGTTTAACATTGTATTAACTATCCACAGACTTCAGGTGGAAGGGTTTTTTTTTTCCTCCACCATAACCTTTTTGGTTTTTGCATATATATATATATATATATATATATATATATATATATATATATATATTAATAAAATGTGTTAATATATTTTAAAGACTATAAAGAAAAGAACATGCTTTTTAAAACATATCTGAGAAAAAAAGTTTATAGATATTTGTACATAAATAAAGAGTTTCAAAGCATGGGGAATTCCTCAGAAGTTTGGGGTTTTTGAGACACATGGTCGAGTATTGAGTCAGTAAAAATAATTCTTGTAGAAACGTTTGATTGCATATACTTGTTCGTGCAGGATATTACATTAGTAAAATTATGACATGCTAAGTAAGATCAAAGATCCATTCCCTACATTTTCCACAGATTTTGCAATAATTTTTCTGTTTCCATTTATCCCTGTTTGGTGCGAGGGATTAGTTTGTGACGGATACCAATCATGGTGCCAAATTTGGCTTGACAGTGCTAGGGAATGTACAAACAAACATTGAGAAACAAGGAATAATATTGCTGTAAGGATCTAGGTCTGGGGAAGTAGGCCTTTTTGGCTAAATTATTAGATTAGGAGATATGTTCTTTCCATATATGGCAAAGTACAGGAATTTCTTCTATCCAAGTTATCTAAGATCCAGTCGCAAACTGCATACCAATGTGCCAATCCAGAGGAGTAAATATCTCACTGTGATGTTTATTGACAATATAGGCATCAGCTAACTCCCAACCTGCAGTGTGATACATTATGTGATTAGAGAGTGATTATCCTGCAAGCTATCTATTTTGTACTCTAATGCTAATACCCTAACTGAAAATACATTCTCTTTTAGTAACTGATGGACACACATGGGTGCTGGAATAGATATATTTATGAAAACTGCCTAATCACTTGTTCCTTATTACATGTTGTGACATAAGAGTGATTAGTTGGTGGACATCTAGGCTTTGATTAGCCAGCAGACATCTACATGGTTTTATGGTTCCTCCCATTCCAACACCCCATACAAAGTGGTTGTAGCGGAGCTGTAATACCTGACATAGGTATCTCCGCCGAAACCTCTCAAAGCTGGAACAAGTGCTGTTACTGAATATCTCCATTCCCTCCAGTAACTAGACGACACATAGTTCAGGGAGTGCAACAACATTTTTTTAGTTTTGATCGGCCACTACCAAAGTTCGATCCGAAAATAGTTCCAGAAGAAAATGTCTTTGCTGCAGGTCAATTGTCGGGAGCTCCTGCAGACAAACTGAAGGGGTATGGCTCTAGGGCTCTAGGGGAATGATTTGTCACATCAGTCTATAGTACCCTCCCTCCAAATAGCACTCTCCTGGCAGGTCAGTGAGTGGGGTAAAATAGGGAACAAAAGTGACCGGGGACTGGAAAGTAAAGTGACAGAGTTATAGTTCCAGGCGGTTGGCAGCCAAGTGCCGCTTGGAACCATTTGGTTGATAAGGCCCGAATGACTGCCAGAAAGAGGATGCTTCCAGCTGGAGTGTTAGGTAGAAGGGAAGTTACAGAGCCAGAGTGATCATAGTTCATTCAGGAAAAAAGTAGGGGAAAAAGACCGTGTCAGCCACAGTGGTTATGGTGCAAGGAATGCTCTGACATTGTCCCATGGTCACTAGTCAAACTTTTCTTACAGAGAGCTGTAGCAGGTGTGACGGTAATCACCATCACTAGGGGCTGAAGACGGACACTTTATGGAGGTCCCCAGATTACTCCTATGTTTTAGTCACCCTGTGCCCATTATGGGTACAGGGTGTGTAATGTATTTGTTAGTTATTCTTCTTCCCCCCTTTCCTTGTTTTTTTCCCAGAAGAGAGTTATCCCATTTTTCCAGAGACCCCTTTCATCTGCTGTATATTATTATATGTGTCTTAGGAGTTTCCTTATACTATGGGAGATAATTGTGTTAGCGAGTCTGTGTGTATAAAAGGTAAACAGAATTGAAGAAATTAGTTTATAATACAATAGCTATTTTGCAATGGGTCTTGGTTTCAGGCAGGTAATTCAGTTATGGACTCTTGACCTAATTCTGTCCTAGGCACCAAGACTCCAAGGGGTGACTTGTATTGTTTTGTGTGATGACTCCGTTGTGATTACACCTGTATAAACCTGTGGTTTACTCAATAAAACCAGTACTGCTTCACCCTTCACAAAGTCTCGGCTAGAGTTTGGGTGAGACAGCTATACAGCTGCAGGAGAGAGTGATCACTTGGAGCTGTAGCACAGGACCATGCTCCAGGGTGGGAACTTTGGATAGACCTCAGCCAAGCTACGGCGCCTAGGGGCTGAAGCACTATGGATGTCCCGGTTCTAGCTAGGAAGCGTGCTTTGCGGAGGTACCCAACCGGGCTACCAGGTAGTGTGTCACAGCGGGCATAGTGGGGAGAGAAAGGAGAAGGGGAGATAGAAGGAAAAGAGTGAGGAAAGCTTGGGAAAGCCCACCCCCATCAGCCTCAGCCAGTCCAAGGCTTATCTTTCCTACTACAGTGGTCTCTGACTAGACCCCTGGCAAGCAACTATGATGTATGGATAAAACGTGGAAGGAGAAGCCTGCTGACGCCCTTTGTTTGGCACTTTTTTGAAATAAAGGATTTTTGCATGATCAAGAAAGTGCAGTCATTCATTCTAAGTGCAAGGAGAGTTCCTATATTTGGTTTTCTAATCTATTAAACATAATCAGGCCTCACTTTTCCTGTGTAATGTAACTAGAGTGCAGACAAAAGTTATGTTATGCATCAAAATATCAGTGTCTGGACTGAATTGCATATGGATGCCGTTATCCAACTTTACCTCACTGAATCCTACCTCTTCATTCCCTAAACTTGAAACTGTACACTTTGAATGGATATTCTTTTGTAAATCTTTATTTTTGGTCGTGCATGAGAATACATTAAAACCCGCAATTCCACAACTGCAATTGCAGGAGTTTGTTAAATACACAATGAAACAGTGAGCATGACATCAGAAACAGTTAGAGACAAGACAACGTTTCATTTCGAGTGAACAGCACAATATTTTATATTAAGAGTATAGTTGCTAAACTACGCTTTCTCAATAGTATAATTGTGACGATAGAGTTAATAAACTGTTAGTAAACCTTGTAGTGGCCTTTTGAGCGGTAGTACAGCTTAAGTTTTAGTACATGTTGGGCTGATTAGTAAGAATGTTAAAGCCTAGGTAGGGAGCATGTTGGTTAGGTAAGATGTTTCATATTAGGCTTTAGTGTGTGTAGCCTCCGGCAGCGATTACCCTGCTTTACGGTGAGGACAGCTAATGGAAACATCAATGCCATCTCTCCACAGTGTCCCTGGGTAGATCCGAAATATACGAGTTAGCACATTCTGAACTAAGTATTGAGGTGGCTAAGCATAGTGCTTATCTGACTAAGCGGACATTGACATCTTTAGTAAACATTTGCATGACATTCTAGACAACACGAGAAGACGGTCACACTTAACCCTTAGCGTAAGTCAGCATGTTTATACCTGCTCATATCTTCCCTGTGGTACACTAAAACACAAAACCATCGCTAGCTAAGCGTAGAGTTAAAGTTAACTGCGCTGAGCCATCAAACAAGCTTAATTGATGTTGCTTGGTAATTACCAAGCTTATAGTAGGCATCATGATTTACCACAGTGACTGCACTCAGAAATATTGTAGCTCAAGCCACCGCTGGTCAATTGAATGCTAGCTATGAGTCAATATAGGTCGGAGATTACTTAGTGAGTCAGACAGAGCTAGCGCCCGTATGGTTATCTGAGCGGGGCTATATACTGTGATAGCTTACTAAGCATGTGTGGAGTATGTGAGAGAAAACTAATACATTTAATCAAATCATATTAACTGAGAGTTAACATGTAAACGTAAAATGGTGCCAGCAGAGGTATCATTTGCAATTTTAAACTACCAGCAAGTAGTCCAGTCAGAGTCAACCAATGCCTAATCGTGGCAGGGAGACTGTGGAATCCTTCAGGCCACGGAAGGTGACAGGGCGATGCGGGCGGATCAGAGCCTTCTTCCGGCCCCTAGGCCTTTGTGGAGGGCTGCATCATTGAACCATCATTGGCTTCGTGAGTCCTAGGCTTTCCCGTATCGGGCCCAATGAAAGACCCATGTGGACATCCACCACCAGCGGCGAGGTGGACGATGCTTTGGAGGTGGACGATGCTTTGGAGGCTTTCTCCTTAGGACCCTCAGCCCAGGTAAGTAAGTAGGAACGGTAGCTGACATGGAAGTATAGGTAACGCCTGGTAACAGCCATGCCTGCTCCTGCTCGTCCCTCTTCTTCTCCCTCTTCGTGTGGACCGTTTGCAGGGCCATGCGCTCTTCCAGTGATGCCCAGAAGCATTGAAAACTCTTTTCAATCTGCATGAGTATACACTCCACCTTAGAGCTGCAGTCTCCGCCATGTGGCGTGGATGAAGGGAGTGGTGTAGGCGCATCCGCCATCATGTTACTGACACCGCGTGAGGTGGGGGAGCTGCATTGGGTGACCGGGGGCCACAGAGGTGCTCGTGTGAGGCAATCGGGGACCAGGATAAACCCCACCGGTCCAGATGGGGGCAACAGGGCCAGTGAGACAGTCCATCGGGGAGCTGCACCAGTCAATCGGTAAGTAGGTGAGGTGGCGGCCATCCGCCTCACCCCTCGCTTCAGTAGGCCGCAAGCTTCAGGTGTACAGTCTCCCAGCAGGGCTTCACAGCATCCAGACTGAGTTCTGCAGGTTAAGCCGTAAGTCGTTATGTTTACCGCTACCGCTTAAGCCGTAAGTCGTTATGTTTACCGCAGGTTTACCGCTTTATTAGAGCTGCTTAGGTGAGAATAGGCAGGAGCTCATCAGACTTGCGACCAGCCAGTAGTAGCCTCTCATGGCAGGAGAGGATTTGAGGCCAAAACAGTTGAAGAACTGAACCCCTTGTTTCCGGGAGTGGATTCAGTGAGTGAGGGAGATCTAGACCATGGGGTTCGAAGGGCCTCTCTATGATGTACTTGTGTAAAGGTATCATGTTCCTCAATATGTGTTTTTCGGTTTCGGTTTTACAATTCTGTTCATTATTACTCCCCGTTGGAACTGGATTGTATGAAATGTGTTCTCATTTCATTATTATTATTATTATTTATAAAGTGCCAACAAGTTCCGTAGCGCTGTACAATGGGTGGACTAACAGACAAGTATTTGTAACCAGACAAGTTGGACACAGAGGGATTAAGGGCCCTGCTCAATGAGCTTACATGCTAGAGTGAGTGGGGTAATGTGACACAAAAGGTAAAGGTAGGGTAGAAAAGTAGGTTGCGAGGATAGTATTCACTGAGGGCTTAGCATTTTGATGACAGTTTCAGGACAGGATCAGGGTATGGGGAGGGAAAGCTGTTCACATTTTAATTGAAATGCTTTCCTAAAGAAGTAAGTTTTCAAAGATTTTTTGAAGGAGTGGAGATTGGGTGAAAGTCTAAGAGAGAGGGGAAGAGCATAAGAACAGTGCAGCCCTATAGAAATCTTTAAGGTGAGCATCAGAGGTAGGGGTATGAATAGAGGTTAGACGGAGGTATCGGGCAGAGCATAGGGGCCTAAGCGGGACATATTTGTGTATTAGTGAGGATAAGTAGGTCGGAGCAGCATTGTCTAGAGATTTGTAAGCAAGTATCAGAATCTTAAATTGAGCCCTATGTCTTACAGGAAGCCAATTTAGGGACTGACAAAGGGGGGAGGCATGGGAGGTGCGGGCGGACAGGACAATGAGCCTCGCTGCTGCATTCATTATGGACTGTAATGGGGCAAGTTAGGAACATGGAAGTCCACTGAGAAGCGGATTACTGTAGTCCAGGTAAGAGAGGACAGCGGCATGGACAAGCACCTTTGCCGTAACAGGAGTTAAACACGTTTGTATGCCCACAATATTTTTGAGATGGAAGCAGCAGGATTTGACGCTTGATTGGACATGAGGAGTGACGGAGAGGTCAGAGTCAAAGACAACACCTAGGCGGCAAGCCTTAGAGGTAGAGCGAATGGTAGCGCCATTGACTTGGAGGGACACAGACAGAGAGGGTATCAACACTTGAGATAGGAAAGACCAGAAGTTTTGTTTTGGGCATGTTCAGTTTAAGGAAATGAGCAGCCATCCAACTGGAAATAGCAGAGAGGCAGTCAAAGACACGAGTCAAGAGGGGTGTTGAGAAATCACGGGAGGACAGATACATTTGCGTATCATCCACATAGAAATTATACTGGAAGCCCAAAGAGCAATTTTTCAATACAATACAAATGTATTAAAAAGTATTAATTTATTTGCTGTTATTTTACAAATAATGCCTTTTATGTGCACATCACATCTTGTTTGTTATCAGTTGCTACATCTTTATATTAGTGATTCAAAACTGTCCTTCCACTAGGCACCACTTGTAACTGGCTCAACTTCATACTGTCACTCTCCAAACAGTTGTAAATCAAGCCATGTACAGCAATAATGCTTGATGTATATGTGAGCTGGGGAGGTCTGAGCTCTGTGTTTCATCTCACAGACATGCAGTTCTTCAGTCTGAGAGTCTGTCTATTTAAGGACAGCTAGTACTCTTAGTTGGCCGCTTTCATCGTTGGAAGGGTGAGTAAGACATGACATCATGATCTATACGTAAATAGACAGAGGTGAAAAATGTTCTTTGAAATTGTAAGACACATCATTACTGGACTGGCTTTACTGCAGAAACCAATGTATTTATGTTCCAGAATGTATGAGATTACTCAGGCTGTCCCAGTGAAGGGCTGTGCGGAGCTTAGCTATTAGAAAGTAATCCATTTATTATGTTTTTCATTGATGAAGTCTATGCATTGAGTATGCCCTGATTGCAATATTGTGTTGAAGACAAATTCGCTAGGACTTTGGATTTTATGCCTCCAAGATGATTGATATAACAGACAGCTGAGATATTGTCCATCTTCAACACTGGAATAGAGTGGAAGACAGACTGCGGATCGCAAAGGATCCTGCTAGGAGTTTAAGGCAATTTATATGTAACATTGATTCCAGTTCTGACCATCTTCCGCATGTGGAGATATCTCCGCAGCACGCACCCCAGCCATACAAACTTGCGTCGCATTCTATGATCACGTCTGGATTCGAACTGAAAATGGCAGTCCATGTGAAGGAGCCACCAGTGGAGTTTCTCCTTCACCTCCGCATCCAATGTCACGATATCCTCGTATGAGGCAGTTTGGCAGTTTGCTCATATTGTTCATACAAATGCGAACGCTCTTAGTCCTGTTAGTTTCAAACCATTACCCCGGAATCCTTGCACCGCCTCTGAGGTAGGATGCCTGACTTCGTGGATGGCACCTTTGTGTGACAATTCTCGTATCAAGACTAGGGTCATATCAAGTGGGGAAAAAACAATCTCCCTGGGGGGACAACATTGGGTAAGAAGGGACACAAAATCTGTCAGATAGCAATTGACAGCCCTGAGTACCCAATCACCTGAAATAATAAGAGCCCATAAATGGGGGAAATGGGTGAGTCTGCCCCCCACTATTAATAGGGAAGAAAGGTGATTGTAGTAGCTTACCGTAAGGACGTCATCCCGAAGGAGCACTTCACGTGCCACTTGACATCCGGGGTCTGCCTCGTTGAGGGAAAAAGATCGGTGTTGACCTCTGTTCTGGAAAGGGGTGTCTACCCATATAGGAGCCTCGGTTCGGACGTTGTGAACCTCTAATAACTCTGCAGGACAGACGGCCCCTTGTTCTGCCTGCCCCAGCAAAAACCTTAGGGTGGAACACGCTCCTCATATTTGTCTGTGCCTTGTCTAAAGCAGTGAATGTCAGGACATAGGATCCCAGGTCTTTCTCAAAAGTCTCACCGAACAGGAAGCCTTTCGCCGAGCGCCTGGCTCTGTAAATTGCCAGATTAACTAATTTTGGTTCCGTTTTTTAAGAGGATTGATTTACGACACTATATGACAAGCGCAGTGTTTGCTTTGTCAATCAAGCAGATCAACCTCTGTATCCAACCCCTATTGGTGAGACAATCTAATACATCCTCCTGAGCCAAAGATTCTTCTACAGCCTCGAAGATCTTGGTCTCTGGACCCAAAATATCTAAAACTTTTTGTCCTGGCAGTTGCGCAGGGAAAAGTCCAAACCCTTTTTGAGTCTCCACACCGTCTTGCACAAGAATTGGACAATCTTGGGGTCGACCTGCGGCGTCTTCCATACATTGTCCGGTACAGTAGGACGTGGGCATTCTGGCTGGAATTTATTACGGGTCGCCTTATCAAGAGGCTTGCGAGCCCAGGCTGCAATATAGTGTGCCACATGTTCGGCTGGCAACCATTCAGCCAAGCGAGGGTGGCATAAATCATCAGGGTCAAACAAAGGTTCGCACTGTGGGTCGGGTATTTTACCCTCCTTGGATATTGTTTGATGAGATAACTCAGTGCCAGAGGTATCAGTGGCATTTATGCCATGAGGGGAGGTTTTATCCATCTCAAATTTATAATCCAAATTAAGGTTGGATTACTCATCAGAGTCAGAGTCTAGAGCACTCTCCTCATCTTCACTGAGATCCGACTCAGATGAATCGATCTGGGTTTTAGCCCATTTCTAATGTCTAGCCACTTTTGACCGGCAAGTGACTCTCTTGCACGGTGGTTCCATAATCGAGCCATCTATGACAGGTTGTAAACTGTCCATCATCACAGTTTTGGAGGAGTGCTTGGTTTTAGCTGAGGCCTTGCAGCCTGGGCGTGGGGGTTGAGAGGTAGGCGGTATCACGGTCGGCAAAGAGGCCGGAGGGATCGACAGTTGGGCCTGTAAAGAGGCCTGCGTAAAGGACTTTGAAATAGATGATGACATAATGACCATGGCAGATGGACTTAGACACTGTAGTGTCCATGATCGCCTGAATTTCCTCAGAAGATGGGAATTCGGCTTCATGCCCAGAAATTATAGTGGAGAGTCCCAAGGGAACTTGGGGTTTAGTTTGTGACCCAGAGGGTGTAGGCACATCTCTAGAAGATTGCATAGTGATATAGGGTAGGATGCTATATAAGACTTGAAAAGAACAAAATTAATAATAATAATAATAATTAATACAAATTAATAATAATAATATTAATACACTAAAATAAAATAAACACAGAGAACTGACTGAAACCCAGGGTTAATTAGCCCTCAGGAAAGTAGAAATAATTTACTCACAAATGCACTTAATAGTAAAGAGGGGCACTGGAGCAAACATAGAGCCATCCGACCACTAACTAATACTGCGTAAGGCAGTATAAACCAAAAAGATGGCCGCCATGGCTGGTCTGAAAGATGTTGAAGCGTACGTTTGGGAGCCGAACAAATGCGAACAAGGATTAATGAGAACCACTAACCGCAAGAGCAAGGATTTCGGGGTCATGGTTAGAAACTAACAGGACTAAGAGCGTTCGCATTTGTATGAACAATATGAGCAAACTTCCAAAACTCAAGATGGCCATCAGATGTGTTCCTGACGGAACGCACATGCGCGGACCAACAGACAGCTCCAAGAAACGGAGCAGAGAGCAGGCAGAGCTAGTCAGGGGAAATACCTGAGTAGAAGCGAGGTAGCACAGAGGAGGTATGAAACAACCTCCAGAGGGTCTGCCTAACGTCCAAGGGGACAACAAGGAGGGGTGAAAAATACCCCAATAGCAAATAAGCAAACAAATATATACACTGCTCAAAAAATAAAGGGAACACTTAAACAACACAATGTAACTCCAAGTCAATCACACTTCTGTGAAATCAAACTGTCCACTTAGGAAGCAACACTGAGTGACAATCAGTTTCACATGCTGTTGTGCAAATGGGATAGACAACAGGTGGAAACTATAGGCAATTAGCAAGACACCCCTAATAAAGGAGTGGTTCTGCAGGTGGTGACCACAGATCACTTCTCAGTTCCTATGCTTCCTGGCTGATGTTTTGGTCACTTTTGAATGCTGGCGGTGCTTTCACTCTAGTGGTAGCATGAGACGGAGTCTACAACCCACACAAGTGGCTCAGGTAGTGCAGTTCATCCAGAATGGCACATCAATGCGAGCTGTGGCAAGAAGGTTTGCTGTGTCTGTCAGCGTAGTGTCCAGAGCATGGAGGCGCTACCAGGGGACAGGCCAGTACATCAGGAGATGTGGAGGAGGCCGGAGGAGGGCAACAACTCAGCAGCAGGACCGCTACCTCCGCCTTTGTGCAAGAAGGGACAGGAGGAGCACTGCCAGAGCCCTGCAAAATGACTTCCAGCAGGCCACAAATGTGCATGTGTCTCCATGGGGGTGGTATGAGGGCCCGACGTCCACAGGTGGGGGTTGTGCTTACAGACCAACACCGTGCAGGATGTTTGGCATTTGCCAGAGATCACCAAGATTGGCAAATTCGCCACTGGCGCCCTGTGCTCTTCACAGATGAAAGCAGGTTCACACTGAGCACATGTGACAGATGTGACAGAGTCTTGAGACGCCGTGGAGAACGTTCTGCTGCCTGCAACATCCTCCAGCATGACCGGTTTGGCAGTGGGTCAGTAATGGTATGGGGCGACATTTCTTTGGGGGGGTCGCACAGCCCTCTATGTGCTCGCCAGAGGTAGTCTGACTGCCATTGGGTACCGAGATGAGATCCTCAGACCCCTTGTGAGATCATATGCTGGTGCGGTTGGCCCTGGGTTCCTCCTAATGCAAGACAATGCTAGACCATATGTGGCTGGAGTGTGTCACCAGTTCCTGCAAGACGAATGCATTGATGCAATGGACTGGCCCACCCGTTCCCCAGACCTGAATCCAATTGAGAATATCTGGGACATCATGTCTCGCTCCATCCACCAACGTCACACCACAGACTGTCCAGGAGTTGGCAGATGCTTTAGTCCAGGTCTGGGAGGAGATCCCGCAAGAGACCATCCGCCACCTCATCAGGAGCATGCACAGGCGTTGTAGGGAGGTCATACAGGCACGTGGAGGCCACACACACTACTGAGCCTCATTTTGACTTGTTTTAAGGACATTACATCAAAGTTGGATCAGCATGTAGTGTGTTTTTCCACTTTAATTTTAAGTGTGACTCCAAATCCAGACCTCCATGGGTTGAAAAATTTGATTTCCATTTTTAAATTTTTTTATGAGTTTGTTGTCAGCACATTCAACTATGTAAAGAACAAAGTATTTCAGAAGAATATTTAATTCATTCAGATCTAGGATGTGTTATTTTATTTATTATAGCAGTGTATAATAAATAAAATAATAAAATAACAGTAGTAAAGAGGACCAGCACTCAAGGTACCAGTCACCAATGTATTAATATGACAAATCACAATAATCACAATAATAATAAAGATCCCACAGTTAGGAAACCGTGAGACAGGTTGTACTTAACCGAGGGAGCAGCAAAGAAAGAGGAAGTGGTCACCTATGTTCCGCCTACTATAGGATAAGGATGTCGCTGATTGGATGTTCATGTTACTAGGCGGATTTTGTCATGTTTATACCTGTTTTTTTCTTTTGATTTGCATTTGGGTTTTTTTTGCTGCCGAGGGAATTAAAGAAAGAGTGCAGCATAATAGGAGCCTCCGTGTCTTTAATAAAATTAACAGTTTTATGCATAGTCAAAATAAACTCTATGAACACCCCCTCGAATTGTTTAGAAACATGCCTAAAGAAACGCACAGACATATCACAGTCCATTTGGAACAGGGTAAATCCACGTCACCTATTGCCATCACCAATGCTGTTGATAACATTCAACTTGTGATGAAGTTGCAAAGGCTGCAAAACCACCATTTTGTTGGTTATTCTTGCAATCCCAGCCTATCATTCTTGAAATGATGTGATTAATGACAGAAATTAAGCCTGGAAGACTATAACGATTTCAATCAGAAAGCTGCTCAGACATTTTTCCATTGTGATTGTGTTGAAAAGAAGTGATCACAAAGGGAATTCAGAAAACACTATAATTTGAAACCAGCACGGAATTGTAATGTGAACCTATATTTGCTATAATTTTTTTCAGCAGCTTAAACACAAATAAGAAAATAATAATTTCACAACTTTTTTTCTAAAATTTCCCCTTTAATATTCTGTATAAATTATTACAGTTAGAACCAGGGGTGAGCTGAGGCTGGTGCACATGATGCACTATACCCAGGCACTATAATCTCTCAAATCCTGTCCTATTGTGTTTTACACCCCACCACCTATAGACTGTAAACTCGTTTGGAAATTGGATTTTTATGGACTACAGATCCCATGAAACTCATACAGGTTTTTGGTTGGATGAACAAAATGCAATGTTATGTTGCTTAAAGGAACACTCCAGACACCTTAACAAGGGGTTAAAACATTTACCTCTTGAGTTAGGAGTGAGATGAAGTTGTTATGGTGCACGATGTGTTCCTTTAATAACATAATTGAACTCTTAGAAGATTATGTGATGATGTGACTTTACTTATATTCATTGGAAAAGAATGATGAAGGTTTGTTTTATTCTTCAGTGAGTTAAACCAGCAGTTATACAAGACACAGTGCACACAATACTGGCAACCTGTACAGCAAGTACAAGTTAAGGACAAGTAAAGCTCTTCAAATTAAAAGGCAAACGAGCTTGTCATCATCGTTTGATCTGATGGAGACTGCTTGTTGTCCCATAAACTGCTCTCCATATTAGGAGGTAAGCAGTGTGCTGTCCTGACACCTTATATGGCTCTTGTAATAAAGCCTCTCACTGAGTATCCAGACAAACCGTTACTGACTCACAGAAGCGATGATCTGCAGATATCGAGCAACAGCTATTCAACATGAATAGGGACACAGATTTCCTCTTAGAATAATGATACATATTTGATCAGTTTTTAATATAGAAAAATCAGTTTGTGGGGTTTATTTGCTAAAGTGTCAATTGTGGAGAATTGACAAGGAAACTGCACATTTATGTTCAAGTACCTGAAGCTATTGTTTCATAGAAATTGGAGTATTATGATGTGATAAATGAAACAATTGTGGTTTCATTGTATTCTATCTCAAATTGTTCATATAAAACAAAGTACTGTGGTCCCTCTCTAGGTATCACGTCATAATACTCCAATTTCTATTACACATTGTTTATAGTGTTCAGGACCAGGGTAGAACTGGAATTACCTGAACCTGACCAGGAATAGTTTACCTTGGAAGAGTTTTTATTGTTTAAATATAAGTTTAGCTATTTTTTCAGCCTGGTGATTGTGGCCTAAAAGTTTATGATTATGACCATTTTAAGTCAGTGATATTCAAATGATTGGGTTGCAGCTCCCAGGGGTCTGATTTACTCAGGAGAGCCGACTGGGACCCCTTACAGTGATCTGTACATGTTGGAGGTCCTAACCACAAAATGTAAAAAAAAATAAAAACGCACACACGCACACACGCACGCACACATACACAGTTGTGCTCAAAATTTTGCAAATTGTGCAATTTTAGCATTGATTTTGAAAATATCAATGATCATGCAAAAAAATGTATTTTATTGAAGTATAGGGATCGTATGAAGCCATTTATTATCACCTAGTTGTTTGGCTCCTTTTTAAATCATAATGATAACATAAATCACCCAAATGGCCCTGATTAAAAGTCTACATATCCTTAAATGCTTGGCCTTGTTACAGACAAAAGTGAAAAGATAATGGAAATCACCCAGTGTATAAGAGTTAACCAAGAGGTGTCTCACTAACACCCCAAAACCATATAAAATCAAAAAAATATATATGTATATATCAAAAGAAAACAATATAGTGTAATACAGTTACAAATCAAATATAGGAAAGGGGAGGTAGAGAACTCACAAGATGTAGGTGAATATAAGGCATACGGCCCCATAGGGGTATAAATTCAATGGTGTTATCTTGGTCCAGTGATAGTCTTGTTATATGTTCTAGGCTAGGATATAAATGTAAAGGAAAATAGTGCGATTTAATTTATCTCAAAAAAGATTAATGGATAAATGCACTTACAAACATCCAGAATAAAACTGCATATCTCCACAAAATGTGGATCCCAGGAACTGCAAAAGAGCTGGCAGCAATTTTCCAGAGTGTAAACAGTATAGCACCAAATAGTATAAAAAATGTAAGATACAAATACAAAGAATAAAATATAAAAGTACAGTAGGTTTAACGCATTTCGTCCTTGGGGACTACTTCAGGGATATATCGTGCTTCTGTGGTTCCCCCTCTTTTTAAATTTGATTGTCGATCGTGGGTGATTTTAGCGTGTGTTCCACCCTGAAACACAAGTGCTCGTTCCGATTCCTATTCATTCCGGAGGAAGTGATGCGTGCGTTCCATTGTCAAAATTGGTCCACCATTTTGTATCTATGGATTTATTTATTTCACAAACCTAAGACGGAAATTTGTTTTATAGGGAAGCGCCCTCAAATCGGATTTCCCCCCCCCCCCACCTAATTAATTTTAATTAATTGGAATATCTGACACAAATTATATTAAAATAAGTGTCATTCAGGTTTGCATATACGTTTCAACACACAGTGAATGTTGGATCAAGGTACACAATAATAAGTTGAAAAATAAAATTTTTGCTAAATTGGTTTAATCAAATTAATTATTAATTGTTAAGACACATATGAAGATCAGATTACATTTTAGCTCAGAGCACTCTGTCATCATCACTTTATTTTCTTTAGCAAATTATATATGCATTTGTCTTCCACAACAAGGCATTGTTGTATGAATTGTGTGCTATTGGACTGACCAGTGAATACGTCATGCATGTTGTAAATCTGCCAAGCTGTCTAGTAACCCATATCACAGACAGCTTGGCCGAATTACAACATGAATGACGTATTCACTGGACAGTCCAAATAGTATCCGTTACATAGTGAGTACCAGTGCCAAATTATTCTCTATACTTTTTTTGTTTTTAAAGAACTAGGAAGTCCGCACTAAATAGTTCACTTATGTTAACTGTTAATTTGAGAATGACAGTAAGTAGCAACGGCTTTTCAGACCATATCACAATCTCTTAAACTGCCAATACAAGAATGCAAAAAGGATTGCTCATTTTCTAATCCCATATTAATAGTAGAGGTAATAAGATGACACTTGGGGACAGAAGCCCACTATAGCTCCCTCTGCCCCTCCCCCCCCTCCCCCACCCACTCCCTTGCACCCCTTTCCCCCCTCTGGGTAAATAAAGAGTAAAAATCCTTTATTTGCTTAACTTTTCCAGCACCGATGTCCCTCAGCGCTGGGCTGATACTCGCCCCCCCCCCCGACGGCCGTGACGTGCAGGCGCTGATGCGCATGCACGGCAAATGCCGTTCGTGTATTAGTTCTCCCCATAGGAAAGCATTGAATCAATGCTTTCCTATGGAGAAAAATCTGGTGCTGGATGTCCTCATTCAGAGGTCCGTTACGATTCAGGAAGTCCTCTAGTGGCTGTCTGGTAGACAGCCACTGTGGGCAGACTTAAGAGCTCCAATGTAAACATTGGAGTTTCTCTGGAACTGCAATGTTTAACATTTCAGCACTAGGTGCAACGGGGACATTGCACCCAGACCACTTCAATGACCTGAAGTGGTCTGGGTGCCTCCAGGGTCCCTTTAAGGTATGCACATCACTCTGTAGCTCTAAAAAGGTACATCAGTATGACAGGGTCACAAAACACATATAGTACCTTCAATCTCATGGTGACCCACCCATGTGAAGGTATTGTAAAAATCGCACAACTAGAGCAAAAGTTAAAGGGGCACTATAGTGTCAGGAACGTGTACTCCTGACACTATAGTTCTAAAGCCACCGTTTAGGTGGTCGGCCTCACTTACCTCCAGTGAGAAAGATGATTTACTCACCTTTTTCCAGTGCCACGCCAGGCTCCTTGCATCTGGCCTTGCCACTGATCCACCTTCTTAGTTGACATAATCAGAATTAATAATCTCAGCCATAGGCTGATATTGTCAATTCTGATTATCTCAGCCAAGGAGACAGGTTGGGGCTGAGCAAAACGTCACCCTAACCATTCAGCATC
Organism: Pelobates cultripes; assembly: GCA_933207985.1. Classification (NCBI taxonomy): domain Eukaryota; kingdom Metazoa; phylum Chordata; class Amphibia; order Anura; family Pelobatidae; genus Pelobates; species Pelobates cultripes. The sequence goes on from OW240912.1 coordinate 354,327,241, forward strand.
TCCTCATAGAGATGCACTGACCCAGGAAGCACCTCTATTGGCCGTCTGAGGAGTGGCCACTAAAGGTGCTCCTAGGCAGCAATGTAGACACTGCCTTTTTCATAAAGGGACATACTATGCTGTAGTTGTTCTGGTGACTATAGGGTCCCTTTAAGTCACCCTCATTTTTAGGTTTATGGAGGGATGCACCTTGTTTATTAAGGGGATAAATAACACCCCGCACTATAAAACTGAATATGGTTCCTTAACAACAGAGTGTTCATTCAACTGCATGTTATGGTGACAACCTTGCTTTCCTAATAATTATTTCAGTCAACATTTCTCTACACCCACAACAATACACGAGTATCATCCTGATAGACACACATATATGATCCTGCACTGCACCCAATTCAAGTCCTGGGATTTGGACTGGAAAGGGGCACACTTTAGTCCTTTAGGTCTTATGGACTACCATGATAAGCCTAGTGGTGGTAAGCGGACTGAAGAAGTTGTCCCCTGAAATTTGTCTACACTGGGTGAAATCCTAAACAAGGAAAATTCCATGCCCCGCAAGTGGAATTCATTGTGACCGAATCTTGCAAGTGCATGGAATTTTTTCACATAAAAGATCTGTGGATGGAGAGAAACCTGTTGATAAATGCTGCTGTGTTTGGTGATCACGTGATCGTTACCAATTTAAACAGCTGGGTAGTGGTTTATTTTATTTCATTCACAGTAAAAATACAGTTTGCCGGTTATTTGATGTTGCTAGGGGAATTTCTGATACTTTAGAATGTTGAACAATATTTCACTGGATTTTTATGTTTGTCTTTGTTGAATGAAACCTTCCATGCATCTTCTCATCTATGGCACACTGCCAGTCTCGCTCCATCTATAATAAAATCCATATGGTATTTCCTTGAAGTATTGCTAGGGGTTGATTTTAAATGTAAACTTTTGATGTTACCTTACTTTGCCAGATCGGGTATTTAGGAATATGCTTTAACTTGCTGAGTTTTATACACATATTATTTTTAAAAGTAGACAACCCACCTTGTCGCAAACACTGGCCAAAGTTAGCGTTCAGATTTGTTTGTGTGTGAAAAAAGTAAAAAGCTAAATTGAACGCTAATTTTGGCCAGTGTTTGTGACTAAGTGGCTACTAAAAAAGAATAGACATACCCCATTTGCAATACCTTGGGTTGTCTTCTTTTGCAAATGGTATGCCATCATGGGGGTAATTCTCATTTCTGGGCTACCATACGCTCTCAAAGGCAACGTAACCAACCTGGCCATTTTCAATGTAAAAATATTTGACCCATATATTTGACCCTGTAACTTTCAAAAACACTATAAAATCTGTACATGGGGGGTACTGTTATACTCAGGAGACTTTGCTGAACACAAATATTGGTGTTTCAAAACAGGAAAATGTATCACAATAATTATAGCATCAGTAAAATTGCTGTTTGTGTGTGAAAAATGTGAAAAAAGTACCTTTCACTGACAATATCATCGCTGTGATATGTTTTACTATTTTGAATCACTAATATTTGTGTTCAGCGAAGTCTCCCGAGTAAAACGGTACCCCACATGTACAGGTTTTAGGGTGTCATAGAAAGTTACAGTGTAAAATACAGTGCTAGCAAATTAAATGCTCTGGACTTTCGGCCTGGGTTGGCAGGCAGGTCCCTCAAATTACAATTAATAAAATTACTTAATTATGTAAAAATATTACATAAATACGCACATAGAATTTAAATATATATACATATTTATAAATTTGAAGTCTACGTGTATAGTTATATAATTATTTATGTAATTTTGTATATGGACATATGTATATTTCGTATTATTTTTATTTATTTATATATACATAGGATATATACACAATTTCATTCTAAGTGTATTTTGACATAAATATATATATATTTTAATATCAAAATATAGTTAGAATAAAATTTCATATAGATATATAATTTTTTTGTAAATTTTATTATTATTTTAATTTTTCTTAATTTAATTTACTTATTTGTATTTTATAATAATATATATCTATATACAATATATATATACGTGTGTAATTTAATTATAAGTGTATTTTTACATTAATATATGTACATATTCATATAAAAATACACTTAGTGTGACATTATATATATGATATATAGACATATATATGTCTATATATCATATATATATATATATATATATATACACATGTATAATAATATTTTTATTTATTAATATTAACCTTTAATTTTTATTTTATTTTACACTTGCAGGGAGACTGCCTGTCAACACAGGCAGTCCCCCTGCAGGCAGACACATGGACACCTAATGTGACCATGTGATCGCTCTGTTGAGCGATCACATGGCCCCAGGGGTCCCAATTCGCCGCGGGGAGACTGTCTGGGGAGACTGTCTGACGGCGATCAGGTAAGTACATTGCACCGTTAGGTCGGTAATGCAAAAATGCCTATGACGGTCCTGAACCATCCTTGGTCGTTAAGGACACATGACATGTGTGACATGTCATGATTCCCTTTTATTCCAGAAGTTTGGTCCTTAAGGGGTTAAGGCCGCTCTTTGAAGATGGATTTTAGGGCAGTGAATTACTATTAAGACAAGGTTTGACAATAAACCCACATCTTGTGTAACCTAATTGCATTAATGACAAAGTATACAAATGTATGCATAACTTGGACTGGGCTTACTCTCCACACAGGGTGTTGCTAGGTCTACAACTGGGGACACCAGTGAACTGCCCTTGGGCAGAACATTATGAACACATCATTAGATGTGCTTGCACAATGCAGCAGACACTAGGACCTTAAGAAGCTCTCTCTGCATGGTCCTGCAAGCCCATTAAGGGTATTACCAGTGATGCAAGTTGTGTCACAGGCAACGTCCCCTATAAGGCCCATTTGTTCTGATTACATATCTCCCAATTTTGGCAGGTATGCAGATGGCATGCCATATGGTCACCATGCCTTGCTCTCTACCCTGAACGGCATGCTGCAGATGCTCTCTGAGATTTCTGTTAAAGCATAGCTGGGAAAACTATAGTGCCAGGAAAAAAAAGTTGGTTGTTTTCCTGGCAGTATAGCTTCCCCTCCCTCATGGCACACCCCCCTCCCCTCGTGTTGCAGAAGGTGTTAAAAAAAAACTCTGTCCCTTACCTTAGTCTAGTACTGATGGCCTCTGCCCTGGTTCAGGATCCGCCTCTGCTAATCACTCGCTGAGGTCAGCTGCCGAGGAAGACCTAATGAGCATTTGTGGCAATGGCCGCGCTCGCATTAGTATTTCCCCCAAAGGAATATAATTCTTTCCAATGTGGTTTTACATGACGCTGGATAACCTCATGCATTGCGTCAATTAGACATCACTAGAGGTAGAGTTAACCCTCAAAGGTCATTATTGCAGTTTATTAAAATTGAGCTGAAGTGGTCTGGGTGCCTATAGTGTTCCTTTAAGCCTCACTACCTAACTAACACAACCGATGCAGAAACATACTGTTCCCCAGCACCTCCTCTGAACAGTGGCGGATCAGTACTGTACCCTCTCCCCCTCAGATATAATGCTGAGGCTCTCCCCTGCCAGCTTCAGCAGGGCTGGCTCTTTTCAATCGTCGGCCGTGCTGTGTGCCTTCACGGACTGGAGGTGAGATCTGAGTTCTCACTCACTGGCCCGCTGGCATTTTGCTGACAGCCGGCAGGGGAGGGAGAGAGGAGACCGGGAGCTCTTACCTGCAACTCCGCCGGGTTCTCCTTTCACGATCTGATCTCGCGAGAGTGAACTCTAACCTCAGGACCTGCAGGCTAGAGTTCACTCCCCACCGGACCACCAGGGATTCTCCACTGGGACCACCAGGGATTATCTTATAATGTCCCCCCTCCCAGGCAAAGGTAAGAAGTGAGAGGGGATATAAAGATTATGTTTTAAATGAAATAGTTTATTATAACAATAATGATTGTATTATAAATTTTAAATTATATATATAAAAATGCAAATAAATATATATTCTTAAGTCACACTCTGCACCCCACAAACATACACTGCACTCACACACTACACCCACGCACACACTGGACCAGTCACACACACTAGACCCCTCACACACACACACTGCACCCTCACACACACACACTGCACCCCTCACCCACACACTGAGTCCCTCACACACACTGTGCCCCTCACACACACACTGAGTCCCTCACACACACTGTGCCCCTAACAAACATTGCACTTTTCACACACACACATTACTGCCCCTACCCCCTACTAAAGGCCCTATTCCTTACTATAGCGTTGATCTCTACAGACCCTGTTCTTAAACGGTTTGACTACTTACTTTGAGAGGGTGCCACGGCACTCCTGGCATCATAACCACTACAGAGGGCTGTAGTGATTATTGTGCCTGAATTGTTCCTTTAACCCCTTAAGGACACATGACATGTGAGACATGTCATGACTCCCTTTTATTCCAGAAGTTTGGTCCTTAAGGGGTTAAATAATCTATTGTTGCCCCTCCCGAGATTAGGTTCTTGATCCGCCCCTGTATCCCAATAGTCACATGGAGGGCAAAAACATCTCCATCTAAGTAGGCTGACAGCGCGTTATATAATAGACCTTTTGTTTATAACAGGTGGCTGCTTTGAGAATTTAAAACATGAATATCTTTGTGTTCCCTCTAAAGCAGTGTTTCCCAACCCAGTCCTCAAGGCACACCTACCAGTCCAGGAGTTAGGGATTACCCAGTTGTGTCTAAGGTGTTTTTTTTCTTCTTTGTAAAAACACCTTAGACACAACTGGGTAATCCCTAAATCCTGGACTGGTAGGTGTGCCTTGAGGACTGGGTTGGGAAACACTGCTCTAAAGAGCCCCAGGTCCAGGGCTTCAGCATTAAAAATAGGTGCTCAGTTTTACATACAGTTTCCCTCTAATAACAGTATAAAAAGGAACAGCACCTAACGGGGTGCACAGGAGCCGTTTTCTGCGTCCACCCAGTAATGGCATAAGTAAAACAAAACTGAAATGCATCTCAGTGGGGAACCCATGTTGGTCATGTTATTAGATGGAATGAAAGCAAACCATTCCACCATGTCTTTTATAATCCAGTGTTCCTTTACAATAGTGTCCTCAGTGTATGAAGCAATGTTTCGATTGCCACTGCAGTCTTCGTCAAGTGAAGGTAGCTTTCTCCCTCATATTAATATAGAAGGTCTTCTGTTTTCAAAAAACACTCCCGACTCATAAAACACTGCTTTATGTTTGAGGAGTTTGTCCTCTTTTTTTTTTCATTTTACAAATTAGCCTTGTTACACCACCTGGTCCTACTACTTCCTGGTTGTTTAGTGGAGCTAAACTCAAGCACCTAAAGCGCCTACCTTGCAAAGACTTCTCATTGAGCTGTATTGAGAAGTCTGTGATTGGATAGTCACAGAAAGGCTGGGTGGGGTTAGAAGAGGAGGGCTTGTAAAGGCTTCAGACAAGAAATATGCAGATTTTGCAAGCTGTTTTTAGATATACAACTAATAAAAAAAATTCATGCAAGTTTTGGAAGTATATCCAAGTATATACCGGAAGTTAATCTACAAAACAGTGACATATATATAAATGTTTATATATATATATATATATATATATATATTTGTCCTCTTTTTTTTTTCATTTTACAAATTAGCCTTGTTACACCACCTGGTCCTACTACTTCCTGGTTGTTTAGTGGAGCTAAACTCAAGCACCTAAAGCGCCTACCTTGCAAAGACTTCTCATTGAGCTGTATTGAGAAGTCTGTGATTGGATAGTCACAGAAAGGCTGGGTGGGGTTAGAAGAGGAGGGCTTGTAAAGGCTTCAGACAAGAAATATGCAGATTTTGCAAGCTGTTTTTAGATATACAACTAATGAAAAAAATGCATGCAAGTTTTGGAAGTATATCCAAGTATATACCGGAAGTTAATCTACAAAACAGTGACATATATATAAATGTTTATATATATATATATATATATATATATATATATATATATGTCACTGTTTTGTAGATCAACTTCCAGTATATACTTGGATATACTTCCAAAACTCGCATATATATAAAATACACAATCCAGCGCACTCGCTTATTCACTAAACAATGATTTCAAATCTTAGAGATTGTAATAGCTTTATTTAAAAACACCTCACCTAGGCGAAAATATGATCATATAATGTAACTAAACCCCCATAATTTTTTGCCTAGGTGAGGTGTTTTTAAATAAAACTATTACAATCTGTGAGATATGAAATCATTGTTTATTGAATGAGCGAGTGTGCTGGATTTTGTATGCTATATATATTGGCCCCAGCAGCACCCTATAATGTATGCATATTCAGATGAGTGCACCCCTCTTGGTTTCATTTAGATATTTGCGGGTCAAGGCCAACTCATTGGTTTTGCACCCCTCCCTGTCACAGGTACCTCATTCCAGGACCCTATTTAGCCTTGACTTGCAGAGAGTTCCAGTAAGGAAGTATTTCCCAAGTAAGTGGATTAATCTCATAAGATCAAGCATTAAGCTGCTAGAGTAGGACCTGCCAAGAATGGGGTACATTGACGTTGTGGCAGGCTTATGCAATGTATGATCATATAATGTAACAAACCCCCATTATTTTCTGCCTAGGTGAGGTGTTTTTAAATAAAACGATTACAATCTGTGAGAGTTGAAATCATTGTGAATAAGCGAGTGCACTGGATTGTGTATTTTGTATAATTTGGCCCCAGCAGCACCCTATAATGTATGCATGTTCAGGTGAGTGCAGCCCTCTTGGTTTGATTGTATTTGGGCAGTGGAATGTGTCTTTAAGTTGGGGAATTTTTATTTTCCTCTCAGCACATATCCCAGGTATTTTCCCAGTTTCTATATGTTCATCAGCACAAACATATACTAAGGCAGCGTGAAATCCCATCATCCTAAACTAGCACATGGAATGTTGTGGAAAGAGTTCACTTTCTCTGGGTTGAAGAAACTCACAGGACATTGCGGCATCTCCAAAACAGCTGGCTGCTTGTTATAAGGTGCATAGCTATATGAGTCCTTAATCCTGTGCCCTTCCTGGATGAATAATGGCCCTGAGAGATCCGATATTTTCTTAATTACTCCTGTTACGGTATGTAAGAATGAACAGGTGATGGAATTCCTGTTAACATTCATACCACTGCTCATGATGTCAGAGAATAGGGTCATTCTCATATTTACTATGTGGTTGCTGCCAGAAAATTATTGCATTTTTAAAACTGCCTGCACCGTAGTCTGTATGGATCTGCGTGTGTTAGTCCGATGCCCCTTTCCTCCTGATGTTGCTACCCTAGAGTGCTGGGTGGAAGTGACATGTTAGATTACTTCCTCCTAGAGCTAACGCAGAGGAGGGAAGATGGAGCACTTTAAGGAAATTGCCAAGAGGTAATTCAGGCAGACAGCAATTCCCTACATCCAGTACCAGACTTGGGGGGGGAAACAGCCCTGATTTTTTTTTATGCCAGTCCTGTAATGCATTGCAGCACAGAGTAGACAGAGATACAGGGGAGAAAAAATAATTTAAAATCCATTTCTCAAATGTGAAAAAGAGCAGTCAAAAAACTTCATAATAAACAAAAGTAATGAATTAATCAGTTAGTGCAGACAAGTACAACAGAGTGCAGTCAAAGTTTCAACACCCGTTTCCTTGATGTTAAGTGAAAAACACGGAATGGGATTGAAACATTTACAGTACGCTGTTGCACATTTACTTAAAATAAACAAGCTATTTTGCTTATGCTAACTTTGGTGAGTGTGCTCCTTTACACCAGACTTATTATAGGGCTGTAATATGGCACCAGGGGAACAAAGACTGGAAGACAGGCCGGGTTATTTATTCCCCAAACTCCAAACTTTTTAAGATGAAAATCTGCATTGTTGAACATTTTTCTAACCCTCCCACCCCCAGTGTATCTCCTCTACAACTGCCATGAGGGCCTTGTGCCAGGCTTGAACTGAATAAATCTATAATATACATTTAAAATAAAATGGAACATAAACATTTTTTTTTTTAAACAAATTATCAATGTTTTTTAAGACTTTTAAACAGTGGTGTAATTTATGGGGCAAGATGATTAATCATATGCAAATATATCAAACATATAGGCAATAATATTACAGAGACTTGATTATCAACCAGCCTATCATACAAACCCACATTAACGCATATAGCCATTGATGTGCGCAGGTAACAACACAGCACCATAATATAATATCCAGCTGTGAGAGATGATGAAAAAGACTGTTACATTTCTACCTGATATTTGTATTAACTATTTAACAAGTGTAACATATGCTCATTGATTATTTTCCCAGATTATATTGGCCTATTGTCACTAATAGTGTCAAAATAGTTCTCTGTTTTCCCATCCAAAAAAAAGAAATAAATCTGGATGATACAAGGGTTTGATTACTTCCGGAGTTGGGAGTTGATTGCTTATGTCTGATAAACGAGACATTAAATAAATTATTTGTCTGGGAGCCATTGCTGCTTTAAACATTTGTTTCAGTGCCAGACAAGCAGAGCCATTATTGCTGCTTTAAATAAATGTTGGCCCTGTACTACAGACAGCAGCCCGGAACAGATCTGTTTATCCAGAATGGCTTGTATATAAACCAAGGTACATCTGTTCTGGCTCTGTGTGTGTGGGTCTTCTTGGCCTTTTCCAAGCTGACATCTGTTACTCTGAATTAATAGAGCTATGACATTCCTTGAAAGTTCCGACCACCTGCAACTTGGGCATTAACTAAGTCATCACTTTTAGCTTGATTCACTGAATAGCGAGCTGTGGTTAGTTGACAGCCAAGCTGCAAATTTTACGCCCAAATATTTTGGACAAAAAAAATTATCATAGCATGCCAAGAAATCCCTAGATTTTATTTCTAACGTGGCTACTTGAGTCCAAAGAGAAATGCAACATCAGCTCATTAGTCAAGCCAAAATCTAGCATCTATTTTTAGTAATCAAACCTTATGTTCTGATCAGCATTTGTCTATTTCAAGTTTTTTAAAAAAAATTTTTTTTATTGAACTTGGACATTTGTTATTCAACGTATGTTAATTGTGAATACCATGAAAATGTATATTTTATTGTGTTGGGTAATTGTACTCAGTGTTTTAAGGCTTCTTCAAGCATTTTTTACTATGACCTTACCTGTGTGGGGTTTTTGCCATTTTGGGAATTTTTACTATTCGTTATGAAGAAATATAACTACTTTTTGGCAAAGTGGGTGTGGAGTAGCACAGCCATACCAGTTATAGATGAAACCATAGAGATTGGAAAGGACTGCACTGATGTTGCACATAAAGAGTTAGAGGAAGTTAACTAAAATACATCGTCCCAAACAAAATTGTAGCTTCTCACAGGACTCGTCTGTAACATATGGTGGCTCTCACTCTATATATAGTAGGGGATGGCCTTTATACGAACAAAAATCCGAATGTATGTTGGCACTCAAACCTGGTGCAAGTATCGAGGTTACCTACCTATAATAACCTCAAGCTAAATATTCGCTAAATACAAAATATTGATACCGCACACCAAATTTGTTGCTGAAAAAAATCAAAAAAACTTTCTTAGATTTTTTTTTCAGCAACAAATTTGGTGTGCGGTATCAATATTTTGTATTTATTTGATGGAATTTATACCAAGGGTGAGTTGTGAGGAAGTTTAAGTAGGCCAAAGTGTGTACAAGAGGCACTTGCTGATATTGGTCAAAATCTTATAGTTGCTCTATCACCAGATATTTATTTCTGAGTATTTCATATAAAATAATATCTTTCTGAAATACTCATATTGACTGCATTGTTATTTCACTGGAATTATAACACGGTCAAAATATATCATAACATAAAGTAGAGACTACAATTGTGCACAGCGAGAAAATTCAGTTTAGCTTAACCATTTTTCCTGGAAAAAAAATGTTTTTGTTGGAATGATTGAATTTCGACCTCATGTCAGTTCAGCTCAGTAAAGTTTCAGCAACGAAAAACTAAATCTGTAAACGAATAAAATGAACCGAAAGGGGCGTGAAAATGGCCAGTCAGTGCACTACAAAATATATACATAATATTTTATTATGTATATATTTTGTCATTGTACCAAAAGGAGCATATAATATATAAATATAGAGGGGTTTTTTTCTGTTCCTCTACTGCTCACTTCTCATATGATCTTTAAATAAAATTAATATTTATTGACTGTTCTCTAGCCATCAATCATCATTTTCCTATCAATGAGCTCTTTTTTAGGTGCCAAGGGGAGATATGCAGAACAGTGATCAAACTGAACAAGCTCGGCTATTGCACTTTTCGTACGGTTAGTGATTCAACTAAATTTCAAGAATTCGACCGACCACTTGATTGGCCCAAATTTTGAATTGCAGTTCATAAGAAAACAAATCTCCAAGACTAGTAGAAACTACATTGTGTTATGCTAAATGCAAAATGAACAAAAATTGACAAAAGGCAGAAATTCCATTGTCAAGTTTTGTCAGCTCTAACAGCCATAGCTACATGGCTGAGGGAATTATCTTGCTCATCTCCAAACTTGATCTATGGAGGATCACAAGCACAGATCAAACATGGTTCTAAGTAGGTGAAGGTCCAGGAGCTGAAGAAATCAGTAAATCAGACATTGTTAATATTTCACAAAGGTTTTCTTTTCTTTTAATGCCCTATGTGTGCTGCCTGCTCTACAGTGTCTCTGAAGAGTTTAAAGGGACACTATAGTCACCAAAACAACTAGAGCTTAATATAGTTGTTCTGGTGAGTCTAGCCTATCCCTGGAGGCTTTTTGCTGTAAACACTGCTTCTTCAGATAAAAAGCAGTGTTCACATTGCATTCTAGGTATACCTCTAGTGGCAGTCACTCGAACAGTCACTAGTGGTGCTTTCTGAGTCAGTGCTGCACACTGTGAGACACTGACATTCAGCGTCTCTACGCTCTGCATGGAGACGCTAAACTTTCCCTGTAAGGATGCATTGATTCAATGAATCTTTATGAGGAGGTGCTGATTGGCCAGGGCAGTGTCCCTCCCCCCCACCCCCCCCAACCCCACTACTCCCATCTCCTCCTTTGTTGAGATCATCAAAGCTTTACTATGGGTTGAGGGCCATAAATAGTGTTTTTAACACTATAAGGTCTGGAATAAATGTTTGTATTCCTGACTCTATAGTGTTTTTCATTGTGATATCAGACTAGTGCTAGCACTAAGGCTTTGCAGTTCTGAAATGGTCATCTAGTTTTACCTGTAGGAAAGGCTAAGCAATCACAGGCAAGTCATGGCTTATCTGTCCAATTAACAATCATGCTTTTGTTAAGGTAAGTAGACAAAAACAAGTTAAAGATTATAAATGCTAATTTGTTTAGATATAAAACCTTTTCACGATTTACTTGTTCTGCTGTGGTATTTACATTAATAGTACATTGATTTATTTATTTCTATTTCTTAAAACTTTAACTCCTTTAATCATGAGTTACCTTGAAATTAATATTATAACATGTATTTATTTGTTGTATGTATTTCTTTCATGAACAACTACATCTACATTCATTGTGCATTTGTATGGAATATGCTGATTTTGAGGAATACAAGCTCCCCAAAATGCTTGCAGAATGTAAATTGTATTAGTATGTTTGTATAGTGCACTTACTTGGCAGTGTCCCAGATCCCTTAACACTGCAATGGTAATTATTGCAGTTTTTGATGAACTGCAATAATTGCCTTAGAGGATTAACTCCACCTCTAGTGGCTGTCAACCAGACAGCCACTAGAGGAACTTCCAGTTGGTTAGGCGACTTTTGGCAAACTTTGTTTTCCTGGCACTATAGTGTCCCTTTAAGTGCAACTCAGATATTCTGACGGAAGCTCAGATAAATAAGTGTGTCTCTCTACCTGGTAATGACCAGTATTGGAGTTCCAGGGAAGGGAAGTTTTATTTTTTTTAATATTGCTAGTTATATCCAAAATGATTTTTGGTATTGGTATTTGCCCTGTACCCTTCTCTTTTTACATAGTTTAGCAATACATTATGAGAACTGCACACAGCTCTAACTATATTTAAAAGGAACACTACAAAAGAAATAAGAATCGCACATGTCAGCACCATTTCAAAGAATGAAAGACTTTATTTTAGGCATATGCAGCATTTCTAAACATAAACTAAAAAGGCTTTTTTTAAGTAAGCAAAAAACTGGACTTTTTGAGCAAGTATAACAAGTATATTTATTAGTGCATTCAACATAAATAAATAAATTCTCTATGGATTTTATAGAGTTGGGGAGTGGTCATAGAACCCTAGCAACAGCAGGTAGGTGAACTCACTAGAGCAGGGAAAGGCAACTTTTGGTATTCCAGATGTTGTGGACTACATCTCCCATCAGGGTAGGTGTAGTCCACAACATCTGTAGTGCCAAAGATTTCCTACCCCTTCTTTGAGCCGTCAATCAAATGTAGTATTTACTGTATAATCTTCATAGAAACTAGTTTTACAACTTGTAAAACAGATATGGCTGAAGTGCGTGATATATTTCACTTTACTAACTTTACTAAGGTTAATACTAAGTACATCAATTACTTGGTTACTCATTAAAGTGAGAATTTAAGGTGAATCCAACGTGAATTTTAAATTTAAGGTGAAACTAGCCAAAATGGAACAATTCAGTTATGCTTTCACTTTGCTAATATAACCTTAAATATGGAATTCACTTTAAGTTCTTATTTAGGTAAATAACTGTTAAAGATATGATCACAAAATTATAGTTTTAAGAATTTCCAATGTACTACATATGTACTATACAATACATATCCAACATCATTATGATTGCCTTTCATGCATACTATAATTACCTATATACCATTATAACAAATATCAGAAAATTACACTAACTGCAGTACTAATGCACATTTGACTTGTGAACAAGAGACTGTTAGGGCAGGCTTGCTCTGTATCCAGTAGCGAGGCATGCCAGAATAGTCTGCAACCCTATCTAATGTATATTATGCTACTGTGCACTCAGGAGATGTACCTAGCTTGTTAAGTCCAACCAGTTATAACCAAACCGGGAAATGTCAATAATTTCATATAACGCATAACCTTTAAATGTACATCCCATTAAGAAATGTTTGTAATCACTCATGTGGATGGTTTACCGCCTACCTATATGCTACTTAATACCGGAATACTCTGATTTATGTTAATCTAACATGTCATTAAGCAAGCAAGCATACAATTAAGCTATCAGTCTGTTTAAATCTAGCATGTTATACCAGAAAATGATGCTTACTAGCCTGCTATCTCCATGTTAATATTATACTTGCACGTGTCATGTTTTTCTACCTTTGTCACACCTCTGAATATTTCACCCTGACATATGCATCTTACTATACAATCGTTTGTTTATACCTGTCATCAATATAAAATTGTGCTTGTCTATCTTGTGCCCCGCATGTTGAGCGTGGGAAATGTTGGAGGACTGCTCTTGGGGCACCTCTCACCTGCCTGTACTACACATATGCACAGCAAAAATAAAGAATAAAAAAAAAATTACAATATAAATCTTAAATAACATAAATTGATAATGTCGGCTATCCAATGCATTGAACAGTAAAATACAAAGACCAAAGTTGTTATAAAAAGTAGCTAATTGTAAATAACTTAAAACAGCTGAAACAAAAACCTTCCCTCTGATGCAGCATTGCAACACACAATATATTATCAATAAAATGTTATTTCTAAAGAAGATTCAAGTTTGGGATAATGTTCTGAAGATAAATGTCACTCTACTTCTTTTGCTTTCATGTGACCAATAGAGGAAGTCTTTTGAAGTTCTCATAAATGCTTCTGGGAATTCATTTTTTGCAAAAATATATATATATATTTGTTTGTTTTTGGGCCTGGAAACAAAATATAAATATAATTATTGCTTTTTTTTTTGTTGCAACATTTTAACTTTTTTATGTTTCTGCAAATTATGAATTTTGGTTAAAGCGGCAATCAGGCACACTCTGGGCACCAAACACAAGTTTGATTTTGGTGCAGGCCTCATACTTGTGTTGTATTTTTCTCCACATTCAAATCTCTTTAATTTTTGTTTTCTGCAGTATAATTCCACATCCTAGCAATAATTAATTTTTCGATTTACTCCTGAGTACATATTCAGCTCAGCCATGGAGAGATCAGCATGCGCAAAACTGCTGACATCACTCCACCTCACAGCTAATTGGTGAAATACTATACAGATAATAAAAGGTCAGTGATCAGATAGTCAAACAAATTCTCATTGGCTGAGCTACATTATTTACTTTCTGATTAGAGTTTGTTTGTGAAAAGTGGCGGGTCTTTGACAAAGGACTTTACTTTTGCTGCTGAAAGCAGCAGACTGTTTTTCTTCTTTTAAGAAAAACTAGCAACTAAAGAAATTTGCACAAGTAGAAAAACAGCATAATATGAGGTCAAAAGCTGTTCCTTTAATATTTGTGGAGTATATGCTTCTGCCTGCAGTGCATAATAAGTGTATCTACAGTTTGGTCTGGGAATAGTTGGACACTGACACAATTTTCATAATTTTGGCTCTGTTGCCACCACAATAGATTTGAGATGAAACAACCGAAATGCAATTGAAGTGCAGATTTTCAGCTTTAATTCAAGGGGTTGAACAAAAATATCATATTAAATGTTTAGGAATTGCAACCATTTTTATACACAGTCCCCCTATTTCAGGGGCTCAAATATAATTGAACAAATTAACACAATCATAAATGTTAAAGGACCACTCTAGGCACCCAGACCACTTCAGCTTAATGAAGTAGTCTGGGTGCCAGGTCCAGCTAGGGTTATCCCATTTTTTCATAAACATAGCAGTTTCAGAGAAACTACTATGTTTATGAATGGGTTAAGCCTTCCCCTATTTCCTCTAGTGGCTGTCTCATTGACAGCCACTAGAGGCGCTTGCATGCTTCTCACTGTGATTTTCACAGTGAGAGCACGCCAGCGTCCATAGGAAAGCATTATGAATTATGTGACCGGCTGAATGTGCGCGCGGCTCTTGCCGTGCGTGCGCATTCAGCCGACGGGGAGGAGAAAAGGAGGATCGGAGGAGGAGAGCTCCCCGCCCAGCGCTGGAAAAAGGTAAGTTTTAACCCCTTTCCCCCTTCCAGAGCCGGGTGGGAGGGGGTCCCTGAGGGTGGGGGCACCCTCAGGGCACTATAGTGCCAGGAAAACGAGTATGTTTAAAGAGTATGTTTTCCTGGCACTAAAGTGGTCCTTTAACTTTTAATACTTTTTTAAGAAACTTTGCAGGCAAAGACTGCTTGAAGTCTGGAACGCCAAAAGCTGAGTTTTCTCCTTTGTGATGAGTTTTCAGGCCTTTACTGCGGCTATCTTCAGCTATTTGTTCATGGGTCTTTTTGCCTTAAGTGTTATCTTCAGCAAGTAAAATGCATGGTCCATCGGGATGAGATCAGATGATTGACTCGACCATTGCAGAATATTCCCCTTCTTTTCCTTAAAAAGCTCCTATGTTGCTTTTGTAGTATGTTTTGGATCATTCAATCAATTTCATAGATTTTTTCCGAATCTGAGCGGACAATATATCCTTATACACTTTAGAATTCATCCGGCTGCTTCGATTTTCTGTCACATTAGCTAGTTAATAACACTAGTGACCCAGTTCCATTGAAAGCCATGCATGTCAATGCCATCACACTGCTTCCACCTTGTTTTACAGATGATATGCTATGCTTTGGATCATGAGCAGTTCCAAGCCTTCTCCATACTAATTTCTTCCCATCATTGTGGGACAGGTTGATCTTAGTTTTATCTGTCCAAAGAAGGCTTTATAGATATTTTTTGGCAAAGTCTAATCTGGCCTTTCTATTCTTGAGGTTTATGAATAGTTTGCACCTGGTGGTGAACCCTCTGTATTTGCTCTTATGCATTCTTTTCTTCATACTAGACTTGGATATTAATATGCCTTCCTCCTGGAACATGTTCTTCACGTGGTTGGATATTGTGAAGTTTTTTTTTTTTTTACCATGGATAGGATCCTACGATCATCCACCATGGTTGTTTTCTTTGTGGATGTCGCATCCATTTTGTGTTGTAGAGCTCACCAGGGCGTTCTTTTTTTATTTCTCAGAATGTGCCAAACTCTTAATTTGACCACCCATAATGTTCCTGCTGTCTCTCTGATATATTTTCTTTTTGCACCCTATGGATGGCCTGTTTCACTTTCATTGAAAGCTCCCCTGACTGCATGTTGTGGGTTCACAGCAACAGCTTCCGAATGTGAATGCCACACCTGGAATCACCTCCAGGCCTTTTACCTGCTTAATTGGTAAGGAAATGGCAAAGGAATAGCCCACACCTGTCATTGAAACAGTTTTTTTAGTCAATTGTCCAATTACTTTTGTTTCTTTGAACAATAGTGCCTACGTTTTAAAGAGCTGTAATTCTTAAACCCTTCCTCCAACTTGAATGTAAATACTCTGAGATTAAAGCTGAGAGACTGCACTTTAAGCCCTTAATCATTGCTTAACTGTGACTTGAATTTATTTCGGTAAACAGCCGAAAAAACACAATTGTGTCAGTGTCCAAATATTTTTGGATTTAACTAGACATATGCTGCATAATATATAAAACCAGCAGATTATTTATCCATTGCTGTTATTCCAGTATACACTATATTCTGGGTGTCATAATTACTGCTATAATATTTCAATAGCAATTTCTGTATCAAAAGATACCAATGTTTTTAACAGTTTTTGCTCCTTCAGTTCTTCTCAATCTGTGAACCAGTTGGTTTGAGAATGCACCTATCTGTGTACCACAAAATACATAGATAATATTTATATTTTGCACTACGTTGATTTGCCATTTTGGTTTGTTTGAATCATTCTTCCTGAAAGAATTGCAGGGACAAAAATCATCAGAATGGGAGCACCACATTTTTTTTATTTCAGATGAATCAATTCGTAAAAACTTTTTTTTTTTTCTCTGTGCGCAGGTCTGGTGAGAATGCTATCATTGTAGTAATTGGAGGAGCAAAGCTAAAAGCACACTTGCGCATATCACAGGCCTTATATACCCATAGTGTTCTATACGTGATCATTACATTCAGACAGGGTTACATGTAATCACCATATTGTGAAATTATATGCACAATGGAAAACTTCAGAGGAGAAAGTGTTTTTGCATAAATGTTTTTTCTGTATATCTGTGTAATCTGCACGTTTTCTACCCAGTGTCGACAAGCAATGTATATTCAGCATTGACATCAATAAGTGAATGTGCCCGTTCTCTGCAGTTCTGACTCACTTTCCCTTTTTATTCTGTTTCTTTATGCATGACAGACAGTAACGTGTAAACGGCCAAGAAACATTTCATTATAACACAGGGTTTCCTAGCTCACAGGGATTACCTATTATGTACAATAGAGACTTTGTCTGTGACAGCAGGTTAGACAGACAGTAAAATGGTGCCCTTAATTGGAAGCTTGGCAGATAAGCTGCTTTCAGATACACATCTGTGTAGATAGTTATCATGCTGATGGCTTAGCCAACGCTTCAATATAATCAGGGCCAGCGCGTCCTATACGCGACTTAAGGGGGCACCAGATTTAAGTGACCTTCAGGAGGGAAGCGCACAGCGCTCCCTTCTGCCAGACACTCAATGTAGTGTGGCCAGGAGCTTCTGTTTCCTCTGTTTCCTGTACCCATCCGCCGGCGGATCGACAGGAAGTGCTCACTGAGTGCAAGTACAGGAAACAGAAGTTCCTGTACCGCGGTCCGCGCAGCCCAGCCACGCTACATAGGTAGGAGGGAGGACCACTAAGGGGAAGGGAGGAAGGGGAGGACCACTAAGGAGGGGAGGACCACTAAGGTGGGGGGGGAGGTGAGAGGACTACCAAGGGGATAGAGGGGGGACTGGGGAGGACCACTAAGGGGTTTGGGAGAGGGAGGACCACTAAGGGGTTGGAGTTGGGGGAGAAGGAGGACCACTAAGGGGGGGAGAGGGGACTAGAGAGGACCACTAGAGGGGGGAGAGGGAGCACCACTAAGGGGTTGGGGGAGAGGGAGGATCACTAAGGGGTTGCGGGAGGAGGACCACTAAGGGTCTTAAGGTTGGGGGGGGGTAGTTAGTGAGAGGACCACTAAGGATGAAGAGGGGGAATGTGAGAGGACCACCAAGGGGGGACTGGAGAGGACCACTAAGGGACAGGGAGGGGAGAGGAACATTGAGGGACAGGGAAGAGAGACCACTAAGGGGCAGGGGAGAGCTCTAAGGATGGAGGGGTAGGGGAGATCACTAAGGAACAGGGGAGATCACTAAGGGACAGGACGGGTGGGGAGAGCACTAATGGACTGGAGGGGAGGGAATATCAGTAAAGGACAGTGGACCAAGGGAGAGCGCTAAGGGTCAGGAGAAAGGAGAGAGCACTAAGGGACAGGAGGGGAAATCACTAATTGATAGGTGGGGGAGCACTATATAAAAAACAAAAAAAAGCTGCTCCCCTCTCAGCCCCTATCCTACCACACAAACCCTCTCTTTTACAATACACGCATACACAATGCATCCTTACACATACACAGAAACACACAATGCATCCTTACTCACACACACACACCCCGAAACACACAATGCAATCCTTACGCGCACACACACACACACACACTGCTTCTCTTGCTCACACAGAAACAAAATGCATATCTTACACACATTTAATGCACCCCTTACAGACACACACTGCATTAAATTAAATACACAGAAACACATCTTGCATTCCTTACACACACACACCCAGAAACACACAATGAATTCTTTACACACACACACTGCATCCCCTATACACACACTACATCCCTTACACAAATTGGTATCCCTATACACTACATTCCATAAGAACACACACATTACCCTCTACAACAACAATAACACATCCCCTACACACATACACTCCACTCCCTGTGAGCGAACTCATGGGTGGGCCACGTAGGTGGTCTTATGGATGGGCCTTGTAGGCATACTCACAGTCAGGCCCTGGGGGCCCAGACCTTGAGCTGTGTAAGGGGCCCTAAAAATGGAGCTGCTTCCTGTTTGTTGATTTTTGTGAGCACTGTTACAAACAGCCTCCAGAGAGCGTGTTCTACCCCAGACCTGGAGCCAGACTGGAGCCTGAGCCCATCATCCTCCTCTTTTCCTCATCTGGTGGTAAGTAGGCAATCCAATATATTATTAGTGGCACTAATCTCTAATTTACCTCACATTAAAGGGCCACTATAGTCACCAGAACCACTACAGCTTAATGTAGTGGTTCTGGTGTCTATAGCCTGTGCCTGCAGGCTTTTTAATGTAAACACATTGCCTTTTCAGAGAAAAGACACTTTATGCAGAACTGGCGTTGGCCCATATGGCAGATCATATGGGTGGGGCATTGTGATGTCACATGGTGGGCAGAACATATGGGGGGAGGGGGGGGGCACATTTTTGTACCGGCCCTGAATATAATGTGCAGACTTGGTTAGTATTTTGCTGCTTTATAATCATTATTCTTTTGTTTGTATTTCTTTCTTTGTGTATCTATCTATCTATCTATCTATCCATATGTGTGTCCAGTGGCGTACATACCAGGGTCGCAGGGGTCGTGGCTGCGACCGGGCCTGGCCCACAAGGGGGCCCGGCCGCCCCTGCGACCCGGTATGTACTCACAGGGCCAGCCTCTTCTCCTGGGGGGCCCAGGAGGCGGCCACCTCAGGGCCCCCCCGAGGCTGGCCCTGCTGACCCCGGCGGGCAGGCTGGCTGTCTGGGTGGCCGGTGCGCGAGGGAGCACTCTCCCCTGAGTGCTCCCTCGCACACCGCACTGATACCGGAGCCGGAAGATGACGTCATCTTCCGGCGCCGGCATCCCTATGCAGCGCGCGAGGTAGCTGAAGAGGAAGCACTCAGGGGAGAGTGCTCCCTCGTGCGCCGGCCACCCAGACAGCCAGCCCGCCCGCCCAGCAGCACCACTGGACCCCAGGGAATCCCCTCAGCTCTCCAAAAGGTAAGGAGGCTGGGGGGATTAAATTTTAAAAAAAATGTGTGTTTTGTGTGTTAGTGTGTGTTTGTGTGTGTGTGTGTTAGTGTGTGTGTTTGTGTGTGTGTGTTAGTGTGTGTGTTTGTGTGTGTTTGTGTGTGTTAGTGTGTGTGTGTGTGTTTGTGTGTTACTGTGTTTGTGTTAGTGTGTGTGTGTTAGTGTGTGTGTGTCTGCTAGTGAGTGTGTTACTGTGTGTGTCTGTTACTGAGTGTGTTTGATGTCTGTTAGTGAGTGTGTGTTTGTCAGTGAAAGTGTATGTTTTGTAAGTGAGTGTGTATGTATGTCTGTCGCTGAGTGTATCTCTGTCAGTAAATGTGTGTGTCTGTTAGCTAGTGTGTATGCGTCTGTTCGTGAGAGTGTGTGTGTCTTCAGCATTTACCTTTCTCCAGCGTCGGACTCCCTTGGCGCTGGGGATCCCTCCGCCTCTTTTAGCTCTGAATGCACATGCGCGGCAAGAGGCGCACGCGCATTTAAACCGCCCATAGGAAAGCATTACTCAATGCTTTCCTATGGACTTTCAGTGTCTTCTCACTGTGATTTTCACAGTGAGAATCGCGGAAGCTCCTCTAGCAGCTGTCAATGAGACAGCCACTAGAGGCTTGATTAACCCTCAGTAAAACAAAGCAGTTTCTCTGAATCTGCTATGTTTTCAGCTGCAGGGTTAAAACTAGAGGGACCTGGCACCCAGACCACTTCATTGAGCTGATGTGATCTGGGTGTCTGTAGTGGTCCTTTAAGTGTGTGTGGATACCGCGGTCGCGGGGTCGCAGCCCTGCAACCCCTGCGACCAGGTGCCCACCGCCAAGAGTAAGCGCGGGGGGGGGGGCCCACGGATCAATTTTAGCACCGGGGCCTCATGGGTCATGTGTACGCCACTGTGTGTGTCTATATGTCTTTCTACTTGTCTGTCTGTGTATTCTCTTCTATGATGATAAACAGGAAAAGAGAAGGTCGAGTAGTGGACAACTTGGGAAAAGCTTTGGAGTATGGGTAAAAGCCAGATCAATTAAAAAGTGCCAGATCTTGCTGGATCAATACGTTTTGGGTTTTTTATTGGTGGGCAAATCCCTTAGTATCTTAGTATTTTTTTATTAAACACATTGAGATACTTTTGGATCCAAAAGTATTACCCAGATCATACCGGATCTGTGCATTTTGCATTGGAAAAGTGCCTGATTCTGTTGGAGTGATACATTTATTTAGGGAATCACTTAGTTTCTGCAGCTTTCATAAAAATGCAAAGGGATACTTCTAGTTTCAAAATAGTTCTTACTTGATCCTTCTAGATCCATCAAATTTAGGGGGAAATTGCTCTGGATCTTTACATATTTCATAAAAACACAATGGGATCCTTCTTGTGATCTGGCAATTTTTCTGGGAAAAAAAAAGCACCAGGAGCAGAAGAAGACCATCCCGAAAAGCATGGCAGCACGCAAGAGGGGCAGATTCACCTTTGCCTGCCACCGAACTCCCAACTGCAATCTCCCCATCATGGTGACAGTGCCGCTTTATATGTTCAATTTTTTTTTCTGTAAGCTACTATAATAATATTTCTTATTATATTATATATATATGTATACATCCACATTGAACATATAAAGCGGCACTGTCACCATGATGTCAAAAGTAAAGACAAATAAGTCAATGGGACCTGATGGAATACACCCAAAGCTATTAAAAGAGCTTAGTGGTGTACTAGCAAAACCATTAACAGATTTATTTAACCAATCATTGTTAACAGGAGTAGTCCCAGAAGATTGGAAGTTAGCGAATGTTGTGCCCATTTACAAGAAAGGTAATAGGGAGGAGTCGGGCAACTATAGGCCAGTAAGCCTTACTTCAGTAGTGGGGAAAGTGATGGAAACCATGTTAAAGGATAGGATTGATGAACATCTAAAAACACATGGATTTCAAGATCAGAGACAACATGGGTTTACTTCAGGGAGATCATGCCAAACTAATCTTATTGATTTTTTTGATTGGGTAACTAAAATTATAGATCAGGGTGGTGCAGTAGACATTGCTTACCTAGATTTCAGTAAGGCTTTTGACACTGTTGCACATAGAAGGCTTATCAATAAACTGCAATCTTTAAGTTTGGATTCAAATATTGTTGAATGGGTAAGGCAGTGGCTGAGTGACAGGCAACAGAGGGTTGTAGTTAATGGAATATATTTGAAGCTTGGACTTGTCACCAGTGGGGTACCTCAGGGATCTGTACTTGGACCCATTCTCTTTAATATTTTTATTAGTGATATTGCAGAAGGTCTTGATGGTAAGGTATGTCTTTTTGCTGATGATACTAAGATATGTAACAGGGTTGATGTTCCAGGAGGGATAAGACAAATGACAAATGATTTAGGTAAACTAGAAAAATGGTCAGAATTGTGGCAACTGACATTTAATGTGGATAAGTGCAAGATAATGCATCTTGGACGTAAAAACCCAAGGGCAGAGTACAGAATATTTGATAGAGTCCTAACCTCAACATATGAGGAAAGGGATTTAGGGGTGATTATTTCTGATGACTTAAAGGTAGGCAGACAATGTAATAGAGCAGCAGGAAATGCTAGCAGAATGCTTGGTTGTATAGGGAGAGGTATTAGCAGTAGAAAGAGGGAAGTGCTCATGCCATTGTACAGAACACTGGTGAGACCTCACTTGGAGTATTGTACACAGTACTGGAGACCGTATCTTCAGAAGGATATTGATACCTTAGAGAGGGTTCAGAGAAGGGCTACTAAACTGGTTCATGGATTGCGGGATAAAACTTACCAGGAAAGGTTAAAGGATCTTAACATGTATAGCTTGGAGGAAAGACGAGACAGGGGGGATATGATAGAAACATTTAAATATATAAAGGGAATCAACACAGTAAAGGAGGAGACTATATTTAAAAGAAGAAAAACTACCACAACAAGAGGACATAATCTTAAATTAGAGGGACAAAGGTTTAAAAATAATATCAGGAAGTATTACTTTACTGAGAGGGTAGTGGATGCATGGAATAGCCTTCCTGCTGAAGTGGTAGAATTTAACACAGTAAAGGAGTTTAAGCATGCGTGGGATAGGCATAAGGCTATCCTAACTATAAAATAAGGCTAGGGACTAATGAAAGTATTTAGAAAATTGGGCAGACTAGATGGGCCGAATGGTTCTTATCTGCCGTCACATTCTATGTTTCTATGTTTCTATCAAAATATTCTGTACAAGAATATAAAACAAACTGAAAATGATTTGTGGCAAACAAGGTTGACTAGCAGAAAAAAATTATGTGAAAAAGGCTCTATTCAAATTTAAAATCTACAGAATCGTGCTGTACCCCTATATACAAAATACAGCTCTCTAGTCCTGTAGTGAAACACTATATTTCCCATGATGTCATTAGGCCTCTTAGCATCATTCAGGGTACTATAAGGTGTACGGGGAAACCCAGAATCTAAAAATAATGTAACTATGTGCCAAGCAAACTCCTTTACTTTGAATTCTGTATTCTCTTTCTGTCTTCCTTTGGTGCCTATGTGCGCGGGCTTAAATGTTTGGAAAAAAATATTTGAGTTTGAAATTGAACTTCTGAAATGCTGTGAGACAGCAGAGAGTGTTTCTATGATGGAACACCTGGGATTCTCTGCTGAGAGACACTGGTATATTCCAGACAGCACTATAAAAGGTAGCGAATGAGACGTAGCGCAAGCTCTTACTCCTGTGACGCAGGAGAAAACCCTTTTATCTTTTCAGTGTTTAGTGCTCCATAATTAGATTGGTAACAGTTTAAAATAATAAAACTGGTGGATGCGCTAGAATTCGCTGGCACATGATCCACTGTACATATTTCAAACCGTTACTCTTGGCTTGCTGCCTAGGGAGAGGAATCAGTGGGGGGAGTTTGCTGGACTTCTTTAAAATAAGGTTTATCTCCCAGGGAGATGAGGAATGTTTTTTCATCTGTTCTTGAACTTAGAAGTTCTGTAAGGTCTAATAGCATTAAGTTGACTTCATGGCATAGTTGTAAAAAAATAAAAATAATAATAATAATTAGAAAGAGAAAGTTTTAACATTTAATATTCTCTCTTAATGAGAGTCCATTTTCTAAAGCAATATCAATAAGTCATTATGTGTGATATACACATTTTACTACAATAACTGCAAGTTAAAAATAATAGTACACACAATACAGAGATATATAGCAAGATGAGGAATATGGTATATTTGGAGTAATCACCATGGCAACTAATGATATATTTAAAGGAACACTCTAAGCACCATAAACACTACAGCCTGCTGTAGTGGTCATGGTACCAGATGTGCCCTGACTCTTCGACGGTAAGTAGCCAAACCATATGAGAACAGTTAGACAACTTACCTGGGGTTCGCCATGTGCCAGTCACAGCTTCCCCTTCTCCTTCACACCTTCAGAGCAGAACTGGCTCTTTGGCTGTGAGCAAAGCTCTCAGAAATTGACTGCAGCCTCGTACCTACATGATTAGTTCAGTGCAGGAGCTTCTGTCTGGAGGGAAGGTGGCAGCGGGCATCCCGCAAACACCTGGCAAGTTGTCAATCCATTCTCAAACATTTTGGCTACTTTGCCTGGTAGGGAGGCAGGGCGCAACTAGCATCAGAACTATTGCAGTGAGCTGTAATAGTTAGACTTGTGTACAGCGAGAAATATTGCTTTGGCTGAAGCATTTTGCCAATAATAGAAACGTTTTCAGGACGCCTAAATTTCAAACATATGTCAGTTCAGCTCAGCAGAATTTCAGTAGTGATAATATGATTTCGAAAATGAATCAGATGAACCTAAAGGGTGTGAAAATGGGCCTGTCTATGTAATATGCACATATTTTACAGTGACTGAAGCAATTCCCTGCCATTGGGTCACAGATCAAGTGAGAAGAAGTAACAACACGAAGGAAATCCAGGAGAAGTAAAAAAAAATCTGTTATATATATATATATATTTATATACAGTGGGTCCTCGGTTTACGAATTTAATGCTTTCTCCGGGACGTTTCTTATTGCGAAAAATTTGTAAACCGAAACACGGTTTCCCATAGGAATGCATTGAAAACCAATTAATCCGTTCTGGAGGTCAGAAAAAAGTCAAAATGAGCTGGCATGGAAACCAACCCACAATGCACAACAAAGCTCCCTACCTTTCCACAGCTTGAGAAATGCACCAAAAAGTCCCAAAACAACTGCAAACAATTTCCAGATTGGCTCCAGAACTCGATGCAAAAGCCGCTCCAACAACTGCACACTTGACGCCACGTGCTACCCACAGGCACCAACATGCAGGGGGCGGTGCTATAAACCTCCCAGGAGCAATGCATCCCGGGGAAACTTGCTTTGTATTGCGAAAAAAAATTGTAAACCGAGGCATTATTTTCTATGGATTTTCATTTGTAAACCGAAAATTATGTTAACTGAGGAGTATGTAAACCAAGGTCCCACTGTATATATATAGCCATTGATTGCAGCCTCTTTCCTACATGTGGAAGGGGTTTGCAATCACTATTTTCTCCACCATAACTTACTTGAGATATATTTATATATATGTATATATACACACCAAGAAAGTTATGGTGTGGAAAATAGTGATTGAAAACCCCTTCCAGCTGAAGTCAATGGGTAGTCAATACAATGTTAAACACAGATCTGCACACCAGTCAATCCATACGACTTTCTTTTCCCACAGAAATCTCAAAGAATCACCTTTTTGCCTCATCATTCCATTTTAAATATGGATTCCTTGGAGTTTGTGTTGGCTGTATACAACAGCTTTGAAACACAACTCAGGAAGAGGAGCAAAGCCAGTGAACCACTCCTGGACAGCTGTTTTGTTGTTATTGCAACTCTTCACATCAGGTTACTGGCTTGTATATGGAGGCTTGGCGTTATTTGCGCAGCACAAACCAAGAAAGTTATGGTGGGGGAAGAAGTGATTGAAAACCTCCTCCACAGCTGGTCATAACTTGGCGTTTCCACCACAGATTTGGGATCAGGGAGCTATTTTGACAAATGAGGCTCTCAAGGATGGGCTATCCAGGGATGCCATGTGTGTGTATAAATGTATAAACCTGTTTTTTGGGGAATATTTGTGCCAATGCGGATGAGAGATAATTGAATTAGCAGTGTATGTTGCAATCCTTCCCCAGACACAGAGGCGCCTGGGCGGTATTCCCTATTGTTCTGCTGGTGACCCCATGCTGGGAGTCTGTGTATATAAACCTGTACTTTCCTCAATAGAGTGTTTGTTATTTTCACCTTTCATCAAGTCTTGGCTGATGTTTGAGGGGTTATAGTCACTATCAGCTTTGCGGGATCATGGAGAGGTTCTTAGCGGAGGAACTCAGGCAGAGCTCCACGACACATCTGTGAATAACATAAAACAAGATTCAGCGACTGTCCCTTAGACATCAATCATCTTTTTTTTTTTGGCACCACCGTTGGAATTCAAGATCACAAATTTAAAAAAAAAAACACGTTTGGCCATTGCTAGGGATTGTTTGGTTCAAATTCATATATTTGATTTCAACATGAAGGGAGAAGGTTAATATTAAGCATCACTTAAAGAAATAGCCAGCTACTCCCAATATAAAATTCTTCAGACTTGCCTCTGTCATCCTCAGCCTTTGGCGTGTTGGGAGCAATCTGATATTATGGTCAGGCCCAGATTTTTTATAAGTCATGTGAGGAATTCACAATGTGGGCCACTTTTTAACTGTGTCTTTAAAGGTTGGTACAGTTTAGCTGCGCCCGTATCCCACCCAGTTCTGACCTTACTCCAATACTTTCATTCTATTTTATGTCTCATCTAAACATTAGCTGTTATCCTGCAGTGTTTATGTTTATTCATAAAGGGTGTAAGTAATGTCTCTTTGAGGGAATAAGAAATCCTTGTTAAGGTCTATGAATGACCTGTAGAAGTCTGTCTCACAGTCACTAGACTATTAGTAGAATATACTGCATGGGTACATGACTCACCAAGCAATGAGCATACACAGTGATAATTAGATTTGTGCATTTGGTTTCAAATGAATAATGATTCATACAAATTCCACAACTCTAAATCATCATACAAAACATACATAAAAATGTTGTGATTCGGAGTTTCATCCACGGTGTAAAAAAAAAGATGATTGCTGATTAGGGGGCAGCCATTAAATGTTGATTTTATTCACAGTGTAAGTGAGAAGTGACCAACAGAGGAAAAAAAGTAAGCGTAGTAATAAAATATATATATGTATAAATATAGATTATTATTTTTTTTGCTGTTCCTCATATTTCCCTTCTATTGGTTACTACATCTCACTCGATCTGTGAACCAAATAACATGCAAATGTGCCTATTAATGTACTGCAAAATATATACATAATTAATATTACGGTATGTATGCTTTGCAGTACACTAATAGGTTCCTTTTGTATGCTGTTTTCGGGACTTAGCAAGGTGTCTGGGTATGCTCTGTATATTTATCAAAAATGTATTGCTTCTTTTTTAACTCATTCTTATTTTTTCTTTGTGTGTTCCCAATGTTTAAAACATTCTTTGAATTGTAGTATGTAACTCACTTCACTCTCAGTCATTCAGATGTTCAGTGAGTCTGTGTCTGTATTTATATTGTGCTGTACACACTAGTGGATACTTGAGTCCCATCTGTGTCAGAGAAAGGACCAGTTGGCAGGAACCTGTTAAAAAGTTTTGAAACTTGAGATACACAATATACAAGAATGTAGTGAAGGCAAGGCAATGGGTTGCGTATCGGGTAGAAATTTTAAGGGGCATTTTTTTGTTTCTATGTCATAAATAGACATTGGGAAATAGCCATCCTTTTTCTGAAGGGTCTGACCAACTGAAAGTGCTTAAATAACAGTACCAAACAGCTAAAGGATGATATATATATGGTATGTTGAATATAATTTACAGATGGTCATAAATTACACTGCTGACATTTTGACCTCCTTGTTATTCATCACGCAAAGACACATTATTCAGTGTTGGAATCTCTGCTTTGACTTCTATCACCAGTCACAAAATCACCCAAAAATCTAAAATAATATATTCTTAGTCTTACAACTTCAGCTTTGTTTGTGTTTTTTTATAAAAACATAAGTAATCGTTTTTACAGACGTGCAGTAATCAATAATGTCTATTTAGAGTAGCAGAACAGGGAAAAGTTTAACAAAGTCCAAAAGGTCACAATAACTTCAAGGGGTGGAGGGGTCAGTAAGCAAATATAGATTGGGAAAGACTGGTTCTACATAACATATGATTTTATTAATGACACGGAGGCTCCTATTATTTTATTTATTTATAAAATATTTTACCAGGAAAGATACGTTGAGATTTCTCTCATTTTCAAGTATGTCCACAAAACATTGCATTGATACAATAGGGTATAATAAAATACAAAACCAATATTAATACACAATATATACAAAATTTAACATAGAACAGGTAAGAAATATATAATCAATCATAACACGTGCATTCTGTTTTGAAGTATGTAAAGAGGGGTCTCTTAAAGGACTTTAGGCCTGGGGAAGATTTGAAAGTGTGCGGGAGGTCGTTCCATAATTGCGGTGCTCTGTAGGAAAAGGACGATCGGGCTGCTTTCTTTTTGTATTGAGGTAGACTAAATAAAGTGCTGGTACTGGATCGGAGGTTATAGGAGTTGGGAACAGCGGGGGGAGAGCATTCTGCTCAGGTAGGGTGGGACCTTCCCAGAAAAGCTCTTAAACACAAGGCTGGAAAGATGAAGGGTGTGTCTGGATTCTAGCGACAACCAGTTTAGTTCTTTTAGCATGTCACAATGGTGGGTCCTGTAATTACATTGTAGCACATTATACAATGTACTGAGTTTATTAAGGTGGGTTTGCGGTGCAGGTGCATATACTTCATCCCCAAAATCAATGATTGGCATCAGCATTTGCTGTACAATCTTTTCCTTTACTGTAGGGCTTAGGCAGGATTTGTTTCTGTACAGGGCACCTAGTTTAGATGCAAGTTTTTCTATGTGGAGGCCAAAGAACCGGGCCCTGCTGCTAAAGGTATGCTCTTTGGGGACTCATTCGTGAAGGATCTTGGGTCATTTGTCAGAACTTTCATTGCCTTGGAAGAGGCCCAGTCAAACCTGAAACGGGTCTTCGGACCTAAGGTTTTCTCTGGGGTCAGGAGATATAGGAGCTGTCTGTCCGGCCATGGAGCTAGAGGTCCCTCGTGGACCCACAAACGTTTCTTCACTACACCTCGATGCCAGAGTTCAAGCCAGTGCCTTTCTTTCCGTCCCAAGGACAACTGTGGCAGAGTCGTGGAGGTCGAGGACAACCCTCCCCCAGATGTCCTTACAGTGAGTACTCTAACTTCCGTTTTTCCCTATTAAGCGTGGGGGGCAGACTAGCATGGGGCATGATCACCACAGATGCTTGGGTGTTGCGTACTGCCAGGGGATTTCGCCTCGATCTGGTATCTCCCCCTTTTCAGGCTCAAAGCCCCTGAGAACTGGCCCTGCCGGACAGCCAAGCCAACCTTATCTTTGCAGAGATTTCAGAACTTCGCTCAAAACAGGCAATCCAGGAAGTCCCGTACGACAGCCTGGGATTAACAAGCAATTTGTTCCTTGTGGCCACAAATGGCAGAGGGGTTTGGCCGGTTATAAACCTCCGACACCTCAACGCCTTTCCCTGCTATCAGCATTTAAAAATGGAAGGGATTCACATACTCAGGGACCTTCTATGTCCAGGAGATTGGATGGTCAAATTGGACCTCAAGGACGCTTACCTGACTGTGCCCATGGCAGGGGAACACTGGGACCTGTTGCATTTCACGTGATGTGGGTGACGATGGAAGTTTACCTGTCTACCCTTCAGACTGTCCTTTGCCCCCTGGTGCTTTACAAAAATCATGAAGCCGGTGGTAGCGTTCCTCAGGGCTCAAGGCGTTCGGATGATAATCTACCTGGATGACACCCTGATCATGTCCTCTTCATCCTTTCAACTCCTGTGTCATTTACAGTGGACAGTACGTCTGCTAAGGATTTGGGGTTCTTCATAAATTCTGAGAAATCAATGATGAAGAAGATAAAATTTCTGGGATTTGAGGTCAACTCGGTCTCCCAGTTTCTGTTCCTCCCGGAGGAGAAGTTGAAGGCCATCAAAAAGGAGATCAGACGCACGCTCCTGGTTTCTTCCCTCTCCATCCAACAATTGGCGCGAGTGATTGGATTGCTGGCCTCATCAATCCAGGCTATCTTCCCGGGACCCTTGCACTATCGTGCCCTGCAACGGCTGAAAGGCTCTCACCTCAGATTGGGTCGTTCATATGAATCCAAGCTGAGTCTGGACATGGAATCACGAGAGGAACTAGAATGGTAGCTGGGCCACATCGATGCGTGGAATGGTCGAGCATTATTCGCCAACGCTCCAGATATAATAATCAAATCAGATGCCAGCTTGCATGTCTGGGGCGCACGTTGCGGGAACGTCTCCACAGGTGGCAGATGGTCCAAGGACGAATCCGGGCTTCACATCAATTGTCTGGAACTGCTGGTGCGATTCGGGGGACTGGCACCTGCACAGGTCGACCTTCCAGCGGATGGATCGATTGTGGGGACCACTGGATGTGGATCTTTTCGCGTCCAGACTGAACTCCCCATTGCCCCGATACTTCAGTTGGTGACCGGACCAATTGCTCCAATACTTTAGTTGGCGACCCAACCCAGCTGCACTGGGAGTGGATGCCTTCCTACAGACGTGGCCACCTGCTCGTCACTATGCCTTCCCTCCGTTCAATCTGATTTCTCGGACGTTGTTGTAACTGTGCAGGCAAGACTCGCTGGTGATAGTGGTTCCACTGTGGCAAGCTCAACCATGGTTCCCTCAACTTCTGGAGATGTCGTTAGATTTCCCACGACTAGTAATGATGAGGTGGGACTTACTCCTGGATCCAGATGGGAACTTGCACGGATTGATAGACCAGGGCTTACTTCAACTCACTGAGTGACTGATTTCCAGAGTCCCTGGTCAATCGCAGATGTTCCACAGGTAACTGCAAAACTCTTGGACAGCGCCTGGGCATCTAGGACTAGATCCGCCTATCACTCCACATGGCGCATGTGGGCTAGCTGGTGTGTAGAAACGTCGTTTGATCCAGTTTCTGCCTCTCTGAATGCGATACTGCAATTTTTGATGTCACTTTTCGAATCGGAAAAAGGCCTAACGTACGGTTAATGTCTATTGGTCAACTATCTCAGCGGGACATCGTGGTCTGGATGGTTCCCCGATCGGACAACATCCTTTCGTTTGTAGGTTATTGAAAGGTATCCGTTTCTCTTGACCCCCGAGAGCCAGATACTCATCGTTCTGGGATGTCAATGTGGTGTTGCAATTCTTGGGTTCAAGGCTACCAATTGACGAGTTGTCCCTGAAGCACCTGTCTTGGAAACTGATCATGCTTCTCTGTTTGCTCACCTGTAAGAGGATATCGGACGTTAGGGCTTTGGACTGGAACGCAATATCTTTTGCCCCAGATGGAGTATCGTTTAACATTTCTTGGAGGACTAAGTCAGCTACGAAATCAGTCTCCTACCTGATATACTCTGTTCGACCTACCCTGTGCCCGGTGGCTTGTCTTCAAGTTTATCTGGATCGTACTCTGATGTTACGTACACCCAAATTGTGTCAACTGTTTGTTTCGTTTCGGGCCCCCTTCCTTCCAGTCACAATGCCCACGTTAACTCGTTGGGTCAAATATCTTCTATCCTTGGCGGCGGTTGATACCTCCATATTCTCGGCTCATTCTGTGAGGGGGCCAATGGTGTCCAAAGCTTCTAGGACTGGCTGTCATTTGGACGATATATTGAAAATGGCGGATTGGTCTCCCGAATTGACCTTCCGAGATTTTTTATTTCTGTCCGATTGACCATTTTTCTTCTCAGGTTGTGACTCAGCTTTGAACTAGCATAATAGGAGCCTCTGTGTCATTAATAAAATTCCAAGATTGTACTATTTACATGAGGTAAAGTCATGATTTTATTATTGACACGGAAGCGAGTATTATTCCCGCCCAGCCGCCCAGTGGGTTTGGGAACTTATATAGTTGGTTAGGGTTGGTTGTTTGGTTTATATTATGGGATATCACCATGTTTTATCTATATATAACAATGTGATTTTTCAGATCTGCATAGGCAATGGTATTCCTATTGAATTTACTATAGAGCCGGAGTTTGGATTTTACTATATATTTCTATCTTTTTACAGTCTGATATTCGTTTTGGGGACGGTTTTTCTTTATTGATGACTGTTTCCTGATGTTGACGGTTTCGAGTTATCTGGTCTTCGGTCTTGAAGGCAAAGAAGAGGAAGCTGGAGGCTAGTTCAAGGCACTCTATAGACTGTTCCTGTATCCTGATTGGCTGCCCTGTTGCTAGGCAGAGTTGGTTGTGTTTGATTTTTTTCTTAATATTCTCTTATGTTACTTTTTGCTGAGGTGGATTATGTTAAAGAAAGAGAAATCATAATACTCGCCTCTGTGTCATTAATAAAATCATGACTTTACATCATGTAATAGTAAAATCTTGGAATTGTTGCATACCAGAGTATATGGTTTTAATATAGGTCTGCTTATTTTTAATGTTTCAGGATAATGGAATATTCTTTCATCATAATTACAGACAAAGGCAGGAATTAACACCACTCACAATAAAACTGATTAATACAACTTTTGTTTGTGACAATTGGCTCAATGTCCCCAACCACCAAACCACCATTACAAAATCATTGCAATCACATGTCTAGATCCTATCCATTTGTATCTGTCATGCTTTTGCTCATTTGTCATAATGTAATAACTTTGTATGGAATGTGGAAGATAAATACAAACCAGTGTTGAGCAACTCTTTCTTGTTTGTTAGAATTCTCTGATTATAGTGATTGAGATCTCTTGAAGCATTCGGCTGTTACAAGATATGGAGCAGAGGTCGATTTTAATTTATATACGGTCATAGAAAGTCCAGAAACAAAGAAAATTACCAAATGAGACACTTAGTCTGGATGGTTACAAGGATTAGGCTAAAAACATATTAATTAATCTTTATTAAGAGACAAATGAGACTAAAATGCACCATAAATAAGAAAGAAAGAAATTAACTGTATCTAAACAACCTTCAGGTTTAATAATGAGTTATATTAAGGAATTGTATTAAAGGGATCCTATAGTGCCAGGAAAACAAAGCCGTTTTCCTGGCACTATAGGGTTAATAGGTCCCCCTCCCTCCTGGCCCCCCCTCCCGCAGGGCTGAAAAGATTAAAACTCCTTCAGCCACTTACCTGAACCCAGCGACGATGTCCCTCGGCACTGGGTTAGGCTCCGTCCACGCTCCTGACGGCGGGGGAGTCCTGATGCGCATGCACGGCAATGGCCAGGTGCTTTAGGCTTCCCCACAGGAAAGTATTATTCAATGTTTTTCTATGGGGAAAATCTGACGCTGCAGGTCCGTGAGGACGCCCAGCGTCAGATAACGGATCAAAAGACTGTTTAGATTCTGGCAGCGCCCCCAGTGGCTATCTGTTAGACAGCCACAGAGGGCAGACCTAAACCTACAATATAAACATTGCAGTTCTCTGCAAAAGCGTCACAGCACCCAGACTACTTCAATTAGCTGAAGTGGTCTGGGTGCCTACTGTGTCCCTTTAATGTTTGATCCTCTGACCAATTGTTTAGTTAAAATATCTCTGAAACTTGGCGTGTCAAGACGTTTGGCGTACAGTTATTATTTTTTATTATTATTATTTGTTTATTTGGGGTGCTTACTGGACTTATTTGTTGCTTAACAAATATAAATTAACACTTTTGTGGACTTATCCTTGCAATTGTCTTTGTTTTTGTGCTTGGTATTAGATCATTGTTTTTTACCCTCAATATTGTCAAAATATACATTTTATTGAAAGTGATGACTTGCCACGAGGGGGCCTGGTTTAAGTAGAATTCTTAGCCGTCACCCCCAGGAAACTAACCCATAGGCTCTCTAATCTGTCACTCTGGGCAGCCTGTCACTCAAAGCTGTTGTTGACCAAAAACCCATCACTTAACTAAATTCCCCCCCCCCCCCAATCTGGGCCCATTAATGGAGTCTTACTGTTTAATACTAAAAAATGAAGGGCTGAACTTTCTGTTGGATTCCACAGTGATTGCTCCTTACTTGCCCCAAAATAGCACCCGTTTTTGCCTTGATAAATATCCCATAATATTCCTTTCTCTACAGCTACTACCACTCATACTTGATATTAATGATGTAAACGTGGCCTAGTGGTGCATTTCCCATGTTATTTAGATAGATATATAGCATATTGGAATATTATTAGCTTATATTTATATTTCCATTTTCTTGATTTTCTCCTGCCTTTTTTTTTCCAATCCGGTAATATTGCTGGTTCTGGACAATGCAGCAGTTTCAGACACTGGTATCACTTGGCAGTGGGGTTATGGAAAGTGGAGAAGACAAGCTAGCGACAGGTATATATCCTAACTTATTCACAGATTTTCTTTTAAACAGAGACTTTATCCAAAGATTGATTATGATGAGGTGTTGCAACATTTGTAGCAGACACAGCTTGTTTTTCCTCCCAGCTGCTACTTAGATGTAATAGCTTTTCCTTGTAAGATTGCATGGAATTTCCAGACATGTTGTCACCGTATACACCTTCATCTTTATTGCTTATGTTCTCTGTGTCAGCATCATCACAGTCATGTTCTACAAGAGAAAACCAAAATAGTTTTGTTTTTTTAATTCTGTATATTGATCATTAGATATATAGACAGATACATACAGATTGGTAGTCATTAGGAATGTTTGTTGTATTCAAAAAATGCTCCCACATGACATGTCAGCTGTAAATGTGAACAAGAGACGCTCCAGTAATGGCTCGATTTGTGAGAGGCCTCATGATTTTATGAACCGTCTAGAATCCTCAGCAAATGGTTTGTCCCAGTACTTGGCAAAGTACAAATGGTTTAATGTAAACCAGTTCAGGTGCACTTCTTGTATACTTCTTGTATGCAATTGAATGCTTGATTTTTTTATTATTATATATTGTACACTGGACTGTTTATTTCCTGTTTCTCTTTTGCTTGTTGTATTTTATAGCCCCTTAAAGGACCACTCTAGGCACCCAGACCACTTCAGCTTAATGAAGTGGTCTGGGTGCCTGGTCCAGCTAGGGTTAACCCATTTTTTCATAAACATAGCAGTTTCAGAGAAACTGCTATGTTTATGAATGGGTTAAGCCTTCCCCTATTTCCTCTAGTGGCTGTCTCAAGAGGTGATTTTCACAGTGAGAGCATTATGAATGCTTTCCTATGTGACCGGCTGAATGCGCGCGCAGCTTTTGCCGTGCGTGCGCATTCAGCCGACGGGGAGGAGAGAAGGAGGATCGGAGGAGGAGAGCTCCCCGCCCAGCACTGGAAAAAGGTAAGTTTTTACCCCTTTCCCCCTTCCAGAGCCGGGCGGGAGGGGGACCCTGAGGGTGGGGGCACCCTCAGGGCACTATAGTGCCAGGAAAACGAGTATGTTTTCCTGGCACTATTGTGGTCCTTTAAGGACACAACGTCTGGAATAAAAAGGAATGATGACGGTATATTTCCGTCATGTGTCCTTAAGCTAAACTAAACTTTCACAGAGATTATTTAGATTCATCCTATCCTAGATATAAAGTTGCACTGTCACTTATCTTGAATTTACACAACTGAAAAAAAACATTGAAAATAACCTATAACTTGTGTTAACCTTTTTTTTTCATGAGATCCTCTGTATTCCTTCAAATTTAAATGAAAGATTTAGCAAATGTTATCACAATCCAGTTCAGACAAGGTAAAGCCAGAGCAAACATTGCTAATGAAGAGGAGAAGTAGAAACATTGTTTAATCTCTCATCTTCTCTGTGTGCTTTATCTGTGCTAACTTCCAGGTGAAGGGGACAGAACTTCATCAGTGATTGACAGGGAGCTAAGATGGAGGCACACAGTTGCAGGATAAAGAGGTGTGGATTTATATATTTAACTTAATTTACCCACCTCACAAATACATATATCTTAAATATAGGGATAAGTTAACATAATAATAAAAATCCAGAAGAAGTGACAGTTGCCCTTTAAGGTCCTGTTAACCTTATTGTGGGCATTTATTTATGCTTACATGCAGGGCCGGATTAAGAGCACAGTGGGCCTTGTGCTGACAATTAAGATGGGCCTAATTACGGAACCTTATCGACCAAAAACAATTTCTCTCTACTTTATGCTTTCATCTTTCAAGTATATCCATAACCCCTAACAGCAGTGTCCAGTGAAGCAAGAAGTCAATGGGCGGGGTAAAAGGGTGTGCCACTGGCGTGAATCACATGACAAGACCTGCCAAAAAAGGGGGCATGTTTGTCCAAAGAATTGGAAGGTCAGCTTGGCATAACTGCATGTCAGGCTGCCTGCCAATCCTGCAGGCTGTTCAACTAAAGGCATACTATGCAGGCAGCACCTTGAGCTTGACATAAATGCATCTAATAATGTGCTCACTCCATGCTTTCTAAGGACTCTCCCCTAGCACTCGCTGGTCCACTTGTCTCCTTACCTTCTTACTAGCAGGCAGACACATGGAGACACTAGGCACACTGAGAGACATGGGACACAGACACTGGGAGACTTGGGGACACTGAGACACTAGGGACACTGGCTGGGGGACATGGTAGCATAGTGTCTTCGTGTCCCAATGTCTCCCAATGTCCCTATGTCTCACAGCATCCCCATGTGTCCCAGTGTCCCCTAGTGTCTCAGTGTCCCCAAGTTTACCAGTGTCCCCAAGTGTCTCAGTGTACCCAGGTCTCCCAGTGTCTGTGTCCCCATGTGTCCTAGTGTCCCCTAGTGTCTGTGTCCCCATGTGTCCCCTAGTGTCTCAGTGTCCCCTAGTGTCCCAGTGTACCCATGTTTTCCAGTGTCCCCAAGTGTCTGTGTTCCCAGGTCTCCCAATGTCTGTCTTAGTGTCTCTGTGTCCCCTAGTGTCTCAGTGTCCCCATGTGTACCTGCTGCCTTTCCCCCCATCCCTTACTTACCTGAGCTGTAGAGCTGCTGTCTGGACTCTCTGTGCTGTGTTGCTGCTCCCCCACGGATCAGTGAGTAGTAGAGAGTAGTAGTATTTTTGTATTTAGCAGATTGTCCCCTATTCTATTTGTATATATCTATTGAAGACAAGAGGAAGTCTTCGGGGATCCATCT
The DNA here is from genome assembly GCA_933207985.1 of Pelobates cultripes. NCBI lineage: Eukaryota > Metazoa > Chordata > Amphibia > Anura > Pelobatidae > Pelobates > Pelobates cultripes. The sequence goes on from OW240912.1 coordinate 354,364,611, forward strand.
GGATACTTCACCTTAACACAAGGGAAGTCCCGATTTGCTTCAAATTATATATATTTTTTCACTGGGGTTGTGTTCACAAATATTGTTGTTTTCTTTGTTAGTAGTAGAGAGAGGCAGGGATATTCTGTAACTGCCTATCCCTGCCTCTCTCCACACAGTGACCCCTACTGGCCGGTGCTGGTATTGCAGAGTAATTTCCATTTATTCAGAGAAAATTACCTGCATTTGTATTGCCGGTATTACTGCAATACCGGCATGGCCAGGCAGCCTCAAATACCGGCTGTGCCAGTAAAATACCAGTCAGGTGGCAAACCTAAGAGTGGTGTGTAAAAAAAAAAAAAATATATATATATATATATATTTTTTATTTTTTATTTTTTTAAATGGGCCTATTCCATGGGCCTGGGCCTGGGCCTGGAGCTGCAGCTCCATCAGCCCCTATGTTAATCCGGCCCTGCTTACATGTAGTTGGCTGGTATATCCCCTAACATGCGATCTCTAAAGTGTTCTCTCTGATGTTCTCCACGGACTCCCAAGATCCATGTTGTTGTTTTGTTTCTATTTTTCTTTTTTTTCTTTTTTTTTTTGCTAGCAAGTAGCATATGTCATAACATTGGTTTGTTCTAAACTTCATCTCCCAGAATAAAGTAAAAACACATACACTCACGTATACACAATTTCCACTTATTCTGACATGGTGATCTAGACCAACAAACAGTATCTGCTAAAAGGAATTCTGTCTAGTCTTACTCAGCGGAATACAGCAGCTGATTCACTGCTGGTGCGACAAACATGATTTGGATTTAAGTAAAAAGATTTGTCTTGATACATATTATCTATAGTCATTTCTCTACCTCAGATCATATGGAACAGAAAGAACATATTAAGTACTTGTTTTTTTATGATTCTCTCAGCTGTTGCTTGATTCTAAGAAAAGCTCAGTTCTGAGATGCTCTAATAGAGTGTCAGTACATTCCAACATTTTACACACCACATCCAAGAGTCCCCTTGACCTCAGCCCATTTTGAAGGTCATCGCATGAAGGTGCTTCATATAGGGAAGTAATTAAAGGATGAAAGAAATGTTTTAGATCGTTACCCCAAACCTAATTAAAGGCTGTATATACAAAGCCACAGTTTTTAGCATGTGTATGCCTGTAAGCCACAGTAAGAGACCTGTATTGCTAGGTAATAAGCATTTAAATAAAATCTGAGGGGTGGACAGAATGGATCTGCCCTTGCCTATGTAATTATTAGGACGCTGTAATTTCCACATCTTGGCGTGTGGCTTTTTTTCCCCCTGTGATTCTTAATTATTGGTCATTCAGGAAACAATTACCACTTTAGTCATAGTTTAAAACATTTTGTAGGCCTTTATTCTTTTACCTGAATGCTTTCTTTTGTGAGCAATTGAGTTGGACACTGGAAGGACATTACGTGTTGAACATTATGTTTTTTTTTCCTTTTTTTTATTTTTTATTTACCAAATTTTAAAAATAAATTAAGACTTTATCAGAGCCTTTTTACTTACAAGCAGATTAACAATGTGAATACTAGGTGTATCTTTGGCATGCAAAGAGTGTGAGATATAAAATTAAAGGATAGAGAGGGAGTAGAATAGTGGTGGTGGGGTTTCAATCCCTCATTTCTATTTTTGTGTGTGTTTGTTATTGTTTAAATTGTTTTGTGTAACTGTGTAAAAGTCAATGAAGGGGGTACTCTATGCCCTTAACTATTACAGTGCATTGCAGTGAGTATTGGTGCCAATCCATGATAAGGAGTCAAAAAGTTTTTGAATGGTTTCACACTTTTCTGAGTCCCCTAGGCTTTCATGGACCTTCCAGACGTCTGTGATGTCTCTAAAGTGGTACTTCCCATTCCACATGAGCAATATCAATTCTGTCCAACTTTCAACATTATTTATTTTTTGAGTGTAAGCTGTATAAATAATAGCATTTATATAGCACCAATATATAACACAGCTCATTGAAATGGTTTGGGTAAACTGCAATGATTAGCTTGGTGAGTTAACTCCACCTCTAGAGGATCTTCCTTTGGTCGCCTAATTGACGCTGGACCTCCTCATGCTATGCATGGGGAAATCCAGTGTCCCCCAAGCCCTATAGGAAAGCATTGTATAAGGTTTTCCTATGGCGAAATCCTAATGTGAAGGCGGACCCGAGCCAGCGCTGGGGGACATAGGAGCTGGACTCAAGTAAGTGACAGAAGATGTTTTTAAGTCCTTCTGCAACAAGTGAGGGGGAGGGGGGCGGAGGGCTATAAAGCCAGGAAAACAACTTAGTTTTCCTTTAATGCATCTCTATGAGCAACATTCATGCCTCCAAGCATGGCTTAGAGACGCTGAAGTCGATGCTGCACATTGTGCAGCACTGACCCAGTAAGCACCTCTACTGGCTCTCTGAGTGACTGCCATGAGAGATGTTCCTAGGCAGTAATGTAAATACTGCCTTTTCTCTGAAATGGTAGTGTTTACATTAAGATTCCTGCAGGGACAGGCTATAGACACCAGAACAACCACATTAAGCTATAGTTGTTCTGGAAACTGTAGTGTTTCTTTTAGTTAAACTATGAAAGTATTACAATTGCCAGTACATAAAGCTCTAATTTACAGTAAAGAAGAATTGAGGATACAAGATCAGACAATAATGGAACCGTACCGGTATTCTTTTCTGTTCTTTGGGGTAATCCAGCAGCATACTCATTTTCCTGGCACTATAGTTTCCTGAGAGTGCCCCCACCCTCAGGGACCCCCTCCCGCCCGGCTCTGGGAGAGGAAAGGGGTTAAACTTACCTTTTTTCCAGCGCTGGGTGGGGAGCTCTCCTCCTCCTCTCGCCTCCGATCCTCCCTTTCGGCTGAATGCGCACGCACGTCAAGAGCTGCGCGCGCATTCAGTTGGTCTCATAGGAAAGCATTTACAATGCTTTCCTATGGACGCTTGCGTGTTCTCACTGTGATTTTCACAGTGAGAATCACGCAAGCGCCTCTAGCGGCTGTCAATGAGACAGCCACTAGAGGATTTGAAGGCTGGATTAACCCTATTATAAACATAGCAGTTTCTCTGAAAAGCACATTATATGTATCAAACATTTCATATGCAATACTTGAATAATTAATACTTAAATGGACACTATAGGCACTCAGACCACTTCATCTCATCGAATTGGTCTTGAGTGCAGTGTCCCATCTGTTTAACCCAGTAACCCAGTAAACTGAGAAACTGCAATAATTACATTGCAGGGTTAACTCCACCTCTAGCGGCTGTCTTATATTAGGGACAAGGACACTATAGCATTAGGAATACAGGTTTGTATTGCTAACGCTAAAGTGTTCCTGTAAATGAATTTCACCTCCTTGTAGACGTATCCACAGTTATCCACTGTTGGAAAACCTCATGACCTGACATTATATATGTTGAAAAGGGTATTCACTTTAAAGTTCTGTTTTTGTTGAGGCCATGCTTGCAAGATAATGGTTACTCTGGCAATTTGGCAGGGAGATTAGGCTTTAGCTGGCCTCGTCCAGACATATGTTATTGGCATTAAGCCAGGCTACAAACGACGCATAGAAGAAGCAAACAATTCATTTAATTTACCCCAGCCCACCTAGTCAAATAATTGGTGGGGCCTCCACCATTTAGCAAAGGTCAGCAAATGGCTCCCTAGAGACATGTGCCATGGAGGGTGCACATTGCAACTTTGTCAATATAGTACTTCCGAGATGTATTGAGAAAAGAAACCGTTAATAGATTTGTGATATTTCATGCATAGGGCAACCAATGTTTTGTTTTTACTGGTAGTGTTACTTTAACAAAGCAGTACTCTGAATATCTCTGCCAGGCTTAAGGGAGTCTACTTATTTAAAGTTTATTAAAAGTCCGGAAGATAATGTTCACGTTAAACTATGTGGAATAATGTTCCTTACCAGAAACATTTTGTAAGACAAAATTCCGATTCACCATAATTAAGATGTTAAAAATGAAATGGAGATCATTTGTGGGAACATACAAAATAATATAGTAGAAGAATTCTGTATAAGTGAACTAGCAGATGGCTTGTTCTTTAACAAAATATTTATACGTTTAAGAAGTTATTCATGTGACCCATGTGTTATAATTTAGGTTACTCCAGTTTTGTAACCACCTGCTGAATGATGGAAGGGAGAAATGTGACACATTAAGAAAGGAGTTATTTCAGTGATGGTTACATAGTTGTTGCTACAGGGGGCAAGATGGGCCCACACCTGGATAGTGCCATGCCCACCCCCCTGTGCCTCTCAGCTGATTTTCATGATTGGTGAGAAGACACTCCCCTGAGCTGATCTGGGATGGGGTCGGAACGGAAAGGGCTGTCTTCACCCAGCATGGATGCAGACAAGAATGTTGTCCCACCAGACCAGCAGGGTTAAGGATTCCCCCCTCACTGGCCACCCCCTTTATTCACTAAAACCATTCTAACCTCCCACCCACTGCAGCCTCTATTAGCTCTTGCTCCCACTACAGCCTCTAACACTTTGCATCCACTACAGCCCCTATTACCCACTACAGTCCATATGCCCCATTCACCCACTATAACCCCTATGCCCCCTGCACCAACGTCACCAACGTCAGCTCATATACCCCTCCTGCACCTACTTAAGCCCCTTTCACCCCTCTGAACCCTCCGCCAGATTAAAAGCCCATTGGACCTGGTGCTGACAGTATGATGGGCCTAATTACAGAATCTTATCAACAGAAAACATAAAAACAGCTATACCTCACAAGCGTCATGTATCTGGTGGAGATGGTGCTGGAGGGAATATAGCCATCATAAAACATATACCTTATGCTAATGTCTCTCTTTCATCTTTCAAGTAAATCCACAGCCCCTAACAGCAGTGTCTGCTGAATCAGAAAGCCACTGGGCGGGGTAAAAGGGTGGGCCCCTTAGATGGTCAGCCTGGTGTGAATGCATGTCAGGCTACTTGCCAATCATGCAGGCTGGTCAACTAAGAGCACACTATACAGACAGCACCCCGAGCTTGGCATAAATGCTTCTAATGATGCGGTCGCTACACGCTTTCTAAGGACTGTCCCCTAGCACTCGCTGGTCCATCCTATCCCAACCTTCTTAATAGCAGGCAGAAGCTCCTGTTATACAGTCTGGGACAGAGAAAATGTGTATGTAGTGAGTGTAGAAGAAAGTGAACATGTCACAGTGTTAGAGAGACCGAAGCAGTGGATGGATGAATTAAGTGAATCTATTTTTATTTACTGCAAAAATTAGTTCCTAGGATCTTATTAGACAGAGTAGGTTTTCAACTTGTTAGTAATTCCTCGATGAGATACTAATTATTTTATTTAAATGTAGGAAATAGATTGGTGACTATGCCTAAACTTAATTGTTTGTGCCTCACGGAACTGGTTTTCACTTTCTCATAAAGATCTGGATCATTGTGTGATATATCTCCCAACACTTGAAATGAACAAAGAGAGACACTTTAATTTTAGGAGTTTGAATGGAAGTGTGGCCAGGGGCGGGGCCCCTTAAATGTAATTTAGAACAAGAAAAATGTATCGTACTTACACAGGACGATTTCTAAACACATTTATAGCAGTTCCTGTGAGCAGGGCCGGCCTTAGGGGTGTGCGAGTTGTGCGGTCGCACAGGGCGCCATGGAGCAGGGGGCGCCATGTGGCCCACACAGCTCGCACACTCTCCTAGTGACAGCCTGTGAGGGAGAGCTCAGAGCTCTCCCCTAATACAGCCTACGCTGTGTAGCCTGGCTGCGCTCCTCCCCCCGCCTCTTAACTCTGCCCTCACTGATAGGCCCCAGGCTCCCCACTCGGGTCTATCAGTAAGGACAAAGGGGGCCGGGTTAAGCAGGGATCAGAGGCGGAGCTACATGCAAGTGGGGCGGAGCTACAGGCAGGCGAACCCTCTGGCTGGTAAGTTAAGGCAGTTCCTGCTCCCCCACCTAGCCCAACTGTGCCCCCTGCCCCCCCACCTAGCCCAACTGTACCCCCTGCCCCCCCACCCAGCCCAACTGTGCCCCCTGCCCCCCACCTAGCCCAACTGTGCCCCCTGCCCCCCCACCCAGTCCAACTGTGCAGCTGCCCCCCCACCCAGCCCAACTGTGCCCCCTGGCCCCCCACCCAGCCCATCTGTGCCCCCTGCCCCCCCACCTAGCCCAACTGTGCCCCCTGCCCCCCCACCCAGCCCAACTGTGCCCCCTGCCCCCCACCTAGCCCAACTG
>OW240912.1:354371233-354398988 GCA_933207985.1 Pelobates cultripes
TTTCTTCTCCCCCTCCCTCTCTCTCTGTTTCTTTCTTCTCCCCTCCCTCCTTCTCTGTTTCTTTCTTCTCTCCCTCCCTCCCTGTTTCTTTCTTCTCCCCCCTCCCTCCCTGTTTCTTTCTTCTCCCCCTCCCTCCCTCTCTTTTTTTTTTCTTCTCCCCCCTTCCTCCCTCTTTCTTCCCCCTCCCTCCCTTACCTGTGTGGTAGTGTGGCCGAACCCAGTATAGTCCGACCGGTACAGGGAGCTGTTGTTTCCTGTACCCGGCCGGACTAACAGGAAGTGAACACTCAGTGTTCACTTCCTGTTAGTCCGGCCAGGTACAGGAGACAGCTGCTCTCTGTACCGGTCGGACCATGCCATAGAGGGCTCGGCCACGCTACAGAGAGGGAGCTGACAGGTGGGAGCGCTCAGCGCTGAGCGCTCCCTCCTGTCAGCCCCTCTCCGCATGCTGCGCCCGGGCGGTGCGGTCCGCCCTCATGGACGCACCGCCCGGGCAAAGCTGCAGCCGCCCGAGGCTCTTTACAGAGCGCTCGGGCGGCTGCAGGATAAGCGGGGCTGGCGCTCCTGGCGGCGCCCCCTCCCAAGGGGCGCCCTAGGCGGCTGCCTAGTCCGCCTTACAGGTAGCGCCGGCCCTGCACACATATGTCACACACAGTCAATACAACAATTACAAATATTACACACAGCAACACATAGCATTCATATCACACACAGCCATCACTCCTATCACAAACAGACACCACACACTACATCATATTATTATGAGATTTATTACAGCAGAGCTCTCTCATACAAAATGCAATATGTAGCTGTCCTCCGAGCTCCAGCCAATCAGAACGTTGCCACGGATTACTACAGGAAAGCTCTGACACTAAGTGCCTGAGCTCACAAGACAGTTACTTATGGTTTTGCACCCGGTGGAGGCGCCGACCAGATTCCCAGCATACTGGATCACCAGAGTTCAGCATGCCCATCTCCCTGCAAGGTAATAACAGGGAAGGGGGAACATTTTTGTTTTTGAATAATTATTAAATGAATAAATCCTATATACAAACACTACACACCTATTGACATACACTGTACATGGATAAAGGGGTATGAAGAGGGAGGGGGGCGCTGTTAAGATTTTTCGCACAGGGCGCCTTCAGGCCTAAGGCCGGCCCTGTCTGTGAGCATGATTGCTGTGGAGCTCAGTTATACACCAACAATTTAAAACTGCTAGAAAAGAGGGGCATAAGTGTAGAGTGATTTGGATTCAAAATAAGGACAACCCCTCCCAAATAGGGATACTTTGGAGGTATGTTAGAAACATAGAAACATAGAATGTGACGGCAGATAAGAACCATTCGGCCCGTCAAGTCTGCCCATGTTGTGTAAGGTGTCCCTTGTTTCACAGTATTTCTAAACAATGTAAACACTTTGGGTTACATTATTATTAATGGCACAGATGTGTTTCATATTATTAAATGATTCAGCATTTTTGAAATTCTTAAAAGTTTTTTTTAAACATGTTCTGATCCTCATGTGGATATTCACAAGTCACCCAATGAACCCCAGCTAATAATTGACTTCTGAAGTTGCATGGAAAGAATGCAGAGTTTGTCTGTAAACCTTGAACATTTTAGTGAACATAACCTAGGGGGCAGCAATGATAATAAATGAAAACACACCAGGGGAATCTTATTTTAGCTAACTGAAGCAGCTATTATTTTGCAAAAAACAAATCTATGAGATCTATGATTGCCTATTGACAGCAGACTGGGTCCTGAAACTTGTGTGTGTGTGTGTTTAAATGTGTGAAAAAAAATATGATCATATAATGTAACTAAACCCCCATTATTTTTTACCTAGATGAGGTGTTTTTAAATAAAACTATTACAATCTGTGAGATTTGAAATCATTGTTTAGTAAATAAGTAGGTGCGCTGGGTTGTGTACTTTGTATGTTGTATATATTGGCCCCAGCAGCAACCTATAATGTATGCATGTTCAGGTGAGTGCAACCTTCTTGGTTTCATTTATATATTGGTTTTGCACCCCTCCCTGTCACAGGTGCCAAATTCCAGGACCCTATTTAGCCTTGACTTGCAGGGAATCCTATGAGGAAATAGTTCCCAAGTAGTGATGTCCCGAACGGTTCGCCGCAGATGGCGAACATATGCGCTGTTCGGTCCGCCGCCTATGTCATCATTGAGTAAACTTTGACCCTGTACCTCACAGTCAGCAGACACATTCCAGCAAATCAGCAGCAGACCAGGTACAGGGTCAAAGTTTACTCAATGATGATGAATAGGGGGCGGACCGAACAGCGCATATGTTCGCCGTCTGTGGTGGACCGTTTGGGACATCACTATTCCCAAGTAAGTGGGGGGTATTGCATAAGAGCAAGCATTAGGCTGAAAGAGTAGGACCTGCCAAGAATGGGGTACATTGATGTTGTGACAGGCTTATGCAATATATATGATTATATAATGTAATTAAACCCCATTATTTTTTGCCTAGGTGAGGTGTTTTTAAATAAAACTATTACAATCTATGAGATTTAAAATAATTGTTTAGTGAATACGCAAGTGCACTGGATTGTGTATTCTGTTATGTATGTATGTGTGTGTGTGTGTATATATATATATATTTGTATATTAAACACAAGAAGTTGCATGTGTAGATAAGATGCTACAAAGGGAACACCAAATAATAGCATCAGCCTCAAAATAATGTAATAAGTCTATTTCTTTATCTTAAAAGGCAACTACTGGAAATCATTTTTCAGGCATTTTTCATCACATTGCCCAGGCTAGATTGGCTCCATGGTATCTCTGGAGTAGATGCCAGCCAACATTTTTGCCTGGTGCCCAGACCCCTAGTCTGCTGGGTCCTAGTGATTTCATCAAATCATTAATCAGCCTTGAAGATCTAGAAAGAGGTGATACTTTGGGTTGCATTCTATTCCCCAGTGATAAACATAATTGAAAACAGGATTAAGGAAATTCCTTGTACAATAGTATGTCGTGATTCATATGTTCCTCTGTCCCCAAACCCCCCTCTTGGGAAGTGTATGAATATGCATTGTTTACTTTTGGCAGTTGGATGATACATATAAATTAATAGATGGGGACTGTTTGTTTAATATATGATACAAATTAACCAGATTATTGCAGAACACAGACACATCATGTGCAAATACCGGATCCGACAGACTAGAAACCCATATAGATTAAATAAACCCATTGCTAAATGTATCAACGGTAATAGCTTCCAGGACTGAACGTGTGAGCAGTGTTTGTGATTCATCATTTCCCTTCTACATCACTGACCTGCGGTGTGAGGTCAGATGTACAAGAGTTAAACAAGTAGCACTGATACATTGAGTCAGCTGTCTGTTTCCTCTGCCACACTTTCTCCCTCTAGTTTTAAACTTTGTAAGGATATTTAAACTTGTCTATCTCAGCACACAAATATGGGGATTCAGTTCCACCATATGCCCATTTGGTGTTAAGACCACCATTACGCCATAGTACCCCAATACCGGTGGATCCTACACTAATTTCAACGTGGGAGATAAATAGTGCTAGTGATAAATAAAGTAAAATGCATTTAATCTGTTTCTGTAATCTGTTTAATCTGTAAGAGCCTTGTGAATATATCTAATGCAAAATTAGTGTGATTAAAAACTACAAATCAAAAAATACAGTATCAAAACTACACTATTAAACTCATGCATATCATTTATCTGCCCTATACCAAATACAAATTGTAATTAAAGTGACATTGCTATCCAAAACTTCCTCGATTGTATACTTTCCTGTGGTCACCTCCAAAGGGGGACCGATATTGGGGTACTGAATCCCTGTATTTGTTTGCTGAGATAGGTGATTTTAAGTAGGTCTGCCCCAATTCCCTTTTTATTCTACCCTTTCTCCCTCGAACCTTTACCCCTCAACTGAGGAATGGCATGTTTGGCTTCTGGGGATTATTTCCTAATAGGGGGAGATGTAAAACATTAAAAGCCTGAGAAACATGTTTATATTTGGTATGAACTAACATACAAGTGAGAATGAGTCATATCCCATTTAGTGCACTCTCTGTATTAATGATGTTTGGCAGAGACCTGGGCCATAAAAAGAGGACACACAGCATGTGACAATTATTAACCTTTGGCAATCAGGACAGTGTTCCCTCTAAGCATTATTTTATCAGTGGTACAGAAGTTAAGCAGTAAATAATTCAAGACAGACTGATCGATACATATGTTCGCAGAACCAAAAGTAAATTAATAAGAACTTTGTGTGGCTAGGTCAGGATATTTTTTAACAACTGTTCCAGTGCTTGTCACAAAGACAAAAACCGGTGGAGGGAACACAGCCTCGAGCTTCTTGTGAACTCGGGATTTAAACTGCAGTGTCATTCAAATAAGCATTTCCTTTTATTGTTAAAAGCTAGGGTTTCAATTATCACTTTATCACTAAGATACTACTATTAGTATGCGCTTAAAACATTGCAATTGAAAGTACGTATTTTGAGTGATGTTAGAATGTCTCCTTGTAATTACACCAATGTTAAAGGGACACTATAGTCACCCAGACCACTTCAGCTCAATAAAGTGGCCTGGGTGCCAGGTCCCTCAGGTTTTAACCCTTCAGATGCAAACATAGCAGTTTCAGAGAAACTGCTATGTTTACATTTGGGGTTAATCCAGCCTCTAGTGGCTTTCTTCCGGACAGCCACAAGAGGTGCATCTGCGACGTTGGAGGCACATTTCACCTCCATCACGCAGAGCTTCCATAGGAAAGCATTAAGAAATGCTTTCCTATGGACACTTTGAATGCACGCGCAGCACTTGCTGCGCATGCGCATTCGGCTCCGCTGACGTCGGTGGGGGAGTAGAGGTCACCAGCGCAGAGGGAGCCCGGCGCTGGATTAAGGTAAGCTGCTGAAAGGGTTTTAACCCCTTCAGCGCCACAGGAGTGGGACCCTGAGGGTGGGGGCACCCTCAGGGCACTATAGTGTCAGGGAAACCACTTTGTTTTCCTGACACTATAGTGATCCTTTAAAAAGTAGTCTAGTGCAACAGATAGGAGCACTACCTCTAGAATGTAAGCTCACTGAGCAGGGCCCTCCACCTCTCTGTTCCTGTACGTCCAGTTGTCTGGTTACAATTACATGTCTGTTAGTCCACCCATTGTACAGCGCTACGGAATCTGATGGCACTATATAAATAATAAAATAATAATTATATCATTATAATGATGCTCTGTTTTTTAAAGTAAACATTTTTAAAGCAATTAGATCAGGGTCAAATACAGTTTTATGATATCATACCTCCCAACCTTCTCTGTGAGGCTGAGGGGTGGTTGTGTGCAGGCTAGGAAGGGGCTGCAATAAGGAGTGGCCCCTACTGAAAAAGTGGCGAGCCAGGACATACTTAAAAATGAGAGAAATCTCAATGTATCCTTCCTGGTAAAATATTTTATAAATAAAGCTGTCAGCCTGCCAAAACATGGCATACCAGTCGGGTGAAAGGATGCCAGGCCGACTTACAGCCCCACTAACGGCAAACCATGCACAAAGCGCTATTGAAGCTTTCTATACAGGGTTCTAGAGCTGTGTTCCCCTGGGGTGTTCCCAGATGCGGAATATTAAGGAATCACACACGATGGCAGGATAGGACCCTAAAATCAGGATGGTCCTGCTAAATCCAAAACATTTTAGGTTTCCTGTTTATATTTACCATGTGGTCACCATAAATGGTGGATTAAACAGCATTTTTAAAGTTTTCTAGAAGTTCATATTCATGGATGTGGCCTGCACTGCAATGCCATTCTGAGCTTGTGAATAATGGGTGTTATTTAGAAAGAACTATTGTGAGCAAAGTTCGTAAAGCTATCAGCAGAAACATTCCAGGGATTTCTATGGTGATTTCTCCATACTAGAACTTTGTCCAGAATGACTCTTTGTAAATAACCTCCGAGCCTAGTAACAGATTTTACAGGCTTCAAAATCTGACTCTGGGAACTGTGAGATATATTCATGAAAAATTAATTATTATAATTCCATTGGCAAATGTAAAGTAATATAAATATAATATGCTTACCATTTCTGCTGATATGTATAATGATATGTATTTTTGTTATACTGTGTTCGCTTTCACTACCCCTATCAACAGTGCAACCACGAGTTCTTTCATTCTTTCATTTATATCGCACAATGGATTTTGACTAGAATCTCAGTGACACGTGGTGCATGGAAACATTCAATTCTCTACATTAATTAGTAAAACCATACATCTCAATTGGTAGTTCCTTGCTTGTGTATTATATTCAAAAGTTTTCTTAGGAGTGATTTTCGATTACATATAGACTCTAAAAAAAAAAACTTGGGGTTTGCTCATTCACATTGTTCCTATGTATGCAAATAAGTAATTAAATTTGGTGTCCTCAAAAGCAGGACCTGAAAACAAATCGGGGCGGAGGGACAGGGCTCGAAAATCAGGGTTTCCCCACTGAAATCAGGCAGTTGGGAGGACTGAGCGTTCACAGCCAATGATTAGAATTCTTACAACTCTATTATTTAATGATTCTCATGTAGTATTAGCAGATGTACATGAATATACTGATCTCAAATATGTAGAACATTCTATGCTGGCCTAATAGTTATTGACTGATATGGATCTGTGGCATCACCAAGAATTGGCATATATTCATTTAGAACTTGAAAGAAGCAATAGATAACCCCTCCCACCACCCCACACACACACATTGAATAAATTATGATGCAAAAATGCCAATAAAAAGATGAAAACTGTATATAAAATAATAATAAATCTCCCATTCTATGATGATTGACAGAGAGCTAAGATGGGGGAAATCGGTTTTAGGATAGAGGCGAAAAAGCAGTTTGGATTTCTGTTAAAGGAACACTATAGTCACCTAAATTACTTTAGCGAAATAAAGCAGTTTTAGTGTATAGATCATTCCCCTGCAATTTCACTGCTCAATTCACTGTCATTTAGGAGTTAAATCACTTTGTTTCGGTTTATGCAGCCCTAGCCACACCTCCCCTGGCTATGATTGACAGAGCCTGCAAGAAAAAAAACAACTGGTTTCACTTTCAAACAGATGTAATTTACCTTAAATAATTGTATATCAATCTCTAAATCGAACTTTAATCACATTCAGGAAGCTCTTGCAGGGTCTAGCAAGCTATTAACATAGCAGGGGATAGGGGGGCGTGGCTAACCGCCGGACAAGATGGAGGTCTAATCCTGAGCTCCGGCGCCCGGGCTAAGAATCCAATGCCATCCTAGCACACAGAAACCGGGAAAAGAGCGCAACAACAAGATGTCACAGTCTAAAGCGAAGAAGAATGCTTCCCGAGCGGAAAAAATGAATTTTTTTGGCCCCAAACCGAGTCAAGCCGTGAGTGACTCCCAGCTGCCTAATCAAGATGGCGACGAGGAGGCCGAACAAGGGGATCTTCCACAGCCTATTTCAGGCAAGGAGGGAATACTCACCCCGAGCCACCTCACGAAAGCAATGGATGCTTTATCCCAGAAACTTATCACTGCATGGCAACACTCAATGGACTCCCTCCGCAAGGACGTCCAAGAACTGGGCCGCAGAACGGCACACATTGAAACCAAGATGGACGACTTCGCGACGGCCCACAACGACATGGCGGACCATGTGGACGTTATGGCGGACAAGATAACCCTCATGGAATACAAGCTAGCCGACCTAGAAGACCGATCGAGGAGAAACAATCTCCGGTTAAGAGGTGTGCCGGAATCAGTCTCACAAACAGAGCTACCAGCCTATGTCAGAGGATTGATCCGAGCGTACGGCCCTGAGATACCATCCGACATGCTTTTGGTAGACCGAGCGCACAGGGTCCCGTAGCCGCGCCATATACCTGACACCACACCCAGGGATGTTCTAATCCGCATTCATTATTTTCATATCAAAGAACACATTCTCCGAGAAAGCAGAAACAGGAATGCGCCTCATGAGGACTTCCCTACGGTACAGCTATTTGCCGACCTCTCCGCTGCCACACTTAGACGTCGAAAGGAATTCGCCCCAATAACTGATGCTCTCCGCACCCATGGCATACGGTATAGATGGGGGTTCCCAACCAAACTCCTTGCGCATAAAGATGGCAGCTTTAAAACCATTCTGTCGCCAGAAGATGGACTCAGGAAATTAAAAGCGTGGGGCATCACCACACAAGAGAATGCCGAAATGGACACTGCACGAGCGGGAAGACTCCGGCTGGAGTGGACGAAATCGCCCACCAAACGCTAAACGCTGCATAACTGGGAGGGCCCTCCGCAAGTATTCTGAGCCTGATAGCTCACAGCATCACCACATATAGCCCCTACCCTCGGGCCCCTACGAACTTCTTAGATACAAACTTTATCCTCCCACATGAGTTATACAAGCTATCTTGAAACCGGTGGGATTCGGGTCTCCGGCGCCTCGACCTGCCCGCCTCCCTCCTTGCGGGGGAGCCGGGTGGGGGGATGCGTCCCGGGATCTGATCGGTTGTGTTACTTCAGTCGGGGGGGCTGGGGGAACTGGCCGCATAGCTATCTGGGAACTCTAATGTTTGCTATGTGACTGAGGTCTTGGGCTCCTGTTTGAATCTACAAATGGTAAAACTTTATTCTCACACAAGAGATTTATAAGATAACTTGACACCGGTGGGTAATCCGGTCTCGGGCGCCTCGGCCTGCCTGCCTTCCCCCTTTGGGGGGGCCGGGCGGGGGGATGCGTCCCGGGATCTGATCGGCTGCGATTCCTCAGTCGGAGGGGCGGAGGGAACTGGCCACATGGCCATCTGGGAGCCTTATTGTCTACTGTGTCACTGAGATACTGGACCCTTGTTTTTCAAATCTACAAATGGCATAACTTTATTATCACATATGGGTTATACAAGCTAAATGGATGTGGGTGTGGACTCGGGTCTTGGGCGCCTCGGCCTGCCCGCCGCCCTCCTTGGAGGGAGCCGGGCGGGAGGACGCGTCCCGAGATCTAATCTGACGTGCTACCTCGGTCCACGAGATTGGGAGACCTGGTCGCATAACTACCCACAATTCTGCTGCCTGTTGTGTCGCTGGGATCCTGGGCCTCTATTTAGATCTGCTAGCGGCCGGTGGGCAGTTGGGGGGTGAGATTGGGGGGGGGCGCCTTGGAACTGATTGTTCCTACCCCATGGTGCGCAACGCACGCACCAAAATTCCCTTTGGGAACACATGTAAATACTCTTTCCCTAAGTTCACACCTAACCCCAACCTGCACCTACCCGTCCAAGTTCTGAAAACCCTCACACGGCCTTCAACTACCACCATATGCCGACCACATGCACATTATGTCATAACAGCCATTGCAATAGCAATACACTTATTCTTAAAAATTCATAAAAATACGCTCCATTAATGTACGCGGCCTCAACACGCCGCATAAGAGGAGAATCCTCCTAGACGCAGCAAAAAAAGACAAAATAGACATCCTATGCATCCAGGAAACGCACTTCGTACATAACCGCATCCCCAATTTTGCGGCCAAGGAATATCCAACCCAATACCACTCATCACACACTTCTAAAGCTAAAGGAGTCTCAATACTGCTACACAGCTCCCTCACGTTCGAATTACTGCAACTCAAGAAAGACACGGGAGGCAGATACATCATTCTACACTGCATTATTAACAATAAAACGTACACGATAGTAACAATCTATGGCACAAACTCCAACCAAAGAAACTTCCTACACCACGTACTATCTAAGATACCGACACCACAATTGCCTCACTTGATACTGTGTGGAGACTTAAACCACGTTTTACACCCTCATCTGGACACGACAGTGCCCCCACACACACGGAGACACACATCCCTCACACCCAAATGCAAGGCGCTTACCAAGCTACTTATGGAATATGACATTTATGATGCTTGGAGAACTAAACATCCTAACAGTCGAGAATACACCTATTTCTCACCCATGCACAAGACGTATTCTAGGATCGATCATGCTCTAGTAGCCCGCTCACTCTTACCCTCTATAAAAGATTGCCATATAGGAGACATAATATGGACAGATCACGCCCCAATAGACATAACCCTAATGGAAAGCTTCCCATACAGGGGCAGAACTGCATGGCGTCTGCCTGACTACCTTTTACAGAACCATGACTTCAAAACAACGCTGCAAACAGAAATTAGCTCATATTTTAACGCAAACGACACACAAGACATCTCCCCTGTGACACTGTGGCAAGCACATAAAGCTGTCCTAAGGGGCATCGCAATAAGCAAAGCAACCCACGTTAAAAAGACAGCACTACAAGAATACAATACACTACTTAAAACACTAAGAGATCAAACCAACGCACAACTTCTCAAACCAACAGAGGCAGGGTTAAAAGCTATATCGCAAACAAACAAGAAACTTAATGAATACCTACTAGCCAAGACAATGTCAACATTGCAAAGGCTCCAGGCCCATACGTACTGCCGGGGTAATAAGGCGGGCAAAGCTCTGGCTTCCCTCCTGCGCCACAAACAAAGCCAATCTAAAATCCCATATCTAAACAAACCAGATGGCACAAAGGTTTTTGACCCACAAGACATTAATAATACCATGGCACTGTACTACGCCTCGTTGTACAATCTCAATCAAGACCCCAACACGCATCAACCAACACATCAGGAAATAAAAAATTTTCTCTCACAGACCACACTTCCCACGCTAACCATAGACCAACAAGACATCTTACAAGCCAAAATCACCCTGACAGAAATCACAGAAGCCATCAAAGCCCTCCCATTGGGGAAATCACCCGGTCTAGATGGATTCACAAACACTTACTATAAAACCTACTCTGATCACCTAGGACCATATTTACTTAAAGCTCTGAACCACATCATAGACTCAGGAACTATAGCACCAGAAATGCTGCTAGCTCATATCGCAACCATACCCAAACCTGGTAAGCCTCCAACTGTACCTCAAAACATGAGACCCATATCCCTGCTCAATACGGACACAAAACTTCTCGCAAAAATATACGCGAACAGGGTATCGTGCATGCTTCCCTCCCTAGTGCACGAGGATCAAGTTGGGTTTGTTGCAGGTAGACAGGGAGCGGATGGCACAAGGAAATTGTTAGATCTGTTGTGGAGCGCGCGGAGGGGGAGGAGACCCAGTGCATTTCTGTCACTTGATGCTGAGAAAGCATTTGATAGGCTTCACTGGGGCTTCCTCTCGGCTGTCCTCGAAAAATTTAACTTCTCCCCGAGATTTATGTCCCTAGTCTCAGCATTGTACTCTAAACCGAGCGCCAGAGTAGCGAACAGCGGATTCACTTCCACAGAGTTCCCAATTACAAATGGAACGAGGCAGGGCTGCCCCCTGTCCCCCTTACTCTATGTCCTGGCACTGGAGCCTCTGGCACATCTCATACGCCACGACCCACATATCCGAGGAATTGAGGCAGGCAAAACTGAACATAAGATCACAATGTTTGCAGATGACATAATGATATCACTCACAAAACCACACACCTCACTGCCAAAGGTCGCAAACTACTTGCTGTCATATAGCACCTGTTCATATTACAAATTAAATGTCACCAAAACAAAAGCAATGCACCTTTTCATGCCAGACCAGACACTCAGCACTTTAAAACACACATATGCATACCAATGGGATAACAACAATCTTACATTCCTAGGCGTAGACTTCCCTACCAATCCTCAACATTTATTCCAAGCCAATTATGACGTGTTGGCCAAAGAAATTAAGCAAAGGTTATCTACCTGGCAAGGGAAATATGTTTCCTGGCTAGGCCGCATAGCAGCTACAAAAATGATTCTCTTACCCAAATTGCAATATCTATTCCGCACTCTTCCTATTGCACTCCCACCACATTACATCGAATCCTTGCAAAAACTGTTCAATGACTATATTTGGAATTACAAAAAACCTAGGATAGCAGCCGCGACACTTTACAAACCCTTTAAAGAGGGGGGTTTGGCTGTCCCCAATATCGGCAAGTACTACATAGCATCACAACTGAACCCATTAATCTCCGCATGCTACACCAAGACCCGACCGACCTGGCTCAACATAGAAGCACAATTCACTGATAATCATGCACTCACAGAACTAATGTGGCTTCCACGGCACACAAGACCCAAACACAACCACATGCTACCTACCACGTCTCTAACTCTTGCTATGTGGGACACATATCAGAAAAGGCACAAAGATTACCTCTCCATCTCGCTAACAACCCCTATTATGGCAATAGCGACTCTATTACCTACTTTCTCCTCGACCATATGGACCGCGTGCGGAATATACCAAGTACAACAACTCCTAGCTGGCCAAAAAATGCACACGTTCCAACATCTTCAAACCACATTTGGATTACCCAAATCCGCCTTTCTCACCTACCTTCAACTAAAGTCCTGGCTCACAAAGCAACTACCTATAACGACTTCTGCAAAAGGCAAAACAACACACCTACATACACTACATCTTACAGACCTTTGTATCCAACAAAAAAACCCCACCAAAGTCATTTCTACAATATATGCACTCCTCACAAGACAACTGCCCACTGGGAAACCCTCCTTTGTCAAAGCATGGGAGGCAGACTTCCAAAAGACACTGGACCAAAACCAGTGGACAAAAATTTACTTAGCAAACAAGACGCTCACCCTATGCAATGCACACATTGAACTAACCAGAAAGGTCCTCTGCCGTTGGTATATGGTACCTGCAAAACTCAAACACATAGACCCAAACAAGTCAGACTTATGTTGGAGGTGTAAAATGGCCTCCGGAACTATGTACCACATATGGTGGACGTGCCACAAAATCTCAAGGTTTTGGGAATTAGTGGGGCTACTAATTAAAGACTCAACGACGGTAACAATCCCATTAAGCCCGGAGATATATCTTCTCCAACTCCTTCCAATGGACATGACAAAAGCTGCAAAATACTTAACTTACCACGTATTAGTAGCAGCTCTATCTACCATCAGTAGAGCTTGGCTCTCTGAAGCTCCTCCTGACATAACTTCTTGCATCCAGATAATCCAAACCACCAAGACATATGAAATTATGGCTAGACAAACTAGACCCCTCAAACCGTTCTGGAGGGAAGCTTGGAAGCTTTGGGACTCAGGCCTACTCAAACAGGAAACCCTGTCTATGTCTAGAGCCACACGCTCCCCACCCACACATCAGGGGATTAAGGCCACCTAAGACCACCTAAGGAACAATACAGCTAAACGCACCACACACCTCAACCACATGGCATATGGAGATCGAAAGCCAATCCCCTTCCCCCCCCCCCTCCCTTCCCATCCTATGTTATTTCACTTCCCTTCCCCCCAAGCTCGGTATTACAATGAGTATAATGCAAAGGTCAAGCGGCAATTGCGCAGCCACCTGAGCTGCATGGAAAACAGTGGGGCCTAAAGTAACACAAATGGAGCAGATCACGGAATAATTGAGCAACGACACATTGTGAATGAGCAAGCTGAAGTTTATGCCAACCCCTTGCATTTGGCTCACCCAATTGTGGCCTGCGCGACACACTGTGCCGCACTCTCCACTCTAACTGCAAATCTCTTTTCCTTTCCTTGATAGGGCGTAATGTGTTACTTCAAACTACTTCAAACTACCGCACCCATTGTCTTGTTGTTTCATTATCTTGTTGTCTCATTGTTGTCTCATCTCTGCAACTCATGTAACCACTGATGCATCTGTATCATGCGTAACTTTTGTAACAACTGTACCCATTGTTATCCACTTGCCTTTTTGCTGAATATAAACTCAATAAAAAGATTGAACATAAATTGGAACTAAAGGAAAAAACAAAAAAACAAAAAACATAGCAGGGGATAAGAAATTATTAAACAGAACTTGCAATAAAGAAAGCCTAAATAGGGCTCTCTTTACAGGAAGCATTTATGGAAGGCTGTGAAAGTCACATGCAGGGAGGTGTGACTAGGGTTCATAAACAAAGGGATTTAACTCCTAAATGGCAGAGGATTGAGCAGTGAGGCTGCAGGGGCATGTTCTATACACCAAAACTGCTTCATTAAGCTAAAGTTGTTCAGGTGACTATAGTGTCCCTTTAAGTTTGCGCCTTTTATAATATTGTAATATTGTAAAGTGCTGTGGAATAAGTTGGCTATAGAAATGCCAAAAATAATAGCAATAATAATTTCTACATTTTGCTATCTCTATTTTTTGGAGCTCACAAACGCATATGGAAATGGATACTGCTACAGTGTATAAAAACGAGTAATAGCGTAGTTGTGTTTCCTTGTTTGGAAGGAGTTAATGATGATCGCACAATCCCACAGGATATTCTGGGGAAATCTCTCACACTACAGCTGTGTGGGATGGATCCAGCTGCTGGCCCTAAAAAAACGTTCACTTACTTTCTGTTCCAACCTGATGGATTGAGAGAGGATACATATTTTTGACACTGGGCCAAAGGGCTCTCTGGTATGAGACAATAACCTCAGTGATCATGGCTTTGAGTAAAATAGAGGATGACAGTAGTAATTCTGCATATCACTTCATTTCCTTGCCTTAGTACATTCCAGTAATCTGACCTCTGGAGACAATGGCATTCTATGGGTTACACCTGGGGCACAGCATTGCCTAAATAAACAATAACAAAGCCTTTTGTTTTTATTGTCCATTCCTAACAGCCAAATGGAACACAGACTACAAAGAAAAAAACATCCCTTATAATGTGTATATATTCAATTACAGATTATATCAACCTCTGCTTCATGGTTGTCAATATATAAGTTAAACGACATTAGCTTCACAGATAAGCTGCCAAACATGCGTGCCAAGAACACAAACACAACTGACATCCTCAAGATATTTATTTAGTGTAAAATGATTTGGTATGTCTGCTATTGTATGTGCTTCTTTATGTTGTTCCAGGGTGAAAATAACCCATCTAAGAGGCCTTCATTTCTCTTAGCAACTTAATTAATTTTATTTCACAGAGATTACCACCTTTGAGGTCGAATTAGACAGATCCATTAGAAGATGAAGCTGTTAATGTTGATAAATCTCGCTGTTTCTTTATTAAGTGTCCTTTATGACCTGATTAACTATGTGGCTAACAAGCTCAAGTAGTGATCGATACATTTTTAATGAGGGGGTTGCATATATTCCACTAGAATAACCTGTGGGCCAGACCATTATTAAATCAATGACACTATAGAGAAGAACATACAGGAAGGTTACGGGTCATGCAAATAACCTCTAGGGCGCACATCAGGTGCACATCTAAGATAAAACTAGAAAATATTGATTGCTGCATATATTACACCAGAGATCTGCATTATTTTGACATATATATATATATTTTACTTGATCCAATTTTCTCTACTCAGTTATTTCCCAGGTCTTTTCCTTAGCAGATCCAGTTTACTTCTCACTCACGTTTCAATTCTCAGACTCTTTTTCTCCAGACGCCAGTTTCTGTTTCATCTTTCCTGTCACTATTTCCCGAATCAACTTCATAAACTCTTTTTTTCCTCTTCGCTTCCTTCTCTTCATTCCTATCAGTCCTCCACATATCAAATCAGTTAATACCCCCCACCCCGCACGCACACACACTACTTTGGTAGTTTAGCACTCAGATGCAGTGACAGGTGATGAGCATCACGGCGGCCTGTCACTGCGTTCTGAGCAGCACTCTCTTAGTGACATCATATCAGGTATGTGATATCATATCAACATGGCCCAATACAAGACCATTACTTAGGAGAATACTGCTTAGAAAGTAATACCTAATGTGAGTACTCTTGGCCCTATACCACCAGCAGTATATTGACTATATTAGGTGGCATTTCATTGTAGGCAGTTCCAAGACTCAGTGCCGCACTACCCTTACTAGCCCCACGAACAAGGTTTGAATCTTACAGTAAAATAAAAGTTAAAATAAAAAAGCAAAACTGGTGGGCCACATAGCTTGGGAGGGGCACTTCACTTGCTGCTCCCCTCCAAATCTGACACTGCAAGGAGCAAGAGCAGTTCAGTCTCACCCCTAGAAACTTCAGAGAGAGAAGGATGAAGGTGATTGAGCTAAAACTTAGTTGTGCCTGAAGGTGTTTATATCACAATACATCTGCAGTGTCACTTAAAGGAACACTCCAGGCACCATAACTACTAAAGTCTGCTATAATGGTTATGGTGACAGGAGTTCCCTTGCACCTTTTCAGAGTAAGTAGTCAAACTATAGTTTAACAATTATCCAATGCTGTATTAATTATGGTGATTAGCGTGTTCATTTAAATATAGTTGTGTTTTTAGCCATCTGACTTCAGCCCGTGGACATCGCGGCCCACCCGACATTTGCCCTGTTTGCCCGATGGCCAGTCCAGGCCTGAGTGACTCCATGTTGGAATGATCCATGTGTTTGTACTGTTAGGAGGATGCCATCATGAAAACACTTACATGGGGCTAAATACATGGTGCAAGGCTCAGCTATTGAGAAACAAGAGCAACACTCCACTCTTTTCTGGCCCCATACCTCCCGGCCTTTCAAATATTTAAAGAGGGACACTTTGATTTTGGGCGTGTGAGTGGCCAGGGCCTGGGCTATTCTGAGAAATTTTAGATGACTTGCCATTAGATGACTTCAGAAGGACAGAGGGATATGGACCCAAAATAAGGACTGTCCCTTCTAAAAAGGGACACTTGGGAGGTATGCTGCCCATTGGCATAAATCTGCGCCATTCTCTTTTTCTTCTTCCTGTCTGTTATCTGCAAAACATCACCATGTCAGGGCACCACATGACCTTTCAGGATCCAAGATATTTGTATGTATGTCTGCTCTGTAGCTGTCCAGTTGTACATCTCAATGTCTGTCTAGTTATCTATTATGTAATGAAGGCAAACCTGTATTTACTTGGTTTCTTATTTGCAGTGGAGAAACAAAAATATACTTAGTTTGTTAGGTACAACTACTTATTAGGGCAAATAGCCTAACAATGATTCATACGGCTGTAACTCAATATATAAGGCATGCAGACATAGTCAAGAGGTTTAGCTGATGTTTAACCAGACATTAGAATGAGGAAGACACATTATCTAATTGACTTTGACTGTGGTATGATTGCTGGTGCCAGGTGTGGTATCTTTTCAGAAATAGCTGATCTCCTGGGACTTTCACACGCCATTGTTTTCTCTGAATGATGGAACTAGCAAAAAAAAAAATACAAAATTATTATTTAGGGATGTGCATGGGCAAAAAATTTGGTTTGGAATTTCGGTGATTCGGCAAATCAGCAATTCGCACATGACATTTAAAAGCATCTGAATGTCCGAATTGCCGAAATTTGTCTGAATTTAAATTCATACCGAAACGAATTGCACGTGTATATTATTATTTATATAGTGCCCACACATTCGGCAGCGCTGTACAATAGGTTATTTGGTAGCAGCAGTTTTCTGGGTACAATCATCATATTAATGAGAAATGTCAGAGAAGCATAGTAAGAATTATTCAAGTTAAACCAGTGGTGTGCAAATCTCTAAACAAATACAACAATAATAAAACACAGAGGGCTGGAAAGTAATGTAACAGTAATTGACAAATCTTATTTCTGATTATTATTATTATTATCGCCATTTTTATGGCGCCAACAAATTCCGTAGCGCTTTACAATATTATGAGAAAGGTATTTAACTATAAATAGGACAATAACAAGAAATCTTACAGTAACGATAGGTTGAAGAGGACCCTGCTCAAACGAGCTTATAGTCTATAGGATATAACATGCAGATGTATTATGGCATTAATACCATAAATTCATAGAGTTGTCCTGTTCTGTTTTGGTTTCCAGGCAAGTGAAGGTGTATTGTAGATGTGTGCACTGTGAGAAAATGAATTTCAGCCAAACCATTTTTTCCAAAAATTAAACAAATTTCGGGTGGCTAACTTTTGGCCATGTGATGATTTGGCTCGGCAGAATTTCGGTAACTTAAAACTTATTCGGGAAACGAAATGAACCTAAATGTTGCGAAAATGGGCAAGTCATTGTACTGCAAAATATATACATAATATAAATTATATATATAAATAAGTGAGAAAAGTAACTAATTCAGGGGAAAACAAGAGGAGCAAACTGATTACATGACATTTGCACGTTTCATTTGGTTTGTGATTCGGCTACATTCAGCTTGGAGCTCAGAAATTCGACTGATCACCCATCCGCCCCAAATTTCTGAAAAATGAAGTTCGGGACTAAACAACTCTCCGAGTAAAGGTCCAATGATATAATGTGGATTCGTTTTTCCCGGAAAGCCATATAAGTATTATCTGAATGCAGCAGAACGCCTGAAATTGTTGCTGAGCATGTGTCTTATATAACCACAGTATCCCAATTCTGAAGAGGATGCTTGCAGCGGTATTAACTCCTAACTCAAAGAGCACATAAACAGTAGAGAGAGAAGCACTCACCTCAATTTGATTCTAACAAAGAATCCACAGAACATCAGTCCCATCTAAATCACCGAAAGGAGAATTAAATAGAATGAGCCAGCAGGATTATTTACTCAAGTGAGAATTCAAGGTTATCATAACCGATCTGGAAACATTCTCTAAGTCAGCTATGCTTTCAGTTTTCAGTTTGGCTACTTTGGCCTGAAATGTTAAATTCACTTTGAATTCTCACTTTATTGAATAACCCTGTTAGTGAAACAGTGATCTTTTCTTGTAACCCCATAAATAGACAATGTTTTTAGCCAATTTATTTTTGTATTTATCAAGCCATAGTTTGCACGAACCACACAATGCAATATATTATTATACACAAATACATGTGACGGGAAAAAAATGGCTACAACAATTTGTTTACAAACAATGACATATACAAAAACATCTAACTTGGGCTTGTAATACAGGAACAAGCAGTAAAGACGATCTAGCTTATAGTTTGCGTACAGCAACAATATTTATATCTCAATAGATATATAAATGTATAAAATATATATAAACGTATATACCTATGTAAGGTGCTCTATGTCTGAAGATGTTTATAATAAAATACAGAAAAAGTGCTTGTATGTGCCAGTGTGTATTTGTCAGTGTGTATCTGTTTTTATGTGCCTCTGTGTGTCAGTGTGTATCTGTGTGTCAGTGTGTGTCAGTGTATATCTGTGTGTATGTGCCAGTGTGTATCTGCATGTCAGTGTGGACATCTGTGTGTATATGCCAGTGTGTGTATCTGTGTGTATGTGCCAATGTGGGCATCTGTGTGTTTTTGCCAGTGCATGTATCTGTGTGTCAAGTTGTTTTTATATGCCAGTGCGTTTATCTGTGTGTCAAGGTATGTGCATGTGTCTGTGTGTTAATAGTTTGTGTAAAGAGTTGTAATATGATGTGCGTGACTGTGTGTGTGTGTGTGTGTGTGTGTGTGTGTGTGTGGGAGGGGCATATGGAAGCCTGTGTGGAGGGTGGGGCATGCATGGAAGGAGGTGGGGTGCAGCCACCTCCTTGAAATTAGTTTTTGCATGTTGGATTGTCTGGAAAAGCTTAATGTATGCACAACAGCTACATTTTTTATTAATATAATGTGCTATTACCATGACAACTTTTCTGGTCTGCATCTCAGTTTGCCCTCTATTGGGCTGTGATTTTGCATCTCCTTCAATTTAACTTCCAAGAATATTCCTAATTTATCTAGAGCTGTGACTTTATGGGAGCAACAGGACCAAATGTTTTATCATTTAATTTATTTTATATTTTTTTTACCTATGAAAAGTCTTTAATATACAAAGTAGCTTGTAAAGAAATGTTTTGGCTGGAATGGAATCAACCCCTCACTGTGGTATTTTAAGCTGCTGTGTTCTGGCATAACTGATGTCTTTTAGCTCCAAAGTTCACATGTCTATCCACAGTCACTTCTATGCATTTCCAAAATGGATCGCAGCTTTTCAGTGTGAGCGAGACATTACTACTGATAGATTAGTTACCCGGCAAGCCAGAAAATTACATGTAGGAATAATTTGTATGGATCTCTTGCTGCGTTCCTGCTGGCAGATTCGTGGTGTAAGCACAATCTAATTGTGACAGCCAATGACTTGTATCGTGTGGCTACAGATGTGGATATTAGCATATCTTGGCACGCAATATGATCTTTTCAGTTAGTCTGAACATTGTCTTGCGTTTAACTAAAAATTTTATAAAAACAATACAAAATTTACTTATTTTTGGATTTTCTGTAATAATAACATTGTTCAAATAATTTAATAGTTTAAAGGAACACTGTAGGGTCAGGAATACAAATGTGTATTCCTGACCCTATAGTGTTAAAAACCACCATTTAGGTGGCCAGCTGCTCCCCCTTGCTCCGCTTAAATAAGTATAAAATTCACATTTATTCCAGTGCCTGCCCTCACTCGTCCCCCTTGGCTTGGATCATCAGAATGGATGATTTCAGCCATTCCTGGGGTTTCCCATGCAGAGGATGCAGACACTGAATGTCAGTGCTACACGATGTGCAGCACTGACTCAGGAAGCACCTCTACTGGCCATCTGAGGAGTGGCCACTGCAGGTATCCCTAGGCAGCAATATAAATACAGTAATTACTGCAAAAAGCCTGCAGGGACTGACTGTACTCATCAGAACAACTAAATTAAACCTTAGTTGTTCTGGTGACTATAGTGTCCCTTTAAATAACTATTTAGACATAACAAACTGTAGGCTAATTACAGAATATAATATTTAAAGTATTTTTCTCACAGCATATAACATTTAAAGTATTTTTCTCACATGGAACAAAGATGCTTGGGACACAATTTAATTTTATGTCAATACGAAAATATTGTTGTTGGTACCCAGCTCAATAAAATATTGTTTTAGAAATCTTGGAGAATGAATGAGAGTGACAAATATTTTCTGTAATAATAACATTGTTCAAATAATTTAATAGTTTAAAGGAACACTGTAGGGTCAGGAATACAAATGTGTATTCCTGACCCTATAGTGTTAAAAACCACCATTTAGGTGGCCAGCTGCTCCCCCTTGCTCCGCTTAAATAAGTATAAAATTCACATTTATTCCAGTGCCTGCCCTCACTCGTCCCCCTTGGCTTGGATCATCAGAATGGATGATTTCAGCCATTCCTGGGGTTTCCCATGCAGAGGATGCAGACACTGAATGTCAGTGCTACATGATGTGCAGCACCGACTCAGGAAGCACCTCTACTGGCCATCTGAGGAGTGGCCACTGCAGGTGTCCCTAGGCAGCAATATAAATACAGTAATTACTGCAAAAAGCCTGCAGGGACTGACTGTACTCATCAGAACAACTAAATTAAACTTTAGTTGTTCTGGTGACTATAGTGTCCCTTTAAATAACTATTTAGACATAACAAACTGTAGGCTAATTACAGAATATAATATTTAAAGTATTTTTCTCACAGCATATAACATTTAAAGTATTTTTCTCACATGGAACAAAGATGCTTGGGACACAATTTCATTTTATGTCAATACGTAAATATTGTTGTTGGTACCCAGCTCAATAAAATATTGTTTTAGAAATCTTGGAGAATGAATGAGAGTGACAAATATTTAGAATCGATGGGCAGCAACATTTGCAGGAAATAGTCACAAAAGATAATGAAGATGAAGGGAGTTAGTGGTTCTATATTATAAAGCAATTATGGAAGAATCTCATAGGATTTATGGAAATAAAGAGACTAATTATAGCCTTCAAAAATATGCACAGGGGACCATCAAAATAATTAGAAGATCTTGTCGTTTCAGACTATAAATACAGGATTGTAGACATGAAATACAACTATGTCTTGATTTTATCTTCCAAAAAAATAGAATACCTGAGATTTGCTATCTACCAGGAATTCTTAAAAACCTGGTTAGACCCCAGGATGACCTATCTTGATAAGTAATCTCATACGTAATGTCTTTACAACTTAATGTCAAATTGGCTCTCTCCTACTTCATTAATAAAAGTGACACGTGATTATCAGGATGTAAAATGAGTACCCATTTGTTAATGTGTTGATTTTGTTACTAGACTTGTGCACAAATGTGTTTCAGCTGGTTTGAATGTATCAAATTCCTTTTAATATACACTCAAACAAATCGATTCATCCGGGATTTACTTGTGGAGTCTTATTTAATTTATTTGTAAAACGTAGATTAAAAGGAAATTGATTTGTACTAACTAGCTCAAACGCATTTGTGCACAATTTATTATATTAATGTTGCATGGAGATGGATGGATGGATTGCTGGAAATAAATGAAACAATAAAAATATTACAATGTGTAATATTGTTTATCTCAAAATTGTTTAATTTTAAATTATACATGTTAGAGGAATAGAGAATAACATTGGGTATTAGATTTGAGAATTTTCTAAGCCAGAACAATATATTTGGTTTCGTATAGAGATTCATTCATGGTGTTTTATTTTTATGGAAATTGAAGAGAAAAGAAATATTGTTTAAGAGTCTAAAAACTACAGCTATTGATTTTAATATGTCACTAACAGTTAACAGATAGATAGAGATACATCCATTGGCAGCACTATCGCCGGTGTGGCTGCACCACAGCCTGCAAGCTCAGGGGAGCCCATCGGGTGGCTTCACTTAGGGCCACCCGATGGCCAACTTTGGTGAGGGGCCCAGTTGGGCGCCGTAGCTGGCCTTTAACAGTGCAACCAGGCACCCTGCTCTATGTGACGCCATGGAGCTTGAAGGAAATGAGTACAACACACTTCCCCCCAGTTTACCAATGTGCCACACGGTAGAGAGCAAGAGGGGAAGACAACAGAGAGGAGGGAGAGCCAGGATCATAGAGAAGGGAGAGTCTGTACCAGATTCCCATCAACCAGGTGCCACTTGACCTCAGAGAAGCCACCCTCGTGCACCAAAAAGGTCTGAAAGCAGGCGGGTGGTGGCTAGAAATATGAAAATTGTGGTTTGTGTGTATATGTCATTTTGTGTATTTGCATGTATTTGTATGTGTATATATGTGTATCTATGTGTCTATAAGTGTCTATATCTGTGTGTGTATAAATATGTTTGTGTTATCTGTACATGTAAATGTGTGCACCTGTGTGTATGTGTGTTTCAGTATGTGTGTGGATGTGTATGTGTATCTGTGTGTTTCAGTTTGTGTGTGCGGGGTAATGTATATGCATATGTACAATCAAACACCAACGCTACATACAAACACATTCAAAGACAAACACTATACACAAGTACACCACAGCCTTCAAAAAACCATAGTATATACAACTGCATTCAAATGCCAAAACTACATACAAATATATCATAAATTTAAACACACAAAATATTCTTACATTCAAACACATACACTGCTCATAAATACAGCTCTGCAAGGATGGGTACATGGTAGATCAGCAGCTGGCAGAGAATTGTGGGAGTTGCACAAGAGATGGGCATCTACCTTTTGGCCATGCTTGCGCTAGAGATAGATAGGTAGATCGATAAATTTACTTCCTCCTTTCCTGTCCAAGATCTGTCCAATAGGGATGAAAAATTCAGTTTGGTTCGGAAATTCGGGTAAGAAAAAAATGTCGGCACTTCGGGACTTCGGCAATTCGAGACTTCGGCACTTCTTTTCAGCACTTCCGAAATTCAGGATTTTGGAACTTCGGCAATTCAGGACTTCGGCACTTTGGTTCGGGGCTTCAGCAATTTGGGACTTTGGAACATCTGTAGGGCTCCCTAACCCTACCCTACCCCTAGCCCTAACCTAAGGCTACCCCTAAACCTAATCCTACCCCTAAACCTAATCCTACCCCTAACCCTACCCATACCTCTACACTAACCTAACCCAACCCTACCCCTAACCATAACAATACCCCTAACCCTACGCATGTCATCATTCACGTAATTTTCTCTCCCTCTCTTGTTTTGCCACTTTTCAGAAATTTGAAGCACTTTGGCACTTTGGCAGTTTGAGCATTCGGAAGCATCCAAATGTCTGAATTGCCCAAAATTCGGCCGAATTCACATTCGGACCAAAATTAATTGCACAGGTCTACTGTCCAACCTGTTGTGTGTTTATGTGGTAAATCCTGCTGTTGCTAATCATCAGGACTGTTAATGAAATAACACTCACAGATGTATTTATTTTGTTCTTAGTTTCTAGTTATAAATCTATTAATTTAATCATTTTGAGATGAACAAAATGTATTACATTGTGTCCTTATAGGGCTCTACCTTCTGACCTATGTGACACGAGAGACCTGTGTCTAGACCAGTGGTTCCCATACATTTTAGGTTTAAAGGGACACTATAGTCATCAGAACAACTACAGCTTAATGTAGTTGTTCTGGTGAGTATAATAGCTCCCTTCAGTCATTTTCATGCAAACACTGCCTTTTCAGAAAAAAGGCAGTGTTTACATTGCCCATAGGGACACCTCCAAGTGGCCACTCCTTAGATGGCCACTGGAGGTGCTTCCTGGCTCAATGCATCTCTATGAGGAGGTGCTGATTGGCCAAAACAGTGTTTGGCCCTGCCCCCTTGCCATTTTTAGCCAATCCAAGGCTTTCCCCATGGGAAGGCATTGGATTGGCAAAAAATCAGCAATTTTGATGATGTCACCAAAAGGGTGGGGGCGGAGCTAGCGCCGGCGGACCCGTGGTGAACTGAAAATAAGGTGAGTTTTAACCCATTCTGAGGGAGCTAAGGGGGGGCAAGCCACCTAAATGGTGGGTTTAGCACTATTGGGTCAGGAATACATGTTTGTGTTCCTGACCCTATAGTGATCCTTTAAGGCACCTTATTTCCATATTTTTCCAAGGTGTACCAAGTCAAAACAAATGTCTAGGTTGTATATATCACAATATATTAACCCAGACAGTAAATAGGGGGTCAAACCTAGTGCTATATAAGAGGTACATAGATGATTTACTTTTTATCTGGAGAGAGGACTGGAATTCCCTTACTAATTTTATGCAGGATGTTAATTCTAATGATCACTCATTTTTAACCATAGTGAATTGAAAGTGAATTTTCTTGACCTTACTATTTATAAAGACAATAATCAAATTAAAACTGAACCTTTCTTCAAATTAGTTGACGTCTACAGTTATATTCATAAAACAAGCTGTAACTTCAGTCCCTGGCTGAAGAATATTCCCAAGAGTAAACGAAACTGCACTGATACCAACACTTTCATTAACCAAAGTCAAAGATTAACCCAGGATTTTAAATATAGATGACATGAAGTCGCTTCAGGCTGTGGAACAAGTTTTTAATATGGACAGATCAACTCTTTTAAACTATAAAGAAAAAGCAACAACTCTAGAAAACGAATTAGTCCATTTTATTTGCCAATACTCAGGGAGACACAATTCTAAAGTCAGAAAAGCAATCACTAACAACTGGCACCTTACTTAAAGACCCTATTTTAAATGAAATTTTACCAAGTCATCCAAAGATCATTCATAGAGGGTTACCAAACTTAAAAAGAACTCTAACAAATAATATCATTAAGAAGCAGAGGATATAGAAGAAATAAATTTCTTAAAGCAATATAAAGGTTTTTTGTTGTGGGAAATGTAGAGTGTGTCAGGTGACAAATACACATTTACACTATATAAAATAATTTACTGAAAAAAATAAAAAATACACTATAAAAGATGGCATAACTTGTAACACAAACAACGTTATATATGTTCTCACGTGTCCGCGTGGTCTTAATTATGTGGGGCGCATAACCAAACCACTAAAAACGAGGATAGGAGAGCACATGTATAAAAAGAAGTTATGCTTAACATCAAGTATCTGTACATTATAGGGATAAACTTAATGCAGACCCTTCCAGCTTAAAATTTAAAGGCATTCAAAAGGTGAAAAAGAATTGGAGAGGGGAAGATTTTGTCAAAATAATGGGACAAATAGAGATGAGATGGATATTTGAACTCAACACATTAAAAGACCACTATAGGCACCCACACCACTTCAGCTTAATGAAGTGATCTGGGTGCCAGGTCCATCTATGGTTAACCCTGCCCATGGGCGTCCGCAGGGGGGGGCAACGGGGGGCAAGGGCCCCCCCCTGGATTTTTCAGCTTGTTCTGCTTTTTTTGTGTGAGATTTAGAATGAACTGCAATACCGGCGCCGGCCAGTAGGTGGCGCTGTGTATGGAGAGAGACAGGGATAGGAAGCTGCATCTTATCCCTGCTTCTCTCTGCTGATTGAAACCGCAGGGGAGCAACACATGCAGCCAGAGACAGCCTACAGATCAGGTAAGTGGGGGGAGGGTTTGAGATAGCCTATAGATTTGGGGGGGCAGCAGCCTATAGATTTTTTTGGGGGGAGGGGGCAGCAGCCTATAGATTTTTTTTGGGGGGGCAGCAGCCTATAGATTTTGGGGGGGCAGCAGCCTATAGATTTGGGGGAGGGGGCAGCAGCCTATAGATTAGGGAAGTGAGCATAGGCGTGCACAGCCTATTGCAATAGGGTGTGCACCCTAAAGCACAAACACACGCCATGTGTATATGTGTGTGTATATATATATATATATATATATATATATATATATATATATATACATACACACTGCTGTGTGTGTGTGAGGGTGCTGGTAGTGTGCTGTGTGTGAGGGAACTGGTAGTGTGCTGTGTGTGTGTGAGGGCGTTTTTGTGTGCGTGTTTGTTCGGGTCCTGTTAGTGTGCTGTGTGTTTGTCAGGGTGCTGTTTGTGTTTGGGTGCTGTGCGGGTGTTGTGTGTGGGTTTTGTGTGTTTGTGAGGATGCTGTTAGTGTGCTGGGTGTGTGTGGGTGTTGTATGTGTGTGGGTGCTGTGTGTGCGAGGGTGATGTATGTGTGTAGGTGCTGTGTGTGTGTGCTGTTTGTGGGCTGTGTGTGCTGTATGTGTGTGTGCTGTATGTTTGGGTGGAGGTGGGGGCAGACTAGTTAATATCCCAGTCCTGCTGCCTTCCCTGGTGGTTCAGTGGAGAGTGAACTCTAGCCCGGGTTCTCTGTTGCCTCCCTCCATGCTGCTGTGGACCGGTGAGGTAGAACTTTGATCTCCCCACCGGCCCATGGAGGCTTAGACCAGAGCCGCCGCTCGGATAGCGTCGGCTCTGCATGAGCCGACCGGGGAGATCCAGAGATCTCCCCTGTTGGTCTCAATCCATTGGCGTGCCGCAGGGATTAGGGTCAGGGGAGGGCTGGCAGCCTTAGGCCTGGGGGGCAAAACCAGTCAAGTGGCCCATTGCACCACCAAATCAGTTCACTATCCATGCCCACCTTTTCCTGGTTTTATAACGGATATTGATGTTATGCTAATCAGTAGCTCTTTGCCATACCCGCTCCTTCACGGCTCCAGGCACTGCTTGTTGTGAGTGTGAGCCATTGTAAATTAGGGGCAGAGGGCACTTGCACTGCGGTAAAGATGGGGCTGGGCAGGAGGAGAGTGCAGTGCAATCAGTGCACTCCCCTCCTGTGGGTCACCAGTAGACTGGTGCACCTGCCCAGGATCAGAGCCGTTGCAAGGATTTTTGCCGCCCTAGACAAAATAAAAATTTGCTGCCCCCCAATGTGACATCACAATGCCCCACCCATATGAACTAACGCCAGTGCTGCACACAGTGTATGTTTACATTAAAAAGGCTGCAGGGACCAGCTATAGACACCAGAACCACTTCATTAAGCTATAGTGTCCCTTTAATGTGAGGTACATTATAGATTA
>OW240912.1:354399088-354409762 GCA_933207985.1 Pelobates cultripes
GCCTATAAATTTTTTGGGGGGGCAGCAGCCTATAGATTTGGGGGGGGAGCAGCCTATAGATTTTGGGGGGGCAGCAGCCTATAGATTAGGGGAGTGAGGCATGGGGGGGCAGCCTATAGATAAGGGAAGTGAGCATAGGCGTGCGTAGCCTATTCCATTAGGGTGTGCACCCTAAAGCACAAACACACGCCATGTGTATATGTATGTGTGTGCGTGTGTATATATATATATATATATATATATATCTGTTATATATATATATATGTATACACACACACTGCTGTGTGTGTGTGTGTGATGGTGCTGTTAGTGTGCTGTGTGTGAGGGTGCTGTTTGTGAGGGAACTGGTAGTGTGCTGTGTTTGTGTGTGCGTGTTTGTTCGGGTCCTGTTAGTGTGCTGTTTGTGTGCGGGTGTTGTGTGTTTGTCAGGGTGCTGTTTGTATGAGAGTGTGCTGTTTGTGTGTGGGTGCTGTGCGGGTGTTGTGTGTGGGTTTTGTGTGTTTGTGAGGATGCTGTTAGTGTGCTGGGTGTGTCTGGGTGCTGTGTGTGCGAGGGTGATGTATGTGTGTAGGTGCTGTGTGTGTGTGTGTGTGGGTGCTGTTTGTGGGCTGTGTGTGCTGTATGTGTGTGTGCTGTATGTTTGGGTGGAGGTGGGGGCAGACTAGTTAATATCCCAGTCCTGCTGCCTTCCCTGGTGGTTCAGTGGAGAGTGAACTCTAGCCCGGGTTCTCTACTGCCTCCCTCCATGCTGCTGTGGACCGGTGAGGTAGAACTTTGATCTCCCCACCGGCCCATGGAGGCTTAGATCAGAGCTGCCGCTCGGATAGCGTCGGCTCTGCATGAGCCGACCGGGGAGATCCAGAGATCTCCCCTGTTGGTCTCAATCCATTGGCGTGCCGCGGGGATTAGGGTGTGCCCAGGCACACCCGACACACCCCGTGCGCACGCCTATAGAAGTGAGGAATGGGGGAGACAGCCTACATGAAGAGTCAGCAAGGAGCAGGAAGGTAAAGTAAGAAAAGGAGAAGGAACAGAAATGAGCAGGAAGGGACATCAATGAGCAGAAAGGGGCAGCAAGGAGCTGGAAGGCACAGCAAGGAGCACAAAAGGTAAAGTAGGAGAAGGAGCACAAAGGAACAGAAATGAACAGGACGGGTCAGCAAGGAGCTGGAAGGTAAAGCAGCACAAAGGTAAAGTAGAAGGAGCAGAAAGGGTCAGAAATGAGCTGGAAGGGGCAGAAGGAGCACACAGGTAAAGTAGGAGAATGAGCAGGAAGGGCCTGCAAGGAGCAGGAAGGAACACAAAGGGACAGCAAGGAGCACAAAGGTAAAGGAGCAGAAAGAATCAGAAGGAGCACAAAGGTAAAGTAGGAGAAAGAGCAGAAAGGGACAGCAAGGAGCACAAAGGTAAAGTAGAAAAGGGAGCAATAAGGGACAGCAAGGAGCACAAAGGTAAAGTAGAAAAGGGAGTAGAAAGGGTCTGCAAGGAGCAGAAAGGGATCAGAATGAGAAAGGAGCAGAAGGGCGCTAAATAAGCAGAAAGTAGCAGAAAGGTAAAAGAGCAGAAGGGGCCAAGGATAGAAAACAGTGTCAGAAGAAAAAAAGACTGTCAAATGAAGGAGAGGAAAAGGAGATTGGAGCAGGAAGGACAAATGAAGTGAACCTCCACTTTATTCTGGACACCACATCATAAGGCTTTGGTACCTGGGCCAGGCAGGGAAACACTGGACCTTCTCATCTCCAAAGGTAAAAAAATATCAGTATTAATGTGTTCACTTTTATTTACTGAGTGTCAGGAAGCACAGAGTGCCGTTGGGTAGGGGTGTTGCTGATTGGTTAGAGCGGTCAGCTGGCACTCTAAGCCAATCAGTAGCTCCCCATTCATAAAAAGTAAAAATATTTTATGAACCGGGAACTAGCGATTGGCTTAGAGCGTCAACTGTCCACTCTAGCCAATCAGCGGCACCCATGCCTGACGTCAATCTGCACTTCCTGACACTCTGTTTCAGAAGCCAGATGCCACTGACCTGGAGCTGGAGAAAGCCTTTGGGGTTAAACCATTTGAGAGCGATTTAACCCCTTAAAGGAAAGCGAGCACCCAGGGGCTTCCTGGCATCATAGCATTTTCATTTAGGTGAAGTTGTTATGGTGACCAGAAATGTCCTTTAACTTGCTTAAAGGAACACTATAGTGTCAGGAATACAAACATATATTCCTGACACCACAGTTGTGAAAACGCTGTTCACCCTGGCTTTATGTGATAATGGCTATGCCCCTTCCCTTTCATGACACTGTCAAAAAGGTACCAAGCATGGATGTCATTACAATTATGCCCCCCCCTGGAAAAATTCCTGCGGACGCCCATGAATATGTAGACATTAAACTGCTTCAAACCTCATGTCAGTGAAGGTAAAAAAGAAATGACAACAGGTCAAAAATGAACAAAAAAATCAAAAAGGTTGATGGTACTTGCCTTACCCATCCTTTCAAGCTCACTGTCTTGGTGTCATTTTTGATCCTGGTCTCACCTTTGCACCTCATGTTCAGTCTGTTGCTAAAACCTGTCAACTCCACCTTAAAAATATGCCCGCATACATCCCTTTCTCACGCAAGATGCTGCCAAGGAGCTTGTTCATGCTCTAGTAATCTCTCGCATTGGTTACTGTAATTCTCTTCTAATTGGTCTCCCTAGAAGTCGTACTGCCCCCCTACAATCTATGATCAATGCTGCTGCCAGGCTGATCTTTCTCTCATGTCGCTCCTCTCACACCTCACCCCTCCGTCGATCCTTACACTGGCTTCCTGTAACCTACAGGTGTTAATTTTAAAATACTAACCATTACCTATAAAGCTCTACCAACTTTAGCCCCTCTTACATTTCTTCACCGATTCATAGGTATGCCCCCTCTTGGTTTCTCTGCTCTACTGGTGCTCTTCTCCTGTCTGCTGCTCGCACCCTTACTGCAAATTCACGCCTGCAAGACTTCTCAGGGGTGGCTCTTTTCCTTTGGAACAGCCTGTCTACCCCTGTCAGATTCTCCCCTAACCTTCAATCTTTTTAAAAAAAAAAAGTCCCCCATCTTTTCAGGATTGCTTATGGCATCCAAGAGTAACTTCTATCTCTCAAACCTTCCTCTTTCTCTCTCCTAAAGGGCCACACTCTCACCTCCAGTTCTGCTACTTTCCCACCACGTCTATTTGCTGTCTCCCTCAATACCCTTCCTATTGTGTTTTATACCTTCTCTAGACTGTAAGCTTGTTTGAGCAGTGTACTCAGCTACCTATTGTTCCTGCTGCACTTTGTTATTGTCTCATTTGGTAAATTCCTCTTTTATTGTAAAGCTCTGCAGAATAAGTTGGTGCTAAATAAATACCAATAATAATAATAATAATAATAATAATAATAATAACACGATGGCAGTTACTACGAGTATGTAACATTTAAGCTGAAGTAAAAGGTCTTCATATAACATGAATCGCCATTTACCCAGTTGCAGAGGCTGTCTGGACATTGTGACTAGCAGGAGGCTAACAGATAGTAGCTGCAGAACCAGAATAAGGTAGGGCTTTCCTTCTGGCCCCAGCATGCAGCACAATACCACAGACTTGGATACTTACAAAGTTCAAGTCCCTCTCATGCAATGGAGAACAATAGATCATGTTGTTCACTCGCCTCTTACTGGGGACAGACCTCTGTTGATGTGGTTGATGTAAAGTACTGATCCTAAGCCCCCATCTTGTACTCAAGCGCTGAGTGAGTGGTAGGAGTTAGAAAACTCCTAGAATATTAGCTCAGAAGTAGGAGCTCCAGCAAGATGCATCCTGCCGCCTTAAAGCACCTCTTCAGGTAGATGATTCCACATCCTTGTTGTTTTTACTGTAAAAAAAACCCTTTCCTTTGCATTAGACAAAATCTCCTTTCTTCTAGTCTAAATGTGTGACCTATTGTCCTCTGTATACTCCTATATCATTTTCCTGTCCGCTCGCACCTCCCACGCCTCCCTGCACTGTCAGTCCCTGCATTGGCTTCCAGTTAGACATAGGGCTCAATTAAAAATTCTGGTGCTTGCTTACAAGTCCCTACATAATGCTGCTCTAACCTATCTATCCTCCCTAATACACAAGTATGTCCCGTTGAGGCCCCTATGCTCTACCAAAGACCTACGTATATCCTCTGTCTGTACTACCACCTCTAATGCTCGCCTCCAAGATTTCTCCAGGGCTGCACCTCTTCTGTGGAACTCCCTTCCCTTCTCCATAAGACTTTCACCCAGTCTCGGCTCATTCAAAAAATCATTGAAATCTCACTTATTCAAGAAAGCATATCAATTAAACTGTTAGCAGGATTTTATCCCCCACCAACCATGACTCCTCTACTGCAACTGTCAAAAATGACCTACTAAGCCCTCAGTGAATACTTTTCACAACCTACTTCATACCCCCACTTTTACCCTTTGTGTCACTATACCTCACTC
The DNA here is from genome assembly GCA_933207985.1 of Pelobates cultripes. NCBI lineage: Eukaryota > Metazoa > Chordata > Amphibia > Anura > Pelobatidae > Pelobates > Pelobates cultripes. Next base: position 354,403,563 of record OW240912.1, read on the forward strand.
CCTCTAGAATGTAAGCTCATTGAGCAGGGCCCTCCACTTCTCTGTTTCTGTAATGCTCTCATAATGCTCTCATATCCCTGCTGAGGTGCTGTTTTTCCAAACTAAAGAGATTAACATTTTTTAACCTTTCATCATAGTTAAAATGCTCCATTCCTTTTATCAGTTTTGTAACCCGCCTCTTCACTTTTTCAAGTGCAATAATATCCTTCTTTAGAACAGGTGCCCAACATTTTCATGTAGCCCAATTTGTTTTAGTTTGGACACTAACATATTATGAGGAACCATATTAAATACCTTGGCAAAATCCAAATCTTTGTAGTAGAAAGAAATCTAACTATTGAACAAAAGAAAAATATAAATAAAAAATATATATTGCAAAAGGTCTCTTAGCGTAAGTTTACTTTTAAACTTATTTTGTTTATAAATACCAAGACCTATTAAAATTGTCCGTGTGTTAACTGGAAATATAAAAAAAAAAAAAAAAAACACTTTAATGTCACTGTTATATTTTTTATGTGATGCCCTGTCTATTTATGAAAAGTCTGTGTCACTTGCACATTGGCTGTTTAGCGCATTAATCTGTTTAATTGCCTGTGAAATTAGAGATCCTAATTCAATAAGGCAGCATTTTCAGTCTGCAGAAAGTTACAATTCCCTTGTTAACTATGACACATTATTATATGACATCTAATAATTGCTGCATAGTTTGAGAATGCAGAAAGGCTGAGTAAATATTTGCCAAATATGTTTAAAACTCCACTTCCTGACACTTCATTCAAGGTGCAGAGTATATCTTTCTGTTGGATTTATGTTTCTAGGCAATATTCTGGAGTAATTCTAAATTATTTAACATGTAAACATAACCATGAATTACTCATGTCTGCATGCAAAAACCAAAGCTTTGGTTGTGAGCAACTTATACAAGGCTTATATTACTGATAGCAATAGCAATAATAGTTAATTTGTATGAGTCTGCACATAAATGTAACCATCGGTACAGTTGGATGTAGGTAATGCAGATTGGAGATTCAGTTTAAATTCACTTATATATCTACCAGACTGCAGAATATTGAAGTTCACTGTCTTGCTAGTAATATTTAGCCTAAGCCACACTATGTGGAAAAGTTTCTAAACATTTTTTTCCCCAGATGTGGTTGCTCAGAAAGGACTACATGTAAAAAAAAATTTAAAAAAATTTACAAAAATATTATTTATATGCACATAGTTACTGCACATATTGCCCTCAAACAAGAGCTCATTTGGAACAAGATTGCCTTAGTTTCATAGCACATCAATACTCACTAACAGGGTTCACTGCTTCGCTGCCAAAATAACTATTCTCTCCCTACGTATTACAAAAAGCTGTGGCGGGGCAAATTTGGTAAAAAAAAAAAAAAATTATCAGCTCTTAACCAATTTTTGTAAACTATTCTACATCGTTAACCCCTTAAGGACACAGCTTCAGAAGCTTGACTTACGCTTAATGACACAAGCAATTTTTGCATTTTCTTGCTGTTTGCGTTCAACTGCAATTTGCATCTCTCTCATTTATTGCACCGACACATATTATATACTGTTTTTTAAAGGACAGAAAGGGCTTTAATTTGATATAACATATATATATATAAATGCTTACTTATTATAAAAAAAATACAGAAAAATGCAAAAAAAATGAAAAATATTGGTTTTTTTTACAGTTTTTGCAATAATAATGTGTGCATAATTAGTGCAGGTTAAGGAAAGTAATTAAAAATAAATTTATTTATTTGTTCTGATTTACAGAATATATAATGTGTCTGGGATTTTCAGTTTTTTTTGGTAGTTACAGGTCACAAAGCACAAGGAGTAAAATAAACTTTTAATGTGGAGCGATTTTAGAATTTGGTATGTTTGTCTTGTAAGCTTAATAGCCATAAAAGAAAACAAAATTGCCACACAAAAGTATATATTTATATAAAGTAGACATCACGGGCTATTTACCTAAGGTTGTTTTGACACTTTCTACGTAGCCATTTCACCGCCAACCTCTGCTAAATATTGGAGTAAAATTGTGTTCTTTTTGGTTTTTGGCACACAAACTTATAACAGAGAAATTCTTGTGTATATTTTGTAAAGTTGGTGTGTGCTATTCCTGTACAAAGTTTTATTTTGTGTTCAGTTACATCTGCTGAGTAAAATGACACCCCCATTGTATGTCTTTTGCACTATTTCGTGAAGTTACAGTGCCATACAGGATACCTGTCCTTTTCAGTATTCACAGTAGAATTTTGAGAGATGGATTTAATGAGCCTTAGCTTCCATTTTGGGGTATTATAACAGTTTGACTGTTCAAAAAAACCCCACAAAGGCCTACCATTTGTAAAAGTAGACACTCCAGGGTATCTTATAAGGTGCATATTGTGCCTTAACATGCCCCATTTTTTCACCAATATATGCCAAAGTATGTGGTAAAAAATAATTTTGTGCATTTTTTACATACGGATTGCATTTTTGCTGGGCGTTTTGTATATTTCATATGTGCCACTAAGTTCAAACCCCCCAAATTATGCTCAGCTAAGTCTTCTGAGTAAAATGACACCCCATATGAATGTCTTTGGCACTATTTCGTGAAGCTACAGTGCCATATAGGAGACCAAGCCATATCCGTTTTTACCAAACTTTGAATTTTGACGCTGGGCCTATGTGCAATTTCCAAGCATCTTCGCAGGTTTTAAATTCAAACTACCCCACAAAGGCCTACCATTTCTTAAAGTAGACACCCCAGGGTGTTTCAAAAGGTATAGTTTGAACCTTAGCGTGGGATCATTTTTCCGCTAGCTTGTACCAGATGTAGTGGTAATAAGCGTTTTTTCTGCCTTTTTGACATACAAAGTGAGTTTGCACAGTATATTTTGCAAACCTTATGTGTGCTACGACTGTATAATACTTCATATGTTGCTCAGCTATGTCGGCTGAGTACAGCAATACCCCGGTATGTACCTTTGCCAGGTATGTGTGGACATCGGAGGGGCACATTTGGGACACAGCCATTCCAGTTTTTTTCAAACTTTGAATTTTTATGCTGTGCCTATGTCCCATTTTAGAGTATTTTACCAGGCTATATAATCCAAATACCCCATAAAGTAGACACCCCAGGGTGTTTCAAAAGGTATATTTTGAACCTTAGCGTGGGATCATTTTTCCGCTAGCTTGTACCAAGTGTAGTGGTAGTAAGCATTTTTTTTCTGCCTTTTTGACATACAAAGTGAGTTTGCGTAGCATATTTTGCAAACCTTATGTCTGCTATGACTGTATAATACTTCATATGTTGCTCAGCTATGTCGGCTGAGTACAGCAATACCCCCGTATGTACCTTTGCCAGGTATATGTGGATGTTGAAGGGGTGCATTTGAGACGCAGCCATTCAGTTTTTTTCTAACGTTGATGTTTTACGCTGTGTCTATGTTCCAATTTGGAGTAGTTTAGATGGTTGGTTATTGAAACTTCCCCACAAACACATACTATTTATTAAAGAATACACCCTTGGGTAATTCAAAAGGCATATTTTGAACCTTGGCGTGGGATAATTTTTTCTCTAGTTTGCTCCAGGTGTAGTGGTAATGAGCGTTTTTAAAATGTATTTTTTTACTTTTTATAACTTTTTACTTTTAAAAACTAGTTTTTAAACTTTTGTTTTGCTTATAAATTTTTTTTAAACTTTCCTAAACTTTCTTAAAACTTTTTTACAGATTTAACATTTTTCTAAGCTTTTTTTTTTACCTTTAACCCCTAACTAGCAGTACGCAGCAGTAACAGTAAATTCCCCATTTTCCCATAACTCCCACCCACCCCAGCTAGCAAAATATATAGTTATAAAATATTTAAATTAATTAATTAAATAAATTGAACCCCTGAGGGTTAAAAAAATAAATAAAAGTTAATCCTCAGGGGATCAACATATGATCGCTGTAGGCAGTGATCGACTGGCAGGGAAGGGGTTAATTTTTATTTGGACTAGGTAAAGTGTGTTTTTTTTGTTTTTTTTACTTAAATGTTATTAAAACATTTTTTTAAACTTAATTTTTAACTTTTTAAAGTTTCTTTTAAAACTTTTTTTAACGTTAACTCCTAGTTAGCCTAACGCCAAATCCCCCAATTCCCCACTAACTTCCACCTACCCCAGCTATCTAAATATATAATGTAAAAATAATTTAATTAATTAATTTAATTAATTTAACCCCTGAGGGTTAAAAAAAAAAGAATTAACCCTCAGGGGTTAAAAAAAAAAATCAGATCATAGTAAAATGTAATCCCTGCCAATTGATCACTGTAGTCAGTGATCAATTGGCAGGGAAGGGGTTAATTTTTTATTAAAATGGGTAAGGGGGGACTTTAAATAAACTTTATTTTTTTAAACAGCAGGGGGCAGGATCAGCACTAATCCGGCTCCCTGCACTTCACACAGAACCCGGAAGTGCAGGGAGCCGGTAGGTGAGTATAGAGAGCACATGTGCTCGCTCAGACTTGCGGTCAGAGCGAGCACATGTGCTGGGCAGACTGACCGGGTGCTCCCGGTATGCCTCTAATGCAGAGGCATACCGGGAGCACCATTAACCCTGCGATCGCCGCGATAGCGGCGATCCGGGGTTAATTTTACCGCGTGACGGACGAGGTCCGTCACCCGTCGTTAAGGGTCTCCCCTGTGTGACGGACCTCGTCCGTCACCCGTCCTGAAGGGGTTAAAGAAGGTGACGTTTTTACAGGTGATACTCGAAAAATTAGAATATCGTGCAAAAGTTAATTTATTTCAGTAATGCAACGTAAAAGGGGAAACTAATAAATGAGATAGACACATTACGTGCAAAGCAATAGGAGGGTGCAAGGTAAAGCACTAGGTTCCCTCTTATCAATATTATAGCCCCCATGCACTTCCCATGTGTGCGGGCTGGGTGCGGAACACTAGGTACCCCCATTAATTAAGAAGTTACCCCCACCTGCTATCCACAGATGGGAGCACCCCTGTTTTTTTTATTAATAATTCCAGGTAAGAAGTCAATCCATTCTATAACAGTTTCATTCCTTACAGTGATGGGGGTTACCAGGGCACTCCTTGCAACATAACCACCACAGCATGTTGTAGTGATTATGGTGTTTGGAATGCTCCTTTCATAAACACATCTTTGATAACTTCCTCATTATGTAAGCAAGATACTCATCTTTGTTCTACAGTCCTTGTAGCCCAAGATTCACGTCCAGCATCTTCTTCTGCATTCCTTACTACAGCAAGGAAACAGGTCATGAAGTCAGCTACTATATATGACCACATGTGTGGAATAACCTCCCAGAAAACACCAAAATCTTCTGCAAGCCTTTGAGGAGAACATGCATCTAATAGTTATCTAATGTCCTGAGTAGGATAAATCTCTATCTTTATAATCAGATTCTACTTTTCGCACATTCTAAAACATCAAACGTGAAAACAAGAGATATCTTAAATACATTCCTGCTGGTAAAACACTTTCTAAATAAAGTAGTCCCAGTGGGAGATTCAAAAGAACATCATGCAAGAAGGCATATAATCTTGTTAGTGATCTGTGCTGCTCCTGTGTAACAACACACATTTCAAGGGGGAAAAAAATCAGATTAGAATTAGCTGACTCAGAGTTTTTTAGTTGTATTGATCTATTTTGTTTTATTTGATACTGAAGAAGAGAGGGTTTATAGGTTATGGCAGGACACCATGCTTTCTGGGGAGATATACTTTTTACTTTGCAAATTAGGAGCAGATTTGATTTATTATTTTAAAGTGTTAAATAAAAGCAGTGCATGCTTGATTATCTCCCAAGTATGTTGAGTTCCTATCTTTAATTCATTCCCCCAAAAAGTTTTTATATTGGTGCACCTGTTTTCTTTGGCAAAAGAGCAGAAAACAAATTCTGCTTTACTACTGTATTTCACTTTGCCTGGGCTCCATTCTGGCATTCTCAATTTTTCTTAATAAAAAAAATGACAGCAACTCCCTCTACAATTTTTCCAGAAACCTTTGTAGGTCATATTTGACTGCATTCTAGAAACCAGCTTGGAGCAAGAGTTCTGACATAAGACCACTTGAGGTACATTTTAAGGATTCTGTGTAAGTTATAATAGTTCTATATAGTATTGATACATAATGGAAATGTGCTTTCTGTATACAGGCATTATACCTATGTGCAAATATTGTG